>CM025849.1:7604775-7938297 GCA_003952965.2 Morella rubra
CTATTGATCTGTATTATCAAGAAACAAAGTTGTAAAGCTATGACTAATGCAAGTTACGAAGTAATGGAACCCTGAGAGCGCTGGGGTTTTCCGTTTAATATAAGTGTGGGAATCAATAAACATTGTTCAGCCAAATTGTTTCAATCAGATTCAAAGCATAACTAGCACAAGCTTCCCAAAAAAAAAAAAATTTTGAAAAAGAAATAAAACACTTGAATACGAATATCAAGATCACACACAATCAACACAAGAATTATATTCTGCAAGAACTCAAGCATGCAAATTAACAGACCTTCCTCCTCAAAGTTCACAAGAAGGTTGTGTGGGTTATGACTTTGCTTTAACTGCAACAAAGGCTGTCCAGGATACATCAGTGTGATCCCATACCTGATCAGACAAGTGTCATTTATGGAAGCTATATACAGCGGGGAAGTCTGTAATAAGCACTATACATCATTCAGGGTAGTGAATGACCTACTTTTTGTTGAAGTACCCAGTAAAAGTCGTATTTTCTGATGAGGCATCATTGTTGTTTCCATCGAAAGGACTATCAGCTGATGAATTACTCACAAAATTGACAACAGAGTAGATTCTTCCCGTATGAACTGCCAAAACTACCAGATCTTTGACATTGTTTATGGCAACCAAACCATTAGCAAAGTGTATAACATTAGTGCTATTGCATTCTGTCTCAAGTAAACTGTTTCCACTGTGTGTTAAATTTCCTGTCTCACCATCACAGTGCTCAGCACCCAACAACGAGCTTCTTTTCAAAATTTCAACTGCAGAAACACAGGAGTTGATTCCCATCCAATTTATTCGGAAAGGCTCAAGACATGAAGTGCTCAATGTTTCGAGAGGTAGAAGTAAGTACATGTTTGATGGGCTCCAGAGTGATTTTGCTTCTTTCCGGAGTAAAAATTCTCTCCGTGTTCCAGCTGATTTAGATCCAACAAAAAGTCTCCCAAACAAACCATTAAAGAAAAATTCTTGAAATAGCTTTGCTTTTATCATCTGCTAAGGAAGAATGATCATGGCATTAGAAGAAACTTCCCAGAACAAAAAGGCAATGAGTGATAAAATACAAGGTAATAACTGCACCTGTTTTGCATCCATACACATTTGCCCACAAAAAGATATTGAAGACTGAACCATCTTTGAGACCAAGTAAAGTTCTAACTCGGTATTTCCCACATCATCATCAAGCTTTGTCTCAATCAAAAGAACAAATCCAGCGTAACGCTCCCCGGGAATATTACAGCAAAAGTCAAATTTATAGGCCTGAAAAATGGCTTCATCGATTCTATCTCCCCAAGTTCCAGATAGTGCATGAATGCAAGCTGTCCCATGTAATTCCTTCCTCTTTGTTGTTCCTTCAAACCCCAAAAAACAAAGGAGAAAAAAAGAAATGAGAAAAACACAAATGTCTTAGCACATACTGAGAGAAATAAAAAAGTGCACAACTTAAAAGCACAGATACCTAAGTATGCTTTCAGTAGTTGACTTCAGGAGTGACTTAAAAGGAAACACTAAGTCATGCAAAACATTAACCTGAGTCTACACATTTCCTGAATGCATATTTTCAAGCCATTATGCCAAAACAGAAAAGTATTCTGACATGAAACAATATCCACATTGCTGAATAATTTATTCTCCTACATAAAAGGACAAATAACAGAAGCAATTTTACTAACAAGACACATCTCTATCAACAAAATAATCTCAGTACTACATGTGAACGAAACTTTTCTGTTGCAAACAAAAGTGCTTTACAAGTGCATTTGGATTGGATTTTATAGTTTCTTCTTCTGCAGTACCTCGACATCCTTCTCTAAACAGTCTATCCAACCCTTAGAATGAGGTACAAGGAACCTTCTGTGACCACTAGACCTAACAACCAAAGACTATTTGGTCGATGGTTTATAAATTTGCATACCTGCACCTGGAGTCAATTCTTTGCTTTTTACAGTGAGATCTTTATCTGGATGCACCTCAATGGATGGGAGAAGATGATCATCTAAAGCACCAATTTGGTGCAACTTCTTACATGCTTCCAAGCACACAAGCTGCTTTGCTAAATGGGAATTCCCACTTAAGGGACCAATTATAGTTTGAAAAGCCGCATTGGGTGGTAATGTCATTGTACACTCATAAGACCCTCCAAGGCACGAAAACTGAAAAGTTGGCTTCGGGACAAAGTACCTATGTAACATGGTAACTCATTATGATCGAATATGAAACCAAGTGATCCAATCAATAAATCAATTTGTAAGCGAGTAAAAAAAGCAATTAATACACCGTAGATTATATACATACTTGTCACCAGGGAGCTTTTCACAGTATCGATGAATGAGACTGACACTAGAATCTGCAGTAACTGAGGCCCCAGTCACATTCACATAATATGTATGTGTGTCTTCAATAGAACATGGTCTCGGAATGAAGGCATCGGGGTCTCTATTTACTGCTGCATCTGTCATGGTGCGCTCACTCCTGATTATGTCAAACAGTTGATCCCTTTGTCTCCCGTTTCCCCTTTAGACATATTTATATAATCAGAGGAATCATACATCTGAGAAGACATAACATGACACCAAAAGAAATCTTCTGAGTTTCAAGAAACTGCAGAAAGGAGAGGAGACCTCACCTCTCCAGCATCACGACAAATTGAGAATTACTCTGCCGAGCTCGTCCCCGAGATTGGACATAACTACGAACTGTCTTGGGCAGGTCAAAACGAATCACATAGGAGCAGTTTGGCACATGAATTCCCTCCTCAACTACATCAGTAGAAAATAATAGATTGACCTATACAGAAGGGTTCAATCATTTAGAATCAGGTTTTTCAACAACAAGATCTGGAATGAGTCAAATCCTATGGAATAAAGAGTAGACACCTTTCCAGAACGAAATGACTCCAATGTCTGCTTTTGCCTTTTTGGTGGCAGTGAGTCAACTGATGTGTTACTCCCAGTCATATATGAAACCGTGAAATGAGATAAAGAGGTAACTTTCTTCATGAATCTTTCAATTACCTTAGCTGTAATGATTCTTTCAACAAAAATAAGGCAAAGTACTTGCATATCTCCTCTGCAACACAAAGTGTGATAGTAAATAAACTGCTGAATAATATGAACATGAACAGAATACCAAAGTAGTTTTATTACCCAAATGAATGGAAAAGTTTCAGAAGTTCATGCAATTTAGGAGATACATAACCCCAATCTACCGCCTTTGAATATTCAATCCCTGAATTCAAAATATTGTCATCACCTGAAGAGAAGAAAAAGTGGCAATAAATACCTATTTTGAAAAGAGAACAATAGATAGCAGTTTTCGTATGAAAAATATAAATATGCAGAAGGGTAATAAATAAACAGACACATAATATAGTTGAAATTATATCTTGAATCCCTAGTATAATGAGTTTTTATTTTATGAATAAAAGAGTTTATTCGATATATCATACCATGAGACGAGCGAAATCCAATGATAAAAATAATTTATGTAATAATGTGATTGATTCACGAAAAATATAAATCAGACAATGCTCAAAAGCAAAGATGTCATAAAACCACTTATGGTCAATGATGTGATTGTCTCATCTAATAAGAACATAAAACATTATCCATAATGGTTTATCTTCACCATGAGAATGGAGATTCCTAGATGACGTAATTAATGTTGTACAATGAGATTGACACATTGAACGGGACTACACGAAATATTTATTCCACAAAAGTATTGTCCAAAGGAGTAAATGAGTCGCGCACATTTCGTTAGGCTTTGACTGTGAATCCTGGGTGTATTATGAACTCACTCACCTACGGAAACCCCAGAAAAAGCAATTGTTTTTAGTCCAAAATTTTCTAAGGAGCCCACACTCTGCTGTTTGGGTCGGGAGATCATGAAGAAGGCCTTCAGTACCAGAATTGGAAATTTTCTTTGTTTTGCAGGTAAGCTTTCTTTTAAAAACGTGTTTAGATTATTTTCAGTTTTGCTCTAATTTGCTAAGCATGCTATAGAAGTAGAAGATTTTGATTTTGCTGGTGCGCTAGTGTAAGTAGATTAGATATAATTTTCCTTCATATATATGTATAAAGGTATAAAAAAAAAACAAAAGCATGTGGCCACTTGAGCAAACAAATAATCCGGGAAGTAATATAATGCAAGATGTAAAAGATATATTACCCAAACTAAATCCATTCAATTTTTGTTCAAAAGAGGGTTCTGTTTTTGGAAAGCAAGGGAATAACACATATGAGTACAAAAATGTGAACAATAGTGTACAATGCCCTGATATATCACTAACAACTAACTTATGTGGTAAAAGAAGTATATTCCGAGGTTCAATGGGGTCCAAATAATTCATTACTGTCCTACTTTTAGCCCAGAAATTGCGGAACCAAGCCCACCTCAATTACTGCTGACTCATGCCACATAAAAGTAGCAATAAACTGTTATGACTGATGGGTTCTGGAACATGATGAAAACGAGTATATTTCCAACATAGCAGCAGCATCAGAAATGTTGGTAAAGAAAATGAAGTGGAAAGATATATCACAAGCAGAAGTACATGACAAACAAACAAGGCATTTCCAGTACAGTGGGGCACAAAAATGAATAAAGGTTATGATGCTCTTCAAACCTGTATAAAAGATAAATAAAGGAAGCTCCCAAAAGGAATACCATGTGTGTAACACCCTCTGACTAAACACAAGACTTCCTCAAGAAAACATTTGCGCTGCAAAGAACTTGCTCTATAAACTTCACACTCTTCTTCATTGTTGGTGACATTCTCTAGACAGACTTTTATAGCCTACAAGACCAATAACACATTATAGAAAAGTGAGACTAGATTCAAGAGGTATTTGCTAAAGCAAATAAACATCTAGAAACTACGTGATCCTTCACCTGTACTCATAAAGCAAGTGCAAATAATCTAATTCATAAAGGATTGACAAGGAAGACAATTAACAAAGCCACCATGTGTGGCAATAGTAATTCTTCCTTAAGGCTATAACAAGATGGGAATAAAACAACACAAAAAGCGACATTATTAAACCCTACATACCAATAGTATTCTTTTTGGGTAAGTACATACCAATATTAGTCAACAGCTTTAATTTATTAAAGATGGAGGAAACTAACTACAAGAGTGTATCAGAAGATCCCGTACGTTTCTTGTATTTAAAGGCACGACTCTATTTGCTCCTGGAGCTAAATTTAGAGTCCTATTACCTCATAAGCACAAACGAGTCCAAGATCATCAAGGCAATACAGAATCTTTGCATAGGAATTGGACAGCCCTTTCCGCAATATCTTAAATTTATCATGCGTGTCTTTGAAGTTACTTTGCAATGACTGTTGGAACTCTGACAAGGAAGCATCAAGCTGTCAATGAAGGTACCATCTTGTTAATACGGTGACAAGTTTATGCATAATAGTGTCAGATAAGAATGGTGGGATCCATTCGTATAGGTTAACATACATATAGCAAAAATGCAATACCTTGGACCACAAGGCTTCTATTTTGGCTTTTAAACCTGAGCTGGGAAACCGTGCTTGGTCATAAAATATACAAGTTTCTCTTGCAGAGGGCACGTATATTTCCATCTCTGTCCTGTCTTCAACAGTATAAATCTAAGGCAGAAACCATTAGCACTTGAGTTCAACCCATGGTAAGTGCAGGATGACCATTTTTAAAGTATTTGAAGTACCTGTGAATCCAAGATGCTTTCGAGTTCTGAGATTTGACCCTCACAGTCCATTGTTGATGAGACACCTGACACGCAATAACTTTCAATATCCTAATTCATCTCATGACCAAACACTTAATGATGAATGCTTAGCTATGGTCCCCCCAAAATTTTGGATGACCTTTGTTAAATGCAGAGCATAAAAGATTAGGGTAAGCAACATATTACAGCCCACAACAATTCAGCCAGAGCTAAAAATATGCTAAGCATTGGACAGATGCCAAGTAACCCATACAAATAAACTTACAAAAGCAATGCATAGACACTTAGAAAGTGTGAGAATGCACAAATAAACTTATCTTTCCAGCATCCAATCAGCCTTAACCTTAATTCTTGAAGTGCATCATTCATTAAAACTTATGTTAAGTGCCCATTGGGAATGCACAAATAAACCACATCTAAGACGTATAGCATTAAGCAAATGAAATTATGTGAAGCAACTGCTCCTGTCTCTGCCAATGACATAGGAGTTTACACAAAATCAATACAACATCTTACCTTTTCTAACTACAGGGGATGCTGTCATTCCAAGAATTTTTGGCTTTTTGCTAGATTTGTGATAAAACTCCTTCACGAAAACAAAACAGTTGTTGAGGATGAAAAGTCAGCTTTAAATGGTCTACAGCAATGGAACCAGAAAGAAAAGATATGTACCTTCATTATTTTGGTATAAGGATGGTTACCAGTAGCACGATGACATTCATCCATAATCATCAAGGATACCGTTTCCATGATCAAGAATGCTTTTCTTAAGGCATCCAAAAAAATCTGGGGTGTCATAACTAGTACCTTTAAGATAAAACAAAGGATGTCAATTAGAAAGCTAACATCAATGCTTTATTAAGAATGGATACGTAAATCTAGGACTTGAAGAAATATAGTCAACCATGTACATGATTTAAGAAAGAGGGAATTTTTCCCCAACTTTGACTTGGTAAACATAAACCAAGTTATCAAAAACAATCAGTTTCCTGATTTCTCATGAGTAAATACTAACATCAGAAACATTAACAACTTCTGCAAATGCCAAAGGATATTAAGCATTAAAAATAAATAATTAAAAGCAGAGTAGCTAAAACTGTGATTCCGCATACCAGAGATTAGACCTAGAAAGCAGAAACATAAGGTAAAATTTCAGAATACAATCAGAATGACACATTAAGCTGTTCAAGAACCAAACTCACATCATGCCCAATAATTTCCTTCTCCCAGGAGTTTAAACTCCACTCATCAACCCCCTTGGCTCCATAGTACTCACCCACTTCCAAATTTGTATGTAATCTGATATACTCAAATTGCTGTAGACACAAAACCCACTTTTGTCAATATGTGATGGAATCAGTCAAACAGATTGAATGTGCGTTCCGAAGGACATTACCAGTCAAATTCTTTGTAGTTCTTTAACAGAGTGAAAACGAGAGAGTATATCTTTCTTTCTTTTTTCTTTTTTTTTGGCTAACAAAAAGAGAGAGTACATCAATCGCCATCATACGAACCATATGAAGAGTACCAGAAAGGAAATTAAAAGAGCATGCCTGATTAACAAGATGAACAGTGGGAGCCAAGAAAATAATCAACTTTTTATGGCCACTAGACTTGATAGCTTGAGCAATGTCTTTGATAAGCATAACGGCTATCATGGTCTTGCCAGCACCTGTTTCCAGCACTGCTATTGTGTTCCTCCTCATCGCAACATCAAATACCTTCAACTGGTACCTAAACATACACGCAGGCACAAATACAGATTCCAATTCACATTATTAGAATTTCAAAGACAACTTTTTTCTTTGTTTCGATGGCCGCCCAAATCTTCTGAAAAAAAAATAAGGGAAACCTTCGGGGTTTATAGCGCTCGGGATTGAGGGAAGTGGGTGATTCTTGAAAAGAAGGATCATCAAGACCATTGGAACCCATGTCAGGGCTGAAGCCATTCATATTACTGAAGGTCCGCTTGAGAGGATTATAGGTCTGAGTCCGCTGCTCTTCGGAATGCATGGTGATTAGTTTTTGCTAACACAATAATGGTCCAAAGATTCTATCTTTGACCATATCGTATTTGAGCAAAAGCACAAGAAGAGTGAAGCCTATTTATTTTTCAACAATGTTTCGCTGCTTGTCAGTGGTTTGTACCCACGACCTTGAAGTCCAGGGAGTCAAACGAACAGAAGTCCTGGGAACAACTTCTCTACTCCATATTTGTCCTGTATTGTCTTTCCACTTATATTACGAATCTTTTAGGATTTTTCCCATCTTTTTGGTTTGGAAATGAGATATGAGAAGAAGAGGGTTCAGAAGAAAGTGTTTTGTTTTGTCTTGTTTTAATTGTAAATAACGAATAACCTGAGCCAAAGTGGAACTCTAAGTTGTAATTTAGCATATTTATCGCATTAATAACAAGAGAAGCATTATTATTGCCACGATTTTCGAGAATTAAATTTTAACAAACATTTTAGATATTAATTTGAATTTGGTGCGGAAGCCATTATCGATACCTTACACGCAAAAATGTCACCAATAATCTGGAGGTATGGTTAGCGGATATATGCAATTAAGGATTAAAAATTTCGGCAAGAGTTGAAAATTATAAAAATTCCTGCAAAAATTGGAAGTTGTTTTTGCCAATTTTCAAAATTGGAAATTTCAATGGAATTGCTAAAATTTCTTATTCCAATTTTTTTTTTTTTACAAAAAATAGAGTTTAAAATAAAATATAACATATAGAATTTACTTTAATGTTTATTTTATAATCTAAATTTTAGATTCATATCACATTTATTTGTTAATTTATGTTAAATAATTGAAAATTCTTTTAAATTTCGACTCAACAAATATTTTGGGTTCATTAGGGCCTAAAAAAAATATGTCCAGAAAAATTCACATGTCGAACCAATATTTTCGGTTTCGATTCCGATTCAAAAAATTTTAGTTCCATCAGTTTCGGTATCCACACTTATAATATTTTATCTCCATAATTTCACTCTATAGTAAAATAAACTTTTAAAAAAAAAAATCAGTTGTCCTAGTTAGTTTATGCACACTTGGACTATTTTCGAAGCCTATATATACTCTCTTTCCACACAAATCAAGATATTATGTTTTCATTGCGAGTGGGGTTCAAATTCAATTTTAACAGTAACTACACATTAATGAGTTATCTATATATGTAAAAAAAAAATAGAACATATAGTCATTGAATCTATTAATGCTTTAATTAACTTTATATGTTCACTAAATAACCAAAATTTCTACTCTTTAAAATTTTATCATCATTACAAAAACTTATCTCTTCTCACTTTTTTACTAACTCCCATTAATTTTTTCACTTTTTCACTCACTCTCATACTTAAAAGTTTAACCACCCCATAATTTTATTACTCAAATACAATCTTAATGAGATAAGTTTATTAGAATTTTATTTTTAAAACTAAATGAGATAATTATTTTTAGGCTACGTCCAGAAAAAATAGCGGTGGATATTATTTCAAAAGGAAAAATAAATACTAAAGGTCTTAAGTTTTTTTTTTTTTTTTAACAACTAAAGGACTTGTGTTTATAAAATGCTAAGCCAGCTGATAGCTTATTGGATCACATGCTCTGCCGCCGTGACAACTGATAACTCATTTACGGCCGTAACAACTAATATAGCCCTAATTCGAAGCCCACCTACCCACCGATCTGAAATCAAACCCTTGAACAAAGTCCCTATAAAATGCCACAGGGAACAATCTCAGTCTACCCTAGCCGTCGGACGAAAATCCCAGAGAGAAAGAGAAAAGGGTAGCTCCTAACGCCGAAGTTCAAATGCCGTTAGTTTGCCTGTTTCTTTGATCTTTCTGTTATACTCTGTTCATTTATGGGTACATGACCCTGTATTTATGCACCAACTAGCCCCTTGCTTCTTCGAGTTCAGCGGCAAGGAAACATCGAGCAAAGGGTATTTGAAGGTGCTAAATTGACGCAGTGGCATTGACAATCTGTACGGTTTGCAATGAAAAAATGGTTCCTTGCAACGCTGTTAATGTCACAGATAATGAGATGCATACCGTAAACCAGCCATTTATGTTTATGATTGACTATAGTTGGCATCTTTGTTTGCTTGCTCTATTGGGCCCTTTGATGTGGGTTTTTTTTACGAAGCTTGAACTTGGTTTTCATGCCGTAAGCTGACCATTTAATTTCTTCATTCATTGTTTGTGAAGATAAGCTGCTCTGGCAACAGAGCAAAGCAAAATGATGAGCTTCTTATGTCTGAATATGATGTAGATTTACATACCATATTGGTCTTCAAAGTTCTCTGATTGCTTTGCTAGCCTGGCTGAAGCCTTTAGTTTGTTCTTCATTCGGCCAGTAAATCTTTCCAATGTGCCAATACATCTATTTGTACCAAGGAAAAACGATACATCTATTTGTGTTAATCAATTGCTCAAATCGGTCTCCATCTCTCTCCCTCTCTCGTTGAGGAGTGAGTTGGGGGTGAAAAGTCAAAGCTAATGCTGCATTTGGATTTCAGACTAGGAAGAGATATTTGGAGTGCGTGCCTTCAGGGAATCTCATGAATAGAGAACCTATTAGATATGAGGATTTAAAGGTGATCACAATCTTGACAATTAATGTATTTTCCAGCTTTTGTGCTTGAGGTGGCTATTTTTTAGTGCAATGTGCGAAAAAATTTCAAGAAAGGTTCAATCTTTCACTTTGAAAGCCCTGTTTTAATTTGTGTTCCTGATTCCCTCACTCTCTGCCCAAAAAAGATATAAGTGAGGTGCTAGATTATATTCATCCGTCTATTGGAACTGCTTAAGGAACAAACAACCTCTTGCCGCTTGTTTTAGGAATGTCACCCTTTACTTCTTTTTGCGCTCTGGAATGAATAGGCAAGCGCACATAACTGTGAGCCTACTTGGTATGTATTCTTCTGCATGCATAAGAGTTTGACCGGGTGGTCCTTCCTTTTGGAGTTTTAAGTTTATTTCTTGAGTTGCTTTGAATACTTCAAAGCATTCTTCTTTCTTGTATAAAGATACATTGAGGAAGCAGTCCTTTTTCTCTCCCGAACTATTCTGTCTAATTTTCAGAAAGAGAACCCTTCTCTCTTCAAATTTTTTTTCTTCTAAAACTTTTCTCTTTTGAATTCAACCTTCTCCCTCCCTGTGTAAATTGTACAGCTTCTGCAGGGAAGGATTCACATCTCTTGCTCGTCTTCTTCTCCACACGAGCATGGTGCAATAGAAATTCTTTCTTTGCATGTAAATTGTTGTTTTGTCTTTGACAAATGTCTGGTGGAGCGGAACAGGGGAGAGGATATGCTGGCTTCATTAGTAATCAGCTGCTTTCTATTGTACAATGCTGATACCATATATTCTTTCTCTTCACCCACTCTCAAAACATTGCTGGTTAGAAGAACATACAAGACTTGTTATTAGGATGAACAATTTGTTATATCATCTTTTAATGTGCTCTGTTTTTTGAATTTTAAATCCTGCAAAATAAATGTGATCCTAAACTAGCTGCTAGAAGACTGAGCTTTTGCAGTCTTCTGGGATAATTGTTATTTTATTAAAAAAGAGCTGTTAATGGATGAGAAGTCTTGTGTCAGAGATGTTTTTTCTGTTGGTCCTGTTAGGTTTAAGAATGAGAAATAACGATAAGAGTGCTTTAGACCAGTTGAATTTTTATGGAGGAGAAGAGGCATGGAAGTTGTCTTCCTTGGTGTGGTACCTGATTGATTACATTAGCAGAATGATAAGGGGACTTGATTATTTAAACTGATTAGCATGGGATAAGATGGGACAATTCGTGTCTTTCAGTCTTCTGGGGAGGTGTCATTAGTGCTTGTCCAAACCGCCAAGCAAGAAAATCTACCCAATGCTAATGCTAGATGCAGAGGCGCATAATAGATCGATATGAACATCATGAGCTGTCCCTGTTGCTCGAGCAATACATGTTTGGGATATTCCAACGAGAATGATCGGAAAATAAAAGGAAAATTCTGGTTGCCATGATTCAAGGCCGTGGTTTCCATGCTTCTGTTATTCTATATATTTTCTTAGCTTGTTTTTCAGTCCTCATGAGGGTATAGGTTTCTTCTTTTCTGAGATACACCTGTTTTTGAGGTCATAGGTTTCTACTGGTTACTTTGAGAATCAATATACTTGCTAGTAATGCACAAAAAATATTTGCCATTGGAAAACAATGAACTGAAAAGCAAGCAGTGTCTAAAAAGAAGATAATATACAAGGGAAACATCATATTAGGTAATATATCTATATTTTTATTTATAAAATATTACTTTTAGTTTACATATTATTTATTATTATTATTTTTAATGTTAGTCAGATTGTTTTAAAGACAATGGGTGTCATAAGGAATGATTATTATCGAATTATGCATTTAATTGGTAGTCGAAATATTCATGTGTATATGGTTTACCATATTCATTCAAGTCTCAAATCCCGGAAGTCAAATTTTCACTGATTGATTAAGTTTGTCACAGGAATTGATGCTCATGCTGATCTTACACTTAGGTCAGTCTTGAGTATTCCTTGCGATCACATGCCTTTCAAAGCATATTTTCAGGTGTCACATGTATAGGTACTAACCGTCATAGCAAGCAAACACGACATTAATCTAGCAGTGTTTTCTTCTCTGGAGTGGCATTGCAGTTTCCACAGGCAATTGCAAACTCGGCTATCGTCATAGACTAATAGTGAGATGGTATCGCAGTTGAATTAGGAACAATGGATACATGGACAATCAATGCAAGCAAATCAAGTAAAAACGATGCCAAAAAGTGGGACGAATTAGGCGCATCGTGTCACAACATCATGAAACTGCCATACACGGCCAACGACTCATCAAACGGAACGTAAATGGACTCTCGGCATCCTCCACCAGGGAAGCAGATTGCATCTACCTCAAGTAGTAATGCATATTATTGCAATGAACTGAAATGTCCAAGGGAAACGTGGTTCCGCAATTGTCATAAAACCACTCTCCATAGTATGTCGGCAAAGTGCTTGGGGCTCCATCGAATTCGGCTTACTTCAGTTCTACAACTGGAAGCAAATGGACAAGTCTGTCGGCTCAGGGCAATCAATGCTGATTATGCCATAAAGTTAAAGTCGGCCTTGTCACCTCTCGGGAGGAATTCTTCATTACTTCCAAGTTGTGGCGTTCTGATGCTCATGCTGATCTTGTTGTCCCTGCCCTAAAGAAGTCACTTAGGTCAGTCTTGAGTATTCCTTGCGAAGCAAAGCGCAGAATCACATGCCTTTCAGCCTTATCTTTGATTCTTCTTTATCTAAATTAGCATATTTTCAGGTGTCACATGTATAGGTACTATGACCGTCATATAATCTGCAAGCATAACACGACATGAGGCTAATCTAGCAGTAATCATTCTTTAGTTTTCTTCTCTGGAGTGGCATAAATGCAGTTTCCACAGGCAATTGCAAACTCGGCTATCGTCATAGACTAAAACCATAGGAGGATGAGGGGCCTATGGTATCGCAGTTGAATGAATGTGTCTAGGAACAATTCCTAACAAGGATACATGGACAATCAGCTATCTAATTAGTTTATCAAGCAAATCAAGTTTGAGGTGGCTCAGAAACGATGGGGGTAAAAAAAATCATGTGTGTCACCAATGTGCGCAGGACTCTTCAGTTGGAATATCTAGACCTCTATCTGATCCACTGGCCCATCAGTGTCACACCTGGAAAGTTTGCATTCACTTCCGATGAACAGGACCTGATGCCAATGGACTTAAAGTCTGTGTGGGCAGCCATGGAGGAATGCCAGAGACTTGGCCTTGCAAAGTCCATTGGAGTCAGCAACTTCTCTTGCAAGAAGCTTGAAACCTTGCTCTCCTCGGCCATTATTCTGCCTTCAGTGAATCAAGTGAGTTCATTGCAGCATCATAAACTTCCAGAATATGATTCTCCTTAATTATCATTATTATTTGTTTCCCCTGCGTATAGACGTGCAAGTGTTATGGACAAAGAGTCACCTAATAGATTATCATTTGTGCAGGTGGAGATGAGCCCATTATGGCAACAGAAGAGGCTAAGAGACTTTTGCAAGACAAATGGTATCATTGTCACTGCTTTCTCTCCTTTGGGAGCACGAGGGACCGGATGGGGCACAAACAATGTTATGGAGAATGAAACGCTTGAGGAGATTGCAAAAGCTCGGGGGAAGACTGTTGCCCAGGTTCTACTAGGTAATTTTGAATTTTGCAAAGGCTCAAGAATGGAAAAAAAAATAGATAGCTCACTAAGCTCAGGCTGATCGAGCTTCAAATGTTTGGGAAAAAAATTACAGGGCACTCCGGATAACATCATTGATTCATATTTGAGGGAATTAAAACTACACAACCAGAACATAATTTCTACATCACCTGACAAATGCATGCCATGTGTGATGGTCATAAATTTTCACTTTGTTTTTTCGGTTGATGTTACAAGTAGACATCAAATGATATATGTTGGGACCAGAATAGCTAAATATGCAGGTCAGGTTACTCTTTTTTGTTCAACTGTATGTATGTCTGTATGCATTTCTGCAAATAAATACAAACATATGTATATGTATGTATATTTACTTGTTCATTATTTTCAGCTCAAATTATGGTACTTGGCCTTCTTGGCAGGTTTGTCGTAGATGGGTTTATGAGCAAGAGGTGGCTCCTATAGTGAACAGCTACAACAAGGAGAGGTTGAGGGAAAACCTGCAGATCTTTGACTGGGTACCATCAGAGGATGAGCGCACCAAGATCATTCAAATCAAGCAGCAGAGAATGATGCTGAAGGAGGATCTTGTTTCGGCTCGTGGACCATTCAAGTCCATAGAAGAGCTATGGGATGGAGAGCTTTAAAGATTGACATGTCCTGTAGATATGCAACTGATAAAGCTGCGAAGTTTATTTCTTGAGTTGCTTTCAATACTTCAAAGCATTCTTCTTACTTGTATACAGATACATTGAGGTAGCAGTCCTTTTCTCTGCCGAACTATTCTCTCTAGTTTTTAGATAGAGAACCCTTCTCTCTTCAAATTTTTTTTTTTTCTAAAACTTCTCTCTTAAATTCAATCTTCTCCCTCCCTGAGGAAATTGTAGGGCTTCTTCAGGGAAGGATTTACATCTCTTGTTATGTCATCTTTCTCTAAACCTTTTTCTTCTCTCTCATCTTCTTCTCTACACGAGCATGGTGCAATAGAAATTCTTTCTTCGCTTGTTCATTCTTGTTTTGCCTTTGAGAATGACTGGTGGAGCCGAACAGGGGAGAGGACATGCTGGCTTCATTAGTAAACAGCTATTTTTCTATTGTACAATGCTGATACCATATATTCTTTCTCTTCACCCCCTCTCAAAACATTGCTGGTTAGGAGAACATACAAGACTTGTCATTTTTCAATGCATGTGCTCTCTTTTTTAATTTTATATCCTGCAAAATAAATATACTCCTAAACTAACTTTTAGAATACAGGAGCTTTTGCAGTCTTCTGGGATAATTGTTATTTTATTGCAAAAAAGAGTTGTTAATGAATGAGAAGTACTTGGGTCAGAGATGTTTAAGTTTCTGTTGGTACTGTTAAGTTTACGAATGAGAAATAACAATAAAAGTATTTTTAGACCAGTTGAATTTTTTTCCGTGGTTTCCATGATGTCTATAAGATAATGCCAAGAAAATCCGGCTCAAAAGAGGGGGAATGGGCTGCTTGGTGACGGTAGATAAGGAGGCCTGCAAACTGAGAGAGAAGGTGAACGGAGCTTCCTCGCAGGGTCAGCCTCCAAGCGCTTCTTTTCGGTAGGTGAGGCTTGGGCCGCTTAGCGTTGTAGATGGAGTCTTTCAAGCCTATGCTGCTGACGTAGGGCTTTGTTAGGTTCCGGCCTCCAAGGCACGAAGGATGGGCCTATTGACCTCTACTCGCTAGGTACAGGTGCATTTTCTGGACTGGGCTTAATTATGTGGGTCGAGAAATATTAAACCCATCAGTCCATCACTATATATTTTCTTTAACTTGTTTTTCCCTTCTTATGTCTCTTTCTAAGCATGCTCTGCATAGTCCATGCGTGTATTATTTTTCTTAAGATTTTCTCCATGCGTATATTATCTTTCTAAGCTCGGAGACCACGCTTGAAACTTCTGCGACCAGAAAAGAAAACTGGAAGTTTGGTTTCACCAGTCTATCAGAATGATTCAAGGCTATAGTTTCCATACTTCTACTTTTTCTTAGCACGCCTGTTTCCCGGGCTAGCAACATTTGCTAGTTGAAGACAATGAACCGAAAGCAAGCAGTGTTCAGATGAACCTTCCAGGATTGAATTTTTGTCTATAAATATGGGTTTACTATTCCCTAATATATAATAAAAAAAATTAGAAATGTGAATTAACAAGCACCCAGTGCACGCATAAATGCCAAAAAAGTGGGCCTAATGATGGTATCCTATGTCGAATTCCCCACTGGGAACATTGATCACTTTCGACTTTGGAGGCGAGGTAAGAGGCACATAATCGAGACTCCACCTTCAGTACTACAAGTACAGTAAAGTTTTCACCATATTCACGACGCAAATGGATAAGTCTGTGGCAAGTGCGGTGACTCAAATTCCAGAGGTGGTGCTGAACTCCTCCTCTGGCCGCAGGGCAATTCCCATGATTGGCTTTGGCACGGCGGCAGATTCCAATGATGGTCCCACCTTGATATCCGCAGTCCTGGAGGCGATCAAGCTCGGTTACAGGCACTTTGATACGGCTTCAGCATATGCGTCGGAGGACCATCTTGGAGAGGCTATTGCCCAAGCACTTAGTCTCGGCCTTGTCAGCTCTCGGGAGGAATTGTTCATTACTTCCAAGTTGTGGTGTTCTGATGCTCATGCTGATCTTGTTCTTCCTGCCTTAAAGAAGTCACTTAGGTCAGTCTTGAGTATTCCTTGCGAAGCATTTCAGCCTTATCTTTGACTCTTCTTGATCTAAATTATCAGCATATTTTCAGATGTTTGGGTGTGTCACATGTATAGGTACTACGACCCATCAGCCTGAATATTCTTTATTTAGTAAACTAAGATCATGTTTGCAAACCAAAATTTTCTAAATTTTTTGAGAATATTGTCAAAATTGAGTCAGATCGGAGTTTAAGCGTTTAAATGACCATGATGTGAGCTGTCAATTAGTATTTGACTGATCATGAAAGAGTTCTTTGCCAATGAGTTTGGGATGCCTAAAATCAAATCAGTACTGCAAACTTGAGTTCCTTCTTCTCTCGTCTCCTTTTTCCCGAGGAGAAACACTATGTCAGCATTTCAGTGGGTGTGGTTTCCCCCTTGTTTCAATATGAAGTTGTGTAACTTGCCGACTCAAAAATTGATCGTTTTCCAGGATTCTAAAGAATTTGTTTGTTCCAAAGGATTTGGAAACATAATTGAGGTTGGGGTAATCTTTCTTTAGTTTTCTTCTCTGGAGTGGCATAAATGCAGTTTCCAAAGAGGCAATTGCAAACTTGGTTATCGTCATAGACTAAAACCACTGGAGGATGAGGGACCGATGGTATCGCAAGTGAATGAATATCTGTCTAGGAACAATTCCAAACAAGGATACATGGAAAATCAACTATCTATTAAGTTTATCAAGCAAATCATGTTTGAGGTGGCTCAGAAACGAGGGGGGGAAAAATTCATGGGTGTCACCAATGTGCGCAGGACCCTTCAGTTGGAATATCTAGACCTCTATCTGATCCACTGGCCCATCAGTGTCACACCTGGAAAGTCTGCATGGCCTTTCGATGAACAGGACCTGATGCCAATGGACTTCAAGTCTGTGTGGGCAGCCATGGAGGAATGCCAGAGACTTGGCCTTGTGAAGTCCATTGGAGTCAGCAACTTCTCTTGCAAGAAGCTTGAAACCCTGCTCTCCTCGGCCACTATTCTGCCTTCAGTGAATCAAGTGAGTTCATTGCAGCATCTTAAACTTCCAGAATATGATTCTCCTTAATTTTCATTATAATTTTTTCCCCTGCGTATAGACGTGCAAGTGTTATGGACAAAGAGCCACCTAATAGATGATCATTTGTGCAGGTGGAGATGAGTCCATTATGGCAACAGAAGAAGCTAAGAGACTTTTGCAAGGCAAATGGTATCATTGTCACTGCTTTCTCTCCTTTGGGAGCACGAGGGACCAGATGGGGCACAAACAATGTTATGGAGAATGAAACGCTTAAGGAGATTGCAAAAGCTCAGGGGAAGACTGTTGCCCAGGTTCTACTAAATTTTGAATATTGCAAAAGCTCAAGAATTGAAAAAAAAATAGATAGCTCAGGCTGATCAAGCTTCAAATGTTTGGGAAAAAAATTACAATGCACTCCGGATACCATCGTAGATACATATTTGAGGGAATTAAACTACACTACCAGTACATAATTTCTACATCAACTGTCAAACTCATGCCATACGTGATGGTCATAAATTTTCACTCTGTTTTTTCGGTTGATGTTACAAGTAGACATCAAATGATATATGTTGGGACCAGAATAGCTATATATGCAGGTCAGGTTACTCTTTTTTGTTCAACTGTATGTATGTCTGTGTGCATTTCTGCAAATAAATACAAACATATGTATATGTATGTTTATTTACTTGTTCTTTATGTTCAGCTCACATTACGGTACTTGGCCTTCTTGGCAGGTTTGTCTTAGATGGATTTATGAGCAAGAGGTGGCTCCTATAGCGAAGAGCTACAACAAGGAGAGGTTGAGGGAAAACCTGCAGATCTTTGACTGGGCACTATCAGAGGATGAGCTCGCCAAGATCAGTCAAATCAAGCAGCAGAGAATGATGCTGAGGGAGGAGCTTATTTCAGCTCGTGGACCATACAAGTCCATAGAAGAGCTATGGGATGGAGAGCTTTAGAGTGTGACATTTCCTGTAGACATGCAACTAATAAAGCTGCGAAGTGTAAAGCTACATTTTAGTGTCCTTGAACAAATATTTCTATATAGAGAACCAAGCTTTTGGTGATAATGATTTTGAGTATAATTTGTTTTTTTTCTAGAATTTGAAAAGTCACCTTCTTCTTAGGTTAGCCGAATGCTATCTTTAATGATAACGAAATTCCTACACTTTCCAACATCTATGTTACTGAGATATTTTACGAAAATATTTTGAGAGATATTTAGGAGATCTATTTTTAAAGATTTTATCCGTATCTATAAATAGAGAAGCACTCTACGGGGAAGAGGTATTGAGACCAATTGACACGGTATCAAAGGAAGGTTCTGATTTCCGTCTCTTTGTGGTTTTAATCATTGTGTGCGATTTTCATTGCAACTCTAAAGTGTTGTGGGTGATTCTCGGTGACTCTCTGTGGTGGCTGTGGTTGCTTTCGGCAACCTTTGTGGTGGCTTGGGTTGCTTTCGAGAACCTCTATGGTGGCTGAGGTTGCTATCAGCAACTTCTGTGGTGGCAAAGGAGATATCGGCATTTTTGTGCTTCCTTTTGGTGACTGGTGTATCAGGTGATTCTTTCTGGCGTGTGGGTCTTTGTCTCGGTGTGGTTGGGGGCAGTAGCTATGGTGGTGGCAGCGGTGGCTATGGTGGTAGTGCTTACGGTGGTGGTGGATATGAAGGAGGTTATGGTCTTGGTTGACAAATTGATGTTTCTTGATCCTCTAGCATCAATTTGAGAGGATGTTACTGAGATATTTTACGAAAATATTTTTTAAGATATTTTAAAAAATATTTTGAGATATTTTAAGAGATTTATTTTTAAAAATTTTATCCTTATATATATATATATATATATAAAGAAGCACCCTACAGGAGAAAGAGTCATCGAGACCAATTTACAATCTAATCCACCTAACATATGAGAATCTTTAAAGAGACGTAAAAGTCCAAACAGGTCGGTTTCTTTTGTGGGAAAAGCATGCACAGTTACAGATGATTACTTTATTACGTCCGGAGAAAGCACAACCTCCTTTGCAGAGATATGTACAAACTCTTTCCACATAAGTGACCACTGGACTACTTAGAAAAAAAAAAAAAGAAAAAAGTGACCATTGGATTATGTACAATAGCGCACTAATCATACGCCTTCATATTGTCAAACACATGGTCAGCACTAGAACACGCAATAGCATATAGACAAAATCCATCCAGCAAAGTACTCCATTGCTTCTCAAACCCCAAAATATTCCAGCAAATTTCGGGCACCACTTTTAGAGTTGAGGAAATTAAACCCCTGACCGTCGGCTTCTTTTCCAAAATGGGTAGACTGCATTCAAATTTCAATGGCTCACAGCTGCGGGCGTGGGTTGCTTATAAGCACATGTTGAGATGTCTAAGTACGGCAGAAGTTCCTGAACAGCCCGCGGCGCTGGGCATGACTCCATTTGGCGCCTGGCTGCTTGGTGTATGGACACTGGGCATGGGTCTAATTCGGCTTGGGCCCATAGGCTCTGTGATCTGTTAAACGTTATTTTATTTTATATTTTTTTTGTTCTCCAATATTATGAATTGGTGCTGTCAATTCAATTTATCATGAAACTTATATAGGAACTTTTCCTATGTTCATGTAGATTCTAATTTATATATACCTCACAGGTTTAGAACCAATTGAACAATATTATCCAAAAAGTGGACTAATTAAACTAAAAAATTATAGGCTTAATTATACAAACAATCCATGTGATATAACGTTTTGACAAAAAGATCACTGTGATAAACGATTGTACAAGCTGATCCTTATGGTCAGTATAGTAACAAAAGGTTACTAATCTAAAACTTAGCATTGGGTGTTAAGAGAAATGACGAAACCAAGATTAAAGGACCATTTTATTACTATACACTAACCATAAGGACCAATTTGTACAAACTTTTATCACAAAGACTTTTTTGGTCAAAACTTTATGCCACATGGACTGTTTGTATAATTAAGCCTATAATTTTTTACATTAATTAGTCCATTTTTGGGTATTGTTCAATCTCAATTGGCTCTTAGCATAAGTTTTGTCCTAAACTAGTCTTTAAAGAATTCTTTTATGTCCTGAGTTGATCATTTTGTCAACTCGAGTGACCTCGTAAATAAAAATAAAAAATCCAACATAACTTACAGAGGCACATGTTAACAAATTACCAATACCAATATCCCTCTTAATTTCACCTTAAATACAGTTCTTATTCCTCCCCTGACTATTAAGGTTGTGACTCTTTGCACTCCAAAATTTCATAACATTTTACCCTTCAACTACCAACCGTTTACACTTTGTACTCTCCACCGTTAATTTGGACAAAAAATATCATTTTGGTTCAATGCATGAAATGATAACTTTACCCCATACAAAATATAATTATAAAAAAAACTATTAAACGGTCTTCTCATTTGTAAACCGTCGTTTTTTCGTGTTAGCAGTTGAATATGACTTTCAAGTTATCATCAAATACCCTCGTAATGACAACTATCCGTTGCAAGTGAGAATTTTGGGATAAATTTTTAGAAGAACCCTCCTCTTTTATTTTATTTTTTTAAGTTACGTTTTTAATTAGACCTTCAATAAATAAAAACTCTTGGGAATACTTTGGACACTTCACCACTAAAAGAGTTGCCAGAGTTCTAATATTAGGAGTCCATAAAACAACTCAAGAATATTTATTCCAGAAAACATGAAGAATTCCAAATGCTGCTTAATTTTCTTCTATATGTGCAACTCTTTATAACACGTCTCTTCACAAATTTAAAAACTTGTGTGCGCTTTCCTCTAAGACTCTAATATTTTTTAATCTTCCCATTCTGTAACCTTAGTTTTTATACGAACTTCCACGCAAAACCTTTTTTTCCCATAAGTGAATATCTGATGTGCTGACCACATTTTCTAAATTTAATCTTTTTTTAGAACTTTTTTAATGGGTGCTCTGAATGCACTCGATCACCTTGCCCCGATTCATATGTTATGATAGACACTATATCAAACCTAGCCAAAAGACATCAACCACAGAAAGTCATATATAACTCCTGTAAAGGCGTGTCTAACGAAATTAATTAGTACGAAACAAAACAATTTTAGACTAAGTCAGCTTTATCCTGAGGCCGGAGCGTCTGTCATCCAATTATATATTTGAGAGATTGAAGGCTTTGAGTCTCAGATATTCATATTTTTCACTACTCTGGACTTCAGAGAATAGGAAAGGTTTAGTGGGAAGAAGACGATGATGGCATGCAAAAATATCAGAAGTCTTGTAATGGTGATCATGATGGAGTTGCTTATACTTTTCTCCATCCGATCATTGCAAGCTAAGGATCTTGCCCATAACTCCTTCCAGTACTCAGCTCAGTACTCCTATAATCAACTCGACCATATTCTTGGGAACAGTGCTGTTTCTCGTTGCATCGAAAAGGAAATTCGAGCCTGTAAAACCAAGTGGTCGCGTCACAGAATTATGTATAACACGTGTCTTGTAAGATGTTTTGAAGTGTGCACGATTGATCATCTCCTGGAAAAGCCCCTTGAACCTGTGGTTCGTATTGTCAGAGACTGCTGGGACAGTAGCTACAAGAAGATTAGGCTTACAGATATCTCTCATTTTGAGCCACTTCTGTTAGAATGTTACGAAAAGGAAATCAGGGAAAGAAACTCAAATGGCGTTCATTTGAGGAACACTGTTTCTCGTTGCATCGAAAAGGAAATTCGAGCCTGTAAAACCAAGTGGTCGCTTCACAGAATTATGTATAACACGTGTCTTGTAAGAAGTTTTGAAGTGTGCACGATTGATCATCTCCTGGAAAAGCCCCTTGATCCTGTGGCTCGTATTGTCAGAGACTGCTGGGACAGTAGCTACAAGAAGATTAGGCTTACAGATATCTCTCATTTTGGGTCACTTCTGCTAGAATGTTTCGAAAAGGAAATCAGGGAAAGAAACTCAAATGGCGTTCATTTGAGGAATCCCTGATGAGCTCCAATTTTAGGCGCGGTAAATATATAGCTCTCAACTGGTACGTAGACAAAAAAAAAACAAAATAGTTCTTAACTGTTGCTTCTCTTTAATTATTACAAGAACGCGCGCGCACGCATGAGAATGCATGCAATAACATACCTACCTACCTATATATAATATAGAGTTTATATGAATGCTTACCAATTGCCTTAGGTATTTGAAAGAAGACTATGAATGTTTGTGCGTGCCTTATTTGAGGGGTAGCAACAGGAGAAGCTAGCATTATTAGTTGTTTCTTTCTTATTCAATGGTTTAATTGGCCTCAAAGTTCTTACATTTCTCTACTTTAATCATAAAGTTTTCCAGAAGTCAGTATTCTGGCCTGCTGAATTAAGTTTTTTATTTATGAGCATTCAGGCTAAGGCGGTAAGGCCACTGCTGAAGTTGTTTGGATAAGGCTACTTAGGAGGGTAAATGTACTGAATCCACTACTAATCTTAAAAGCTTAAACTGATAGAAAGGGATATGTTTTATTATTTGAATAATATTTTCTAACACTTTCACTCATACGTGGGTCGAACTCTCATTTGTATTGAGAGTTCTAACACGGGCAATATTTAATTAAAATTAGAGTAAAGTCATGTAGAGTTAGGTCTCAAACTCAAGACTTTAATGCTAATACCATATGAATCTATTACTTATCACAAAAGCCAAAGCTGATTATAGAAAGAGATAGATTTTACTATTTGAATTATATTCTCTAACATAAAAAAGTAAGACTTTCCCATCTTAATTTTGCGGATGATCTTCTTATATTTTAGCAAGGTGGCTTGGACCGGCTCTGTTGATACACATGATGACAGATTGATGGCTTTGGATACCCTACAGGCCTTCCTAAAATAATGGCATTTGTTATGTTTTCTTACTTCTTTGTTTGCTATTAAGCATCCATAACTGCCCTTCCTCTTATTTTAATAGAGACATGTTTTCACACATTCTTTACTCATCTTAATTCTTTGTTGCTTTCTTAGGTAATCTGCGTTTCATATAGCAGATGCTATGGTTTCAGACTCGGTGGCTAGAGTTCTTCCATTATATATATATATATATATCTAAGTTTCAAATCATGTTCTTTTAAAATAGAACTACATGTACACGATTACCGGGGGATTCTATGCTAACTTCTCTTGATTATGTACGGTTAGTTGTCACTTTTGCGTTGTTTAACTTTTGTTATGGTTCTGTATCGATCCTTTGTATGCTCTGTATTATTTCCTGTTGCCTATGAGCAATGAAATTACGTTTGCCTATTTAGAAAAAAAAAAAAAAAATTACGTTTGCCTAGAAAAAAAAAAAATTAATTAAAGAACTACCCACGGAAGACTCTTGCTCCATATATACTAATTTCTCACGAAACCATGAATAAGTTTTTTTTTTTTTTTGGACGAACACACGGCTATAACGCGAAGTGAATTCACTCTAGTGATAGTCATAACAATATCAAAAGTCTCTCATGTCTGCCTCAACCCATATCTACCCGAATAAAATTTCCAAATCCGAGCAAAAATTCTCCATCTTGATTGACAACCTAGACGGTCAGAGTCTGAAAGAACTTCTTTGGGACGTTTCAACAAACATGTTGCGGATGTACGGAAAGTGAGCTTCCAGGTTGGCATTGGAAATTTACAAGGATACCTCACTTTAGGCCCACGGGAGATGCTTTCCGTGGGCCGGTACTGTGCCATTTAATATGAATGTTATAGCCCTAGCCTTAAAACAAGAAATTAGTAAACTAACCTCCAATATATGGAACCTAAATCCAACTAGTTATTCCAGGTTTCCTTTTGCTTTAGACTATCACAAAGAAGTACTAATGTCAAGTACTGATGTAGGATCCAATTTCTTTCTAAGATCTCTCTCCTTTCGCCAAAAGAAGAGAGATCTCATGAGCTTGGAAAAAAAATTCAGTCCAAAGCTGTAATAAGGAGCTACGTAAATTTATTTTTCTAAAATTCAAGTACAGAAACACCCCACATCATTTAATGAAAGAGAATCAGTTGGATGTTATAGTTTCTTTCCTTGAGATTTGCAAAAACAAATCTACTCATTTAGGAAAAAAAAATAATTTAAATCACTCTTTATAAGAACTTTGGACCGAATCTTTTTTCCTGAGCTTGTACCCTCCAATGCATTTGGCATTAGCTGCAAACTAATTGACAAATTAGCTAGTGAATAAATATATATAACATTACGTCCGCAATATGATAAAGGCCTCTTATAACTCTCTGCATTATAAGAGATCGAACGTTTTAATTAGCTTCTCCAACATGCTAAGAAAAAACATTCCGCTTTGTAGTACGTACTTTTTCTCCGTAATTACATGCAAAGAAACAAGACAAAAAAATACACTCCTAGGTGCCCAAAAAGAATAGATGGATTTTGTTTACTCTCGCGCATGATCAGTTTTTAGTACTGGGATATGTCTTCTGAATGAGGTCTTGCCCCTAACTTTTTGTATAGTTTACTCATCAACATACTTATTACTTACCAACTTTTCCCAAGGACAACAGCTCAATAGTTGGAAGACGGACTTCCACTTCTGGACGAACCGTTTTCGGAAGATATTAGCTTAATGGTTAACATGAATTTGAATCTTATTGCCTATGAGCTAGTCAAAAGACTTAAGTTATACTTAGATTGTGAGGTTGGTTCAAGTATTTAGGGACGTTCGTCTAGAGCATCAAAGTCTCGTGCAATTCATTCAAATTGGCTCACGCTCGTCCGAGTTCGATGCAAAGGGAGAGCCTAGAGATTTCCTTCATTACCAAAAAATAAAAAAGACTTAACTTACACAAAAATAGAAAAGAAAAGAAAAGATGACGGATATATTATTCATTGCGCACTGATCATATATGTCTTCAAATTGTCTAAGAACAGTGAATGAAATTGCAATAGCATGCTTTGTCCAAATAGGGAACAATATCCACCGACTCTGTGCTCCCATGTCTCTCATTTGTTCTCACAGTGCTTATTCATTATACACATACCGGACCATATCATCAAATACCCTCGTAAGACAACTATCCGCTGCTAGTGAGAATTTTGGGATAAATTTTTGGCTTAATTAGTCCACTAGTCCCTAGGGTATGACCGAATTCTAAATTTGTCCTTAAAGTTTATTTTGTCCTATACTAGTCCCTAGGGAATCCTTTGTATCCTGAAGTAGCCATTCCTTCAACTTTGTTAGTTTCGTTAACGAAATAAATCCCACGTGACTAACGGAGACATATCACCACCAATTGTAAGCAGTCATATGTGCCCAAGTCACTTTAACTACTAAGTTAGATTGACAGTTGTTAATTAAAAATCCAAATCAAACAGTCTATGCCTCCTAGACCTAAAATACCATGTTGGACAGGTTTTTTTTATAAAGACAATGCATCCCTCAAGTGACTTGAGGACACGTGGTTGTTTGTGATTGATGCTGACGTGTCCTCATTAGCTACATGAGCTTTATTACGTCAATTAAAGGGCAATTGAGTTGACGGAATTACTACTCTAAGACATGAAGGATTTTCTAAGGACTAGTATAAGACGAAATAAACCTTAGGGACCAGTTTGAAATCCGAATATACCCCAAGGACTAGTGGACTAATTAAGCTTAAATTTTTAGAAGAGCCGTCCTCTTTTATTTTATTTTTAAAAAAAAGTTACGTTTTTAATTAGACCTTCAATAAATAAAAACTATTGGGAATACTTAGGGCACTTCAGTACCACTAAAAGAGTTGCCAGAGTTCTAATATATATTAGGAGTCCATAAAATGTACAACTCAAGAATATTTATTCCAGAAAACATGAAGAATCCCAAATGCTGCTTAATGTTCTACTATATGTGCAACTCTTTATAACACGATCTCTTCACAAATCGAGAAACTTGCATGTACTTCCCTAGCTCTAATATTAATTATTCTTCCCGTTCTGTAACCTTAGTTTTTATTGGAACTTCCACGTATTAACCTCTTTTCCCACAAGTGAATATATTTCTGATGTGCTGACTACATTTTCTAAATTTAATTAATACTTTTGTAATGGGCGATCTAGGAATGTACTCGACCTTTGCCCAATTCATATGTTACGATAGAAACTATATCAAACCTGGCCAAAAGACATGAATTCACAGAAAGTCATAACTCTTATAAAGGCACCTAACAAAATTAATTAGTACGAAACAAAATAATTTTAGACTAAGTCAGCTTTATCTTGAAACCGGAGCGGTTGGACGAATCATACCAGGGCGATAACTCAGTGGTAATTGGCATGAATTCGAATCCTACTATCTGTGAACAAATCAAAAGACTTAACTTATACAATTGGATTGTGAGATTAGTTCAAGTATTCAAGATTTGTCCAGAGCATTAAGGTCTCACAATTCGTCCAAACTGAATCAAGCCCATCCGAGTCTGGTGCAAATAAGGAGCCAGAGATTTCCTTCATTACTAAAAAAAAAAAAATACTTAACTTACCCAAAAAGAGAACAAGAAAAGATGAATATATTATTCATTGCGCACTGATCATATATATGTCTTCAAATTGTCTAAGAACAGATGAACTTGCAATAGCATGCTTGTCCAAATAGGGAACAAAATCCACCGACTCCGTGCTCCCTAGTCTGGCATCTGTTCTCACAGTGCTTACTCGTTGTACACATACCGGACCATGTAACGCTTCGCTTCCAACAACTTTTATCAAGTGGGTTGCTGTGATTATCTCCTGATAGGAACAAAATAATAATCAAAATCTGAAATGATCAGAAAGATGTCAATGTACGCATGCATGCAGCAACAGCGCCCACAGAGGACTTTTGAAAGATGTATATGGAAGTAGTGTATAAGATTACTCACCGGCGTAACTATAGTGGCTGAAGATCAAGACCATACACACGAAAACCCGAATGAACTTCTGAGTCGACTCAGCCATGTTTTTATTCCCACCTCATGCCCTTACAAGAAATAGAATTGATGACATTGATCGAGGCCCAGTTATTTATACTTACATCATATATATGTTGCTTAATTTGTGTCGTACGTACACGAATAATATATATAAGATTAACTGAAGAGTTAAAATTTAGGCTCTAACTAGATACAAAAGAAATCTTCAACCTTTTGGATTTCTCGACAGCAGGCCGGCCGGCCGTTTTCAATGGGTTCGAGCTAGTCTGCTAATTGAGGGATCAGGCCCTTCAATAGAAAATGGAGCAGTACAGATTACTGCACAGACACGATAACTATACGCGGGTCCACCTTAAACTTACATCCATGGACGGCGACAAGAAAAAAAAAAGAAAAGAAAAAAGATCGATATATGGCAGTGTAACGAAAGAGAAAAGTACAGGAGCTGCTCAAATTATCAGTTACGTGGAAAAATTTCTAAAATTTTGTTTGCAACGGCCGGCTCTTTCAGAACAAGAAATGGTGACAATTTTTTGGGTGACAAATTAAAATTTGTATTTAAAAGTAACCTTCCAGTGACAAAATTAGCAAATTCGTCACTAAAAGTAAGTAAAGTCTAATAAAACCGTTCTAACGTCCCTAAAAGCGTTCGCACTCTTTAATTGGGTGACAAACTTGAATTCAATCACAAAAACCTAACGGATATTATTTGTTACAAAAACAAAAAACCGTCCGCACTAATTCAGGTTTGAACGTTTTAATTTGGTGTAAAAATTAACTTATGTCACCAAAACAAACATTCGCATGTAAATTTACACAAATTTTGTTTGATCCACACTCATCTTTCGGTTCAGCCCGTGTTTTGGCCCGACTCAACCCATACTTCGGCCCGGCCTGCTCCACTTCAATATTGGAATTGGATTGTTGAACCGTTCAAATCAATATATAATTCTCTACCTTGATTGGAATTAGAATAATGTTGAACCCTTCAAAGGGAAAATTTTTAGTTTCTGTATGCCTTAATTTTCCAATTTTCTAATTTCTATACCAATTAAAGTCCCTAGTTATAAGCTTAACTCTGAAGCTGCAAAAACCAATTAAGTGATCAAAGCAACGTGTGAAATTATAGGTGTTGAAATATTAGTTAAACAGAATGGAGTGCAATATTGACAAACATAACATTTATGTGATTTTTCCTTCTTTTTTTCCTGCTAAATAAGACTTCAAAAAAAAAATCAATTTTCAAGATGGAAGTATAAAATAGGAATAAATATACTTTACACCATTCAACTATGGTGGCGGATACTTTGTGCTCTCAATTTTGACAGAAATTTATTATCGTCATTTCACTGAACCAAAAATAACAATTTACATCTAAATTAATGGTTGTGGGTGCAAAGTGCAAACAATTGGTAGTTGAGGGGCGAAATGTAACGAAATTGATATAGTCTGAAGTACAAAGTATTAGAATTCCAATAGTCGGCGACAAAAAAGTATTTTTTCCTTAAAAACTAGGAAATCAAATAACTATGTTTGATGATCAATTTACTCTAAACCAATTATAGCACTCAAAAGTGGCATGAGTGTTTGTAGGGGTGTAAGTCTGGTCCGGCTTCCGGCGGAGCTCTGGATCCGGTTCCGTTACCGGTTCCGGGAAGTTGAGATCCGGCTCTTCCAGGAACCGAAGCCGGAGATGGATTTAGAAATTTCCCGGAACCGGAAGCGGACGTTTCCGCCGGTTCAACGGAAAATCGGTTCCGGTTCTTTTTTTTTTATTTTTTTAAACAAAAAGTTAAAACGACGTCATTCTATTTAAAATAGAATGATGTCGTTTAAGTGGTTTTTTTTTTTAAAAAAAAAATTATATCGTGGATCAAAACGCACCGTTTTGATCCACAGTAACCCTAATTCCTATTTCCCTTCCCCCCAGCCCCTAGGCCACCTCTCTTTCACGAACCACCATCCTCAGTCCTCATCACTCCCTCAGCTCTCTCTCTCTCTCTGTTTGTCGAGTCTCCTCATCACTCCCTGAGCTCTGTCTTCTCCGGCGAATGCAAGCAACGTTGGTCGTCGAGTCTGCCTCCATCGTTGTGGCTTTCTCGTTTTACGTCTCCCTCTCTCAATGTATTCTCCATCTCTCTCTCTCTCTCTCTATGTTTCTTTCTCTCTCTCTAGTCTCTGTCTCCATCTCTCTATCTCTCTGTCTCTTTCTCTCTATTTTCTGTCTCCATATCTCTATCTCTCTGCCTCTCTCTCTCTAACTCTTTGTCTCTCTCCGTCTCCATCTCTCTATCTCTCTCTCTAGTTCAAATTTTTCACAGATCTATTTGGCTAACTTGTTAAGTGTATATTGTGAATTTGTGAACCTGTTAATTATATTGCATTAAGTGGTGCAAGGGTTCGGCTAAGCCTAAGTGCATGAATATTAGCCGAACCCTTTGAAAATTGTATTGCATTATAGTTATATTGCATTCATTTGAAAAACGAATCAATATTAGATTCTTAATGATTTATAACTAACTGTAATTGTGATTTGTGAACCTGTCATTGTGAACCTGTTATTTTGAAGCTATGATTATGGCTAAATTATATTGTTTATAGTTATATTGCATTCATTTGAAAAACGAATCAATATTAAATTCTTAATGATTTATAACTAACTGTCGTTGTGATTTGTGAACCTGACATTGTGAACCTGTCATTTTGAACCTGTGATTATGGCTAAATGTTAGTTGTTTTTAATTTCTCGTTCATTTTCTGCTGTCTTTAATTTGGGTTAAGTTGATTATGGCTTCTGCAGCTCCAATCAAGTCCTCCACTGGATGAAGCTTCAATTGCTTGTATATTGCGTGACTTGCTGCATGCAATTGAGTATCTGCACAATGAAGGAAAAATCCACAGAGACATCAAAGGTCTTTACTTCTTGAGATCTACAACTACTTCTTGTTCCATGGGGGCTGGGCTGTAGAAGGAAGAGAAGGGGGTGGGGGCAGGGGCTGGTAAGGGTGGAGGGGTACATAACCAATCCAAAAATGTGTTATATGGTGTGCTTGATTTGGTGGTGATGGGTGAGACATCTTCTGGAACAATCTGATTAATGCTCCCTACATGATTGCTCAATGTTGTTGAATGAATAAGATCTTTACTTTTTGTAAAAAAATGCTTAAATGGGCCAAAAAATATGGCCCAAAACATTATCGGAATTCCGCTATCCGCTTCCGCTAAGTCCGTTTCCGCTTCCACTAAGTCCGTTAAGAGTCGGAAGCGGAAGCGGAATCGATTTTGGCCATCCGCTAGTTAGCGGACCGGATGTCGGAATGTCAAATTCCGCTTCCGACATGTCCACTATTCACCCCTAAGTGTTTGAGTGCTATAATTTTGGCTCTCTAAAATTTTAGCATCATTACAAAAATTACAAAATAATTTCTCTCTCCCCATTAAATCATTTTTTTTAACTATAATATTTATTCAAAATTTCTCTCTTCACTTTTCACCAACTTCCATAAAATATCTTCACTTTTCACTAATTCTCATAAACTATCTTCACCTTTTTCACTAACTCCTATACTCTAAAATTTTAACCACTCCAAAATTGTAATACTCAAACGCAAGATCATAACGAGGTGTTGTTTTGGCAGCCATTAACTTGCCCCCAATTAGTTAAACGCAAGTCTTAGGATGGTAACGAGGTAGTTTATAGCAAAAGTAATTGGTTCTGATCTTGCATACTCAATCTATTAGCAAGATACGCAAGATTAATTAGAGTTTGGCTAGGTCACGATACGAAGAAATACTTTCCCTTTGAAGGTTTTGACTAGTCCAAAAATCAGAATTTGGCTATAACAATTAATATATTAAGAAATATAGTACTTAACCTTTGGATACATTGACAAGTACAAAACTTAATGCCAAGTTGCAGAAATAAATTGGGTTTGATTGAGATATAAAAATAAAAAAATAGAGCAGAACAGTCATAAACAAATACGGATCGAGTCTCTATATCTGACTCAGCCTTCGACTTATGAATGACCTGAAGGGAAAAATATCAAAGCCAAAATTTAAAACTGAAAATTACAGATTTTTTAATGTCAAAGATAATGTCATAATTAATCCATAAGATTTACATAATATTATCCTTATCAAGATATCAAATATTTGTTTCCTTACCATTTCAAATGAGTGATTAATTGTCCTGTCCTTTGAATAATGTTTTGATTTTTTACTCAGTACGCAATAGCTTTTCGGCGCAACGAAAGGAGAACTCTTCGCAATATTAAAATAAGATAAGTTTAAGAGTTTCAGCCCATGTTAGTTATATTAATCAACTATCCTAGGTAGTTTGGTTTGCCACTATTTGGTCGTACTCACAATATAATTTAGATGCTCTTTATCTAAACATGTAGATAAGTCTTAATAGGGTACTTAATTCATTCCTTTTGGCAGCCCTCTCCAAATGGGACATTAATTATTAGTTTGTTTTTCTCTACGCCATTGAATTTTTGCCCTTTCTTCAGCACCTCTCTCGATATTTTCATATTTTCTCTTATATATACTGACAACCCTTTGCAATATGCCATGTTATCAAAAACCGCCTCAAGAATTCGTACTATACCAGCTTACATATAATATAACAAAACTAACAATCTAACTTTCATAACTTTATTTCTCACTTCATTTTAATTAGTTCCATCGTTCCACGGTGTCAATAATTAGACTCAAAAAGAATATTAAAATACACTTTACACTCACTAAATTTAGGGTCTGACAAATTTTTTTTTCTTTTTTTGAGATATTGTACCTCTCAATGTTTGGGTACTATCGATTTACACCCCGATTAATTTTGCCATTAAAATGAACGAAAATGTCCAGCACGTGAAAAATATATAGCTCGCTTGTCTATGTTGACCTCAAATTCAAACTGCTATAATAATAACACCCTTAATAAAATTGATTGATTTTTGAGTGAGAACGTGGGCAAAATGCGTAATTTTTTCTCTCTGCACAGGAATTACTCACTCTCTTGGACACCGCGAGCCAGGAATTCTATTGGGATTAACATTGCTAAATGGGCTGCCTGCTTATTCGAAGATCTTTGGTTTTATCATACTGTCTGCTATTCCGGCACATCTATTAGTGCCCGCTTTAGACGTTATTTCTGTTGTTTAAGGTTACTTTTGTTGCTAAGGAAAATAAAAATCACGCTTCTGTTTGTAAAATTCCATCGTAATTTACTCTAATTAATGGCATTGAAGACTCAGTAATTAGCAGCAAAAACATATATTAATTCATCTAACATATCATGAGGATTCGCTTTCATGATCTTACATATTCATCCATCATCTGAAGAACCCTTTGATCTCTTTTGAGGTATTCACCAAATATATATAGCTTCTGCCCTACTCAGTCACAGAATAAATAGTCGCAATAGCATTTGAGAAGTCCCCCACAGTGTCCAAAAGTTGCATGCTCCCAGTTCCGGCATTGCTTACGGCAGTCTTTGGAGCACATACCCGACCACGTCTGGCTTGCTTTCCAGTATATCTTGCAATTTTCTGCAGGGTCTATCTTGCAGCCTAAAAACCTGTCTCCTAAAAGTTACAGACCAATAAATGATTGAGAAAAGGAACTCATGAGAAACACAAAGTCAATTACAAGGATTACAAGTACAAACAAAGGAAGAGCATATTCAACCATACGCACCTGCGTTCCCATAGTGGATCGTGAAGACAAAGAAGACGATACACAATAAAACCAGAACAAATCTTTGAGACGTACCCATCATAAATGTTTAGCCTCGGTTATAGCAAGTAGAAATAATAAAAAGAGGTTCTTTATAGCTTAGGTTGCTTCGTTTCAGAACCATTTACGTAGAATAATACAGTACTGGGTTTACAAATGTTTGGCTTCTGGCAGATGGTAAAGAGTCTTTAACCTCTGGAAGGATTGAAACCATGCCCTTCTGTTAGTGTATAATCTTAGTTGGCATTAACTTCGTGTGTAATTGAGTTTAATTCCTGAGATATAAAGATGTATTGAAGCTCCAATGTATAACTGAAGACTGTAGTGCAAATACACATTTTAGACATATGTTTCTGGGATTCAAGTTTGATTGGAATATGCACAGAGTCACTTAACGCAAAATGGAGGCGTTACTTTTTTCCTGAGAAAGTTCAAATTCGTTGGAAGTCAAATGAAAGTTTGACAGAATCGTGACTTATGCAACTGTCGTAATAGATTTTAGTTAGAACGATCCTAATTGATTTATAGACATCAAGAAGGCCAAGATGGTCTAGAAACCTCCTCAATATACTGTGCATTACTCTCAGTATATATCCTCAAAATTTTCTTATTGTTCATAACTTAGAAAATTACAGAAATTGAGCCTTCATTGAAAAATCCTCTCAAAGAGCCTCTGTTAATTTTTCTAAGCTTGTTGTGTGCGAACTAAGCATGAAACCTTGAGATATCTTCCCTCTCTTTAGGTTCTTAGTTCCATATTTGATCATCATACTTTTCTCTAAAAGAAATTCAAGATCTTCAAAGTTGTTGGAATTCTTGGAGGTCACGAAGTGCCCTGTTCTTGAGTTGTTGTTGGTGTGAGTTCACATGGAGGACAACATGCTATGAACAGCGAGGTAAAGTGTCTAAACTTTTTAAATGGATGAGAGGTTCTCACTCTCTGCTGGTTACAGATCTAGATGTAGTATTCCGGGTAAGAAATCGAGTGTGTTAGATTAGAAATTTGGGAGTTCTTGAGTCTATAGATCACTGTGTATTTCGAGTTTAAAAAGCTAGTGATATCTCTTCCCCGGCCTACAAGCCCGTAGAGTTTTCGTCTCTTAGAATTTGTTTCCAAGAGATTTTCTCATCGTAACCAAATATTGGTGTCATTAGTGGTGTTCGAGGGTGGAAATTTTCACCCCCCAAAATTTCTACATTCATTAAAAAATTATAAAATAATCTCTCTATCCTTATCAATTTATTCTTTTTTATTATAATATTCATTTAAATCTTCTCTCTCTTCACTTTTTCATCAAATCCCATAAAATATCTTTACTTTTTCACAAACCCCAAAACTCCCAAAATTTCTACTGCCGAACACCCCCCTTGTGTGGTGATTGTTAAGTTTATTGTGTTCTTGATTAATTGTTAATAATCTTTGAACAGTGGCTGAGAATTGTTAGAGTTATTGGCTAAAAAGAATTTGTGATAAAGAGATTCTGATGTGTATGATTTATTTCCACATTGATAAATCTTGTTGTAGATTTATACATATTGAAACGACTGATTTGCACTTGTGAAGTTTGTGTAGAAAGTTATTAAGTGTAAAAGGTTGTAGGAAAATTTATAGAACCTATTCACCCCCTCTAGGTTCAGGTACTCTTGTTTTAGGTCTTAATCGACTTGTTCACCTTCCTCAGCTTGTTGGTTGGTCATACAGTCTCTATAAGTCTCATTCATTTCAGAGTAAAACTGCAAATTTATAACAAATTGCCCAACCCTGCTAGCTCCAAAGCAGAGCCAAATTCTCTCTTAATTAAACAAATCCCAAAAGTATATGGCACTAAAATTAAAATAACATGCATTTGCTCCGTTGAGTAACTACTAGTATATAACTCTTCGTGCGTGATGCTCCTTGTTCAACTCTTTCTAAACCCTTTTATATTGCCTGATGCTCCTTGCTATTTTTGTGTATTAAGATTTATTCCACTTCACCCTTTTCTCTACTTCAATGTTTGGCGCAACAACCTTTTCTCCTGGAAAAAGGGAGAAAATTCCCTAAACATCAACAGTTTCTTCTGTCCATTACTTGCCTAGAAAATTCAATTGCCTCATGATCCTCCACAGACGGTTGTTCCTTCAAAGTTCCAAATAGCATAATCATAAATTGTTAAATGCAGGTACGTATCAGAGTCCAAACTATAATTTCCAGGATTAATCCATTCCCCAAGCAAAATATTTCAATAGTTTTCACACCAGTGTATTAGCACCCTTCAAGATAGCTCTGATTTCTCAATAAATCCCGAGAACAGTTATGTCATACACTCATACAGAGGAAAGTGCAGATACATCTTCAGCGCAATTCAGTTGCTGGTCAATATCCATTAAAGATCCAAACATTTTGAACTTGGGGGATGAATCAGCTATTGATCCAATATCAGACTTCACAGTACATTGAACAGTTTCTAGATGCTGGCTTTGCTTGACAACGACTCAGTAAAGTATCGACATTAATTCCCTAGCTCTATTCTTCCCGTTCTGTAACCTTAGTTTTTATAGGAACTTCCACGTATTAACCTCTTTTCCCACAAGTGAATATATATCTGCTGTGTTGACTACATTTTCTAAATTTAATACTTTTGTAATGGGTGCTCTAGGAATGTACTCGACCTTTGCCCAGTTCATATGTTACGATATAAACTATATCAAACCTGGCCAAAAGACATGAATTCACAGAAAGTCAAAACGCTACGAAACAAAACAATTTTAGACTAAGTCAGCTTTATCTTGAGGCCGGAGCGTCTGGACAAATCGTATCAGGGCGATAACTTAATGGTTGGTATGAATTCGAATCCTACTGTCTATGAGCAAGTCAAAAGAATTAACTTATACTTAGATTGTAAGGTTGGTTCAAGTATTCAGGGACGTTTGTCCAGAACATGCATCAAAACCTCGTGCAATTCATCCAAATTGGAAAATGCTCGTCCGAGTTCGGTGCAAAGGGGAGCCTAGAGATTTCCTTCATTACCAACAAAAAAAAAGACTTATACACAAAAAGAGATGATGGATATATTATTCATCGCGCACTGATCATATATCGAACAGTGAATGAACTTGCAATAGCATGCGTGTCGAAATAGGGAACAATATCCACCGAGTCCGTGCTCCCAAGTCTGGCATTTGTTCTCACAGTGCTTACTCGTTGTACACATACCGGACCATGTAACGCTTCGCTTCCAACAACTTTTATCAAGTGGGTTGCTGTGATTATCTCCTGATAGGAACAAAATAATAATCAAAATCTGAAATGATCAGAAAGATGTCAATGTACGCATGCAGCAACAGCGCCCACAGAGGACTTCTGAAAGATGTAAATGGAAGTGTATAAGATTACTCACCGGCGTAACTATGGTGGATGAAGATGATCAAGACCATACGCACGAAAACCCGAATGAACTTCTGAGTCGACTCAGCCATGTTTTAATTACCACCTCATGCACTTACAAGAGATAGAATTGATGGCGTTAAGGCCAGTTATTTCTAATTATATCATATGTTGCTTAATTTGTGTCGTACTGCGTACACGAATAATATAAGAAATGAAGAGCTAAAAGCTAGGCTCTAACTTGATACAAAAGAAATCTTCAACCTTTTGGATTTCTCGACGGCGGGCCGGCCGTTTTCAATGGGTTCGAGCTAGTCTGCTAAGTGAGGGATCAGGCCTGCCTCCATTAATTCATGTAGATTTATATATAATTTTCCCTCCAATGTAAGACTAGAAATTCCTGTCAATCTCTCTCAAGTACGTAGTGGTCCAATAGAAAATGGAGCAGTACAGATTTCTACACTGACACATAACTGTACGCGAGTCCATCTTAAACTTACATCCCGGTTAATTTTGCAAATGAACGGAAATGTACAGCACGTGCAAAACATATATATCACTTGCCCATGTTGACCTCGAGATTCAAATTGCTATGACAATAACGATCTTCATAAAATTATGATCTCGTAATTGATTTTGAAGGTGAGAATGTGGGCAAAATTCGGGATTTTTTCTCTCTACACATGAATTGCTCACTCTCTTGGATACCTAAGGGTGAGTTCCGGAACGGATAGAATCCGAATGACCAATTACGGTTCTATTTCGATATTTATTGGAATGCAATTTTTTTATTCCGATTCTATTCCGGAATCAAAATCTGAATTTTCGAAACGAAACCGGAATTTCAAAATCGGAACCGGAAATTCAGTTTCAGCATGTGTGCTTTTTTGGCATATTTTTTTGGGGCCCTAACGAGCTAAAAATATTTTTTTGGCCGAATTTTTTAGAAGACTTTTCTATGATTCATTATAAATTACTAAAATGTAAACATTCAACAAAAATCTAGATTCTAAAATAAATATTCAAACAAATTAGGTACTCATCATATGTTATACTTTATTTTAAGCCCTATTTAAAAAAAATGTCGGTATTTTTTAGTTATTCATCATAAATTAACAATAAATATAAAATTTTCATCTAAAATAGATTTTAAAATAAACATTCAATCAAATTACATATTGTTATACTTTATTTTGAACAATATTTTTATTTTATTTCTTTTAGAAAAATCAGAATCAGAAATTCCAATACTTCCGTCTGAATTTTCAGTTTCGGTTTTAATTCCGAAAATTATTAAAAATAACTTCCAATTTGTTTCGGCGTATATACCGAAACCGAAAATTTCGATTCTTACTTGAATTTTTACTCACCCTCGTGGATACCGCGAGCTAGGAACTCTACTGCTCATTACCCTGCTAAATGGGCTGCCTGCTTATTCGAAGGTCTTTGGTTTTATTTTACCGTCTGCTATTCCAGCACATCTATTAGTGCCCTCTTGAGACGTTATTTCCGTTGTTTAAGGTTACTGTTAGAATTTACACAATATGTGTAAGGTGGGTCTAACTCAACTCCAAAAGACGCCTTGAGTAGTGAGGGATACCACAACCTTATAAGGAGCACATTGACTAGTTTCTCTAGCAATGTGGGACTTCCAACACGCCCCCTCACGTGTGGCGGGAATATATCCAAGCCAACACGTGGAAACGGGTGAAACGGTGGACCACAAACTAGGAACCTGCTCTGATACCATGTTAGAATTTACACAATATGTGTAAGGTGGGTCTAACTCAACTCCAAAAGACGCCTTGAGTAGTGAGGGATACCACAACCTTATAAGGAGCACATTGACTAGTTTCTCTAGCAATGTGGGACTTCCAACAGTTACTTTTGTTGCTAAGGAAAATAAAAATCATGCTTCTGTTTGTAAAATTCCATCGTAATTTGCTCTAATTAATGGCATTGAAGACGCAGTAATTAACAGCAAAAACATATATTAATTCATCTAACAGATCATGACTATTCGCTTTCATGATCTTACATATTCATCCGTCATCTGAATAACCATTCGATCTCTTTTGAGGTATTCACCAAATATAGCTTCTGCCCTGCTCAGTCAACATAATACATAGTCGCAATAGCATTTGAGAATTCTACAGTGTCCCATATCTGCATTCTCCCAGTTCTGGCATTGCTTAGCGCAGTTTTTGGAGCACATGCCCGACCACGTCTGGCTTGCTTTCCAGCATATCCTGCAATTTTCTGTAGGGTCTATCTTGCAGCCTGAAAACCTGTCTCCTAAAAGATACAGACCAATAAATGATTGAGAAAAGGAACTCATGAGAAACACAGTCAATTACAAGGATTACAAGTACAAACAAAGGAAGAGCAAATTCAAACATACGCACCTGCGTTCCCATAGTGGATCGTGAAGACAAAGAAGACGATACACAATAAAACCAGAACAAATCTTTGAGACGTACCCATCATAAATGTTTAGCCACGGTTATAGCAAGTAGAAATAATAAAAAGAGGTTATTTATAGCATAGGTTGCTTCGTTTCAGAACCATTTAAGGAGAATAATATAGTCCTGGGTTTACAAATGTTTGGCTACTAGCAGATGGTGAAGAGTCATTAACCTCTGGAAGGATTGAAATCATGCCCTTCCTCAGCTTGTTGGTTGGTCATACAGTGTCTATAATTCCCATTCATTTCAGAGTAAAACTGCAAATTTATAACAAATTGCCCAACCCTTCTAGCTCCAAAGCAGAGCCAAATTCTCTCTTAATTAAACAAATCCCAAAAGCATATGGCACTAAAATTAAAATATCATGCATTTGCTCCATTGAGTAACTACCACTATATAACTCTTCGTGCGTGATGCTCCTTGTTCAACTCTTTTTTAACCCTTGTATAGTGCCTGATGCTCCTTGCTATTTTTGTGTACTAAGATTTATTCCACTTCACCCTTTTCTCTACTTCAAATTTTGGCGCAACAACAACCTTTTCTTCTTGAAAAAGGGAGAAAATTCCCTAAACATCAACAGTTTCTTCTTCTATCCATTACTTGTCTAGAAAATTCAATTGCCTCATCCTCCACAGACGGTTGTTCCTTCAAGTTCCAAATAGCATAATCATTAATTCATAAATGCGGGTATCAGAGTCCAAACAATAATTTCCCAGATTAATCCATTCCCCAAGCAAAATATTTCAATAGCTTTCACCCCAGTGTACTAACACCCTTCAAGTACAGATGTTTATCATCTATTTAAATGGAAAAGATAAAATCTGCTCTCCTTTCACGTATTCACGTTCTGCTTGATGTTGCCTGATATTGGCTCTTGGCCGGGCTTTATTTTCCAGAATACTAGTGCATAGGGTGAATGGTATGAAGGACAGAGAGCAAGATAGCTCTGATTTCTCAATAATTCCGGAGAATAACTATGTCATACACTCATACAGAGGAAAGTGCAGATACATCTTCAGGGCAATTCTGCTGCAGGCCAATATCCATTAAAGATCCAAGCATTTTGAACTTGGGGGATGAATCAGCTATTGATCCAATATCATACTTCACAATACATTGAACAGTTTCTAGATGCTGGCTTTGCTTGACAATGACTCAGTTAAATATCGACATTAACTCCTAGAAGACTGAATAGTTTAGCCCCCACTTCACAAATTCAATCCGTTGAACAAAGCCTTGTATGTCTTCTCATTCACTGCAGGATCACTCTTCCTCAATTTTTCAAGCAGCTCAAAGGCCTCGTTGCCCCTTCCTTCCCTACACATTCCCTCCAACAATGTTTTGTAAGTCAACAAATCGGGAGACATGGAAATTTGGAATTCCCCAACATATTAAATACAATATCTCTAGCATCCTCAAACATCCTTTCCATAGCAACACTGCAAATCACAATCATATAAAATAAGATAATTGCGGAAATAACACCAAAGTTTAAGAGCTTCTGCCCATGTTAGTTATAATCAACTATACATGTAGTTTGTTTACCATGCTATATTGGTCGTACTCACAAGATAATTTAGATGCTCTTTATCTCAACACGTGGATAAGTCTTAATAGGGTTAACTCATTCCTTTTGGCAGCAGCTAGCCACGGCCGGCAGCCCGGCGTCTCTCTATCAAATTCCATGGTGCATGTGCATTGTTCCTTAGCAGCCGGCCTCTCCAAATGGGACATCAATTATAATTTGTTTTTCTCTGCGCCATTGAATTTTTGCCCTTTCTTCAGTAATTCTCTCGATATTTTCATATTTTCTCTTATATACTGACAACCCTCGGCAATATGCCATGTTATAACAATAGAAGGTTCATTAATTTATTTCTCACTTCATTTTAATTAGTTCCATCGTTTTAAGGTGTCAATTAGGCTCAAAAAGATTAGAGTTAATTACAGTTTGCGCCCACTAAGTTTGGGGGTACTCTGACGCACTCCTTTTTATTTTATTTTTGAGATATTGCACCTCTCAATTTCTTGGTAAAGTTGATTTACACCCCCAGTTAATTTTGCCGTCAAAATGAATGGAAATGTCCAGCATGTGCAAAACACATGGCCCATTTACCCATGTTGTCCCCTGTTAGTGCATTTTTGTATTGACAAAATTCCGTGTCAAAATATATCTTTATCGAGTTGTAAGTTTTTGTCTTGTGTCATTCCAGAGTTTGTTTCTTAGTTGTGTCAACTTTATGTTTGATTGACGCTCGACCCACGCTTAAGCGAACCATGAAGAATTCAAACAGAGGTTTTACGGTTGACTGACGCTTGACCCAAGCTCGAGCGACTTTCAACAAATTTCAAAAACTCCTGATTTTCTAGACTCTCCTTGTGAAAAATGCAGAAACCTTATTAGGGTTTGTGAAGAACGGTCAGAAACTCTATTGAGGCTATTATTGAGTATACTTGTGCTCATTTTCTTAGAGAAAAACACTTGAAGATTTATGCCTTCATCTTGATCAGTTTTTCTTGATTTTCAAGCACCATTACTATGGAACCTTCATAGTATTGAAATGTGTTGAAGAACAAGGTTTGTTCGTAAAAATCCATAAAAAAATCTCAAAAGTCTGAGGTGAATGCTGCATTAAGCGAGTCTAAGCAGGGACACTTAGATTATTACATCAAGGTTGTCAGAGTCAAGCAATTAAGGTTAACTATGTCTGAATCACTGTTTGTGAAGTTTTCTTCTTAATGTATTTCAGGTAGCTGCTAACTCAAAGCGATTTTTCCTTTGAAAGATATTTCAAAGGTTTTCCACTTCATCATAAAATCTGTTTCTTTGTGTTATTAAAGTTTGTTTTAATTATCCACGGTTTATTTGTTGATTGAGTTGATTGTTTTTCATATCTAGACTGATTTTTAAAATTGTTATTTAATTTGTAATTAAACAGAAAACACATATTCACTAAATTGGGTCTAAACCGGAGTATGTGGGCAAAATGCGGGATTTTTAAATTTTTTCTCTCTGCACAGGAACTGCTCACTCTCTTGGATACCGCGAGCCAGGAATTCTACTACGCAGAACATTGCTAAAAGGGCGGCTTATTCGAAGATCTTTGGTTTTATTTTTCTATCTCCTATTCCGGCACATCTATTAGTGCCCGCTTTAGACGTTATTTCTGTTGTTTAAGGTTACTTTTGTTGCTAAGAAAAAAAAATCACGCTTCTGTTTGTAGAATTCCATCGTAATTTGCTCTAATTAATGACATTGAAGACGCAGCAATTAGCAGCATAAACGTATACTAATTCATCTAACATATCATGAGTATTCGCTTCCATGATCTTACATATTCATCCATCATCTGAAGAACCCTTTGATCTCTTTGAGGTATTCACCATATATAGCTTTTGCCCTACTCTGTCAAAACTCACGCACAAGATTCATAGTCGCAATAGCATTTGAGAAATCCCCCACAGTGTCCACCAGTTGCATTCTCCCAGTTCCGGCATTGCTTAGCGCAGTTTTTGGAGCACATACCCGACCACGTCTGGCTTGCTTTCCAGCATCTTATGCAATCTAGAGCGTTTATCTTGCAGCCTAAAAACCTTTCTCCTAAAAGGAACTCATGAGGAACACAAAGTCAATTACAAGGATTATGAGTACAAATAAAGGAAGAGCAAATTCAACCATACGCACCTGCGGTCCCATAGTGGATCGTGAAGACAAAGAAGACGATACACAATAAAACCAGAACAAATCTTTGAGACGTACCCATCATGAATGTTTAGCCTCGGTTATAGCAAGTAGAAATAATAAAAAGAGGTTATTTATAGCATAGGTTGCTTCGTTTCAGACCCATTTAAGTAGAATAATATATAATCTTGGGTTTACAAATTTTTGGCTACTAGCAGATGGTGAAGAGTCTTTAACCTCTGGAAGGATTGAAACCATGCCCTGCCTCAGCTTGTTGGTTGGTCATACAGTCTCTATAAGTCACATTCATTTCAGAGTAAAACTGTAAATTTATAACAAATTGCCCAACCCTGCTAGCTCCAAAGCAGAGCCAAATTCTCTCTTAATTAAACAAATCACAAAAGCATATGGCACTAAAATTAAAATAACATGCCTTTGCTCCGTTGAGTAACTACCAGTATATAACTCTTCGTGCGTGATGCTCCTTGTTCAACTCTTTTTAAACCCTTTTATATTGCCTGATGCTCCTTGCTAATTTTGTATATTAAGATTTATTCCACTTCACCCTTTTCTCAGTTTCTTCTTCTATCCATTACTTGTCTAGAAAATTCAATTGCCTCATCCTCCACAGACAGTTGTTCCTTCAAGTTCCAAATAGCATAATCATTAATTGTTAAATGCAGGTATCAGAGTCCAAACTATAATTTCCCAAATTAATCCATTCCCCAAGCAAAATATTTCAATAGTTTTCACAACAGTGCATTAACACCCTTCAAGTACAGATGTTTAACATCTATTTAAATGGAAAAGATAAAATCTGCTCTCCTTCTTCCACGTATTCATGTTCTGCCTGATGTTGCCTGATATTGGCTCTTGGCCGGGCTTTATTTGGCAAAATAGTAGAGCATAGGGTGAATGGTATGAAGGGCAGAGAGCAAGATAGCTCTGATTTCTCAGTAATTCCCGAGAACAACTATGCCATACACTAATACAGAGGAAAGTGCAGATACATCTTCAGGGCAATTATGCTGCAGGCCAATATCCATTAAAGATCCAAGCATTTTGAACTTGGGGGATGAATCAGCTATTGATCCAATATCATACTTCACAATACATTGAACAGTTTCTGGATGCTGGCTTTGCTTGACAATGACTCAGTAGAGTATCGACATTAACTCTTAGAATTTTGAATACTTCAGCCCCCAATTCACAAATTCAATCCGTTGAACAAAGCCTTGTATGTCTTCTCATTCATCGCAGGATCACTCTTCCTCAATTTGTCAAGCAGCTCAAAGGCCTCGTTGCCCCTTCCTTCCCTACACATTCCCTCCAACAATGTTTTGTAAGTCAACAAATCGGGAGACATGGAATTCCCCAACATATCAAATACAATATCACTAGCATCCTTAAACATCCTTTCCATAGCGACACTGCAAATTACAATCATATAAGTACTACTACTCGGAACCAAACCCTTCCCCCTCATTTCCTTATAAAACCCAACACCCTGACTTACTCTCCCTTTCTCACACAAACCCTTCGCTATATATCCATATGTATATGCATTCGGCTCACATCCATACAACCCCATTTCACGAAAAACCCGAATGGCCTCATCAACTTCAAGACACTTAGCATAGGCCTTTATAATCATATTCAACACGAAAGTGTCTGGTATCACGCCCAACGCCTTCATTTGCTTTGCTAACGACCGGACTGAATGCAAATACGCATAACAAACATTCAACTTGTTGAACCTTCGAAGCAATGAGTTGAACAACATCGTATAAGTCTCGAGCGTGGGCTTACAACTATCCGATTTGTACATTTTCTTATACACATCGAAAGCGCGATTAATCAGAGCTCTCCTTCCGCAACAGAATTTAATGATGGAATTGTAAAGAGGGACGCTAATATCACAAGCCCCGGCGAGTACCTCTTCGATGATGGTCTCGGCATGGCTGTAACGCTTGCCAACGATGAGGATCTTTATCATGGTGAAGTAGGTAACGTTGTTGTGCTTGTACCCCCGCTGCAAAGCTGTCCACCGGAAGAGGTCAAGAGCGAGGTCGGGGTCGGATTGGGACCAGAGGGCGTACTCCACATCTGATGGGGTGAAACCTGGTTTGAGCTTCTGCACCCATGTCTCGAATTGCATTTCCAGCGGGGTTTTGGTTTTGGGGTAGGGATTTTGGGGTGGAGCGGCCGAAGTTGAGGTTTGGGCGGTTTCAGCTTCGTTTTCACCTGGTGAGGAAGAGAGGTAACGATAGTAGAGTGAAAAGAGAATGGGTTCTGAGTTCAGGTCGAGAGGGAGGAGAGGCGGGAATGGAGGAAAGAGGCGGTTGGGTTTGCGGAGAGTGGTGGCGAGCAGGCGATGCAAGGTTGGAGGCATGGTCACAGACTCACAGTGACACAGAGAGAGAGAGAGAGGCAATGAGAATGGGCTGATTTGGGCTATATGATAATTTTGTTAAACTAGAACCATAGGCCCAACATAGTCAGCCCAACACGAATTGATCTAGCCCACGAAATACCATAGATGGGCTCCATAGCCATCATCTCTAAAATTGACTAGCAGGCTTGATACTGTTAGCTTCGTTGACCATTCAGACACCATATATTATGGTTTTATATTTAATCGTACAATTATCCATTCAACTTTACATAGCTTTGGAAATAAAATTTTGTCCAAATTTTTAGGTAGTTGAAATTTTGAATATAAGAATTAGTGTAAAAGTGAAGAAAAAAAATAAAAAATATAATAAAATTTTAGAAAGTTAAAATTTTAATTAATGAACGCCATGTTAATTTAGCCCAACTCACATTTGAAAAAATATATAATATAATATGAATAAGTGACTTGTCCATTTCATTAGAGGTACTGTATTTATAAATCAATAGGCTTCCAAAGATCATTTAAGGATGAAAATACACTTAGTTAGCAAACAAAGGACAACTCTTTTAGAGTCCAACAAAGTCAAATAGAGATAACTTTTACTTTTGTGTACAAAAAAAATTATTATTTAATGCATCGCCTAAACTACATATTTCGTCTTCTTCAAATTACTTGAGAGTAATTGTGGGCGACAACCTAACCTCGTCCGCTGCGCATTGGAAGAACTCACTTTAGTGAGCTTGCCAACTTCTCTCTTGCACAACAAAATTACATAAAAAAATATAAATAAATAGATCTTCTATTTTGTTAGAATTCGTCAATTACTCTGTTCAAATTTACAATGAAAGAACTCTCGTACGTTGTAAGATCACCGAAGGACCACCCAGTAGAGCATCTTTCTATGTTCTTTCTTCCATCCAAGAGTAGACGACACACATAGCCAAATGTACCACCTAAAGCAAAGCTAAGAGCTTAGCGAACGGAGTCAAGCCCGACCGTGAGATCACAGTCCTTTTGACATCAATAAGGGAGCCTTGACAATTCCAAAAACAAAAGTGATGGGTAGACTTTGTTCTCTAGTTTTGATCTGATTTTATTTACAATTAGCTATTTTTAGGTACCAAAAGTTGAGAGAGCATTCGGTACCAAAAAAAATTCATTTTAAATTCACAGCCATGACTTTCAATTCTTTGAACAATCTTTTTTTGGACCGAATTTCTTTCCCTCAAAATTTAACTGAAAATAAAGAAATAGAGATTTAGAGGATGTTTGTTTGTCAAAATTTTAAAGAATGTTTTTGAAATTTTAAAAATTTTATTTTATTAAAATTTATAAAAAGTAAAAAATATATATATATAAATTAAAAATTTTAAAATATATTATTTTATAAAAATTTTATATTCTCAAAATATTAAGAAAACAAACTAACCTACCACCTATATTATTGGCAGTTGCTTGAAAGAGTGTGAAGGGTACGAGAAATTGTCTTTTCGAAATATTAGAAAGCCGTCGACATTTTCAGAATTGAAAAGGCTTACGGTGCATTAGCCTTTGAAGTGTGCGGAAAGGTAAAATGGTAGCTCCTGAAAAGAAATCGTTTATCTCATAAAATTGCTGGAAGAATTTAAAAAATTTTACCTCTTCTTCTCTCTTTTATGTGTCGAAATTAATTTTCAAATCAAATGAAACAAATACTCTGCTAGACGAAAAATTTAATAAAAAACAAATACTCTTCTCTTTTTTGGAATCTTCAAAATTTTCACCTACTAAAATAAAATTTAAAAATTATCTTTTTTCATTAAATTATCACTTTTCATTTTAAATAAATATAAAAAAATTATTCAAATTATCTTTCTTTTTACTTTTTTAACTTATTCTACACTTCAAAATTTTTACAATAAAAAATATTATTATTTGTTATCTCAAATTATTTATTTTATTATTAAAAATGTTATTTTTATTTAAAAATATAATTATTTTTCATGTAATAGTAATCGATGAATCTAACCGTTTAGTGTCACGTGGATGGCATCGTGGCTATGTGCTTCGCCGAGGAAATGGTCGTCCCAGTGGTCTAACATTGCTGGATGCCGTGACCGATATAAGTCCAGCAGGCAGAGAACGCGAGTGGTAGAACCCAAAGAGAGAAAAGCAGGGAGCTTTTTCGGTTGCGAAGATGAGTTTGAGCTGTGCGCTGAAGGTCACTCCAATTTTCTTGTTGTTGCTCCTTTCCACCTTCGGTACGTACTATGCTATTTTCCTGCAATAATCTGGTCCTCTACGCCTGAGTCATTGTAAGAATTAGATCTGGGATTCTTATACATTCTTGTTTTTATTATCAATGAGTTCATTGTTTTTGTACCTTTACATACTTCAGTTTCTGCGGAGCAAGGCGATGTGAAGGAGTTACAGATTGGTGTGAAGGTAAATTCCACCTTTTTCGATCTATTGTCGACACTCTCCTTGTGTATTAGATTGAGCTTGCATCTGGAAATGATTTAAACTATCGGAGCTTCGAGTTTGTGATGGATTTGAAAACGTACGAAATGAGGATACCGCGGGTAAACTACGGGGTTGCTTATTTGCTGGAGAATACTTTTGTTACTGGGATTGATCCGGGGATGGTTTTTCTGAAATTTTAGGATTCTGATGGGTTTAGTTGTCTCTTTAAGAATGGAAATCTAGGAGACAAATAAGCAACCCCGTAGTTTTTTGAAGCGGTAAAACAGTGGGTATTACGGTGTAGTGGGAACCTATGAGAGTGGGTGGTAAACAAAGTAAAACAGTTTGCTGTATCCTCGTCCAGTCTTCCTGACACGATGTTGCCTGCGTTTTGATCATCTTGTTGGGGTTTCTTTTCAATTTTTTTTTTCGCAGTATAAGCCAGATTCTTGTGACATTCAGGCTCGCAAAGGCGATAGACTCAAAGTGCATTATCGAGTAAGGATGCTTCCAGGTTTCGTTAATTGTTAATTAGATTTTAGATGTCTTACTTTTAGAACTGGTACTTTTGTTTCGTGATTCAGCAGATCGTAAAGTGCAAAGTTACCCTATTTTACTGCCTGGTGTATGTTTCATTTATCAAAAGTTTTCACATTCTTCGAAGGTGGTCCATTGATTTTCATCTTGTGCAACTGGAGTTGTTGAAAGGAGACGCCAAATTACTTGCTTGTTGGACATGAATCACGATTCCTCTTCAAACCCGCAAAAAAGACCCCCCCCCCCCCCCCCCCTCCACCATTACACTTCATGACCTAAGCAGAAGCTTCACACTTGCTAAGTTCAGACACCTCAGTTACATTGAACATTTACCTGTTTACAGTTCAAAAGCAATCTCGTCTGATGACTGATGGGAATCGCCCAACTCAGGAGTATTCTATTTGCCTGACAAAACACATTTGACTACAGTCCAAAGAGTCAAAATTAACACAGTCCGAAACATTGGTTATTTGAAATCAATATATCCCATCAAACTCGCACCTAATATTTCCCATTGCTGTCTTAAGTGTAGTCATGAATTCTGATTAATAGCTTGAAGATTTCTCACATTTTGTCCCTGGAATTCAGTCATTGACCGGTTCAGGTGTTCGCCATGTCTACTTTGTCATGGCCCCCACCGTTCTGGTCATGCCACTGTACAATAAAAACATAAGGATCCATTAACCCTGAACTCCTGTGTAAACCACACTAAAAGTCTAAGGTGGAATTCATTCTAAAACCTGGAATAAGGATCGCTTTACCATGCAAGTTTAGGAAATTGGATTCACTAAACAACAGTTTTATGGCCAAATTAGAACAATATATTTGATAAGATATATGAGTGCTGAACAAAATTCTGACCAAACACCTTACTCTCTACCTTCCTGGTATAAGGATCAAACTTCATCTCCTTTCCTGGCCACAGTCTGCCTCCTTCGCACGGATATAGGACATCATTGTGTCACACTTCTTGACTTATCTGAACTTCTTTAGAAAACATGGCGTGTGATTAATACTGATATCAGCTCCTGTAACTGATTGCAAACAGTAAGGCTTCTGGTGAATAAAATGGAAATGATTCATTGTCCTTGAATTTCTTCAGAACATTTGTTCAAATAATTTTTGAACTGATAGATCGGCTATATGCATAGAGCTATAGATATAGTAGACTTCTTCTATGTCTTATTGCAAGGTCAGCAATTAACTGGAGTTATTTTAACTTGCTATATGATTCAGTTGTAACTTTTATTTATGCATTATAATTACCACTGATCACTTAGCTGTGCAGGGAACACTCACAGATGGAACTGTTTTTGATTCTAGTTTCGAAAGGGACTCTCCAATTGAGTTCGAGCTTGGGAAGGGTCATGTGATAAAAGGTGTGTGAAGACTTCTCACTGATTTTGCAAATTCAAAAAGAATAGCCTCAGCTTGCAATAGTTAGATGTTTTTGTGTTTAGAAAGAAACCATGGGGTTATAAGAACCTTGTGTGCTTGTTTTAATAGCCAAAAATTAATTAGATAGTTCATGTGAAAAGCATCTGACTATAGATGCTTCACACAACTTTTTTCATTACATGAAACCATGCCTTTTTTAATTTGATAGATCTTTTCATGTAAAGCTACAGATCTGGAGATAGTTCTGGCTATAGATTGATAAATGAGAGTTTGTTTTTAGGTAATCAATAAAAAAACAAGAAGAAAGTTTTATCTTAAAACCCAGTATTTGATTATATGTCATATTATTTGCTTTAAAAATCTTTAAGAGGTAGGTGTTACTTGACCCTGGAGCAAGGCCACTTTGGTCCTGCTATATGGAGGAAGAAATAAATCCAAATTATCTTGAATCCATGTGTTGTTTGACAAAAAGCACCTTGGAACTTACCATTTTACTGACAGCATATAAATGAAATATCCATGTTTTGACTGTATCTCTGCTCAATTTCAAATGCTTACTTCTTGAGTGATTGTTTGGTCGTAAATCATGTAGAGGTAATTCAAAATCACTTCTTCCTTGTGGTCACCCAAGTATAGTAGCATATGAGCGTGATAACTCTGTGTTATCTTATGCTGAGGTTGTATATGGAATTTTGTTGCGCATGGTTGTGACTGTCTTGTGGTTCTTCTACTATGCGGAAGAGACTGTTGTAAATATGTTAATTTACCTTCAATTTCTTGTTTTTCTTGTTTTGACTCTGTTACCAGTTTGGTTTCATTGAACTTTAATCAATACTGTTCTAACATTGGTTTCCTGTTAGAAGCCAACTGTTTGTTTATAAAAGAGGCCTGTCTTTTTGCTTAGTCGTGTAGTAAAGAAGCTTGGTTTGTTGTTTACTATTGTGCATGGAAGTATGGATGCTTGAAAGTTGCTTTTTCTGTTTTTCAGGGTGGGAACAAGGATTGCTTGGAGCATGTGTAGGTGAGAAGCGGAAGTTGAAAATACCTTCCAAACTTGGTTATGGGTACCAAGGTTCCCCACCGACTATCCCAGGTAACATTTTTTCTCTGCATCCTCTTATAATCTATTGCTTCTAGTTCCCTTTCCCATTGAGGTGCTTCATTTTGGACCTTACGATAGCCATGGTTGTCTGAGATATCTTTTGAAGTCAAATGTTTTTGTCTCCTTTCCTTTAATAACCGAACAAAAAGAGAACACTGGTATTGCAGGATTAGAGTTGAATGCATTGGTTGATGTTTACGTGTAGATGCATTGTTGGTCCTCGAGCATAGCTGTTGAATGTGGATCAGCCACAATTGGAATGTTATCCTTTAATTGAGATGGTCCAAAGGTACATGACTAGTGGGTTCCATGATCTGTTAAATCTGGCAGTTTTTCAGTAAACTGAGTAGATTGAGCTTTGAACCATAAAATGCTATAAACTATTCCATCTAAATGTAGGCCTTATTGATAGATAAATAAGTTCGCTTGGTTGAACTCTGGCATTGTACAGCAGAGACTGACCTTTAAGCTAACTAGGGTTTATTTGGCAGCAGAGAATAGGTGTTGGTGAATTTAGGTCGAATCCTATGAGAAAATATAGAATCTAATGGTGCAAGGGAGAGGTGGGACTTTTGGAAATGAAACAAAGAGGAAAAATGAGAGTTTTGGTACCTGTCCCTGGGCAGTGGACAGTAATTTGTAGTAGTGTTTGGGCTTTTTGTAGCTGATTGGGGGGCTATTGAGCAATGGATGGTCGAGGGTTTAAATATTTAGGATTTTAAAGAATAGAATTGCATGCAGATCTACTCTTGGCTGGAATGGGTTGGAAATTGCTAAAGAATTCGAGTGAAAAGAAAAGAGGAAAGCACACGTTATCTTCATGTTTAGAAGATATTATTACCTTCATCCATTTTGATTATGACTCTGTCCTCAACCTGGTTGATCTCCCATTGGGTTCTCAGTGACTGCACCCTCAAGTTTTTGCTACAATTCAGAGAATTGATTCACTAGATTCAAATATGTCACTCCATCAAGGGCTGCAAATTTGCTTAATGTTGAGACACGAAATTTCTTCCAGGAGATAATATATGTTGATGGGATGGGCTTTTCTCCTCTTTCACATGCAACTATGAGTGTTATATATGGGTAGCTAATATTTGTGTTATGATATCTCTTTGAAACTACAGGTGGTGCAACGCTAATATTTGAAACAGAGGTGGTCGCTCTGAATGGGCAAACCAAAGATGAGCTGTAGTTAGAGGAACGGTTCCTGGAGCCTTGGGCCTTTTTCATCTAGTTTATGTGCCCCCTGGTATCTTAATTTAGTGGCCCAAAACCCTTCTCAATTTTGTTGCTTTTCAGACCATAGTGACCATTTGGTTTTGAATCTTAAGTGACTGGTGGTCTCTGTATGTGGAAATTGAAGTACTTTCTATGCAAGATTTTCATTTTCTGTTATTGTTTGTCCTACTGAATTCTTAGACGATAAATTATAAGTTATTCATTTCGGAATTGTGAGCAGTGTCTGCCTAAACTAGCCACCATATGTGAGCATGAAGTGCTTTGTCCGGAAGTATTAAGACCTTGATATTAAAGTACTAATCATCCTTGAGATCTATGCTGGCTTTTCAGCCAAGCGTTATACCTCTCTCCCTTAAAGTGGGAAATCTTGGTTTCATGTTATTGGAGGCAAGTAAAAAACAGGAATGTGCAGACTGCAGAAGTACAATAACTTTAATCTACTCTAGTAAGTGTAGGTGCTCGAGGAATGAAACATTTTGTCACAGTGCATTGTAGGGAAAGACTCTTAGCCATATTTCAATGCTGCACGAGTTTCAGAGTGGACACTGGAGACTCTGCAGAGTGGCCTCATTTGACATTGGATACTTGAGATGTCCAATTTTATCCCCTCATTGGAAGGGCCTGCATGCCCGGCTGGCAAGTTATGTTTGGTTTAGATCTCAAAATAATTTTTTGTGTTTGTATTTTTTTGGAAGCAGTGTAAATTCTCTTAGAATTGATGAAAAGTGTGTTAAAAATTGTTGGAATTTATAAAAAGTTATTGAGATCGGTGAAAATGTATTGAAATTGTTAAAAAAAAAAAAATGATTGTGAAAAGTTTTTGAAAACCATCCAAACATAGCCAAATTTTCCGAGATTACCAGCTTGAGTTGAGGCTATCGTCCTGGAGTTTGGATGCCCACAGCCTTGTCCCATTTGCTGTGTTTGGAGGGAACCGGTTGGAAGGAAGTATATGTCCTATGTTGATTTGATAGAGAACCTTCCTGCTCCTGGGGACTAGGGAAAACGAGGATTTGAGAACTCATTTCCGCCATCGGGATCAAAAGTGCAACGAATCAAACGAACTTCCGATGACTTTGAGCGAGGATCAAGGAGGTCTGTCACTTCCTTTGTGGAGTAACGGGTCCGGTCAAAGCAAGCAGTGGCTTGGGCTTTGAAAGATTCTGGAGTCGAGTAGCCGGGGATCATACCCAGCATCATTCTATTGTCATTTATACCATGAGAAGAAGCTCAGTAGAAAATCATAGTACTGGGAATGTCAATAGCTTTGAGTTCAAGCTAAAAGAACCAAAATTTATAATTTTAGTGGGGATTAAAGGAGGACTTGTGTTTTTCCTAAATCAATCGTCAACCCTCGCACTTCGATCACTTTGATCTACAGTGGTATTAAGATTCCTTACCCATTACGAAAAGGAGAAATCAGTAAATCTTTCTAGAAAAAGGCGAAATTTTTTTTAAAAAAAAGTTAAAAGAAGTTTTGTTTTAAACACTTGCCCTTTCATTTAAAAAAAATTAAAAAAATTTAATATAATGTGTAAAATATTTAAAATTAATAGATAGTAGATATAATATGATAAAATTAATAAATAAAGATGTAAAATATTAAAAATTCAAAATTTTAGGTGAATTTATAATTAATTTTTTGAGATATTCTTAACATTTTGAGAATATTTTTTAAAATTTTAGAAAATAAATCCACCTTAACAGACCAGCTGTAATTATTTCAGATAAATAGAAAAATCATCCCATAAAAATATATAAGATTATCACCCGGAAGAGAGTTTTCCTCGGGCGAGTCGGGGGCCAAACTTTTAACGCCCCGTCAAAAGTAATACAGATCTGTCTCTGGATTCTGGAACCATCCTGACCCTTCATCCAATCTTTCCCCCTCTCTCTCACTCCCCTACTGGAACGGCCGAACCCCTTTCGAACACTCTAGAACGAACCACACTCTCCCTCCGCTTGCACGCCATAAAAGGGCCCCATTTCATCAGCCTCTTCTGCCTGGACTCGTGCTTTCTTTTCCTCTCTCGAACTCTCTCGCAGTCTAGCTTCTATCACTCGCTCTTACCTATAGAGTCGTCGATCTTTGTTCGTGTGGACAGAGATGGATGAGGATTTCGACATGCCACCGGCTGACGAAATGATGAACGATGACCTGGATCTCCCAGATGAGAGCCCCATTCTCAAGGTCGGCGAGGAGCAGGAGATCGGCAAGCAGGGATTGAAGAAGAAGCTTCTCAAGCAAGGTCAAGACTGGGAAACTCCCGACAATGGCGACGAGGTCGAAGGTACTTTACTATTTTCTGAAAGTCTCTTGTATTGTCTTGTTTGTTTTTGGTTTGTTACTTCAGGTTTTTCTAATTCATTTCTTCGATTAATATTTGTTTCTTTTTCTGTCTAGTACATTATACGGGAACTCTGCTTGATGGGACTCAGTTCGATTCCAGCCGTGACAGGGGAACGCCTTTCAAGTTTACTCTCGGACAAGGTGAAGCCTTTGTTCTTTCGTGTTTCGATGGCTGCTTGGGTGCTGATATTTGTATATTAACATGTGATTAAACATTTTGTTGTGATTTATGGGAGTTGGTAGGTCGCTTCATTTATGTAATCTTGTGATTGTGGATCCCGAGAAAGAGCTCATTTGTGTAAAAGTGTTCCTAATTGTTTCTTTGCTAAGAATTAAAATATGTGCAGTTCTGTGCGATGTATTTCTTTTTTAGTCGAACGGTTTGGGAAGTTGGGTGAAGCATTTATGGATGGTGTTTTTGGCGATAGCTTTCATAGTTTTGCCTTTATAGCTGAAAAGTACACGTAAATTGGATGGTCATGCAGCAATTAGGAAAATTGTGTAGGAAAAAGGTTCTATGAGGATTGAAGTTTTAAAGAGAGAGACAGAAATGCGAACCTAAGCAAACATGGAGGAGGATCTCTTGAAATGAAGGCTAAGGTGCCTAGTGGATGTGTGAAATTGGTCAGACGCTAATTGAGAGTAAAGACAGTGAAGGAGAAGTTTACATGCTTTTGAATATTGTATAATTAACATATAAGGTGTGACATGACGAGTTGGGATAGAACAGACTTACAGCAAGAATAGTATCTATCTATGAAAATTATCACGAGGTGTTGAAATTAAGGACAAAGCGTGTTTTAGTTTTTGAGGTTCTCCAAGCTGGTGCTAGTTTCTGTTTAATTGAAAAGCATGTGGTCTGATAGTCATATTATAGGAGTGACGAATTATGCATACTTTTCTAGTTATGGTTGCTATAAAAGGTGATGTTTCGGGGTTCCAGATCCCTGCGTTTTGTAAGGGGAAAATCATCCCTTAGTGGTAGATGATGTAGGTAAAAGTTGTGAATACTGTTTGTCTGGTTGACTGCACTGTCAAGGTTAGTATACCATAAACCAATGTTATATTGGCAATTGAGTATTGGTGTGCTATTATTGGAATAACATTCACTGATTGGGAGGTTAAGATCGGTCCATAAAATATGAGGAGTGAGTCGCTTCGACTTTGCTGGAAGTTTTGGTATCCACAACCAATAGCTAATGCGATCTTAAGTTACCTATCAATAGAAAGCCTTAGTTTAAATAGGGTTTAAGACACACCTGTTTCTAATAGGGTTTAACAGACACGTTTTCTTTGAAGCATATTCTTATCAGTCTTATAACTGAGCAATATTTTTGAGTCCACTTGAAGTTTTCTTGTGACCAATTGTCTATGTGACCAATCTGTATCGTGAGTAATCTGTATGGGTTCTAGAAGCTAAAGTTAATTATGACAAAAGCCTCATGCATGGACCTCTTTCAACAGAAATTTTGCTTTGCCCGACCCCTTGAAACCTCAGTAGTTGCTTATAGCTATATTCTCTTTCTTCAGTGCCTGGAATCCAGCAATGCTCAAAGCTTTGTCACTGAATGTTTACCATTCTGTGAATGAAAGCACTAGGAACCATGTCCCATTTTTTTTTCTTATTTGGAGCTTTCCCTCATCACCTTGAAGGAAGATATTTCAAGTGTGCTTTTAATTTGATTTCATGCTTACTTTGGTGCTTAAGAATACTTCACCCCTTACCTAGCCCTTTGTTTGATTCTTACAACATATAGTAATGCTGGGTCCTTGTGGAATATGAGAGATTCCGGGTGGAGGACTGCTTCTGACATCCACTTTTGTTATGGTTGCAGGACAAGTCATTAAGGGATGGGACCAGGGTATTAAAACTATGAAGAAAGGTGAAAATGCCCTTTTCACTATTCCTCCTGAACTAGCATATGGTGAATCTGGTTCTCCCCCCACCATTCCTCCGAATTCCACTTTGCAATTTGATGTTGAGTTGCTGTCTTGGAGTAGCGTCAAGGACATATGCAAGGATGGTGGGATATTTAAGAAAATAATCAAGGAAGGAGAGAAATGGGAGAATCCAAAGGATCTTGATGAAGTATTCGGTATGTTATACACTCCTAGCGCGTATGTGCCATTTCTGGTAAATTTTGCATTGACATTATTGTTACTGAGGTTCCTAAAACCACCTTTTTTTTCCTTGCAGTTAAATATGAAGCTCGGCTCGAGGATGGAACGCTTATTGCTAAATCAGATGGAGTTGAATTCGTCGTGAAAGATGGTATATTCTTCGTCTTGTAATGAAATTGTGATATTTCTTGGTATTTGCATGAAACCCTGATGCTCTGAAGTGGATGTAATTCAACTTTCCCTGGTGAACAGGTCATTTCTGCCCTGCATTGTCCAAGGCGGTTAAGACAATGAAAAAAGGGGAAAAGGTGCTTCTCACGGTGAAACCACAATGTAAGTCTTCTCCTATTCTGGTCCTGTTGAATCCAGTTTTCTTAATGTGATTTCTCATCTGGTGAGGTGACGGTTGCAGATGCATTTGGGGAAAAGGGTAAGCCAGCCTCTGGTGATGAAGGTGCAGTACCACCGACTGCTACACTGCAGATTACTCTGGAGTTGGTATCTTGGAAAACTGTATCAGAAGTTACTGACGACAAGAAGGTCATTAAGAAAATCTTGAAAGAAGTTGAGGGATATGAACGTCCAAATGAAGGAGCTGTTGTCAGATGTTAGTATTAGGAATTTTCAGAAGTACACGTGTATTAGTACCTGAAGTAGTCTGTTCAGTTTCTGACAAGTTAATTTTTTTTTCCTCTTTTTGTGCTCTTTTTGTGCATTCGGCAGTGAAATTGATTGGTAAACTGCAAGACGGTACAGTGTTTGTGAAGAAAGGGCATGATGGAGATGCGCTGTTGGAGTTCAAGACAGATGAAGGTAAATACTGGAATGACTGTTTACTAGTCATTAACTTTATGTATGAGTTGTATATTTACTCTATTGTGGTCGGCAGAGCAAGTTATTGATGGGCTTGATAGAGCTGTGCTGACAATGAAGAAGGGTGAGGTAGCCCTGTTAACTATTGCTCCAGAGTATGCATTTGGCTCCTCCGAGTCCAAGCAGGAGTTGGCAGTGGTTCCTCCCAACTCCGACGTGTACTATGAGGTTGAGCTTGTATCTTTTGATAAGGTTAGTTCATAGTCTGGGATTTTAGTTGTGTAGAAAGCATAATTCATTTGTTCAAGTTATATATGTTAGTTGTCTTGGATTGAAATATTTTGCAATGGTTTCTTTCAGGAGAAGGAATCATGGGATATGAATACTGAGGAAAAAATTGAAGCTGCTGCCAAGAAGAAGGAAGAAGGAAATGTATTATTCAAGGCTGGTAAATATGCGAAGGCTTCCAAGAGATACGAGAAGGTAAATAGAACGCGTTGCTGCATGTTAAAGGACACTGACTAAACAATTTTGTCGTTTTAGTGTTGCGTGTGTTATGCCCCTGAGTAATGATATTATTCGTCTGTGTAGGCTGTGAAGTACATCGAGTATGATACCTCCTTCGGTGAGGAGGAGAAAAAGCAGGCGAAGGCAGCCAAGGTTGCCTGCAATCTGAACAATGCGGCTTGCAAGTTGAAGTTAAAAGAATACAAGCAGGCTGAAAAATTATGCACCAAGGTCCATAGGCTTGTTATGTTCAATGTTTTGTTGAATGTCTTTGACCCTGTATACCTTTATATAACTAAAATGGTTGCGACTATGCAGGTGCTAGAACTTGAGAGTAGAAATGTGAAGGCTCTTTACAGAAGGGCGCAGGCATATATTCAGCTGGCTGACTTGGATTTAGCTGAGTTTGATATCAAGAAAGCTCTTGAAATTGACCCTGACAATAAGTATGTGCCATCTCCTAATCATCAGTTTAAACAGCCTTTAATTGCCTTCTCATCAAATAGTGCAAATCATCTAATGTGAATATCAAATCAGATCTAATGTCTTGAACTTAGTTAACAAAGACTGCGACACAATCTAGAGATTAAAATTGATAGGAAATTCATTTACCCGCTAATATGTGGCTTCTATTATGACAAACAGGGATGTGAAGCTCGAGTACAAGATCTTAAAGGAGAAGGTTAAGGAATATAATAAGAAAGAGGCCAAGTTTTACGGCGGCATGTTTGCCAAGCTGAGTAAGTTGGAGCCTCATGAATCCAAGGTACACTGAATTCTGCCATTCCTTGGGACTTGGCTGTAATGTGTATTTTTGGGGGTGGCTGTGTTTGCTCATATGTGACATGGCTTTAATATGCAGAAAGAGGAAGCTAAGGAAGCTGAGCCTATGAATGTAGACACTAAGGCATAAGCGAACTGCGACATGGACCTTTAACTTCCTTCTGTGATGATAAAGGCAAATCCCTAGTTGAAGGGTTTTGCTAATCTTCGTTTTCCTTTTGATTTGTAGGATGTACTGCTACTGGCATTAAGAAAGTTCAAATGGGTTTTCTCCGCTGGTGGTTATGGGACATTAAAATCTTTGTTTCATGAACTTGTTATTAATAGAAAGAAATTATGAGAAACCAGTGTTCCTACTAGTGAATAGTGATAGAATAGATGTGATATTACACTCTAGCCCAAGACACACCCACACGGTACAGTCAAAAACCAAAATGAAGAGAGAGAGAGAGAGAAAAACACTTCCCCAGTGGGTGAGTGTTTACCTAAACCATAGGCATGGCTACGGGATAATAGACCATCTCATTTCTCATCTACCCGATCTCTAGATTGTGGCTGCCGGGGAAACTGCACTTATTGTATCGAGGAGAAATTTTATTTTATCTATCAATTATTGTAGATTTTGCATATTATATTTATTAAATTAGATAAATTTTTTTTTTTTTTACATGAGATTATATTTGACATTTTAAAGGATATAATTGTTATGATGGTGGAAAGTCTTAGAGGTGAATAATTTGTGAATATAATGTTTTAAATATGAAAGTGTGAAAAGAAGTTCATTTTTCCCGATCATATTGGTTACAAAGCTAGTAAAACGGCTCGGTCAATTTTTTTTTCACTCGTTCTCATGTCAAGTTGAACTTTGGCTGTGTTTGTGTGTTTTTGGGAGGTTAAAATTTAAAATTTTGAGTATTAAAATTAGTGGAAAAATAAAAAGAGATAATGAAAATAAATTTTAAAATTTTGAGTATTAAAATTAATAAAAAAAGGTAAAGAAAAATAATTATAATGAATTTTTATATTTATTATAATAAAAATAAATAATTTATGAAAAGAAAAATTATATTATAATTATTTTATTACGGTAACGAGAGACAAACGCACCAAACGGCCAATTGAGGGAGGAAAGTTATGTTTTGAACCTCAACCGCCAGACGTCAAGGGTCAGAAGAATCCATGTTTAACTAGATATTTCTCCTAACTAAACTCAAATTTAATTGGCTTTTGGAATATGGTCGTTTCATAATCTTTTCCTTTTGGAAACGGTTATATGAAAATTCTTTTGTGAGAATTTGAAATGACTCCAGAAGTGTACGGATTTGGATTAGTTGATATGCGGATAAACTAATCGGAACACACAATTAAAAAAAATTAAGATGTAATTGATAATAAGAACATATAATGTAGATGTAATTTATTAAATCTTTCATAATTACCTTTGTAGTTAATGAATGAAAAGGTTATTTCTCTCTATATATATTTATATATAACAGAGGCAAAAAAATAAATAAGTTATATATTTATTTACTTTTTCAATTTTGATCTATTATAATAAATAATTATTGAGGTTTCAAAATTATCATAAAAGTTATTTCTTTTGTAATCTTTATCAAAACAAGTCACTTGTTAAATTTCTATATATATAATTAATTATATTAATTCTAATCATAAGTTGTCATGTGTAACTTAAAATTAAAATAATTTGATTTATAATTTTTTTTTTAAAAATAATTTTGACAAATGAGAACTTACATATGAATAATTAAATTTGAGAACGAAAACTTACAATTATTTGTTAAAAGGGATCAAAAACCTAGCAACCATAAGAATTTTTTCTTTAAAAGAAAAAAAAACAGAGCGACGGGTAAAGATATTTAAACGACGAAAACAGCCTCCCTGAAGGTTTCATAAGCGAGAAGTAGGGTTTCACAAGAGGCGAGAAATAGGGTTTTAGAGGGAGGAGGTGAGAGCGAAGACGAGTCTGGTCACATCTCCGTCAAGATGGGTAGGATCTTCGTTGCGTTTGCACTCTATGATCTGATTTATACACATTAGATTAGTGATTCATGTATTGTTTTTTTAAATAATCCAAACATGGAAGAAGCTGATTCTCTTTCTTTTACGGAATTTCTATTGGCTTGTTCTTGTCTCAGGTATTTCCAGGGACTCCATGCACAAGAGGCGTGCCACCGGTGGCAAGAAGAAAGCATGGAGGAAGAAGCGCAAGTAAACACCATCTCTCTCTCTCTCTCTCTCAAACTATTCTTGTGCTGTTTCACTATCTGTAATCTGCATTGTGGAGGAATTAGCAAGCTTTTCGTGTCTTTTGTTTGGTTGCTGGGAAGTCTGGATACATAAAACAGAGTGCAGTTCCAATCTGTGGTTTCTGAAGCGTGGGACCACAGACGTTACAACTTGCCTCAACTAATTCATGCTGATGTATTAGGCTTAATTGGAGTACAGTTCTGTTCTCTGTGTTTTTAGGTGTCAAAAAAATTTGACATGCAGCTTTTTCTTTGTTGTCAATGTTGTGCCGGTAGATGGCATTATTGGATTTCATGTTCTGTTAACGATTTTATCGAAATTCATGTATATCTTTACAGCGGGGTCCTTGAAATGAGGACTAATTATTGAACTGGTCCTACCCTTGTGTACAACAAACTAGCAATAGCATTTCATTGTTCGAAAGGTTTCAACAATTTGCTTTCATTTGAGTGGATATCTAAGGAACTTGTCCATTAGTTACCTAAATGTCATGATGTTGCAGATTTCTGAGCCTCAATCCATGGTTTGTTTTTACAACACAAGGATGATTATGTTTCTTATTTGTGCTGTTGATCATTTGTCTGAATATGCATTTTTTTGGTCTTTGTTCTGTATTCTTTTTCAGTTCTCTCTCTAGAGATTTTTTGATAGCTATGACTGTATGAGCATTTCCAGCAACCATATCGAGAGTAGCAAGGTTCAAATGTGATTATATGTTATAGGCTTCTGTTTCGCCTTGAACTAGTCATATAAATTGGATATTGTTCTTCATGGAGAATAAATAGTGTAATCACTAATGATGATGACTTTTTTTTTGGGGGTGGGGAAGGTAGGTTTTTTGGAGATCCTTGACATTATGCACTTGGGGCCCGTTTGTATTTTGAGTTATACAATCCAAGCTCTACTAATGTATTGGTTTATCAGGTATGAACTTGGTCGTCAGCCAGCAAGTACTAAGATATCAAGCAACAAGACTGTAAGGAGAATCCGTGTTAGAGGTGGAAATGTGAAGTGGAGGGCCCTGAGATTGGACACAGGGAATTATTCATGGGGCAGTGAGGCTGTCACTCGCAAGACCCGTATTCTTGATGTGGTTTATAATGCTTCAAACAATGAACTTGTTAGGACACAAACTCTTGTGAAGAGTGCCATTGTTCAGGTGGATGCAGCTCCATTTAAGCAATGGTACCTTCAACACTATGGTGTTGACATTGGTAGGAAGAAGAAGGTGGCCACCAAGAAGGAAGCTACAGAGGTGATATGTGAATTTCAGACTTTGTGCACTTTCTTTGTCTTTGTTTCTTTGATCTTTTTGTGTGGCTGCTGTTTTATGACTTTGGTCTCATCTGTTGCAATGTATTAACATATTCTATCACCAATGAGTAAACATGTTTTGCTGATTGGGTACATGTGATTTATAGGTGGTGTACTCCATAGAGTCCTAAATTTTTCAGACTGGTTCAAGATAGGGAGGTTGAATTGGTTAACGTATTCTTTGGCTCACTGTATTCAGTTAGAACATTTGTTGGAGCAGGTGCTAAAATGTGCTGGACATTCAGTTGGATTAGAGGTGATAATCCTCTAAAAAAGATGACTGACTATTGTGGAGTGGTGTTGTATGTGTAAGTGAGATGAGTCTGCCAATCATTTGTTCCTTTCATGAAAGCTGTGGGCTTTTTACTGTGCGGTTTTGTTATGGGATGGGTTAGGCCTATGTCAGTGCTTTCTCTGATTTGACGTTGGCAGATAAAACCAACCACATATAGGAATAGAGTTCTGAATGTTGTGCCTTGAGTATCATGCGGACTATAGGCTGAGGAGAAATAGGCAGATTTCTGAGAGATGAGCCTTCAATTGGTGGAACCCAGTCACTAACAAATGCGTCGAAAGTTTTCATATTGTTTCACCCTTTGTAGGCAGATTTCTGAGAGATGACCTTTCTATTGGTGGAACCCAGTCACCAACGAATGCGACTAGAGTTTTCATATTGTTTCACCCTTTGTGATTTTTAAGAAAAGGAAATTTGACTTTCTCTTTTTGCCCCACAATTTAGGAGGCTGAAGGTGCTGCGGAGGAAACTAAGAGCAACCATGTCCAGAGGAAGCTTGAGAAGCGCCAGCAAGATCGTAAACTTGATTCCCATATCGAAGAGCAATTCAGTGGTGGTAGGCTGTTAGCTTGCATCTCGTCCCGCCCTGGTCAATGTGGCAGAGCTGATGGGTAAGCTTATTAGACCAAAAGGTTTCCAAAGTGACCTTTGTTATACATCTTGATTTACCTATTGTTTTCAACTTCCTCTTGTAGTTACATACTAGAAGGAAAAGAACTGGAGTTCTATATGAAGAAAATACAGAGAAAGAAAGGAAAGGGTAGTGCTGGTGCTGCTGCTTAATTTTACTGTTTCATTGTTTTGATTTTGCCTACATGGAGTCTCAACTTTGGACGTTATGGCTTCCGACAGAGAGGATTCTGTGATACATTTTTGCTGATATTTGACTGGTGGCTGCTTTGAATGATTGTCTCTACGTTTTTCGGCATCATTAGAAGATTGGTCACGTCAGATTTTGGGTGTTTCCATTATTCTGTATTGGTATTTTTGAACTTAATGATTATGGTTGGATAGAATGCTTGGTAGGGCTAACCTTAAATGTGTCCCTTCCATTAAAATTTGAACGGAATGTGAACTATAATTGGGGAAACTAACATGGCATTTGATAACTATTTGTTCTCGTCTTCGTCATCTATTCCTTCATGTCCGCAGGTTTCTAAGTTGACCATTTCATTTTGCTTCCAGTTATATCCGGGTTAGTAACATAATGGTTTTGTTGGCACAAAGGCATGTAGGAGAGACAATGAGTTCTTAGGGTTGTAAGAACGTAGTACGAGTATGGTTAGTTCCGGTTTCCTCTGATCTTCCCCTTGTGATTTGAGGAGATTTGTCATCATAAAAGAATGTTAGATTTCGGCTGTATTCTTGTGAATATGTTGAAAGGGAATGGAGGATGGACAATTTGGGAGGTTTGGCCAGTCACAGGAAGATGGTTTTTCTTGCTGTGAACTGTCCATAAAAGCTGCTTAGGACAAGAGTTACCAGATAGGGAATCACCTTGTTGCTGTGATGCAAGTAGAGTGACAATTATCTGTAATGAATACACGTGTATCTTCAAAATGCTATTAAAACAGGTAAAGCACACGTCCATTGAAACGAAAAACCTGTTAGTATTCCTTGACCTGTCTGTCAGCCATAGCACTGTTCTTGAGGGAATAATCTGACAAATTTCTAGAAATCCCGACTCAATTCAAACAACAGCATGTGTCCAACCATGCCTACTGGAATAGGCATAACCACAAGTCTGATAATATCTTGATTTAATTCCACCACCAAAATGAATACAATATATATAAATGTACACAAATCCCTGGATAACAAAAATAAAGAATGTTATAATAATCTTCCCAGAAAGTGAAAAAAAATAAAAATGTTATGATCTAACACTTCCTGAGCCTTGTTCAGCATTGGCAAACAGCTTCCAAGGTAGCTCTTACACAGGTTGGACATAATAATTCTTTCCTCTTTACTACTCTTTGAAGCTCATAATCCTTTGACACCTTGAGACAACTTTATAATTAAGGAACTTGACTTGGCAACAACAATGAGACGAGTACTTTAGACGAGATAAGCATATGGACTGAAAATACGTGCCAAGCATGAAGATAGTGCTTCAATTGGGAGCCAAAAATCCCCAAAAGGCGGGTATGAACTGCAAATGCTCCATTGCCTCCGCTGTTCCAAGGGCGAACTAAATCCCAGTTCCAGTCCTAGGAAATAGCTTCCAACATTACTCCAAAAAACAATATCCGAAAAGTCAACTCACCTGTTCGCCTATCAAATCAAGGCCAACCACCAAGAAAGTGACTCCTTGAAATAATAGAAAATAGAAGTGAATTCCTTGGGCGGACAACAAGCTTCTCACTGAGGCAGTTAATAAAATGAATGCGAGTGCGAGTTCCTTCCTATACAAACGGTTTCTTCTAGTTTTCCCAGTTTTCTTCGATGTTTGTAGTTTGCTTAGTTCCTCAAGGCCTGACTCCGAGGATGACCTGTGAAGACTGGTGTTTTCCATAAGTGGATCGGATTCCTTCTCAAATGCAACTAGATCAGTCTCCGAGGATCTTCCCAATTTCTTTGTAACTATCCACTCGTAAGAACTTCCAAACTTAAACAATCCGGATATCATCGCATTAAATTTGGTAACAGACATGGTGTTCTCAAAAAGAAGGTAAGGAACTATAAAAGGGAATGAACTCGGTGCTGGAAGGATATTCAAGATAGACATGATTCCCGGGATATAACAAACAACCCAAGCAGGTAGCTGAGCTTCTGGCAGAAACATGGTCAGGGGAAGAATGATGCAAAAAAGGGTGAATGAATAAAATGGCAGGATAAGCTTCCGTAAGAGGAAGAAAAGAAATATCAAATTCGCTTTCTTGGCCAAGCTCACCTGAAATGCGAAAGAAATAACACGAGATACAACACGAACGTCAAGCTGAAATATTTTTCAAAATCAAATATTTAGAATGATATACTAGATGTTGTTGTTTGTGTGGCAGCACATATCTTTGTTTGAAAGCTTCAATGGAAATTTCCTAGTTTGTTTGTAGAAGAGGACTATGATTAGTCAACCACATAATCGGATAATCCCAAGCTTCCTCATTACCTTGAGATAAAATTCAATATCATCTAGTCTAATAGACAGCCATAGTTACTAAACAGTCAAAATATTCAACTCGTTTTTGGCAACTATAATATTCAATGTCATGCAACTTTCCTCACAACCAAATGAAACTTCCATACCTTTGAGCGGAGTATGTCAATAAAGCACAAACGGAACAGCTGCATTGGACCAGAATGCCATCGATGTTGCTGTTTTTTATATGCCTCGTAGGACTCTGGAAGTTCACAAAGGCACTGGAAAAGAGATGCAAGTTAAAACTTATGATCATCTCAAAAGGTATAGGAAACCCTGTACATGGCTATACGTCAAACCTTAACATCATTCAGATATATGAATTTCCACCCACAAAGATGAGCACGAACGGCAATGTCCATGTCCTCAACTGTTGTTCGTTCCAACCAGCCACCACATTCTTCAAGGGCTTTAATTCTCCAAACACCAGCAGTTCCATTAAACCCAAAGAAGTTGATAAACACTCCGTTGACCTGTTGTTCAACCTCAAAGTGGAATGCCAGATTTATGTTCTGCAATCTCGTAAGCAAGTTCTCATCCTTGTTCACAAATGCCCACCTTGTCTGGACCAAAGCCAGATCATCATTGCCCTTCAACAAGAAGAATTATAAAATTGTTGTCAGAGAAATGAGAATTAGTCGATCATCAATATCTGCATCACAGTACACAAAGGAACTGCTTGGACAATTGCTTCTTGTTTGCAAATAAGCCAGATCTTATGTTCCCAGTTGGAATATAAAAGAAACCCACAATCCACAGTGGCAGGCCCCATGCAGGGAGCATAAACTGGCTCTCTTTGAACATTCTTGTTATTGGTTGAATGATCTCTATGACAGAACTTCCTTGGTGTACCAGCAAAGAAAGCCTGACCATTGGAAGGAAGCAGGTTTGAAAGGGCCGTTAAGTTACTAATTTTAGTCAAAATGAATTTGGGACTTGAGTTATTTGCAATTCTGTCATCCGATGAACTGAGGCTCACACCAAAGCAACAAGAGAGGATAACAAGGCAACAGAAATTTGACAATTGCAAAAGAGTAAGAAAATCAAGCTTGGCTTGAACAATGAAGACTGTTGTAAGCCTCAATGAAAAAAGCCCACTGTGTCTATGTCAACATCCACATTCCAAACCTAAGCCTACATTCCTTTGACAGCTCTTTTTGCACAGAACTCATGATATGGCATCCATATGCTGATGCGCATGGCATTTACGTTGACAGACAACTATAAACATTGTTTAAGAAGATTGTGAACCACCTATGTACCATGTCTTCTACCTCAAGTTTGAAATGCTTTGGGTATTTACTTCTAACCCTATACATGACTAATCAAATAAATGTAACAAATACATCTTTCTTTCCCTGAGGATTCATGCATGTATCAAGACTGCGGCTTCTCTTCTCTTGAATAAATTTTCTTGCTTATCAGAGAATATAAGTTGACTATCTAAACAAGTCCTTTTCTACAGAGTGCTTTCACGTCAAAAACATTAATGTTCAGCATGCTCAATCCGACATAATTAGTAATAGTTGAGATAAGGCTTTTCAAGTTACCTTAAAGTATGGAATAGTTTTTTTCAAGAAATCTGGTCCTGGCTGAAAATCTGCATCAAAGATTGCCACAAACTCATAATCTTTCACATAATCACAGCTCATTGCAGATTTGAGATTCCCTGCCTTATAGCCTGTGCGAATTAGACGATGTCTATACAGTATGCGGGCACCCCTTTGTTGCCATTTCTGTACTTCTGCCTTGATAAGAAGTTGGACATCTACTTCATCAGAATCATCTAGAACCTGTACAAGCATTCTATCCTTTGGCCAATCCTGGATACAGACTGCCGCAATAGATTGTTGGTAAACCTGTTTGTCATACACGGACAGTAAGTGTTAACATCTACTAAGAGACAGGGAAAAGTACTAATATAAAATACAGTGAAAACCTAAAATAAACAAATATACAAACACACGTGAAAAGTTTGAAAATGGACGATCAAGCTGCATACGAATTTTACAACTGCTCCAGTCCATATCTAAAAAGATGCTACACTGCTTTCCTTTACTTCATTTATGCAGGGATTCCATCATGTCGCCATGCGAAGGCCACACATTAAGAATACTGTAATTTTTTTTTACCACAAAAGAGTTTTATTTTCTGTTTAGGTTCAATTCTATGGTTGGTTCCATGATACAAGGGGGAAAGATGAGATATTAGGAAAGGGTGGAGTGGAGCAAGTGGCAGGATACCACCATTATTTGGCCACTCTGCAGGTTGGATACAAGGCATATACGATGCCAGAACTGATACCAGCGTCGGCAGAAACCAAACAGAGGTAAAAATGGTATTATCCCATAAAATAATCATTACATTGAACAATGTAGTGTGCTGATACTAGGGTATCAGAATAAAGGATAACTAATCAAGTCAGCACATTCCCTTTCATCCCCAATAAGTCTTCAATAATGAAGTATCTACTCGCCATCCCTCTTTCCATTATAAAATCACAGGTACTCACTTTTTAGCATCAAAGACCAGATAGGAGGAGCATTTGGTTTGCTTTGAAGGCACTGGAGAACTAACCAAATCCCAAAATAGCGCATTGGTTCAATGGTGCGAGTAGAGAATACCTGTGGACTTATGACCTAGTAGAAGATATAGTCTCAAATGGATCAGGATGGAAAAGAAGATATACGAGCCAATTTGGCATATGGACATTAGTGAAGTAGCACCCTAGTGTTCTTGACCATGCCGAGCGTGAGTTATAAAAGTAAAAAGGAATTTGTAACAGCATTTTAGTATGGCAGACACACTTGGGGCAGGATACTTATGGCTAACAAGGATATAGAAATGTTGCACGTCGACACATCCTGTATGCCAGACACAACACAAACTTCTGGGGAAAAACTTCAGTTATATGAATCTATCTTGCATTTCCAATTCTTGCCCACACGCCTAAACAATGAAACTCCATTTATTTTGTCCAAGAGGAAACTTCAACAAAATTACAGACCTCATAGTGGGCTTCATTAGTCTCAGTTTAGAATCACAGCACTTTAATTTTACAGGACTCAAATAGATGTGCCCACACTATCCAACAGTGAAGGATTTATGAGTACCACTTTTCTTCCGGCTACAAGTGAAAAACTTTTAGTTGCATTACCCTAGTTCAGCTCCATCCTTAACAGTGAAGGATTTTATGAGTATCACTTTTCTTCTGGCTAGAAGTGAAAAACTTTTAGTTGCATCATCTTAGTTCTGGCCCATCTTCATCATAGTAGGGAAGGGGATTTGTGTGCGGCTCATCCAACATGAGTGAGAGAGAGAGAGAGAGATCATGTATAACTGATCCTAATTGAATTTTCATGATTTTTTGATCATTGATCAGTTATTTATATAATTTTACCTCAGTGACATCATCTTACTTATGTTTACCTTAAAATTGCTGTAAGATCTAAACGATGCCCAACCTAAGTATTCATGCATCTCAAGTACTTGTGACTGCACACCACTTGATTTTGCCCTATAAAACTAATGGTAGCATCAATCTTCATGACGGAGAAACAGTTCTTTCATCAGGATCCAAACACAAAACATCGCTGAGGGTATGAAAATTGGGCAGCCAGGACAGAATGTTAATCCCTTACTCTTCCATCCAAAGAATTTTAACTTGACAGAATTAAACAATGAAAGGAAGAGAAAATATATGCATGTCAACTAGTGACACACAAATAGTTAAAGAAACTACAATATAGTCTCCAAGAAGACATAACATTAGGGGAGAATTCCATGTTGAAACTGAATGAACACCAAGCTTTTATATTACTAAACTAGCCTACTACTACTGCTGTTGATAATAAGTTTTGCAAAAAGAGTAAATTGACAAGAAAAGGCCAACATCAGACATTGAGGCATGTTAATACTATATGGTTTTATCACTACTTGGATTATTGTCAGCCAAATTGAATCCCCATATGCCAGAATCATATTGAAGCTCCAACTTGAATTTAAACTTCAGCTCTGAGAAAGCTTTCAACGATTTCAACTAATGGCCAAAGAGAAGTTCACTCGGTATTAAGATCAATTGTCGGCTTATCTGCAACTACATTTCGACACTGTGCCATCTATCAAACATTTCAACAAGCTCAAACAAAAAACACCAAAGTTTTATGACCACGTTCTTGTTTCCAGTGATGCATTAATTCACTAACTAATGAAGTCAACATAAGTATCAGTATCCCAAATGTTTCTTAAGCATCGAGTTGAAAATGCAAAGCGACAAGAATTTATGATCATGTTTCTAAAGTGTGTGTTTTTTTCCTCAGCTACAAAGAGTGTTAAAAGGGATTGGAACCTACTTGTTCTTACCTCCCTTTCATTGCACATTGGGATTTGCACCAAAACCATCGGATAATATTCGGTATTATTTGCAGTCTCCTCATCGGTGGCAGCGTACTCCATCGGCGCCACAGGCTTCAATCTCCGGAATTTGATCCAGAAACATCCGAGCATCAGAACAATGCGGTCCACCGACTGAATAAGGAACAGCACGATGCACACATTGGCCAAGCTCTGCAGCGGAGGGCCCAAGTAATTGGCACGAGTCTCCAGCCAATTGGCGTACACGACTCCTAACATTCCCAACACCTCAGAGGCGGACCCCACCGAGGGCGGCCTGAAATGCCATCCTTTGAAGTAAGCGACGAGCTCCACGGACAGCAAGAGCAACACCACGACCAAGAACACCTTGATCGCACGGTAGAGGCGGGAGGAGGACGAGTCAGCTGGGGATTCGTGAGAGGCGATCCGACGGTTGGCTGTGCGGACGAGCGAAACCGCAGCATTGGTGAGGGAAGCGAGAGAACCCGCGATTTGCTGGAACCTCAAGAGGCAGACCCAGGAAAGCTGGCGGGCACTGCGGGCCCGCCCCTTCTCGACCGTTCGATCGGAGCTAGAGCCGCTGATCTCGACGGCGACCAAAGCACCATTAGGATTCTCAGAGGAATGCTGGAGAAAGAGCTCGTGGCTCTTTTCTCTCTGCTTGTTCCACCATTCCTGGAACTCGTAGTTTGGAGCTCGAGACATAAGCCCTTACTAATATCTCTCAGATCGATCTCTCCCTACTGCGTGTGAGCTTTTGGTCAGTGCATTTAATCAATCTGTTTTTTTCTTTTTGGATTTTCTGTAAACAGCTGTGTGATCCAGAGGAGGAGGATGAGAGGACTCTGAGGCTTATGGGCTGAGCTAGTGCACTAAATTTAGAGCGCATTTCGTCTCTTTTTATTATTTTTTGTTTTTTTGTGCGGAATTTAAAACACGGGTTTATCAGAATCACCAGCAGGCCATGTGCCTTCTCAAGAGTCTAGAGTTTCAACCTTCCAGTCCAGATCTCTGGTCGGCCGATGAAAGTGATACGCGTGCTGAGGCAGCGGGTTCTGGTTCCAATATTATGTATTCTAGATATGATTATTTTTTTTCTAATTAGTTATTCTGAGTAGTCAAAATCGAAAATTGTGAGTAGTTTCAAAGAGTTAATAGCAGTAGGAGTTTTTAAACTCGAGATTTTAGAGAGAGTATATTACCGAAGCCTAAATTTTAATCTCTAGACCAACCTCTAGATATGATTGTTACTCTTGAAAATTAATTATAATTTTCTTTTCTATTAATATATTGCATTACAAATTTTAAAGTGCATTAATTCAATGAAATATAAATTTTTACTGACTAGGAATCATATTCGAAAATAAGCATGAATTCCAATCTTATTCTTGTAGGCCATTTATCGTTATATATAAAATGATTTGCTCTTACAAGTCTAAGGAAGACTTGTGTTCTTATTAGAGAAAGTTTATAATGAATATATCCAAAATGTAATTATTTAAAGACCCTGATTCTATGTTGCAGAAAATTCTATTTGCTTTTTCAAAATGCAAAAGCCTATTATTATCTAGCAAATGGTTTATTCTGGACTTCCTTTGATTGAGGAGACTAATAGAAATATGTTTAACATAATTTCCTTACTTCAATTGAGGAGAACCCAAAAGCATGACATAAAAATATAGAGTTGACTTATTTTAATTTAATCGAATTTTTATTCTAATAAGGGGTAGATTCTAGAGAACAGAGTCAATAACTCTAAATTCTGCCTCGACCTTAGAACTGATTGCCAGCCCTTCATGTTGTTCTAAAAGATCCCAAACAGTTGAGTCTCAGATTCAATATCTATCTCCAGGCGAATTGGCACAATTTAGAAACCTCAACCAGCCTAAGCAGAAAGATACTAGATTTGTCTCATAACAGCGGCCTGCTCTTTATACTTTGGAGTGTGCTGTTTCTGGTGGCGGAATCAGGACTCAAGTGGAGGGGGGAAAATTCTTAAGGTAAAATGACATCTCAAAAAAATTTACTACTTAATACAAAAAGTGTCTCAGAATTAAATTATTAAAAATTAAGGACTAAAAGCATTAAAAATATTGAAAATATTGAAATACACGTACCGTACTATTTGCTGAGACTGCGAGGTTGCAATTGGATCTTACAGTTCTGCATCTTTTGAAAACGTTGCAAAATAGTTTCGTTCTCAATAGTTTCAAAATTTTCCCTCTTGATGTATACTACCACGCTATTATTCATTCCTTTGATACACTGTATTCCACCACTTATAATTTTTAAACTGTAACTCCCTAAAACCCTTCATTGTTTTCCCATATTACTTTTGGAAAAATCATGGTCAAGTGGTTGACAAGGACCTTTGATCAAGTACTCCCTACAAATTTGATCCGTAATTCCAATATCATATTCTTTAATGGATCAGGGCAAACACATATAAAAAAATAAAAATATTACAGTTCTGCATCTTTTGAAATACTCCAATAAAAGTATTAAAAATATTAAAATACACATACCATACTATTTGTAGAGATTGCGAGGTGTCAATTGGATCTTACAGTTCTGCATCTTTTGAAAACGTTGCAAAATAGTTTCGTTCTCAATAGTTTCAAAATTTTCCCTCTTGATGTATACTACCATACTATTATTCATTCATTTAATACATTGTATTCCACCACTTATAATTTTTGAACTGTAACTACCTAAAACCCTTCATTGTTTTCTCATATTACTTTTTGGGAAAATCATGGCCAAGTAGTTGACAAGGACCTTTGATCAAGTACTCCCTACAAATTTGATCCCTAATTCCAATATCATATTCTTCAATGGACTAGGACAAACACGTATAAAAAAATATAATTAATTAATTAATTTTACAGAACTAAGGGGGCTTGCCACCCCCTTCGGTCCGTCGCTGGCTGTTCCCGATCTCCATAACTTCCTTTCTGATGCATATAAACAGAACTCCAGCTTACTTTAGTTCAAGTAGTTTTGTTCGGCCGGCCTATTCCAGAAATGGATGGCTCAATTGGCTTGATGAGATGTATGGAGAAAAGAAAAGGACTTGCACAATAGACTTTGGTGACATCTTCTTGGACGGATTGTATTCATCGGGTATACATGATTGTATTTGCTCATGGACCTGAGCTTAGACTGTCAAGCAACTGCGTGATTTCTCTGTTTCCTGTTTTTCATGAAAGGACTAAACACATTGAGATTGATTATCATGTTGTTCGACAATATCTTCAAGCTAGAGTTTTCTCAATCCTCTCCATGTTTCTTCACAAAATCAAATTGCTGACATATTTACTTAACCTCTTGCCGCTACTCTTTTTCAATTTTTGCCATCCAAGATGTGTGTTCTTTAACATTCACACGCCATCTACTAGTCCACAAGATTGCCAATGTTTAGTTGTTTCGCATCTTTCTAGAATGAGTTCTTTTCTTCTGTATATATTACACGAAAACAGAGTGTACAGGTGCTTCTGATTTTTCAGTTGAATACAAAGAAATCTTCGGCATATCTTTTCTCTCTCTCTCATATTTCTTCATAAACTTACAACCAAGGAAGAGTAGATGGAACGACATAGTATGAAGAAAAAAAATTGTTAAAGATTTATATGGACTTTGAGTAAAGCTTCTGGTTCAAAGCAGATGATGCATGGATTAATAGCCTGTTAAAATGGTCTACCAGATTATAACCCTCAACAAGAGTCCTTTTCAAATATGGTAATTATCTTTCATAAATATAAAGCTCACAATAAACAACTACATCTGTATATGTGTAATCATCTTAGGTGTTTTGAGCGACTATTGGCTGAAGGTTACCTTCAAGCTTAACAAATTCTATTGGATACTGGTAGTATCTTGCCCGAGTAAGATGGAAAACCAAATAGCAAGAATGGAGAAACAGACTTACTGCTCTATATAGCTCGGAAGAGTAGAGATTCTCTTCAATTTATTGTTTGAATTAGATGGTTCAATTAAAAGAGAGATACACGCAGCATACGAGTCTCATAGAATTTAATACTCATGTTATATATTATATTTATCTTTCTCTAAATTTGACTATCAAATTCGGATAATAAATTAGAACGGATCTCAATCTAAATATATATAAAAAAGAGACCTGATGCTAAAAACAGCACATATGAAAAATTAGAGAAGACACCGTTGGGAAATCCAATAGATGGGGATTGCATCTCACACCTATCGTTGCTGGAAAGTACATCTCAATTTCCAACAAAAAAAATATATTTATAGGATTTTAAATGCCTAAAAAATAAGCAGTGGAAGCGATTCCAACGGTGATAATTCAAAGAAGAATTCGTCTACAACTTAGTACAGATTTGTCGGTTTCCTTGTACGTTCTACGAAGGAATTCATTTAAACTTAAGTCATATTTGTGGCGCGGGCCTGCATCTCACGCGTTGGGCCTTACCCATCTCTGGCCACGCCTCCCCCTCCAATAGCTTCTGCGTCTTGTTGAGGTTAATCTCATGTATGGCGGAAGGAATTGGTGGTTAGTTTATAAATATAAGAAAAAATTATATTTTTTTAACTAATTTTTAAAATTAAGAAGTTAAATACCATCTAACACTTGTATCAAAGAGCTAAGAGTATCAACAAATCAAATCTCCGAATAATCTATCGGAGAAATAGGTTGTCACCTTTCCAGATCCGTTTAGCTTAGTCTTTTCACTTTTCTATTCCAATTTTGGGCCTTTGTGTCCCTACAGGCCTTTCGGCTCTTTGCACGTTGGCCTGCCTCTATGGAAGGGTCTGATTCTCCATTCTCTCAGCATGTTCATCTTTTGATCAGCTAATAAATATATCATTTAGATCAACTGATCTAAATTATATATTTATTAGCTTCTATGACCATAAAAAAAAAAAAAAAAGGTCATATTTGTCGGTCGATTCCCCAGTTCTTTCTACAAGTCGTAAATCACAAGACAAAGGTAGAATGCAAGCCTGACAGGATGTTAGCATACTATCAGAATATTCCATAACATAGTCGAATTATTCCTCTGCACTAAGAAGAGCAAGAAAGGAGGCAAACACAACTGAAAGTGCATATATATTGTTTGTTTGGAACAAGTTTTTAGACGAACAAGAAGGTAATTTACTGTTTTCTAAACCATGGATCCGTCGCTTTCTGTCACAGCCTCCAGAGCAGTGCCTAGAGTATCTGTTGGGAATATTAGCCTTCGGTCATTTTCTTCAGTAGTGTAAATCAGAGGAACACTAGACATACATTTGTTTGTGTTTGTGTGATCTACATCTGCCTAATACATCACTGTTTGGTGGCCTCGTCCAGATTTTAGCCAGTCCTTAGCAGTAAAATACGAACAGCACTGCTTCATACAAATGTACTCGACAGGACATTTGTCTGATACAAAAGCTTTCTGTCTGTACTGAAGTTGACATTGTCCTAACTTTCTTTGATGGTCGTAATTAACGGCAATATTATTTCAGAACACAAAGCCTAAAGCCACATTCTATATTGGAATCCAGAAATTCCTCTGCGCAACTGTGAAACAGCTAGCAGATCAGGAGAGAGACGTTAAGAAAAAGAGTTTCAGTCTTTCAGAAATCCTTATTAATTATTATACAAGGACTTGCTTTTCGTGTGGAAGTTCCTTGTAAATCCCCTGTTTGACCTCTGGGGCTTACTTCACCATAATGGAAAAACTACTGAAGTCCAAAGGATTTTGCAGGAGCCTGTTGGTACCTGGGACCCAGATAACGCGTCTCACGTGTTTGAAGCTCACCTCGCAAAGGCACTTTGTTCCCTTTGAATGTCTACCTCTCACACACACATCACTTGACAATGCTAAAATAACCTTTTCCACCAATCTCTGAAGTTGTGGAAAAGGAAAAATAGGGTATGTTGGTGATGCAACTAGAAAGACGCACTTTTCCCAGCTTATATATATATATTTCTTTGGTGGAAACAAACAAAAAAAAGTTTGGGCATTGGAGTATGAGAGAACCTTTGAAATGCAGAGAAAACAAAGACACGTTTACAGTTGGAGAGCATGAAATAATGCAAGGTTGGTGAAAGAAATGATTGGTTCTCAACGCAGCCTGTGTTTTCTCCCCTACAAAGGAAAACATCCACCAGAGTTGAAAGCCTAAAAAGGCAGCATCCTCCCGGGGCGGTAAAAGAAGAAGACCCAAAATGAAAAAAGGAAGAGGGTGACAAGAACAGTGAACAGCTTATTTAGTAAGATATCCTATCTCGATCATTATTAGTACCCTCTTAACAACCACTGTCCCTTAAATCTGTCCAAACGTCCTTTAATGGTAGGGTCTCATATATTCTCACCGTTTGGTAAGAAAAATCTCTAGCCGATTCGCGGAGAGTCGAAGCTTTTATGCTGATCTATCGAGAACATGGATTTCAGGATTTGATTGTGACAATTCACCTGCAAATTCCACAATCTAAGTGGTTGCTCACTAGAAGAACCGTGTCTATTTCGTAGCTTTAAAACATATTAACTGAGACTAGACTTTCACCCAGTCTAGTTTTTGAAAAGTAGAAATGGTAACTTTACACCTGGAATAGCATATGTTGCTGAAAAGAACAAAAGAGGAAAAATTGTTTGTATATATAATGAGAGGAGGAGGAGAATTTTATGATACCATTTTTTTGTCTGAACTACATGGTGTAATTTGGAGACTGATAGATGTGATACACGTTAAATAATGCTGATTCACGTTCTATCACTTTTTTCTGCTATGTGCACCTTTAATTGATTTCGAGTGTTAAGACAGACAAAAACAAGACCATTATAACTCTATATTTATATGACTAGATCTTAGGAAAGGGGAATTTTATAAATGAGATAGTAATTAAAAGTGTTAATTATAAGGAGATCGATAGTTTGATGATTATGTTTCTAAGGGTTTATTAATATAAAGGATTAAGTCCAATATCTTCATGAAGAAAACAAAATATTCCATGTTTAAACGCAATTGACTAAGTTAGAATGATTGAGTTGTACCTCAATTCATATATAAAGAACTGCAGCACAAGGGAATCTGCAAAATTTTACAGATCAAGAAAAAAGAAAAGGTACCAGGGCATCAAAGCAGCATAGGCCACCTAAGCATGAGTAAAATAGCCAAAGAAAAAAATAATAATATAAGAGGAAAAAAAAAACAAGTAAGATATAACATTAAAGTATCAATCCCTAGAGACTTAGCAGTATGATTGGGCCTTTTTAAAACTTTCTGGAGACAAAACTGTCACATGAGCATCCCTTTAATAATCTTTAAAAAATTTCCTTATCATTACTGTTATCTTTTTGTTTTTGGTATACTTAAATAGGAAATTATATATTATATAAATTGTCATGCAAGTATTTGGTATACGGCAGCACGTTCATAGCATCTTTCTTGTATTAAATTACACTAATCTGCAGACCAATAATAGACTTCCCCCTCCATATTATATATTGGTTAAGGCTGCAATGCAGAAATCTTTTGCTGAGCCCCAGAAACTGGATTTTCAACTAACAGCCTCTTATAAAAAGATGAGATAATTTTTTAATGGTTATCTTTACTAACCTGAACTCCACTACATACCCTTTTTTTCTCTATTCAGTGTAGATTTTAAATGTAGGGTTAGATTAAAAAGGTGCTCTGATTCATTGGGCCTAGTCAGAATCTCACCACTCTGCCAACCTGGGATTCTTTCTGATGCTCTTTTTTGTTGTAAACCAATTTAACTTTTTCTTAAAGGAGTGGTTCCAACTTCTAACCTTTCCTTTTGATAATTTGATTGATTTGTTTTGTTAATTTTGTACAGTAAAAAGGGAACAGAAGCTTCTCTGCCTCTGGTTAATGGTGAAAATTACAGGACCCCAAAAATCTGGCAGAAATTATGGTCGACCCCATCTCAAGATAACCCAAATGTCCTAATCATTCAGATTAGACTTTTCTTGAGTGCAAAGCCCCCACTGATACAGCTGGTTACAACACAGGTTAGAATCATATCTACTAGATTTGCATGATTCAGCAGTAAACAGCGCGCAAATTGACATGACCCAAATGGGAATTTAAAAATATAAAATTGCGAAATTGCTTGTAGAACTGGTGTATTCTGTCTGATACATAAAGACAAAATGTCCAACAAGATGGAAAGTGAAAGCTGGTAGAAAAACTCTACCTCTAATTAGTAGTACTGTAATTGTTACTTATCTTACATATGGTGCTCTGAAGACCATTGGTTCTGGGATTTTACACTGGATACTTCTAAGGAAAAAAAAAAACCTCTCCGAAATAATTAGACAACAAAATCACAAGAAAAAGGAAAGAAAAAAAAAATTGTTCATTAGACCTAAAGATGAATTGGCTTAGTAGTTCATGTAATGGTCCGAATCAAATCTCTTGTATATACAGCAGCCTCTGTTTCCTTTGGGCCTTGAATTTAAAGACTTGAGAAATCAGAGCTCAATTTTCATCTGTGATGCCTGACTTGAGCCTGCATCATAAGAGTACTTATCAGTTATCATGGATCACAACTCTGTAGGTAATTAATAAGATTCAAAGGAAACTAATTTTCCACTTTTGTTTTTTGTTTTTTGCCCTTACCATGGAAGCTCTGTGACTGCAATGCTGTTTCTCGGTTAGGAGTTTGAGCAAATCTCATCTGTACGATGGTTTGCAGGTCATCTTCTCCGAACATTGGATACTGGAAATGAACAAACAGAAGGAGTTGGTGGAGGAATATATTTTGGCCTGTACCTTTCATATTGTGTATACTGTCCAAAATTTACTTACTTGAGGAACACCCTCGCTATACCCATTGAGTGGAGGTAATTGCACGCTAAGACTTTGGCATAGTGCAGTATCCAATGGGTCCACTGAGCATTGGGTCACTCTCCCATTAGATATGTTGCTATTCAGTGCTGGATTTTGCTGGGGCTGGTGACCATAAAAAGCTGATGCCGACGAATCTAAAGGGAATATTGGGTGTGGCAAAGAGTTGTTTGATTGAAATATCTGAACACAAGATGACAAGAATTAACTCTAATTCAGGAAATTGGAATGTAGGAAAAGGGAAAGCTATGACCTTCAGAACCAAGCTTACATCTTTAGAGATTAGACAATCCATGTTGAAATCCAGCCTAGTATTGACAGAAGCTAATTTCATGGAAAGGAACTGCATGAAGATACAGATACAGATACCAAATTAGCAAGCGAACTTTGAAAAGTTGCAAACAGGATCATACAGTTGATTTGACCAAAATGTTAAATCACCTCGACTTGACGCTGCAATGACTGAACGTAGTTTATGATTTCGTCCAGCATAAGTGCTTTTCCGGTGACCTAAAAAGGGAAAGCAGAGGCCAAAATTATAAGAGACGCATTCGAGTAACTCATCCTCTCCCTGTTAAAAATTCTAAATTTTCTCGCACCTTATTGCAATTAGGTACAAGATCTTGCAGGAGCTTCATCCTTTCGCTAATCTTCTCTCTTCGAACCTGTCAAAACACATAGAAGCAATGTCAATGCGAAGCTTGCCATGACAAAATGTGTTTGATTTGAAGAGAATCGACACCTAATTCTTACTCTTTCAGCGAGACTATGGCTGTCAGTAGCCTGACCCCTCCGTGCTCTGACATGAATGTAGTCCTTGGGAGGCTCGGGAGGCTTTGTGTTACCATTGATCTCTTTCTCATCTCCTGCACTACTAGTACTGTCTTTGGCTTCTTCCTCCTCTTTAACAGGGCAATTATCATTTCCGTTAGCCTCATTCGGCGGCTTGCGTCGCTTTGCATTCGAATTATCATTTGCTTCAGCCGCCTGAAAGGGAATTAATCCTGGATTTAACAACTTTCGACCAAATCGAAATCGGAAAATGGAATCAAATTAACGCACTAGGCCTATACCTTTGTACTATTGGCAAGTGGAGATGATGCAGGCTCCTTTGCTTTTCCCTTGGAAGCTGCTTTTCTTTTCCTGGAACTCGAGCCATTGGAACCTTTTACCACTGTCTCCCCGTTTGGAATTTGTTCAGAGACTGTGGATTCCTCTTGGGAATTCGCCAATTCGGTTTTATCCTGCAATGGAGAATTGCTGTTTTCATGGCCACCCCTTTGAGGTCCGAGTGCTTTCAGAGAAGGACTACTGGAAACTCGGGAGAGCTTCCCATCTCCCACTAACAGATTCGACCTATAAGGGACCTCAGCGTTGTTTTGCCCGAATTGGCTCGTCCGGCCATTGAAACTCCTGCTGCCAAAGCGGGAGAACCTCGCAGCCCTCTCAGCAAATCCAGGGTCAGCAGAGAACTCTGCCACACTGGAATTCAAAGGCATTGATTTTCCCAAACTGGGTAAGTTTTCTTTGACCAAGTGATCCACCATAGGCACTTTCAGCTTGGGTGGAGAATTCAAAGGCGTACTATAACAAGAAGTGTTGGCACTGTTATTTCCACCAATGTAAGAAGCTAACAAGGGCTGGGAATGGGGCGATATCTCACCGGAGTTGCCAATGTTTACCAGCTTCCCTATCAGTTCCCTGATCACAAAGCTATCATTAGACATATTGGTATTCGATGCCACCGGCGACGACACCATCGAACTCAGGGCAGAGTCGAATTGGGCACCATGATCTCTGGACTTCTCCCAGTTAGGATTCAGAAAGCATTCTGGGGATCGCTCGGACGTGCAATTCAGCTCGGCCCCTTGAATTTCCATGGCTGATGAAAGAGAGTGCCACATGGGCATTGAAGCCATTGATGGTTCAAAATGAAAGGGTGGAGGGACTCCTGCATTTAGAAAGAACTCATTCTCCATGGAGAAACAGCTAAAAAGAAAGAAAAAGGAGCCTAAATTTAAGAAAGCTGTTGCTAATTGGGATATGTTAGTCCCTACTGATACTCCACCAGTTCAGGTCTAAGCTATTGAAAAGCTTTGGGTCCTCTTTGCTTATTTTTTGGAGTAAATAAAAGCAACGTGGTGTGGCAAAGAGAAGCAGAGGAGAGGTCGGAATGATTGAATGTGGGTTCAAAATGATTGCATTTGAGAGCTAAATGGGGCAAGGTGGGTTAGAGAAAGAGAAAGATGTTTGGTGAAGAAAAGCTAAGCAAAAGCTCCCAGAGAGAGAGAAGGGGGAAGGGGGAAGGGGGAAGAGGATGGGTCGTGTGGTGATGAAGTTAAATAGAAAAAAGCTCAGGAAAAAAACAAAACAATAAAAAAAATAATTAAATAGCTATGAAAATAGAAAAAAGATTTGTTTGACCTTTCTTTAATTTTTTTTTTTTTATATGTATTTTCATGAACCTTGACCTTTCTGCAGGGGGTGTAAATTTTCTCTATTTCCGTAAAAAGCGGAAGGAGGTGTCGCCGGGCCTTGGACGTCAAAGTACTCAACGTTCGACTTCAACCCCTTCTCTAGGAAAAATCAGAACGTTGCTCACAACTCATGAAAGCCTGCAAATGTCGGCGTTATTTCAAGTTTCTTTTTTTCCATTAATTTTTTGAAGTACGGATTTAACACAGTTGGATAATTTTAGAACTTATGAATTACATGCATGAATATATTCCTTTGGAACTCTCTCCAGCAATAACTGAGTTCACTTCTTTATTGGTCAAACTCTAATCTTTAAATTAATTATACGAGAGGAGGGAAAATTTTCAGTGCACTCTATATATATATATTCCTTTCTGGACGGAACCATAAGAATTGTCACCAGTCATATTATTTAGATTAAGTCATACCTACCAAATGAGCAATTACACTATCATCACAATTAAGGTTGAAACTGAAGGATTCGAGCCTAAGAACTCCGGTCCCTATCTATTTTTGAGACTAACTATATATATATATATATATATATATATATATATATATGCGTGTGTAGTAGTAAAAAAAGTTTGTGACCATCCCTTTCTGGACGAAATCATAAGAACTGCAACCAGCTACAAAGTGTTTAGATTAGGTTATATTTATCTAATGAGTTGTTGCACTATTATCGTATTACCATGAAAATACAACTGAGCTTGAGCCTGAAGGATTCAATCCTGAGAATTCCAGCCTCTACCTATTTTTTTAGATAAACTCTAAAGACTAATTGAGACAACACTTTCATGATTTGAAGATGGCCTTCTGCTTTAGGCAATTAGATACAAGGCCTTCTCTTGGGTTTATGCAGTCAAATACATTGCTTGACCTCTTTTAAGTCTGAGTTTGTCGATAGGAGATTGGAAACAATATCTCAAGTCAACTGAGCTCGAAAGCATTGATGTAACTTGCAATGGAAAACTCTGAAGACTTGACTTAAAGACACACGGTTTGATGCAGCATTATGCCGAACACCCGGATGTGAATTGGCGTGCATTACAAGAAGAAGAAACTTGGAATTTGAGCACTTTTTTTTTTTTTTTTCTTTTAGTTCTATCATGTCTTAGAGCCCAATAATAAAAATAAAAAAGAGAGAAAAATAACAAATTATATTTCTTAAAACTCGACCATATAATTCAAGCTGTAAATTAGAAATGATCAACAGAATGAGAAATTTAGTATGTATTAAATATCATAAAAAATTATATTTCTTAAATCTAGACCACATAATTCAAGCCGTAAATTAGAGATGATCACGAGAATGAAAGATTACAAGATATTTATATGAAAGATTAAATTTTCGATTTTTTAATAGTTAAAAAAAATTGTATAAGAGGTTCAGTTCTCGTGACATGTTTGATTTATCCTATTAACGAATAAGAAGTTGCATCTACTAAAATAGCATCTATTAAAATAACACGAGAATTCCTTGGTTAATGGGTCGTCTTTAGATTTGCCGTGGCTTCGATTGCAGTGCTTGATTGTCTCTTATATTTGCTGGGGGGGGGGAAGAGAAAGTAATTAATTTCACTTAGTCCTCGCAGGTTTTAATATTATTCTCTCTGACACAAATTTATTGAAATTTATCAAAATGTATAAGATATTTCGACCACATTGGGATATTCCACGAATTTGGTCTCGGATGCTAATTTAAGGTGCGTCCTTCAAGACAGGTTTTTTCTCTGACGGGACCCCACGTTTCTCGCACTTCAAAAACTGTACACCGGATGGGGTAAAGAGGTAAATTCCAATGGAATTTTCTTTTTTCTTTTTGGGGTTTAATATAGTTTCTCTCCCTTCACTGCTCTTCCCTTTCCTTATTTTATTTTGCAGAGCTTTTTTTATACGCCATTTCCCTTCTCTTTCATCTGCCCATTGGTTGGGTAATTTCGAAGAAACCCATTTAAAATTCTGCAATGATTAGCTGGTTAAAAGTCAAAGTAAATTATATGGGTTTTCTATTGGCTGGTTAATTTTTACTTTTGGTTTTATTACTTAAGAAAAAGGAGAGGAATATTTTAGATAAGAGTTACTTATTCAAATAAATAAAAAAATAACTCTATAACGTGTTTTGGCCGAGTCAATCATTGCATTAATGCATTAAATTCAGAACTCGGCGGGTAACCCGGCTTTGGTCGAGTTCACATAACAAGCAAAAACTCTTAGCACTTTCTTAGAAAACACCGAGGGAGAGGCACCGTTTTCCTATATGTTATTTATAATTAGCTGTTTCCCTGCCTCGAGGCATGGAAGAACAAAGTTTGCTCTCAAGCTAATTGCCCGTGCTATCAGAGTTGGCTAGCCTATTCGGTAACCAGATGATAGCAAAAACAGTGCCACATTCTTTTGTTTTGTACACGGGGGAAAGAGATCTCGATGACCCATCAATAGCAGGCAACCATTTTCTTTTTATTGTCAAGTCGGAATATTTTCTTGTTTAAACCAGTAGAAATAGTATTTTTTTTTTTATAAAGAAGAACGATACCCTTATTTATGGCCGAAGAATATAGTGATTACATCCAAAACCAAATAGAACTCTCAAAAACAAACCCAGGCTTAAATTCTAATATTAACAAAATTCAAATTATCAAGATTGCTGAACTCTTTAGCTAATATTGACATTAATTCATTCCTAAAGCCTATTCTTTAGCTAATAAGTCTGTGTGTGCAGATTGCTGAACTCTTCTATCCTTTTTCCTAATAAACAAAGGTAAGTGAAAGCAAAGTGAATCTAAGAAACACAAGCAATCTACAGTACCTAGACAAAGTTCTAGGTTTAGGGTTAAGACACTATCAATAGAAAACTTTGATAGGAATGCCTTTTTACTCTGGTACAAACTTAGCGCATGTGTAGCCCACAGTTAAGGGTTAGTAGTTTCATGGTCATGAGCAAGATCTCCTGGGTTTTTTTCTTTTTCTTTTTCTTTTTTGGGTTTTGTAAGCATATATATTATGCTTTCACTGTCTCAAAATGATGGGAACGGAGAGGGTCGTGGAGTTTGTGAAAGGGTATGGATCGGACTAACAAATGAGATGTTATGATTAGATGTATATATGTTGTTGTCTAGCAAATTGCTGAGTAGTCATGACAAAGAAATAATGTGTAACTAATAAAAACCTAATTACTCGTAAGATTGCATTTGGAGGGCTAGCTCATGATTATATATATAACCCTCTCTTTGCTAATTAATCACAAATAATTAATTCTCCAATTTAAACTACAATGATCACGAATGCATATCCATCTAAAGTTTGATCTCTTCAAATTTTTTGATTAAATCTATTATATATCTTAATTAGTACATGATGATATGTTACAAGCTAAGATTATATATATAATGGTAGACCTTGTAATTAAGTTTGATCTAGCTTTTCCGATTTTCTGATACTATATAAACCTAGCTCCACTTATTCCAAAAAAATTAAAACTGTAAGAAAAATAGATTTTATTATTTAAATTATATTTTTTGCTGTATACAACTTGTAAATGGAAATATTTGGCAAATATAAATGTTTGGTGTGACGGTGTCCACAGAGATAGAGACTGCTGGACGGGGCGGGAAATCGTTTCCGAACTTTCTCTTCTCTTTTTGCCTGTCGCCTACTGAAAATGAAGATCACGGACACTTCTTCAAAAAAGCATTACCCACCGACAAGCAAGTCGATCGTTGATTGTGGGACGAAAAGTTTGTCCTTATACAACATTCTTGGGAAATGTCCAGAAGGTAAGAATTGAAGGTGAAGCTTTTAGTCTTCTCCCGAAGCTCGGTTGACTATCTCTTCCAATTGCTATATTTTGAGATAACTCCATTTCCCTGGACAAGAGGGCTGGAGATGTTCACTGAACCTTTCCAACTCCAATGGTTTTGTCATCTCCTGCAAATTGGCATCTGCTGATCAATTGGAAGATCATATGCGTACAGTGTTCTCAACAAGCTGGAGAGGTTTATAATTAGAAATGCCAAATCATACTGTAAAGATCAGTTTTGAATATAGGGGGACGTCATGAATACGCTTATAAGATATTATATATATATATATATATATATGCAATATTTGTAAATGGAGGAGTTAAAGAGTTCAAACTCGACCACTTGTTCTGGTTTCACGTTAGGTTATCGTCTATTATAATCATGGAAATAAAATAATAATTATTTCTCTGAGCATATATAGTTAGAACTTTGGTATAAGAATATACTGATCATTAGTCATTAGAACATTAATTATAGCTCCTTTTACTTAAATATTTTACTTCACTCTTCTGCACGTTTGACCTGCAGGGTGAAATCCGTGCATGAAACCTCAAACCGCAAGCAAGTACTGCAACAGGAATAATTATAAAACAAGTGGGAAATAAATATTTATAATTTGTGATCTTCTATCTTGTTGTCAATGTCAAATGGTAGAATATCATGTAAAGATCTTTTCCTATATAATATTCTGCGGCAGTGTCGACTGATCAACAGCTCGAGCTCCAATGCCAGATGAAAAATTTATATTCCACACACAAGGGTCGCCGCGGGCCGCTGCAGGTTACTTCTGCTACTCATTTGCACTTATTCCTGAGACAAAAAATTATCAAAGCTATCAACTAGGAGAATCGAATATCAGCTATATATAGCTTTAGTACTCTAAACATGAGAAAAGAAAAGGAAAAAGAGAAAGATCAAAGGGCATGCATTAATGAAGCAGCTTGTTGTTAGGTATGAAAGGGAGAAAATTCTACCCTGTTGCGAATTAGGAGATGGGTCGACATCGATCCATTCTTGACATGTACCTTTCAAGCTGAACAAAAGAGAACCATATCCAGTACTACTACTAGTCCTGTATGGCATGCATTTATTATTTTAAGCAGCATTAAATATGATTCTCTTTTGGACCAGCTGATAGCTAGTCCAATTAATATTCCTCTATTCATACAGATCTCCATGGCTGACCCGGCTTAATATTGCAGCTCGGCCCTGGCCTTGAACAGTACACTTTCTGCAATTTAAAGAGGATTCAATGAGTTCTTTTTCCAACCCTCGTGGGACACCCATAATTTGGCATATATCATGAATTCACAGCAGCATTATTAATGATGATCGTAGAACAGTGCTGATGATCTGAAAACATGGGTACGACGTTCATGATGATCGATTGATCCTAACCTACATATATAGGCTGACATCTATCAGAAAGCATCATTATTATCAGTTTTGGAGTTAGGCTCTAATTTATGATTAACACTGACGACTGATAGTACTCGATCACATGGGATTTTCACGTTGCAAATATATATACAGAATGGTGTAGATAATTTTATTTGGTATCACACTCGCTGTATATATATATATATATATATACAGAACTGAGAACTGCATGGCTCTGAAATCTCGTCAAAATCTAACTACCAACTTTTTTTAAATTCCATTAAATCCTTGGCCGCCTGCAGCTGACCAGCCAACTCATCCACCGTCCTCTCTACCAACGAGAAGGCTAATTTATTTCTCGTCAGTGCTATATTACTTCTGTGTAGGTTTGTCCCTCAAATGCACAAGTAGTGTGAGTGCCATCTGTGCCCTCTACTTAATTCAGTACTTTTTTTACATTGACTAGAGCTCGCTCGGAAAATGCTTTCTAAAACTAGCAAGCATATTAATTAATTATAAAACCAAAAATTTTCATTTCTCATTATTACGTTCCCCCATAATATGTCTTACATGGTGCAACTAATTGCTTCCAAGATTATGTAATAATAAGTTTTCTAGCTAGCTAGCTCGAGTCTCTCTTAATCAAGTTTCCCCGTGAAGTTGTCGAAACAATCCAACAAGAGTTTTTATTTGTTCTAATACAAGTAAGTTTATAAGAAGAGATAGATTTTATTATTTGAATTATATTTTCTAACACCTCCTCGTGGGTGGGCCAGACTCTCTTTTAATTGGAAAACATATCACTGCAATATTTAATTAAAATTAAGATGATCAAGTGCGAAGTCAAATCTCGAACTCAAAACTAATACTATATGAATCTACCATTTATCCTAAAAGTTTAAATTAATAAAAAGTAAAACCAATCAGAAGTATTATATAAGCATCAATACATTGTAAGTTCTTACCCAAAAAAATGATAAAAGAAACGAAAGAAAGAAGACAAACAGCAAAACAAACAAATTAACGGGACGTGTACCGGATCAAATGAAGCGAAACTTAATTAATAGACTATAAACTTAATTATAAATAAATCCCTATCCTGACCCTATTAGATGATCACCTATGAAAGGAAAAAAAAAAAAAACAAACTTATTGTGTAATAAATGTACATAGATGATGAGTAGGCAAACAGCTGTGCTGTTGTTGTTTGTTTTTCTTAATTATGTCATTACGTTATATATATATATATATATATATATGTGTGTGTGTGTGTGTGTGTGTGTGTTTGTATAGTACTGTTGTCTGTGCCTTGTCTTGCGATTAGCGAGAAAGGAACAGATCATAGTTTATAATGTAACCACTATTAGCTTTCAGAAGACATCTAGAACAATCTTGTTTCTTTGATTCCCGTCCAAAGTGAAAGAGCCCAAAGAAAATTTGGCTGTGTTTTGTTCCTTTAGCTTAATTAGGAGATCTACAAAGTGATTGCGGTCCCTTATAACTGTTCAATTTGGCTAATATATATCTGTAACTTTTTTTAGGTTCCATTTTTAAAAAAAATATATATATAGTTATGTATCGATATTCATATGCATAAATTGAGTATTAATGATTATCGCCACTTATTTCGAAGGTTTAAATTATGAGAAAGGTCAGCTCCACGTTTATCATCTAATTTATATTTTTAGGACCAAATGAAACCATCGGTTACCTTCCACATAGTTCCGAGTTATAAATTAAAAGGTTATCAATAAGTGCCCTCTAATAGAGTATGGCCGTTATACTCATTTCAATCTTAGAATTTGGTTAAAGGGCGTAAAGCGTAGTAGTTTTTGATAATTTGAAGGCGTAATATGACAAAATTGATAATTTTAACCCTTAAAATGATGTTAGCTCTATAATTTGGAGGCAAAAAAAAAATGAAGTTTTCTTAAAATATTATAAAAATTTTGCTACCCTAAGTATAATTATTAATGCCATCAAACTATCACTAACTGTTCACTTTTTTTTTCTTTTCTTTTCTTTTTTGCTGTCTTTTATGGTCCACCGTACGTGCTGGCAGGCAGCCAGCAAGAACTTTGTTTTCATTTTTTCAATAATGGATGGAACCTCATCAACTCTCAGTTGTAACCTACAGAACCCGAACCAAAAGCAGTAAATACAAAACTACAAAGACTTTAATACAAAAAAAATGCATGCCCATGCAGTTTCTGTCCATCATATCTTCTTAACGTTTTTTAAGCTGAGTGAGTACTTAATCAAAGGTTTTTTTTTCTAATTAATTACTAAGAGAATCATTTACGATCAAGCTAACCTATAAATCTCTCTCTCTCTCTCTCTACACCAATGATCTAACGTAAACATTGTTTATTACTTAAGCTATCTTGTATGGACATGAAAGCACAGTTACAGAAATTGGGAGGAATTTCTTCTAGCTGGTCTGTGACTTGTCTTGTACTTAGCACTACACAAGAAAGCAAGGTAACTTGTACATATACATACTAATATAAGTCAAAGAATACAACTAAGCTTACATAACACTAACACTAACTACAGCAATTGTCGCACTCTAAGACAAGCCACACAGAGAGAGAGAGATTAGTTTAAATTACCAAGTCTTTTTTAAAGGTAGTGGTGGAGTGCTTCTCTTTATTTTGCCCCTTTTGAAGATATTTTATTAATAAACATCAATTTCTACATTATCCTTGTTTGCTTTGCTTTGTCGTCATTTAGTATTAAATTCGAGATTATTTAAATGGGGTGGTCGGTGGCGTTGTCCAAAACCAGAGGTTCGTGAAACCAGCGGCGCTAACCCCTAAACCGCGGGAACAATTGAAAGAAATTCATATCTTGGCTCCCAAATCAGGAGTATTATGATTTAAGAGTTAGCTTAATTTACAGGCCAATTGATTCTTAGCTCATGCGTTGAGAAAACGAAACTCTTTTTTTTTTTTTTTTCAAGTATTTTATTTAGAAACAAGTAGGAGAATAACTACTCCAATTATTCCATGTCTTTGGGTTGGGCCTATATGGACCTAGCAAATCAAAAGAGTGGTCCAAAGGTCAGGTACTCAGCCCAGCATACTTTTAGTCCATTATCATTTTGCTATTAGTCCCAACATTCTGGGCTGCGTTGGGCTGAGCCAGAGCAAGGTATTTTCATAAATAACTTCCCAAATCGGTTGACAATGGAACTGTAACAATCATAAAGTTCAGGGGTGAGTTGGAATGCGTTCGAGTTTAGAGGTAATTGAGGTTAAAGTGATAGTTTGCGAGGGTTATTGAAATTTGCCCAAAAATAAAATAAAAATAAAAAAATTCATGCTCTGAAGCATCCCTTAACATTTGGCCCTTCAGAAAAACCATGTGCAGGACAACTTCATTAAACGTTACTAATTCTGTTGCTTTTTACTCATGTACAGCCGTTCCAGATTCATACAATTTTATGTGCTGGAACTCCGAATAGCTTGTGCTTTGCCCAAGCCTCAAAAGCAATTCATCCCACCTCTCTACTTTTAGTAATTTCTCCTTGCATGTGCTTCCGCAGCTGCTCCAAAGTTACATGTAGAGCCTCCAAATTTGGACACACTGTATCCCCAGCCACAAACTCCCTGACTGTACCACCAACCTCAATAACGCTGCAACCTGCCTCTTTATTTACTCCCTTCCTTCTCATCAACCCCTTAATTTCCTCAACATCCCTCCACCTCTCTTCGGTGGCATATAAATTTCTCAACATGATATAGTTTCCCTCATTTTGTGGCTCCATTTTGACTGCTTTCTTTAGTACTCTCTCAGCTCTCGTTATATCATTAGAGCATCCACATGCAAATAGAAAAGAACTCAAGATTATCCCATTAACAGTGTGAGGCATGCTCTCAATCAACTGCTCAGCTTCATCCAAGCAGCCAGCCCTCCCAAGAAGATCTATCATACAACCATAGTGTTCAACCTTTGGGGTAAGTCCAAATTCCTTCATTGCTTTAAACCACTTCTTCCCTTCTTCTACTAGACCACTATGGTTACAAGCAGACAAAACACCGAGCAGAGTTATTTCATTTGGCTTATATCTTCCGCGTTGCATTTCGGAGAATATCTCCAGTGCTTCCTTGCCACAGCCATTGACTGCAAACCCATATATCAATGCATTCCATGAAGCTGTTTCTTTTCCAGGGATCTCGTCAAAAAGTCTTTTGGCTTTTGTAATTTCGCCACATTTTGCATACATATCAACAAGTGCAGTGCAGACGTTTGTTGCTCTATCAAGCTTCCTCTTCCGGGCAAACCTGTGAACCCAGCCCCCCAAATCCAAAGCACCCAGATCAGCAATAGCAGGAAGAATGCTCACGAGAGTCACTTCATCTGGTTCAAATGACGCAGTTGACTGCATTTCCTGAAATAATCTCAATGCTTCATCAGGCTGCTTGTTTCGGCAATATCCACCAATCATTGCATTCCATGAAAATACATTCTTCTCTGGCATGGCATCAAAAAGCAACCTAGCGGATTCAGCATCACCATTATGGCAGTAACCGTAAATCATACTAGTCCAAGACACGACATTTTTGTCTGGCACCTCATCAAACAATTTTTGAGCTGAGGCCATCTCTCCGAATTTGACATAACCATCAATCATTGCATTAAACACAACCAAGTCTTTCTCAGGCATCTGACCAAAAAGAAACCTCGCATTATCCATATCCCCAGACCTCACATAACCACAGATGAGAGCAGTCCACGACACTTCACTTCTTTGCTTCATTTCATCAAACAACATTCTTGCACAATCCATCTCCCCGTACCTTGCGTACATATCGACCAGCGCCGTTGATACGTGCAAACTTGAGCAAAACCCAATTTTGAAAACATGACCATGCACCTCTCGACCTTCCCAAATAGCCACCTTCAAACCACAAGACTTGGCCAACATTATGAAGGTGTAACCATCGGGAACGAAACCAGTCTCCCTCCTAAGATTCCTATAAAGAGTAAAAGACTCAACGAATTGGCGCATACCCACGTGTGCTTTGATCATGGAATTACAAAGGAACGAGTCGTCTCTGTCGGGCCGATGATCGAAAACGCGACGAGAGTGGTGGATGCCAGCAAGTGGATCAGCTGAGGCAAAGAGAGCGAGCGAGGCGCAGGTAGTAATGAACTTTGTCAGGAGATTAACGTTGGTTTCGAGGGCGTTCCGGAGCATAAAGGCATGGATTTGGACGATAGAAGCTAAGGTGTTTCTTTGTTGGAGGAGGTGTAAGCATCTTCTCTCAAAAGAGCTCCAAAGGAATCGCTGCTCAACCACCCCCATCGGCGGTATTTTGGATATATTTCTCAAGTTTGAACTCTCTTGCTCCTCTCCCTCCAACGGTGCTGAACCATTGACGCGAGGCTTTCTCCCTAGGATCACGCACAAGGCCCCACCGACAAGGAGGTCATTTCTGCTTGTTGTCAAGGATACGAGTCATGGTCAGTGGCCACACTCTTGGATAGCTAAGGTCGGCTAGATGGTCAATGCTCTCTAGGCCATGCAAGCAAGGGAATTAGTCGACAGGACAGGATATTCGAATCAGGCACAAGTAGACTCTGTGTTGTCAATTCATATAGTTCGAAAATAGATATTTGTACAGTTTATAAGGTATCAAATTTTACGTGAATAATATTAAATAATATAAAATTTATTTATTATGTCTACCTCTTTTTCGAATGAGTCTATAATTAGAATTTTACTTTGAAAACCACAACTGATGCTCGTGTACTGTTTTCGGAAATATCGACCCAATCTAACAGACATTAAATTGAGGAGAGCAGACATTAAAAGAATCATCCCCCGGATATTTTCCTGCCAAAAAGACGCGAATTTCATTGCTGTCGAAAGCCAAATCAAGTAAAATAGGAACCCCGATAAGGCAACCGAATATTATCTTCAATGATCTTCTCAATGTAAAGCCAAAATCAAGCATCCAAGAAACATATAAAGTAACATGGCCAGCTTCAGGGCTATATTTAAAGGGTGTTTGGCAAATCCCAAAACTAGTTTACTCTATCTCTTAACCGATTAGGAATTAAACCTTGATTTGCTTTAGAACTACTCACGAATTGTTTTTTCCTCACATAATCTTTGCTCTAACACTTGTAAACTAAAACGGCCTAAACCTTAATTCATATCTCATTCTCAATCAAATCTTTCATTTTTATTATAAAAAATATAAAAAATTCATTCAAATCATCTAATTTTTTATTCTTTTATTAATTTTAATACACTAAAATTTTGACTAAGCATTCAAAAACACACAGGTATCCTGAGTTCTTTAAATATATATATTGACGTAATCTAAAGAAAATGTGTTTGTCGTGCAAGCTTTTTATCTTACAATGAAGGAATGTTCCATTCTAACTGAATAACGGCATTTATACCTTTCGATGTAACATTTTGGTTTTACCGAATAACATGCCTGCAGGTCTGTGTAAATTTCGTGATCTGTTTTTTTTTTCCTTTTTTATCTATAAATTATTTAGTACATGTTAATTTGTAAAAATATTTTAAAATTTAATTTAAAAAATGATCATCTAAAATTTCAAAAAATTATATACAACACTAATAACTTTTACACAAACTTTAACAACTTTTTACATAAATTTCAATATATTTTCAAAAAAATTATCTCTCTATACTTTTCTACATAATTTTAATATTTTTTTATTAAACAATTGCATCTAATCATCTATCTTTACACATTTTATAAATTTTAATAAAAATTAAATATCTTTAAAACTTTTCAATAATCTTTACACAAAAATCTATAAAACTTAAATTTACATAAATATTCACAATTGTATCAAAAATTCTAAAAATCTAACCATGTTTTTATAAAATAAGTTCCCCTAAGTGCCGGTGAAAAAAACTTTGACTCATTTCCAAACGGTATCGTTTAAAAGACCAAAACAAGTTCTTTCGGACACATCCGATAAAATTGAAACGATACAGTAAAGATTAGCATGGCCCTGAGTAAGGATGACACCTACAAATCGAGAAATAATCTAAATTTTTACTTGCACCATAAAAAAAAAGACAAAAAAAAAAAAAAACAAAACAAAACAGACAGACAGAGCGATCCCACGTTTCCTTACTATCCAAGCAAAACCTCTTCTTGTGTATCCTTTCAAACCCTATAAATACGAACTTTTTAACTATTCGGAGCGCACGTAGCCGAAAAACGCCAAACCACTCACTTTGAACGCGATGCTGCACCCCAATCAAGTTAGGGTTTGGGTTTGATCTTCAAAACCCTACTTTTCAATCTCTCCCTCTCCCGTACTTCTCATGGCTCGGCAGGACAACTTCTTTGCTCTATTGGGTGATGGCGACGACGACGACGTTTCGACGCTCGTCGAGCGCGTCGCGGCTATGAAGGTGGAACCTCCTGCGGAGGAGAAGAAGAAGAAAGAGAAGCAGCAGCAACGGCAACAGAAACAGCCGGAGGAGAAGGAAGAATCAGAATGGGGTCCTGAGGACACCGGCTCAATGAAAGCAAAGCCTCTTGTGCTCCCCGATCATGGTGATAGTTCCGAATCCATGATAAATGTTCTTTCTTGCTTTTTGTTTTTTGTTTTCCTATCTTTCTTGTTGTTATTTGGTTCCTCCTGTAGATTTGGGTTGCTGGGAATTTAGTGGAAGAGATGAGATAATAGAAAGCAAGGGCCGAGATCTTTGTGCTGAATGCGACAGTTTTAGTTTAATAATGAGCTTCTTAATTTTTTTATTGTGTTGTGAGTAGAAAAAAGAATGGTATGACAAGTTTTTGTGTCTGCCTCTGTAGTGGCCTTAGATCTTTTAATATCCTTTTTGAATTTGTATTATCTTTCTTGTTGGGTCATCGAATGATTATGTATTTTGATGATTCGTTTCCCTGATCATTGTTTTCTAAGGGAATGACCAGATTGTGATAGACAATTTTGCTTGAACCAGTATATTGAGATCGGAAATTACTTCCATCTTTCCTTCGCTTGTTCAATTTTAGTGTCTGTTGGTTCCACTACATTTGTTTACTGCATGATACCTGGTGTTTATGTTTTGTTTGTGTCCGATGTTTGTGCCAACGAGTTTGTAACTGGTATCCTCTTCTTCTTTTTTTTTCTGATACGCAGTTACAAGGAGAGATATTGTAGTCAGAAAACGGCAGCCAGAGGGGCAGAGTCGGGGCGAGGGTCGTGGCTCTGAAAGGTCTGGCCCTGGTGGGAAAGGTTATCGGCGGAGTGTTGGAGGAGCTGATGGCTATCAACCTAACAATAGAAGGCAGAATGGTTATCCACTAAATAATGGGGGGTTGGATGGCTATCAGCAAAGTCATGGAGGGGGTAGTGGTTTTCATGGAAGTAATGGAGGCGAGAATGATTTCCAGAGGAATGATGGAGCTGATGCTGAAAATACAATTGATGATGGTTGGCAGGAGCAGGGGCGTGGTCGTGGAGGTAGAGGGAGAGGGAGAGGGAGAGGTCGTGGAGGAAGAGGAAGGGGATTCAATCAAAGTAATGAATGGGGAAGTGAGAGCCAGGTTGTTGTTAGCAGTTATCAAACTGAGAAGCAGGGGCATGATGGGAATGGTGATAATACTTGGGAACAGAACGAGTTTAAGGGGAAAGTGTATGGAAGTGAGGCTCATTATGATGAGAAGCCGAGAAATGTTAATTGGGGCCCTGGCAGTGATAGAAGAGGATATGCTGGGGGAAACCGTGGTTTCAGGGGACAAGGACAGCAGGGCCGCTTGTATGATAGTCAAGATGGAAAAAATAATAGAAGAGGTGAAGTATCAAATGAATCTGATGTGAAGGAAAACATTAGCAGCGATGTTGAGAATCCAGTGAAAGTTGAGGACTATAGTGGTGGAGCCGAGTGGTATGTCCTCTTTATGAACAAGTTTTATAGTACATATAGTACATCTAACCCTTGTTGATGTTTTTGCCATCTTTTTTTTATTCAGTTTTGCTTGTTGGTTGTTGTTGAAGATCTTATTTTCTGTTTGTTTCATCTTTTGTGGAAGTTCTGTTGTCGACCTTTGCTTTCTGCTGTGAAAAATGTGAATTCAGTTCTCATGTATTTGGAAAATCGATCACTGAGGTATCTATCATTTCACAAAGTATGACATGGGAGAGGTAAAATTTAGATTTACGATTTGGTGTAGTGACAGAGAATTCTAAAACAGGCAAGATGTCCTCGAATCTAAGCATTGGAAGAAATGTTGTAAGATTTTGCATGGTTGAGGGTTTTTTTGGAGCCTAAATGCATGTCAAGGGTCCAGTTGCATTGCTCTATTGATGTTTTTAGAGTTAAGTTCTTCTGGTTTTGTAACAGGGATATTCCTGTGACTGCTGAAGAACCAACAGATGCAGTGCATGAACAGAGGAAGATTGAAGTCAAAGATAATCCTGAAAAGATTGCCAAAGACACCAAGGAGGAGGATGAGGAGGAGAAAGTAATAATAGTTGGTCATTGGATTTTAGGAAAACATCTCTCAATTGAAAATAGAGGTGATGAATTTTTTGATTTCTTACAGGAAATGACACTCGAAGAATATGAGAAGCTGCTTTTTGAAAAGAGGAAGGCATTGGAATCATCAAGAAAGACCGAGGAGAGAAAAGTCACACTTGACAAGGATTTGGAGTCTATGCAGCGTGTTGAGAGAAAGAAAGATGACAACCTTGACATCAAGCTGGTGGTTAACTTGTTTCTCTTAATTTTTTTTTTCTCGTTGACACCATGTCACGCACATTAACTTGTGTCCTTTTCTCAAATTCAGAAGTCTGATGAGAAGCTTAAGAAGAAAGTTAGCCTTGAAAAGGATAACAAAGTTCGGAAGGTAAACTACGTTTCCTCTCGGGCAATATGTGTCATGTCTATCTATTACATTTCCTTCACATTCGTGTAATGTACCCCAGCATGGCTGTTCTTTGTCACATAATATGGTTCTTTCTGTTTTTGTTGCAGTCGATGAGCATTAATGAATTCCTAAAGCCAGCTGAAGGTGAATGGCATGGTGGTCGAGGTCGCGGGCGTGGTGGTGGTGGTCGAGGTCGTGGGCGTGGTGGTCGAGGTGAGTCAAGGGGAGACTTTTTGGGCCACAGACGCGTGGTGGACGCTGATCCTGCACCTCTCTTTGAGGATCCTAAGCAATTTCCTGTCCTAGGAGGAGCTGTTGAAGCATAAGTTTCGTTGGTGTCCAAACAACTTTTTGTTCCATTTCTTTGTTTGTGCCTAATATATCATCCTCTATTCCCTTACTAGCTTCTAGTTGGGCCATAATTTTGGAGAACTCTCTCCGAGGATTTTGCTGTGGGACTTACTTTCATATCTCTGTTATACCGTCTCTTTTTTTCTTTTATTTTTGTTGAGGGTTTTGATAATACTGCTCTATATTATGGAACATCTTCTAGATTTTACTTGGGCCTTCTTCTTCGTCCTCTAGAATAAGATGATGTTATAACATCTTATTGCTCTGTGAATTACGTATTGATGGTGATAGATTTTTGTGAGTTTCCGTTCTAGTCCTGCTTGATTTGAGTTGCTGAATGGAAGCTGTAAAGTGGACACAAATTCATGGTACAGGGAAACCATATGCATAATCTTAACTGGTAAGAGGATTATATTTTACGTTGGGTGAGATTAAGGGCCTCTAATTTATCTGGTGTTTGAAGTATAAGACAATTTAAAAATAAATAAATTTCAAACTGCGGTTAGAGTCAGGCTTTGAGCTCGTGATTAGGTGATGTTTGAGAAGCAAAAATTTAAAGGAGAAGAGTTGGAGAATCTGATTTTTATGGGGTTTATAAAAAGTTTAAAAATATTTAATTGAAAAATAGTTTTTATTAGAATTTCGAGAATATTGGATGAAACTCTTTATTAAAAAAGTAGTAGAGTTTATTAAAAAGTAATGGTATTTGATGTAATTTTTTTTTTTTTTATTGAATAAAGTAGGTGTGGAGAGGTGTTGGAATTTATGTGAAAATTTTGAGATTTTGATGTATAGATGTAAAAATTTTAATTTATGTGAGAATTTTGAGATTTTGATGTGTAAGTGTAAAAATTTTAATTTAAAAAAAAATTATAAAGTTAAAATTTTTTCCTAACAAAGCATGTCTTAAGGGAATTGAATTACTTGAGCTCCAACAGTCTCGTGAAACTTATAGTTTTGTACGACTTTGCCAATTAATAAAGGTGAGTATTGGAACGGATAAAATTAGAATGGACAATTTTGATTCGGTACTTATTGGAATTTTTTTATTTTTTTTATTTTGGTTTAATCGAAATTTGTGAGATTGGAACTAGAAATTCCAGTTCAGCATGTAGAGTTTTTTAAATATATTTTTTTAGACTCTAATGAGCAAAAAATGTTTTTTTTTTTTTTGTCGATTTTTTAGAATATTTTATTATTATTTATTATAAATTAATAATAAATGTAATCGTTCATTCAAATTGAAACTGAATTTTTGAAATTATAAGTGGAACCGAAAATACTAATAAGTAGCGAAATTTTTACCCACCCATACCAACCAAAAGCAAGAACTTTATGCACTCCCACGGGTAACAAGAATCAACTAGAATATGCTCAGTATAGAAGATAACTTGGGCGATGACTTTTTCCTATCGTGGGCTTGAGGCCCTGGATGCTCACAAAAAATGGTCCCCAGCTCAAGTCTCCTCTACGGTTCTAAATCAAAGGGAGTGCCCGACATGTTCCCCACCTTTCTCACTCAAACTTGTTCCTATCCGAGTTTCTAGATCAGCGTCAGACTATTTTCCATGCTCTGTTCCTGTGGCTTTGGGGCATGAGAGGGTCAATTCATAATTTCACAGCATTATCCCCCGTTCCTTCTCCTGCAATCCATCCCTCCAACTTTTTTAATGGGTATAGTCTGGCTTTCACGTCGTTGTAATTTTCATCACAAGTCACAATGACGTGACATTGGAGTTCAGATTGATGTTGCTTTTTTACTTTTTTTTTGGCCCAAAGAAGATTTTTATCCGGTTTGTTCTCCATTATCAGCTACTCATTTTACTATCTGTACAAATAGTACACGTTTTAAAAAAGAAAGAAATAATTAGACAGAAGAGAACGACTATTTAATAATTATTTTATTATATTAAAATTAAAATTTCGAAACGCAAATACCATAATAATATCTCAGAACCTGCATTAACTGTGGCAATTGAGTTTATCAAACTTGCAATGTCATTTATTAGTAACAATTGCACGATACATACCGTATATGGCACGTTTTACCATATAGAATAAATAATTCAGTATGCAAAGCATAAATTTTGATATTTGAAAGGTAGGCAAACTTTACATATTTGAGGCTACATCTTTTTGTCTTCTTAAGATGGTGTTTGATTGTTAAAATGTTGGGTATTAGAGTTGTTGAAAAAGTAAAAAGAAAGATTATTTGAATAAATTTTTTATATTTTATTTGAAGTGAAAATTAATAATTTAATGAAAAAAAATAGAATTTTAGAATGTTATTTTATTAGAGTCAAAATTTTGAGAGCCCAATATTTCTGCTCCCAAACATCTCCTTTTCTACGGGTGTATAGATGAATTTCTATTATCCTGTGTTACCTTTTGTGAAATCCCTGAGGTTTGGTTAAAAAAACAAGAGTTAATTAGTTTTTTTTTTTCTTAAATATATTTGTTGTCCGTTTGAATATTTGGAAATTCGGAATTTTAATCTTTCACCTTATGAATTATCTATTTCATTATATTTCCCCTCATTTGCACTTCGTATTCTTTGTTACTAGTTTAAATGGAAGATATTTTTATTAAGAGAAATGACAATTTTACCCTTATAATTTATTTGTGAGTATATTTTGTTAATAAAAAAATTGCCATTTCACTGATCCAATTTATATAAAGATAATAGTTGATAGATAAAATGTTACGAAATTAATAATTTGAAATGTACCGTATCAAAAGTATTTTTTTTTTTTTATATATAGAAATTTTAATAAAGGAGAGTAGATTTGAGGGGTCAGAAGTGAACTGTACCTCCTCTCACCATCAAAGAACTTATGAAAAAACAATGTTTATTCATTTCAAATTTCAATGATCAACGCTTTTATAGATTAATAACTTGAGTTATTAACTGAGAAAAAACACGTTTTATGGGTTAATGACAAATGGATTTTTTTCGTAGAAACTTAGTTTTTTTTTTTTTCTGTTTCATAATTGATTATGTCATTACGCCTAGTTATTTGATATAGGAGTTGGGTGCAATTCACGCACATGGTAAAAGCAAATAGGTTAATAAATATGTAGAATTAATGCAGACCAAATGTTATCCACCAAAGTGGATATAAATACTATTAAAGCGAGCAAGAATTTTGTAATTTCAGCATCATTTTTGTCAAACTTCCCCAGCACATAGCATCCGTATATAAAGCCTTCGAGTCTTGCTGATATTTATTAATTTTTTAAATTTCTTGCAACATTTCACCTTCCCAAACGTTATTGTGTTTTTCAATGAGGTTCCATGCATGAAGTCTTTCTCGGTAAAAACAAAAATTGTGTGTGAAGGCATGGGGAAACGTGTAAGCAAATAAGAGGAACAAGTTCCAGATAACTTCCATTCGATTACAGCCTGCAAAGTTTTAGAGCAGCCTGCAATAGGCTCCAAATCCAAATAATTAAGTATTTAACAAAGATAAAATGAATTATATTTTTTAATTTTAAATAAAATGATACTCATCTATATATTGCCCACCTTAGCAACCAATTAAGGGCTTGAATTCCCATGATTTAGAAATTTAATTAGATTTTTTTTTGTCTGAATTATATAGAATAATTCATATAATGATAAACATGACATATCCTACCTTATTTAATGTTGCATATATTAAACGTGGAACAACATATTTTAGAGTCTTATTTGCTTGGAAATGGAATAACTCAAATGTTCGAGAGTCTAACATGTGTCCAAGTGAATTTCTCACTCTATAATACGGTTGTTCATTCGCATTCTCTGTGGCGATTTATGTCTCCATCGACACTACAACTGTCCTAACCTCGTTATTGGTGGTACTAGTTTAGTAGTCGCGGTAGATAGTTACTACCAATAGAAATTGAGAGAGAGTCAAAGTGCAAGAGACAAATACGATGGGGGTTTAATTTTTTTAAACCTCGAAGCTAGGGTTCTAAAAAAAATAAAATCCCTCCCAATCAAAATGCAGTCGTTTTGTTTTATACGTAATAGAGTAAAAAAAAAATGATTTTACTGTTGTCACCACTTGTGTCACCGTCCCATGAAAAAATCAGGCATCGTTTTGAGTATTGACGTGGAGGAGTAACCGGATTTTGATACCGATGTCCAACCCTACTCGATAAGAGCCTATCAAGTATCTCAAAATATGGATAGACATATTATGTATTTGAATTTGTCGTTGTTAATTAGAAAAAGTTTATAAGCTCGAGACTAATTCATATCATATTGTTTCTTTAATTGCGTCGTTTACTTTATACCTCGAACTTCGATTCATAGATGAATAAAAATTAGTGCCCAACGTTACCAATGACTCGATAAGGCTACGTGTACACGAGAATAATAAGGGAGTAGTTCAACTAGGTTCGGCTTCCAAGCAAAACGTGGAGTAAACATGCTTAACTATATTATTATTTACTACTCGTACTTATCTATATAATTAACACAATAAATAAACATACTATTTTCTTCTACGCTTGGACTTCCAATACCTTTCATCCCTACAGAAATAAATAAATATAAAAGATCGGGAAAAAATAAATAAAGGATTCTAGATTATTGGAAAGAACAATTACATCAATTTGAAATAAATTTGGATAAAAATTCCTACAAATCTAAGAAAAAAAAATATAATTTGATAAACTCAAGAGATTTGAATTTCCGCCACGTGCTGCTAGCATGATGGATCAGTCAATTTACATGAGAGTCAATGGCTTTTCTGTCAATTTACCTTTCTTGAGGGCCTTAACTTTCTAGAAGGCTTTTATTTACCAATAAGAAGTTTTAAGTGTAAGATTAAAAAAAAAAAAAGTTTTAAGGTAACTTTTATTTACTTAATATTTTCACGTCTCAAAATTTCGAGTAAATTAAATATATTTTAAAATTTTTATAAATCTTAATATTTAAAAAAATTTTAAAATTTTTAAAATATTCCTTACAGACGACCTAAATTTTACAACGGAATTTTGTCACGTGCAGACAGCAGCAAAGCAAGTTACCCATAATTTCCTTAAGGCTGCTAAAACTTTTTAGGGCCGCGTGCAACCTGCCGGCATTATTAAGTATTTTTTTTCAAGAAATAAAATGCCCATAATGATGAATGCAGCCTGAGGCTTAATAATATTATTTTATTTTTTTCACAGAAGCAAGTTTAATTTTAAAAATAAATTAATAACTAAGCAAGCAAGTAAAACGTGCTTTATAATTTCGTCTTAATAAACTAATGAGGCAATGGTAATTTTTTTTTAAAAGCAAATAGATATCAGTCCCAAGTATTTATTTTAAACATAGTAGTTGAGATTGCTGCCAGCAAATCCGAAAGAATATGCTACACATTCCAAAAGATCCTCACCGTCAATAAGTATTTACATAATTTTTGAATAACAGACTCTATCATTTTTCTTTTTTTGAAAAAAAATATTAGGAAGGAATAAACGGAAGTATCAAATTGGAATTATTCTTTCAATTTATTAGGTTCTGAAAATTACATAAACTGGGTCACAAAAAATGGTAAAATTTGTTTCATGGCCCAAATGCTTTTAGGATTGGGGAATATCTTCTCAATTTCTGCTCCAAAGGATAATATAAATTAAGACTTCTTCAACTCTCTAGAAATAAATAATAAAAAATTACAAGAAAATCCTTGTCCCTAGTTGGTGCACAGCCACTCAGTTAATCCAATTGAGCTGTGGGAAAACCCCAATACTAACCCTTAACAAGCACCAAGGGGCAGGGCCCCGCCCCGACCCACCAAGTCCACCACCCTATCTCCTGTGCTAGCCGTGCGTTAAGTTCTTTCCGTCACGTGCAAGTCCCGTGTTACACAGTCCTCAGCTACCCCACAGCGGGAAGACCCGAATAAACTCCACAGGTGCTGTCGGATATGCTGCCACCTGTACAGTCCGACTCGGATGCTTCCCCGTATATCCTCTCGCACGAGTTTCCTCCTCGCCAAAATTATTTATCGCAAAAAGCACAAGCACAGAAAACACTTCCCCTCCGAATATTCCCCAGAAAATTCCCCTCAGAACTCTCCCCTGTTTTCTAGACAATAACATCTGGGCATCTCTTTATAAAGCTCAGCTTCTCGAGTCCCATTCCATTGTACCTCGAAAGTCCATTGAAGTTGATAACTTTTAGCCAAAAGCAGTAGAAAAGCAAAAGCAAAAGAGAGAGGGTTTTGAGAGAGCACTTTGGGCTGAAACATTTTCTGGTTTTCCGGTGAGAAAATGGCGAGGTTTATGAGGGCAAAGCAAGTTACTGACCCGCTGAACGACAAGGTCAAAGCTCGGCTTGTCGGCATGGATCAACCCCAGCTCAGTTACGTCAGCAGCGGAAGCGAACACTCGGCTGATGATTCACCGTGCCTCTCCGAACTCGTCCACGGCTTCCTCGAGAACTATTCGGATGCCGAGTCGCAGGCCAACGATCTCGACCCGGAACGAGTAGACTCGGTGCATGACTGTACAGACGCAGTGTTAGATATACTCAGATCGACGGCCGGCGTCAATGCCGCGGACTCGTACAAGAAATTGCTTCTGGTTCACGTTTCCGAAGCGGTGGAGAAGTACTCCCGTCTTAGATCGGCCATAAACGTTTTCCGCAGGAACGTCATGTCATATTTGTGGGAGCGGGGCCACAATGCTGCGATCTGCAAGACCAAATGGGACTCCTCCGCGGGACTCACCGCCGGTAACTACGAGTTCATCGACGTGATCCACTACACCTCCTACGCATGGCAGACCCGGTACTTCGTCGACGTCGACTTCGCCTCCCAGTTTGAGATCGCCCGCCCAACGGACCAGTACGCGAGGCTTTTACTGTCTCTGCCTAAGGTCTTCATTTGCCGCGCCGAAGAGTTGAAGAAACTGGTAAAGGTCATGTGTAACGCAGCTAAGAGATCATTGAGGAGCAGGGAGCTCTCCGTGCCTCCGTGGAGAAAGAGCCGTTACATGGAGAGCAAGTGGTTCGGTCCGCACCGCCGCACGACAAATCCAGTTCCTGGGAATACGATTCCTTCTGTGATGCTCCCGACCGGCGGCATAAAATGTAGGTTCGTCGGATTCGACGACGTCGTCTCGGACGTCAACGCCAACCACCGCGGGTTTTTCGTCCGCACCAGATGATAAGCTCCTCATAAATAATCTCCGCTAATAATTTAATGTATTGCGGCTATTTTGGTTCAGAAAAAGACTTTTTGAAAATACTATATGCGGCGAATGAACATCGTCTACCTGGCGGCGGCGCCACAGGATCGACATCCCACGTGGAACTGAATCGTAATGGTACAAACAATCAGGACCGTGGCATGGCTCGGGAATGTATCCAGTCATCAGATCTGACGATGGAGGATGATGAGAGTCCATAGAGATCAGAGGATATGTACATATGAGGTTTAAATTAAAACTTTTTATTTTTTTGTTTGGTTGTTCTTTTTTGTATTTAGCGAGATAAGATAAAGAGTAATATTTTCCTTTTACATCAGTGTTTGATGTTGACGTGTGATGCGAGGAATTGGAGGTATTTTGAGAAAAACTTGTGTGCAAATCATGCGTAGATGCGAGTGTGTGAATGGGTTGTGGATCCCAAGTGACATGATGACGAAGAAAAACAAAAAAGTTGGTGAGGGAAAAGAGAAGAAGATAAGGCCGAATAGACTGGTCTTACAGCTACGGTAGGGGCCGTCTAGACTTTTGGGTAAAGAGAGACTTAACTAGTCATCATCCTGTTATGGTTATCCTTATCCTCACCGAAGATCCTACCAAGCTGTCAAATATTAGAATATGTTGGTGTTTATAATTAAAGTTTTGATTGATGAAGGTTGGTAGTTGGTACAAAGTTTAAGAGAATAATTTGACTGATTTTTTATGTTGTTGTAATTAAAAATGATAATTTGATGGAAAGATAAATTATTTTATAAACTCTAAAAGGTTGGCTTGGATGACCTTGAGGCTTAGGGATGTGTTCCCTTTGAAGTCTCACTCGAATTTCTTATGTGTAAATAATTTTTTGAGGTCACTTCACAATAAAGTAGGATTTACTTGACATGTGTAGTTTGAGATCTGCATGACTTGAGATTTGTCATGACATTGAATTTAACTTGTATAGATATTGAACTAGATCCGTCTGAATTCGATGCACGTAAATAAATGTTTGAATTTCTCTTGTTACTAAAAAAGAAAGAAGATTATTTTATTAAACTGACCAAATTTAGAGATGCAAACACCATTAAGTTCCATACTTATCTTGGAATATACACTACCTTTAGATATATTGAATAAATAATAAAATCAATCTATTTCTAACATTTTCATCTTTACTGATAACTAGTAATTTTATATAGGATCAGAGTAAAAGTCCTGAATCCCTGTTGAGCTTTTTATCAAAGTTAAGGTTTGGTGTACATACGATGAAGAATGTTAAATATATAAATAATTAAATGAATACTTTTTATCAATTTAAAATTTTAAAATACGTGGTATATTTTTAAGATATAAGTAGTTATGTTTGGTTTAGATCTCAAAATAGTTTTTTATATTTGTACTTTTTTGAAAATAATGTAAATTATCTTAGAATTGGTGAAAAAGTGTGTTAAAAGTTGTTAGAATTTATAAAAAGTTATTGAGATTCGTGAAAAAGTATTAAAATTGATAAAAAAAATAAAATGTGATAAATATTTGAAAACGTTTTGAAATACTGTATAAACATAGCTGATCAATTTTACGGTCAAGCTTTGAAACTTTTACACTTGAAACTAGTGCAATGTATATATATATATATATATATTATAAAGAAACCAATGGTCGGAATTTTTCTCTTTTGCATGCATAGTGCAAGCTTGGTTCCTCTAGAGCCCTCGATGTTCTACAATACCATCTGGTACATCGGAATCACGTTAGAAGAATTCTTCCTTTTCAGCTCAGAATTGTGGTAGGAGTTTTTATTTTGAGACCAGTTTTTTTTCCTTTAATTGCAATATATATGTTTGGTTGTGTAACTTAAGCTAAAATTAAGTAGCTAATAGGTATGGAAATACATGTTAAAACAGTAAAACCACTACGCATGGAGCATGCGGAGGCCATGCATGCATGCACGTCATGGTTACACAGGGACGTTGCCTGCCAATACCATCCCATGCCATGACATGCAAAGTAGTTTGATAGATCCAGCAAAGTTTCTTTTTTTCAGCCTGTTAATGGCCAGAGGTTGATAAAAAAACAAACCAGTAGAAATGTCTCTGCGCGTCGTCTGTATATATCTGTGAAAAAAAAACAAATGTTCGTGGGCCAACCCTGTACAAGAACGCGGAGAAAACCAAGATCAGTGAAAGAAAACAAAAGAGACTGCCATTTCCACGAATGCTGTTTAAAAGTCGACGATTCAAACTGTCCATTAGTGCTTTAGAGAACTAATGGAAATCGCCGGCTCTAATCTTCCTGGTGTCGCCAAGCACAGTAAAACAAAGAAGAAGAAGAAAACGGCTACATAACTCAAAGATTGAACTCTTTTTCTGTTCCCTAATTTTACTACCATTTGTGTGAATCAACTCCATATGGTGGGTTATGATTCATAAAGGATGTATGTAAAAAAATATAAAGAATCCATGACATATAATTAATAGTATTTTTAATTTTTTTAAAAAATTTTATATTAGTATTAGTGTCTTAAAACTCGTTGTTACTACCTTTACCATCATCGTTCCCACTCTAACATAAATGGTTTTATAATTGTTAATTATATATATTCGAATAATATAAATGTAATTTTTTTAGAGGAAATTTATGTGAATTTTTATTGATTTTAATTACCACAATATTGTCATAGTCTTAATTTTGTAAAACAATTTTTGTGTCCAAATTTAGCGAGGAACTAAAATCGTTGGTTGCATGTTAATTCTCGTACTGATGCTACTAACCCAGCCCAATATTCCCGAGTCATTTGTGATTCGGCCCAAAGGCTTTCGGTCGCTGGACCTAAGAGGGTCGGGTCTGGTTGAAAATGCGACGAGTCCCGTGGATGCAAATTGCAATGCGCGGGGTGCGTTTCCTCGCCGGCACTTTCCCTCGCCAGTCGCCCTCGCGCCAAAGCTTCAAATTTTGTTTTGAAAAAAAAAAAAACCAGTTTGAGTTTTAGGGCCAACAAAGAATGCCGAGACGACGCCTCAGACTAAACTGCTCCTCCGACGAAGACGATGAAAGTATCCATGTACAAGAACAAGAACAACAACCAGGTGAAAGTGAAAACCCAAACCCGAATGCAGATCCTTCTGGACCCATAGAAATCTCAGACGACGACTTCATCGACGTTTCCGACAACCTATCTCCGCCATCTCCACCTCATCCTCCAACGGCGACGGAGTCGGCTTTCAACCGCTCTGCACAATCGCATCCGGTGACTTCCACTTCGTCCTTCTCCGCCGAAGGCGAAGGCGAGGGCACGGGTTGTCCGGTTGGGGATTTTCTTGGAAGGCTCGGGCTGAGGTTGAAGGCAGAGTGGTTCAATGCTTGTTTGAGCGCACTCCAAAGCTCCGTATCGGGTTTTGCGAGCCTCAACGTTGAGGGAAAGGCGAAGCTTTGCTTCGAGCGGTTTCTGGTTTCTGATATGAATTACTGCGGGAGCGGTGTGCTTCCACCAAATGTGGATTCAATGCACCTCGTCGACCTGCCGGGGCCGTACGTGTTGCAGGTCATAATCTTTGCATTTTAATGTGGAGGCTTGGTGTTTAATTAGTGGGAGCGATATGGAAACTGAGAACCATGAAGAAATGAAGTCATGTGCTTCAGAAGTTATCAACTAAATTTAGAACTTGCCTGGGGGTGCTGTTCATCAGATCCCATTAGGTGTTTGCATTGCGCAAGCAGCTCAACCTATCAGAATTTTATGTTACTTAGCCCACTTGTGTGCTGGTGCTCAATATTTAGTAACCACAACGCAATAATTATTCTCAAAGTAGTCAAAGTTGCTTTCATTATCCAAAGTTTTTGTCATATCAGATTTCTATCTTGCAGGTTGATGAGATAGTTAACATCAGTTGCCCTCTCAGGAGTAGGTATCAGGAAGCCCCTCCCGGGATCAAGAGATGCCTTAAGTTATCCATGACAGACGGTGTTCAACGTGTGTTTGCCATGGAATACAGGCCTATTCAAGCTCTTAAAGTTTTTTCCCCAGCTGGATTGAAGGTTTTCTATTTATTTTTTTCTCCGTACCTAATTACCTGTAAATAGTTTTTAAAATTACTGAGTATCTTATTCACAAATAGTGGGTGTGCAGACGACACTAGATTGATGCACTTACACCGGCATGTCTACAATTATTTGTTCTTCGCATATGATCTGTACAAAAGGTTGGCTTGTGAACAATGAAGGCCATATAGAATTTCTGTCAGCTTTCCTTGACGAATATCTGCCTGTCATGCATATATGCTGGTTGTCTTTTCACTGAATCAAAGACTACAGAAAGGACATCTATGTTGGCAGTTTTCGATGGGGCCCTATAGGGACTAAGGACATAATATTATTCAGTTTTTGTGCAAGAGATCAGCTTTTGCCATCTCTTTGGGGTTTAATTTCCGAGTTTCTGTTGCTGGTTGCTTCATATGCCAAGTAAAATCAAGGAAAGATATCGACTAACCTTTTCTTGCTTGTTACAATTTTTATAAGTTTGGACCTGAACAGATAATCTTTCGACTTGTAGGTTAGAGTCTGTTATGTACATATACGTCATGGACTTTTAATGCTTGTCCCTGAGACCATTGAAGTTCTAGGAGGATCAGTTGAGGAGTTGGAGGCAGCACGGCAGCGACTTGTTGAAGAAGTAAATAAGCCACCTAGAGGAAAAAGGTATGTACGCAGTGCCAAGGAGGTATTGATCTCTGTGGAAGTTTAGAAGATCTCCTATTGCTTTTCACATAGCAAATGTTAAAATTGGACAATAGTTGTCCGTTCATTTTGTCGACATTTCGTTGGTCCTGAATGACACTGCCTTTGAGCATACTTGATTGCCTACCTTTCTTTGTTATTGGCATGTTTGCCTTATGCTGTTACTGCCGGAAACTATAATTGTTAGAGCTAAAAGCTGCAGTAGAGTGAACAATTCTTTTGAATCCCCCTGTTTTGGTTCCATAAATGCAATTATCCTCGGAAAATGTTATTAGGTTGGTGGGTTTTTGTCCTTAAAATGAATCTAAGGCTCAAGCAAGAGGGAAAATGGTCGACATTAACATATTTGTTAAGCAGAATTTATTATTTAGTAGCACGTAGGATTAAATTATATCAAGAGTGTGCTTCTGACCTCCTGTGAAGTATCACCATGCTGGATGGTAAGCTCATAGTCAGTGTTGGTGAGAGTCCATTTTATTTTTTCAAACTAGTCTCATATGTGAGGTGATTCTGGACCATCCAAAGTTCACTTTAAATCCAGCTGTTTACCCCGTTTAGAAGTTGCTATGTTGACCATCTCACATCCTTTTTCATTGCAGAACAAGGACAGGGGTTGTTCCTCCTTTAGCAACTAGAGCCACTCTTTCTGCATGGCCATCAAATGGTTTTAATGCTGCTGGGCACAGCAACAGTTCCACATTGCAGGATGAAACTTCCCTTCGAGCAAACAACCAAGGTACCTCTTGTTTTTTTTTTCTCCTTAATATGGGATGAGAGGGAGGGAACAAGAAAAAGAGTAAAACTTTTTGGGGGGAGGGGACATTTGACTTAGCATGAACAATTTGAGTTTCACAATATATGACCACTTGGTCAAAGTGTGTGGTACCATATTCATGGTACACGTTTTCCAGCTAGGGGGACGTTTGAGCATAGATAACACCTCATTTAACTTCTCTTTTGTAATTCATGGTTCTTTCAGTGTGGTGGAGTATAAGTATCAGATTCTTTGGAGAAAAAAAGATATTCCAAGTTCTCTATCTTTCCTTTTCTTTTTAATTTTCTCCTTCCATATGTCACAAGTAGAAGATCCATTGTATGAAGAAGGATGTTAAGAGGAACCTTGGTAGTTGTATTGGTATGAGAAGATTAAGGTGGTGTTTGAGTGCCAAAATTTTGGCTTAATAAAAACAAAATACAAATAATCTCTCTCTTCATCAAATCAACATTTTTTTACTATAATAAATATAAAAAATTCATAAAATATTCTCTCTTTACTTTTTCATCAACTCCCATACCTCAAAATTTTGACCACCCAAAATTTTGGCACACAAACACCACACGAGTTGGAAATTTTATTTTTTTGGGCGATTCTTTGGAAATTTTATTCTGTATGAATTGTTTTCCTCATTATTGCATCTTTTTCCCTTTTTTTTTTTCCTTTTCGAGAGAGAGAGAGAGAGGGTACTGTTAGCTATTCCATTTTTAAGAAATATAACCTAGAAGGTGTGATTTCAGTGCATTTGAGCATGTATGGCTGTATTAGTCATCAAGTCAGTAATATGCTGGACTTGTAACAAAGATACAAGAAATTTGGGAATTGGAATATGCTTTTGACTTTTTTTTTTGTCAAATCAGGAATTGGTATGTGCCTGTATTTATCCTTTCTTGTCTGACTTGAGTTCTGTAGGTGCTACTTTGGGTCATCCTGGCACTAATACCAGCCAAAGGACTTCAGAAGATTCTACAACTCCTACTGAGGCTGTTGAGGTTCTAGGAGTATCGGTCGAGGAGTTGGAGGCAGCACGGCAGCTACTTGTTGAAGAAGTAAATAAGCCACCTAGAGGAAAAAGGTATGTATGCAGTGCCAAGGATGTATTGATCTCTGCGGAAGTTTAGAAGATCTCCTATTGCTTTTCACATTGCAACTGTTAAAATTGGACAATAGTTTTCTGTTCATTTTCTTGACATCTTTTTGGTCCTGGATGACACTGCCTTTGAGCGTACTTGATTGCCTAGCTTTCTTTGTTATCAGCATGTTTACCTTATGCTATTACTGTTGGAAACTATAATTGTTAGAGCTAAAAGCTGCAGTAGAGTGAACAATTCTTTTGAATCCCCCTGTTTTGGTTCCATAAATGCAATTATCCTTGGAAAATGTTATTAGGTTGATGGTTTTTTGTCCTTAAAATGGATCTAAGGCTCAAGCAAGAGGGAAAACGGTTGACATTAACATATTTGTTAAGCAAAATTTATTATTTAGTAGCATGTAGGATTAAATTATATCAAGAGTGTGCTTCTGACCTCCTGTGAAGTATCACCATGCTGGATGGTAAGCTCAGAATCTGTGTTGGTAAGAGTCCATTTTATTTTTTCAAACTAGTCTCACATGTGAGGTGATTCTGGACCATCATAAGTTCACTTTAAATCCATCTGTTTACACCATTTAGAAGTTGCTATGTCGACCATCTCGCATTGTTTTTCATTGCAGAGCAAAGACGGGGGTTGTTCCTCCTTTAGCAACTAGAGCTTCTCTTGCTGCTTGGCCATCAAACGGTTTTAATGCTGCTGGGAACAGCAATAGTTCCACATTGCAGGATGAAACTTCCCTTCGAGCAAACAACCAAGGTACCTCTTTATTTTTTTCCCTTAATATGGTATGAGAGGGGACAATAGAAAGAGTAGAACTTGGGCTGGGGGGGGGGGGGGGACAATATATGACCACTTGGTCAAAGTTGTATGGTACCCATATTCTTGGTACACGTATCCAACTAGGGGGACATTGAGCTTAGATAACACCTCATGTAACTTCTCTTTTGTAATTGATGGTACGTTCAGTATGGTGGAGTATAAGTATCAGATTCTTTGGAGAAAAAAGATATTCCAAGTTCTCTATCTTTCCTTCTCTTTTTAATTTTCTCATTCCATATGTCACAAGTAGAAGATCCATTGTATGAAGTAGGATGTTAAGAGGAACCTGGGTGGTTGTACTGGTATGAGAAGATTAAAGATGGAAATTTTATTTTTTGGGCGATTCTTTGGAAATTTTAATCTGTATGATTCCTTATTATTGCATCTTTTTCCCTTTTTTCCTTTTTAAGAGAGAGAGAGAGAGAGAGAGAGGGGGGGGGGGGGGGGTGTACAGTTAGCTATTCCATTTCTAAGAAATATAACCTAGAAGGTGTGATTTCAGTGCATTTGATGTATGTATGGCTGTATTAGTCATCAAATCAGTAACATGCTGGACTCATAAAAAACATACAAGAAATTTGGGAATTGGTCTATGCTTTTGACTTTTTTCTTGTCAAATCAGGAATTGGTATGTGCCTGTGTTGTGTGATCCTTTCTTGTCTGAATTGAGTTCTGTAGGTGCTACTTTGGGTCAATCTGGCACTAATACCAGCCAAAGGACTACAGAAGAATCTACAACTCCTACTGCTGAAAATGATGCTCCTAACGCATCATCTACCGTTGTTATGGGTTTTGAGGAGATGCATATAGATGCTGTTCCCTTTAGAAGGGAAAATACTGTGCCTAACCAATCCCCTCATATTGTTTCGGAGGTGGAGGTTATTTCTATGGTTGATGAGGCAACGCACCCGCTCGTACGATCTGGAGACCTGGAAATCCCATTCACTTACTTATCTAATTTGTCAGTCAAGTTTGCAGCAATGACAAAGAAGTCACCTTCTGTTCTGGGAAAAATTAAGGTATGTAGTTGTGTGGATAATATTAACCGTTTGTTTTATTCATTTCAATGGATATAGCAGCCTTAAGACCTATAGGATGGAATGAACTTCACTTCCACCTGACTCTGTTCAGTTATGCCGGGCCTTAATAATCTGCAGTTGGCTGACTAATTAGATTGCACATATAGCAAGAATGAAAAATCAAAACATTTTGACTGAGAAATTATTAAAATCTTAAAGATTTTCTAAGGTCCTAGTTATGTGTACGTCATGCCCTTTTCATTCTAACCATGCTTCATACTGTTGATATTTTATAACTTCAGTTATCTGAATTGCTCTTCGTCTGTCTTTCTTATAAACAAACCAACTGCTTTTTCATATAAGCAGGTTATTTATGTTCTCTCTCAGATTTGAGTGTTGAACTTTCCAGTTTTGTCTTACCGGATAGAGTCACTCTGTTGAACTTTCAAAGCATTTAAATTTTCTCTTTCTCGCACTTGCCCAAATAACAGTATGGGAAGCTTTTCTGAGAGCATTGTGGTAACCCTCCTCAGCAACCTGCCTGTTTTACCATTTGCATGTGCCAAATTTGAAGTTTATCTAAGGCATCGCCTTAGGGATGAAGTTTATTTGTCACATTTTCTAATCTACTGGGGGCAGTTATTAGAAGTGTTGTTTCTGAGTCTCCTCTGTTACCACGAACAGCATCCCACTCAGAAATCTTAAGACACATGATGCATTCCCATCGCATAATCTTTGCTTATTCTTTTCTTTATCAATGTATTTCTTCTTTCAATGAACTGTATACACTTGCATTGTGTGGCTCTCATCTAGATGAATTTAAAGTCAATGGGATCGCTTGACTGACATTGTTCGAAAAACCTTTGGCAGCTTGCCATTTTAGAATGACTGTTAATTTTGTAAAGTCCACACAGATGCATAACCTTCAAACCTAAGATGTGCTTCTGAAACTGTAAATGGTTTTGCTTTCTAGGAATTGACGTAAACAAAATTAAATTCCATGTTGCTAAATATATTTGTTTTACTTTAGTTACATCATCATCGCCAATGTCATAGATCCCACTTCTACTTCTATTGTGAGCTATTAGAGAATTGGCCTGTACCATAGTACGGTGATAATATCTGACGATAACTATTCCACCCCTCTCTTGTCAATTATTTCTGATATCTGAACCCAAATTGTAGTGCTTTTTGACTGGTGTAAAGGGTTTCCAATACAAGCGGCGGGCAACATATGAGCTCCGAGCCTATGTTGATGATGGTAGCCTTATTGCTGAGATCATCATTGATCATGATGTGAGTTTAACTTTGACCTTTGCCTGTTCAATGACCAGAGCTTGTAGGACCTTGGAGTTGATCGTTTGGTTATGCACTTCAGGTTGTACAGAGAGGGATAGGTTATTCTCCAGTGGAGGTCACTGCTGCTCTTTCATCTTCAGATAAGAAAATAGTTAGTGACATGAAGGAGACAATGAAGCAGTTCCAGGTGTTCTTAGCTAATTTTGAGGTGATATTTTTCATTTTGTTTTTGTTTGACATTTTATCTAATCTCTCTCTCTCTCAGTTTGACTGAAAGATCTTTGGGCCTGTTTTTATAGCTCTTGAGCTGTGAGAAATAGTTATAAGATCTGCCAATCACTCTTTCAATCGGGAATGTTTTCTTCCAGGGCACAATGCTTGTGGAGATGAATAAAACCTCTCCCCTCCCAATTGCCCTTGAGATGAACCAGGGCTGTCCTGAATCTGATGCACTGTTGCTTCTGAGAAGACTAAAGTCCACAGTTTCCGCGCAAAGACGCCAGCATACCCGCTCTGATCGCATCGATGTGTCCCCTTGATTGGCTACATGGTTTGGAACTCTCTGGAAAAAAGATTAGGCTGTCAAAATTGACAAGGGTAGGGATCATGCCGCGTCCATCTTGGGTGCAGAAAGACTCATCTTCTATCATGATTTTTCAGATTCATGATCGGAATTTGGCACTCAGTTTGGAAGGGCATGGAAGCTTGAGTTGATGCAATTTTTACAGCCAAAAGCGTCTGCTTAGTTTTCTGGATTTTGAGCTGATACTCGAGATTTATTATTAACAGCATTTTACTGCACCTCACATTGCATCTGCCGTTACTTCGTTGGGGAAATTGGAGTGCAATGTTGGGTTTTGGCTGAATGTCAAGGAAGGAACATCATTGAACCAATTAAGTGCTCGTAGTTTAATTGAAGTAAGCTGTCAATTGGAGTCTGCCATATGAACTAGATGATTTCAAGGTGATGAATGCAAAGCCAGATTACTATTGGTAAAAGAATGAGAACCGAGAAGGCTGGGAAGAGCTGGAGACTTCTCGTACATCTGCTAACGCGAGTTGCACCAGGTATTTTTTTCCATTTTTCTCAAATACTCTAAGACGATTTCTGAAAAATTCCTAATTGTGGAACTATTATATCCATCCACATTCTTTGTATTATCATGGATGCAAGAACTAATTATTCCCCAACCCCCCCTGTTTAGGTGATGAAACAGGGCATGTATTCTTATTCTGACCCCTGCTTTGTTATTCTTCCTTGTTGCAAGGAACCAGGTCTCTTGAGCTGCCTCTACCATCATTGTTTTGTGGATTTTTGCCTTCTGCAGGATCGGGCAATTGGCGAGCTGCCTCTACCATCATTGTTTTGTGGAATTTTGCTTTCTGCAGGATGGACGATTGGCAATCCATACGGTTCATCCTTTCGGTGCAGAGAGGAATTTTTTTTCTTTCATGGCTAATGTTTGTCTGTTACTAATGTCCTGCTTCTATAGGCAATCGGCCTTCAATGGTCCATAGAAAGTAAACTATTACCTAAAAGTTACTCCATTATGATCTCTTTATTGTCTCGTGCCGCACAAACTGCATAATTTTATTACCTTATGCCGAAATAAAGTAAAGGGTCATCCCATACTTCATTTCCTGCTGAAAACTATATTGATGCATTGACATTACAGAACTAATGTGCATGCAGCAGCATGCTAGCTAGTGGCCTTGAGCTGGGTACATATTTTTGTGACCATTTGGGATGAGTTCATCTTACTCAAAGCCGCTCGACATATCTGGTACGGAATCATTTTTTTCTTATTATTGCTTGTTTCTTTCCCCTGCTAGTAGCCCATCCTCTCGTCACTCCTGGAAACAAGTCTCCTGCTTCTATCCGATGATGTACAAATGACATCGAGTTCTACTGAAAACAACAATAAAAGTGGGTCATGTCGATGAATTAATTACCAGAGATTCCCTGATGATTTCCTTCAAAATATTTCAAGTAATCCTTAGTAGAGTCTAACTTGGGTCAGCTATCAATTGAGAATCAAATACTCACATGCTAAAAGACCAAGCATGCTAGACAGTGGAGGTCATACGTCAAAGGCCCATGGTTCCGTCACATGTTTGTCTTTCTGAAGTCTCTGCTCAATCAACTTGTTTTCTAAGTCATATCTTGCTTTGAGTTCCCCAGATGTCGCCATGATTCTGAGCTTATAAAATTGGATATAGAATTCGGATAAGAGATCATACAGGGACGAATCTGAGGGATCAGGAGCCCTCTCTTCTTCCCCACAACTCCCTAAACATCTGTTCTAATTTAAGGGAATTTTTTTTTTCAATTTATAAATTGTTTTAGCAGTCTTTTGTTTTTTTTATGACACGCGGTGAGGTGATTGGACACGATTTGATGTTTTTAAATATTTATTAAATTATCTTGGCGGAATTAGGTTGAGCGACTAATCGTGCCAACTGCCCAAACTGTGGGTTTTATCATTTTTTTAAAAATGGTCAAAACTTAGTGAAAATAATTTTTCCTTAAATAAATTAGAAATTCCACGATCATTTTTTTTATCAACCTTAATAAATTTTTCACCAATATTAAGAAAATCTACATTACCTTCAACAAAAGTTAATTTTGTTGAAATTTTTTTCACCTACCCAAACACATCCAAAAGGTAACTCCTCCCATGGTATACTATGTTGTCCAACAAAAGCACGTTACCATATGGTGTATTGTCCCCTTGCATCTGGGATTTAACACGAACTCTATCTCCTTGAATGAGTCACATCTTAAAGATCGATATCCAACATTCAAATTTTGCAGATAAATAACTAAAAAGAAACCATGAAAAATAATTCAAAAAAGGAAAAGGAAAGCAACCCAGCAGTCTATAATTTAGGCACATGACAATTCTGTGGCGCTTGTTTTTCTCAAAATCATTGGCGGCCCCCTTCCCTTCTGGCTCTGTTTGTGCGTCGACCAAAACGACGAACGGGGGCGTTGGGACCTTGGGAGAGGTTTGGGAACCCAAAAGGCAGACACGTTACAGTTGCATGCCACGCTTCATGCGGGCACGGACAGGAAACACCGAGTTGGCATTTGGCAGAGCGTCAGGGACCCAAAGTCCACCTCACACCACCTAAGCTTGAGAGCGATCGCTACAGCCTGCAGGTGCAGCTTGGTCCTATTTTTGTTCTCCGTGTCTGTATCGATCGTGTACTACCAACACCAGAATGGAACACGAGCGGAGTGGTGATCCCATTAGGTTTAAATCGTACTGCAACTGCAAAGAAAGCGATCGATGGTAGGAATGCCACAAGTGTGGCGCCTGGGCTGCAACTCCAATATCCCATTTTGAAAGTTTTTACTTGGATGGTTAATTTTTTTTTTTCTAATTTTAATTTTGGAATACTTAACTTTTTGGTTCAAAAATTATAGGCCGAATATCATTTTAAAAACTCGAACTATTAATTTCTTCGTATTGAGCTTTAAACTATCAAAATTCATCAATGTGCTCTGTTATATAATACAACCGTTCATATCATATTATGTATTATATAACTTATTTTCAACATATTTCAACCATAGAATTTTATTATAAATATCGATGCATTTTGATAGTTTGAAAGTTAAATATCACGAAGTTGGTAGTTTAATCCAGTAAATAATATTTTTTTACGATAGTTCAGAGGTTAGAAATTAAAATTCCATTTTTAAGTTTTAAGATAATTTTTTTTTATAAAATTTTGTGGAAGTGGGTAGAAAAAATTTGGCGTTGGTTTTCTTGTTTTACTGAAAAAGTCATTAATTGGAAACAAAAATATCTTTAAAGCCTTTTAGTTTTAACATGAGAGTCATCTCTTCTATACACATTTCTACCTAAATCAATAGTTTTTTTAAGGAGAGGCTCAATCAACATTGGAATTATAAAATGAAGTCAAATTAAAAAGTTCTATGGGCATAAATAAAACATAAGTTTTGCTGTTTGTTTATTAATAAATTTTTTAACTACTATCTAAAAGACTAGGCAATCCGCCCATCTTTTCATTATTATTAAATTGAAGATTTGGTCCATTTCTTTTATTATTATTTTTGGGCAAGTCTGCCGACAATGCAAAAGTTAATGAACTATGCTCCTTGGAAGGTAGAACTTCATTTTCAACATAAGAAACGCGTTAAAACAAGGTCTATTCATGTTAAAGAAAAACTTGACTGGTAGCATTCGCTTTCATGTAAGCTGCTTGCCCATTTATGTCACTCCATTGTTAAATCCTTGAAGAAAGTTTTTGGCAAATTTCCACTTGCTCCTTCCTTTGAAATATATTCTTTAAAAAAAATATATATTTATACCCTCCAATATGAAGTATTAACACTTTACACTCTTAAATATAAGATACTAACACTTTATATCTCATTTTTCAATTGTTACATCTCCCTTTAAAATTAACCAATAACAAAAGAAAGGTGCTTTTGCTCTCAAAAAGATGTTTTATGCTTTGTTGACTAATGGAGGGCAAAAATCTCTTTTTCTCTCGTTAGTTTTAATGGTCTATTTAACGGAATAGTGTAAATCCTCGAAAATTAAAATTTGAGGAATTTAATGTTAAGAAACTGAAAGTTGAGAATTTAAAGTGTCAATGTTCTTCTAATTGAGTGCAAAGTGTAGTTTCCTTTATTATTTATTTGTTAGTTTTCTTATTTGGTAGCATGCACGGAATATTCTCCATTGATAAACAGAGGTGTGAGAGGCACTATAGCCAGTGCACACCGATGGCTGGACACTCGGCAAAAAGATATTGAAGAGAGAGAGAGAGATGTCAAAGCAAAGGCAGAATTATATAGGTTGATCTAGGACTGCCGCCCATCATCCCACAGTAGGTTTGACCATTACATAGAACCTTCCCCAATAAGACTCAGCCGCTTTAGCATTTCTGTGTTCTTTTTTTTATTTTCTGGGCCACTCAATTTTGGATTTTCATCTATAATTTGAGTCCCTTCTGTGGCTTCTTCCACACCCTAACCCATCTTTTCTTTCTTTCTCCTTCCATCCTCTCCAATGCATAGAACTGGGGGAGATAACCAGCTGGCTGCTTTGTTTCTATTTGGTTTTACTGGCACTAAAATAATGGTTCAGTGATTGGATTTTTGTCATCTTTTCCTAGCCAAAATTATTGAAATAAAAATGAACAATTTTTCACTTTTCTTCCCTCTGCTGGCGTTGGAGAAAGAAGGAGAGAAAGACAAGCAGTAGAAATTTCCTTGGGAGATGCGTTGGAAATTTGAAGACAGCAGGGTCAGGTGCAGAGGGAGCTGAGAAAATTTCTTGGGACAAACCCATGTTGGGTATTCTCTCAATTCTCAAGGCTCAAACCCCACTCATCTGTCTGTAGCCCTCCTAAGGAGCACTGTAAATTAATTGAATAAAGATGGGTGGTCCTTAACCCGTGAGGCCACTTCCAGAAAGGTGATTTAGACCGGCTCTGTAACTGTTGAGAGGCAGCTAATTCTTGGTCAAATTTTTTGCTGGGAAGTTCAGTGCAATGGCCGAGACCACCTGTAGTCGGTGGTGGCCTCAAGACTTTGCTTCTGTGGTGACGTGGTCTAATGAAGACAACTGTGCCGCAGAATGCCACATGTGCCTGCCTTTCTAACTTTTCCTGCAGAACACATGTCCTAATTTAATGCCACCTGTGAGGGAATTAAATGGATCACAGGACATGTTGCATGGGAACTGAACTCCTTCTCTCCTCCTTAATTAGGATCTCTTTTGTGTTCTTTTCAACCCGCATTGTTAAATTTTAGAGAGATAAATTTATAATATTTATTGTCATTTATGTAACGTTTCTGATAATATATATTTCTTCGAATTACATGCAATTTGACCGGTATAAATTTTATAATAAAGCTCACATGTTAACATGTATATTTTTTCCCCAAATTTATTGGTACAATTCAGACAAAACTACTGAAAATGTCCCTCGTTTCTTCCCATCCCAACAAATCCAACCCCCTCCGGCTCCCCTAATCCCGAGGGATCTCTCTCTCTCTCTCTATCGCACACACTATGCTCATGTCATTTGTTGGACACGAAAGTGAAAGAGACGCGAGACAAGTGGGAAGCGAGTCTCCCCCACGCGTTTATGCCAGCTGTTTGGGCCTTAGATTCCGTGATTGTGTCCTCCGTGGACCATGCGGGTCCCACCCCTAACTCATTCTAAATTTCTAACGCGTCACATACTCTCTCTCTATCAACTTTCTTGTCTTTTGTGTTATGGTTGAGTATACCTCCACTTTAGGGGGGTAGAAGAAAAGAATACCCGAAAATATCACGATATTCCCATATAATTTCAGAAATGAAATTTTAGATCCTATGTTCATAATTTGTAATGGGTTGCGTGATGGGAGGAGAAAAATTGAAGTTTTCTCGAGTAAATTGTGAAAAACCCAATACGACCTCGTTTTATCAGTTTTAATAATTAAGACCAAATCCGGTTATAGTTGAGCCGCTGGTATTCATTTCGTTAGACAAACATGCCATCACTTAATGCAAGGATAAACAAAGGGTAAATACGATTTTTGCATAATTTTCATTTATGAACTTCTCTCCAAGGGGACCATAAAGGACAATAGATCTAATAGAAGATAAACAAATACCCAAATCACAAAATTATGTTTTAAATTCGGTCCAAATTACATCTTATTTAAATTTGGAAGAACACAAATAATGAGTAAATTGCATCTTTATGATTGGAAAATAGGCTTAGAAGATTTTTCTGATGTTTTATGAACATTGCTTTTTATATATAATTAGGGAATATTCCCCTTAGACAAAAAGGTAGAGAATATGCCATGTGGAGTGCAGATTTTCCGGTTAATGAGTTCAGTCCACAGGCTATCGAACTTGTAACATCTTTTCTATACAATTTTGACAAATTCTAACATCTCTTTTCGTAACCCCATTTACCCTTTAAGCAAATTAAAAGGTACTATTCCCAAAATTAAATTAGAATATGATTTATGAGGGCCTTTCAAAAGAGTAGTTTTCATTTTGTTGAGAGAATTTTCATTTTTACACTTTCAATTATTATCAAAAATTTTTGAATTATTAATTTCATTGTATTTAGTTTTAAAATTATTAAAAATGTTAGTACGAGGATTAACATTGATAAATTTTGATAATGTAAAAATTAAATATAAGGAAATATGTACTTAAACTCTCTTAAATGATATTTTGATGAAGGTTATGTGGAAGAAGTAAAGATTTCATTTTGGTTCATGCATCTTGATGTGGTAAAGTTTTTTTTTTTTTTGAATAACTAGGAGAAATTTTGGTTCATGCATCTTGACGTGGTAAAGTTTTTTTTTTTTTTGAATAACTAGGAGAAATTTTATACAACAGGTTATCAAGGCTATTAGAGCGAATCCACTAAATAAAGGAAAATTGACAATTTGGTCACTAGGTTTTAGTACCGATGACGATTTAGTCACTATATTTCATTTTTTTACTATATGGTCACTGAGAATATATAGTTGTGACGATCTGGTTTTTCTGTCAAACTTTCGTTAAATTTTTAACCGGTATAGCGGTCGACCGGTTTGTTTATCGTTACGGCAACAGTAACTTGTAGAGGTTGATCGTGTTTTATTCCGTTAAAAATTAACGGAGATTTGACGGTAGGACTAGATCGTCACAATTATATATTCTCAATAACTATATAGTAAAAAAATAAAATCTAATGACTAAATCATCATCGTGCTATAAACCTAGTGACTAAATTATTAATTTTCCCTAAATAAACAATAAACTTCGAAAACTAGCACATATACAGCTATGCCACGATGAAACTCTGACCAAATGGGGGCTTCATAACCCGCATACCACCCAGCCAGAGAGGACGTCGGTGATTTCCACTTAAACTAATTTCAATATTTACGTGCGTGACTAACCACGCAGCCACAAGTTTGCTCTGAATTTTCAACAGAATGACGCGGTGAAGTTTTTAACAACGTAAAACGTCAAAAGTGAAACTTACGGGATAAGGAAGTGGGGGATCTCAAAACCCGTTTTCAGTTCATAGATAAATGACTGAGAATAGAAACGGAGGAAGAAAAGCAAAAACATCAACAGAAAGAGAGAGAGAGAGTGGGAGCGAGCGAGAGAGAGAGAGTATATAGCAAAAACGAACAAAACAAAAGAGAATGGAACAGAGCATTCCCATTCCCATTCTCATTCTCATTCTCTGCTTCACCATTCTAAGAAAGACTTCAATGTGAGGGTATGTTTACTTTCAACTGACGGCTTTCAATTTTTAGTGATTGGATGGCTAAGACGGGAGTTTCTGATTCTGATCCGACGGTGACGGCTAAGGCGACGGAGTTGAAGAAAGAGCTGCAGAGACTGGTGCGGGCTATCCTTGACGATGAGGATTGCAGCACCGAAACCATTGATCGGGCTAAGGAGAAGATTTGTGCTTTGAAGGAATTGAAACTGAGAGGGAAGCGGGCACTGTCGCTGAAGCTTCTCGAGACGCTGACTTGTCCCGAGGAGTTTCGGTGCCCCTTGTCCAAGGAGTTGATGAGAGATCCTGTTCTTGTGGCCACTGGACAGGTGGGTGTACATGAGAATTTGGATGGGATATTTTTTTTTTTTGGCAATTCGGATGGGATATTATTTGCTCTGTTTGTTTCCTGAGAAAATTGGGAAAATTTATTTGAAGTCTTGGATATTCTTTTCAGATTGTTGGTTTTTGAATTACTTTGCAAAACATAAAGTAACTGAATTTAACATCTCTGTGTTCTTTTCTTTTACTCTGTTACTGGCCAACCAAAATGAAAGTAATGTTTTTCATTTTTTGTCCCCTTTTCTGCAAGTTGACAGCGATTTGTTTTCTGGGTTCTTCATTTTTCGACTCTCGTAGTTCATGGACCAGTTTCGATTTTTGGCTCCTCGTGTTGACTTTCTGTTTATTTTCCCTTCTGTTCGGTGGCCGATGAACCGCTATAATAATTTTATATTTCTGGAGCTTGGTGGAATCACAAGAACGGAAATCCTTTCGTTGTTTGTACTTTCACTGAAACAGCTGAATTCGAAGTAATACTTGTTTGATGCCTCATGCGTACAAGAATTTTGACATTTGTACCCCTATCCCTGTTGTTATCCTCCTTTGTTGCTATTGAGTTTTGTGGAAGACAAACATGCCAGAACGATGAATCTGACTAGGCTTCTTGGATGAGTACTGAAAAATAAAAGTTCATGAGCAACTGATGGTGCAATTATAAAGAAAAAGTAATCCTAGTTAAATTATTTGGACGAGTCTTTCACATGATTCAATGGTATTAAACTCTGTCGATCTGAATTCCTTGTTTGTAGTGATTACCCTTTGTTTTGTTTTCTTTTTTTGATGTTTTCTTTTGAATTCGGTGAACTTGTAGATACTGCACTTCACATATTTCTCCTTTGTCAATTGTTAATTCATCAGGAATCCTTTGCGCATTTTGCAGACATATGATAGACCGTTCATTCAGAAGTGGCTAAAAGCAGGCAACCGGACATGCCCTGTAACCCAACAAGTTCTCTTCCACACAATTCTTACTCCAAATCACTTAGTACGGGAATTAATATCTCAGTGGTGTAAGAGCCGGGGGATCGAATTGTCGGATCCTGGTTTTCATAATGAGGAAGGGATAACTGTGGCAGAACGTGAACATTTTCTTTCCTTACTGGAGAAGATGTCTTTGACCAATTCTGAACAAAAGCTAGCCGCGAAGGAGCTTCGGCTGTTGACGAAGAGGATGCCCTCATTTCGGGCACTCTTTGGTGAGTCTTTAGATGCCATACCTCAATTGCTTAATCCCCTTTCTGAAAGCAACCCTCAAAGTGATATTCATCCCGATCTCCAAGAAGATGTGATCACAACACTCTTGAATCTCTCAATCCATGACAACAACAAAAAGCTTGTCGCTGAAACACCAAACGTAATCCCTCTTCTTATGGAAGCATTGAGGTCAGGAACTGTTGAGACGAGGACCAACGCTGCGGCAGCCCTTTTCACCCTATCAGCACTTGATTCAAACAAGGCACTTATTGGGAAATCTGGGGCCTTGAAGCCACTCATCGACCTATTAGAAGAAGGACATCCAATAGCTATGAAGGATGTCGCATCAGCAATCTTTACCTTATGCATGACCACCGAGAACAAGGTGAGAGCTGTAGGTGATGGTGCAGTGAGAGTGATTCTGAAGAAGATCATGGATCGTGTCCATGTGGATGAGTTGGTGGCAATCCTTGCAATGCTCTCGAGCCATCAGAAGGCTATTGAAGAAATGGGAGAACTTGGAGCTGTTCCTTGCTTGCTTAGCATTATTAGGGAGAGCACTTGCGGACGGAACAAGGAGAATTGCATAGCGATCCTCCACACTATCTGTTTGCATGATCGAACCAAGTGGAAGGAATTGAAAGAAGAGGAGAATACCCATGGAACTATCTCGGATCTTGCTGAAAATGGAACCTCAAGAGCTAAGAGGAAGGCTAGTGGTATACTCGAAAGACTCAACAGGAGTGTTCATATTGTGCATACTTCATGATGAGCTTGCTTCTGCACTGCTGCACCAAAAACAATACCCTGTAAATTCTGCGTCTATTTCGAGCTCTTATAGTCTCTAATCCGGCTCCTTGGAGACGCGTGATCATCCTCAGCTACTCTTTTGTATATTCTCTCTCTATCTGGAGTGTCAATTTCAGGTTCATGAGTTAGCACCTGTGATTCTGTGAATAAAAAATACGAAAGAAGCTTTATTTATAACAGACTGTTTTTGATTGATTTGTTTTGGTTTCTTTTGCTTGTTCTGGTGATTCCACACGGCTCATTTGGTACATGATGGGATTCCCTGCAAACCCCCACCCTAGAACACTGATGCAAGAAAACCTTCCTTCGCGGACAATAAGATTCCTTAATGGTACGAAGATTCTATTATGACTGATACTGATAGTGGAGAATAAGACATCATGATTCATCAATTTGTTTGTTCTACTTATCTGTTAGTTTTCTGCAGGAATTTTGATGATAGGGAAGGGGATGATTGCTCTACCCCCTTCAAACGATGCTGCTATTGTCCAGATGGAACACTCACAGACGAGCACCATGCATGTTTGTGATGCAGAGAATGTTTAAAGCAGTAACAGCCACTGTTTAGACATAATCTCAACAATAATAATCGCTCCCATTTCTATTCAATTGAGGTTTAGAAAACCAAGTTTGATTCTATGATAACGGGTGGTCGATTGCCGATAAAGATAAAAAGATTGACGACACAAATTAAAGTTGATTCGAAAGGAGAGGTAAAGGGGGAAAGGAATCGATTTCGGGATGAGTAAAGAGGGTCAAATTCGGTGGCCAGTGGGAAAGTGAGATTTGAGAATGTGCCGCAACAACACATGGGGCTATAATTTATTCCATTGAGCACTAAATTAAAGTAATAATTAAAGCTTAAGAGCTCAATTAACGGGGAAAAGATGAGAGAGATAAAGTGAAAAGATCTCGCCGTAATAGTGGGACGACTACAGATTCTTTTTCTGCAACTAATTGAGAATCTCTCACTGTTGATTTCCTTCAGGTGGATTCCATTCAAAAAATGGTCAACCCCCATTTCTAACGAAGATAGTGTTTGGTTGACTCAGAGAGGATGGAAATTTGAATATCGATTACAACTTCATCATATTGGAACTTAATTTCCAAATGTGATGAGTATCATTTCAAAATAAAGTTGACAAATGGTGCACAGTTGACGTAATAAATCCTGCTGTAACAAAATTTCAACCATTTAATTCGAAAGCAATGGAGCGAAATTAAGAATTTTATGTCGTGAAATCGAAATACTAGATAATATAGGCAGAAAAAGAAGCAGCAGCAGCATTAGTGCTCTTTTTCTTTTTTATTGTACGTAGGGTTCAGGAAACAATCTGTACAAGCTAGTGAACTTGTTATGACAATATATACAATTCAAGAGAAGAAGCGACCTCACAAGACTGAATCATGGCATCGTCCATTGAATACAATGCAGAGACCTACTATGCAGTAAGCTCCATTGATGATGCATACAACGCCAAATAAGAGACCCGACCCATTCAAAAAGGATATTGCAATCAAGCCCATATTATAGTCCACAGCTATCGAATTCTGTGACTTCTCGAGCTAAGTGAAAGTCTTAGTCTACCTTGTATGCCCAGCCGTGTTTATCTAGAAATGCCTGCACTGCTTCCTTTATGGCCAAGTTTGGTATCAGCTTGGACTTATCAAGCCGTTCGCGAGTGATTGGATCGAACTCACCCACCTAAATTGCATACACATCAGATATTAATGCAGAGAGACAAAAGAAAGTAAGAAAGTTGGAGAACTCTTAAAAGTGAAACGCACTATATCCAAAAGCAAAACATCACCTTCTGGAGATGGTCCAGAATCACTGCTCTCTCATACGTAACACCACTTGGAGTGATGACAGGATCGCGGAAAAGATCGAGCGTGATTTTACAACAGAGGTAGTCAGGCACCTTAAGTACCCAATCAGAGTTATCAACACATAATAAAGCATCAAGTGATCGGGAAATATTCAAAAACTGTTGAGAGATGTACCCAAGCACTCACCTCTGTTGGCATGTCAGTTTCTGCAGCTTCTCTAAACACTTTTCTCAGAGTCTCTAATTGTTGCAAGTGAGAAGTAGCAGGTTCGTCCAAGAAACCTTCAGTTTCAGACTCGTCAAGGAAATGTTTTTCTTTCAGAGCAGTCTCACACGCTTCTCTGTGACATGAACACCGATTATATGAAAAAACAACCAATGTTTTTTTTTTTTTTTTTAATAAAAAAAGCAGACACTACTCATAAAAGGGCCACCCCTTCCAACATTCATAGGTGAAGCTCACTGGGAAAACATACTTCAAGTTTTGCAATTCCCACGAACGTTTTGAAGAAGCATTCTCCCATTCCAAGTATTTTGCTTTAGCTAGTTCCTGCCAGATCTCCTCTATCTTGTCGCTCTCAGGTTTACTCCGTCCAAGATCAAAAGCCTATACGAAGAAAATTTATTAGAACAAAATACACTGATGCTTGTGCAAATTTCAAGCAAATCTTGATTCCAAAGAAAAGAACACTACTGGCAGTAGACACATCAAGATATTTCCGTCCAATAGAGGGGCAAATGAGGATATTTCCATGAACTCTGCAACTTAATGACAAGTGGTCATGTGTGTTTGTGTTTCATTCATTAGGTTTCAACTTGCTGAATCGCACCCATAATATCAACTGTGATCCGGCCTACAGTGAACAAGCCCAACTAAGTACATATGGGCAGGCTTCCAGTAAACCTCCAATGCATTAAACGTAGCTTGAAAATGACAAGGTCCCTTAGCAGAGAACACCATGAAAAACTGAGGACACTTAGCAAAGGACACAGAAAAAGCTATCTCATCCTTGAACTCCCTAAACTTCCTAAAGTTATCAGTTTGTAGCTGTGCCTGCAGTCAACAGATCAAACCTCACAAACACACCACCTATGAGTGGCTCTGGCTCCTGAGGGGAAAATTTACAACCATGAGAACAGTAGGAAGTGCCAAAAACAGTCTACCAAAAACATGTCTGAATCTAATATGGTCAGTTTTTCTTCACAAATCCACATACAAACATACACACACATCACGCACACACCTACATAAGGACATGTCTATATATTTATAACCGACAACAGCATCTTCACCAAGAGACTTGCTGTAGTTAACAAATTTTTGGACAAAACCTCTCTTCTATTCAGTTAAGGTTATTAGTTTTCCTTTGATGAGAGTACCAAACTGAGAAAATAGATAAAGCACTGGTTTCCATTATCTCATGACAGTATAAATCGATGCAACTGCAAATGTCAATGGTGTTAATTTCACAGCAACTGAAAGGAGCAAAGATAAAAGTTAACATGAAATTCCTACAACAAAGCAACTTAATAAATCAAATTATGATGTTCATTTTATCCATATCCCAAAGTTTGTAGCTGAAAATTTAAAACAGTAGTAGGATAACAGCAAAGGTTATCCTTACCCTCACCTCCTCCAGCCAGGAGAAATTGAATCCCTATCCTCACCCTCTGCCCTTCAAATCAGGGGAGGGGATATCTCTTCAATTCCAGGACCATTGGCCCAAACAATAGAAGTAGTTATTGCAGGATGACCAAATAATACCTAGAAGAATACAACAGAAACAGGCCAATTCCAGGTTTTTTGCTGCATGTGAAAATTAACAGGTTGAATTATCCAGGATCTTCACATCCCTACACTTGTAGATGGTGTTTCTTAAAGAAAAATAAGGAAGTTTAAGCATCAGAATGCCTCATATATGTTATTGGTAGGTATATACAAGTCCTAGACAAATCGTGAAATGGATCAAGAAAATCAATGAAGGTATTGGGTTATGTCCAGGTGAAAAGCCATTCTAGAAGAAACTTAAAAGGGAGAACGTCCTATATGTGCATTTGGCTGCAGCCTAGAACGTAAAAATATTAGTGCTTCCTAAATATGCGGTTGATACGCCTAAGCTTTTCTGTCTGCTATGACATTAAGAATTCACATCAGATCAATTAGCTAATTACCACGACGAACATAAGTATTTTATCCAAAATTTTGAAGTCTAATTTCCATAACAGTGTTTCTTTTACTTCATCTCCAGTCATTCTGCGTATAAAAGAGCACTGAAAGATAAGGACCTACAGAGACAAAATCCAATGTGAAAGGAAAACCAAAGGACACATTACTTGCAGTAACCACTTCAAATGCAAAAAGCTTCAAGAGATGTAATAACGAACACAACTTTTTGAATGGGATGCTGTTTCTGTCCTATAAGTCCATAGTTAAACCGCTTTGGAAAAAAAAAAAAGAAGTCCCCAGTTAAACCACAACTAAAAGGGTTGCATTAAAACCAGTCATAAAAGTCCAGTAAATCCAGATATGTAAAAACAGAGACAGGTCACCAGGAAAATTCAATCTGGAAGACAAATATTCAAGAGCAAAAAATGGACAGAGAACACTTCCTACCTTCTGCAGTTCTTTGATTCCTTCAATAAGTTCTTGCTTCTGTAGCAATGCAAGCCCCAACAAATAATGAGCCTGTCATATAGCAAAATTGTCAATGAATTGTCTGAGATCCAAATGACCAATAGGGAAAAGAGTAGCTTAATACCCATAGCAATCATCCCGAACAGCAAATCATTTCTGACAAGAATAAGCTAAACAAACATATAGCAACATTATTAAGAAGATGGTCTATCCAACCAATGCCAGTGACATGCCACAAGAAGAAGAGTTTCTCTACCCTATAAAAGTTTCAGCTCGCTTTCCCCCAACTTAAAATACTAAGACTAAGAGTTGCATGAATAAGAAGATAATAAGATGCCTAGTTCTGTCTCAAACAACTTTCATGTTTTAAATTCTTTTCCTATCTTAATGTAGAACCCCCTACCTCTTATGAAAGGAAATAACAAATGAAACCCCCAACAAGAATATCTGGTCAGGCCCAAGTCTAAACAGCTGAAAAAGAGAAGGGAACCCAAGAAAGGAAACAAATCTAAAGCTAAAATCACTATAGCATCGTTCTGCAAACTTAGACACACAAGAAACTGGAATAGACCTAACACAGAAAATCGATGATAACTCTCCAATATATTATGACCTACAATCTTCATAGAAAGGGGAAAAACTCTCTAGTAATTGCACACAGACATGCACATAAAAAAACAAATGAACCATCTAATAAAAAAAAACTGTAAAAACGGAAGAAAAAAAAAGTCAAGAGAGCTGGAGAAGATCCTCCACCAGCCCTGCACGATGTAGGCGCAAGGCATAGGGATAATCCACGTCCACCCATTGGTGGGGGGCAAAAGAGTTCCCTCAACCCCTGTTCCACCACGCAGGTGGGGGTGGGAGGGTGGAGGGGAAGGATCCTCTCGGCCTCCACCTACTCAGTGGAGAACTGCAGTTGATGGAAACCCTAGACCCCGCACCTCCACCGCACATGAGGAGCTGGAGGGGAGTCCCACCACAGCAAGTTGTGGCACAGGGTAGACAGATCCCCTCCACCCCTTTGTTTTGTTGTTTTTTTGCATTTAACTTTGTTTTTTACTTTTCATTTTTCCATTTTTTATTTTTTATTTGATCTTGGTGGTTGATTATTTGGAAACCAAATTAGTCATAAATGGAATCTCATTTCCCTTTTCTGTCCATTGACAGTTCCTTTTCTCACAGATTATTATATTTTAATAAACTAGTTGATAAATCAACATTGGCTGATATCAACACTTCTCTTCAGAGAAACTGCCATGTTTAGAAAATGTTTCCATCCAAATATTTCTAAAATTATCTCTATCCAGGTGTAGACCTTTAAATTGGGAGATACAACCGTCATGTCAGAAAATATTATCCCATAGAAAACTACTCTACTTGCATTTACTACAGTCCATATTCCTTGCCTAAAACAGAATAGACAAAACAACAAATTAAACGATCTGTACTTAGTCTTTTGAGTGTCAAAGTGAGGCTGGTTTGGATTCCCATATATCCTCAAGTATCTAATTCAAAACAAGAAAAAAACATGGTGCCACTTTGAAAAATACAGACAGGCAAACAGGATAGATTTAGGGACAGCTATAATCGTCCATTGAGTTGGAGAGAACGTCTGAATCTGATGGTTGATGTAGTGTGATCTCATTGATAACCAAACAAACAAACAATACAGGCGAAACAAAGAGAAGAATAGAAGGAACCACAAGCAGATGACAAGACAACGTTACATTGCAAACCCAGAGATAGGGAGGTTGAGAGAGGGTGGAAATGCCAAAACAGAGAATGAGCGGTAACACAATGATCGCCAAGGACTTCCATGGTGCAAACACTACTTGCACACAAAAAGAGAGAGAGAGAGACAGAACACGAGACTTTCATGGCGACTATGTCCCCACTGATCTCCCTCTCACTTGGTGTGCAAGCAGCTTTTAGCACCCAGCACTACACCCTTCCCTTCTAAACCTCTTTCTTCCATAATTATTAATGCATACCAAAGATTACATACAGTAGTGAGTACTTGTTGAGTATGAGTCGGCTTTTGAGATCAGGTCGAATTGTAGCTTGGCTCAACTCGTTTAGTTTAATAGAGGTGAGCTCAGGTATGGCCAATTTTAGTCAAGCCAAGCCCGAAGCGCCAATATTCAGCTTGGATAGGCTTGACTAGTAACATTTATGGGGCAACCTAGCTTCTCCAATTACAGAAAATAAACAACTTGCAGTTTCCATATGAGGGAATATTTTCTAGGTGAACTAGAATACTATTATTCAAAACTAGCAACTGTTGAGTGTAAAAAATCAAGCCACTAAAGCAAAACTACTTAAGTGCGGTATAAGTTGCCGAAAAATGCAGCAGTCTACTATAGCTAGTAGAAACCCCCAAGTGAAAGCTCCATTCATATATAAGACCTTAACAATGCATGCACTTGAAATAAAAAATCCTAAACGTTATCAAACCTATTGGAATCCTTATTGAGTGAGCTTAGAGAACTCCCAGAAAAGAACTGAACAAGCGATGAGGACTCTCGTCTCTAAACTGGAAATTACTAAACTAGAGAATAAAGGAAGCCATTTACAGTATATAATTGCTCGAAATCTCTCAATTCATAATTTTGTCCAACCTAAATTCCAAATATCTTCTAAACATTACTCAAACCAGTGTTTCTAAGATATGCTTTCAGTGGTGGCACATTCAATTGAAACATAGTATGAATAACTTTGTACATTACAATCAACTCTCAACTCTCAACTAACAGCAAACATAACCAAAATGCCTGCAGAGAAAATATCCCATTAGCAATAACAAGATTCTCTACTTTGGTTCTTGTTGTTGTTGTTGGTTTTTTTTTTTTTTTGTGCACAAACAACAATGATTGACGTTTATCAAAATACAAGTAATTGCGATTTAACAGTTAAAAGAAAAATCATAAATTTGTAAAATGAAAACAGTTTCAGACCTTGACAGACTCGTTGTCAAGCTCAATAGCTCTTCGGCTGTCTTCCTCCACCTTTCGCCAATCGCTAAAAAGATAACACAACAGCCAAGTGAAAGCAGGAAGAAAGCGAAATTAAAACACAAAAAGAGTAATAAATAAAATCCAAAAGTAAAAGTATAAGTAAAAATGAAATTAAGGGAAAAAAAGGCAAAAGAGAAATAGAAAGATTAGAGAAAGAGCGGGTGAAACTGAAAGGGGTAAGTGACCGTACATACTTCCGCTTGCGATGGCACAAAGCACGATTCGTCCAATACACAGAAACCTTAGGGCATAGCGTGATTGCCTTCAAATAAACGCAACCAACAAAACACAAAGCAGATAAACTTTAAAAGCAGAACAAGACCAAGAACAAGAATTGAACGCAGAAATGCAGCAGACGAAAAGTTTATACCCTCAAAAGAACAGAATAAGCCAAATCAAATCAATGCCACTAACTGAATATTAAAATTAGACCTCGGTATAAGCATCGATGGCGGCTCCGAAACGTTCTTTCTTGAAGTACAAGTTGCCGTCTTGCTTGCATTGCTCAGCTTGGTTGGCCGCCGAAAAGACATCACTCGCCCACATGTTTCTTCTGTCTCCCCCGCAATCTCAGTCGTTCTCCCTAGCAGTTTCTGTCTCCTCTATACGAGTTCTGTATATGCGTATATGGGTAGGAAGAGAGAGAGAAAGAGAGAGAGAGAGAGAGAGCGAGAGGCTGCCAAAGCCGTTTCCGAAGGTCACGGTCACGGAGGGTTCAGGAGCAGGAAACGCGACATGGAGAAAGAAAATAGACCTCCGCTCCGCAGAAGACCACTTCTCTTGTTTGCAGAACAGACTTATATATTTTGTTTTGGAATTTTGTTTCCTTCAGCCTTTTCGTCGTATCGTCGCTTTGACCTTGGAGAAGACCCTTCGTATTGACCCAACATTTCTATCTGAAGAAAACCAGAAAATGGAAAATGTTGGGAAAATAGAAAAAGACAGAAAATAAAACATATACATTTAATTAGGCACTATAGAAACAGGGCAAAAGAGTCGTTGATCTGATTGGATTAAGAAATCTCAATTGGGATTTCACTTTGACTTGTCCCAAAATCAGATTATCCTTTGCATTTAGCAATAATATCTGGCGGTCAAGCTCCTTCTAACGGGTCAACTAGAGATTTATATATTACAAAAAAAATTAATACAAAAAGCATGAAAAACATTGACTTTTATTGGAAACCAAAAAACTCTAGACAATTCATCATTTAGATTAAAAAAAAAAAGTTTCTGTTTACTAGAAAAAATTTGCATTTTCCATCCAACCATGTTGTAGGCATTAAAAATAATTTCAATCTCTTAAAATATTTGATCAAAAAAATTTTGGTGAAAAAGAACATAAAAAAACCCACCTTAAACGTATTTTCAATTAAATAATTCCTTTACTTGTATATCATGCTCCGACATTAGGTTAATATTTAGTATTTAAAAGCAAATGAAAAATAAGACTTTGTGAGCTACCATCATTCTCCATGCTATCAGCTCCGGGATATTTTTAGAAGATAGAAACCACCCACTATATCATTTAAAGAATGATGTAAGGACTCTTTATATTTTAGGGTAATATTATAATATGCCTCCAAATTATAGACCAAAATCAATCTCACCTATTAAATTTTAAAATGACGATTTACATCCTTCATGTTTCGAACATGATCAATCATTGTCTTTCGTATGATTTGACTATTAAATTATATGTAAAATGATCGAAATGTATTATATTTTCAAGTTGAGCATTTTCACAAACTCGACCATTAAGTTGAAGTGCTGAATCAAGCTTTGAAATCAAGACCTTAACTCTGATACCATATGAATCTATCCCTTATCCTAAAAATAGAAGTTGATAAGAAAAGAAAAATTTTATTATTAGAATTATATTTTCTAACAAGAAATATCAAACCAAAAGTTTGGATAATATAATTGGTCCATGTTGTTGGTGTTAACTTGGAGACGAATTGCGTCGAAATTAACGAGATTAGGGGAGCTTAGATAGATCACCTTAGGGGGCGTTTGTTTGCTCAATTTTTTGGAGGCCTAAAATTTCCACCACACCAAACACATTTCACAAACCCCAATAATTTCAACATTCAAAAGATTTTTGAGAATATTCTTTGCAGGACACAAACTCACTATTGGGAGAATGCTGAGGCTATTTGCTGCAGAATGGGCTTTCTTCCAAGACGGGCCCAATGATCCTCCGAAGAGTAGGAGTAGTTCTATCGAGAAAACTTCACAAACACTCCTAGACAAATGATAAACCCAAACGCTGGGATCGTATAAAAAGCCTTGCGTGCCTTAGGAATCAACGTTTGGAATTAGGACGTGTAACATTGGGAAGGTCAAAAAGAAAACCCGATTTGGGCGAACCCTGATTGAGACTGGTCTACTCTTTCCCAAAAGCTGCAGCAGAAGAGTCAACATTGCACATTTTTTGGTATTGTCTTAGAAGATATGTTTGAACTTAAAGGACATAACACTCAATAGAGAAATGTAAACCCAAATGCTGGGAATAAAACTGACAAATACAACTCACGGAAATGTCTATATACGGTATACCTATGGAAGTAACCAGTTTCAAGTAATGATCTAAAGTGAAACCCATGCAATTCGAGCCTAAATCAATATCTATCTGTTCTACTTGTGTCTATGTCGGTCTGCCTGCCTCTATTCACATTCTGATTGTGTGCATGTGTTGAACTTTCTACATAACTCTCGCAGTTCATCAGGAAATTCACGGAGGAGGAAGAAAATGGACAGAAACAGAGAGACAGCGCAACAGCCTGTTTCTGCAAGTAAAGCCAAAATATTTGTATATATTCAAAAGCCACAGTTGACGGTACCTTCATTGTTTAACTGCAACTAACATCAATGATCGCATTAACTTTTAGTGAGACTAGGCCCTTGATCCTTGCTATCTCCAGTGTTGCTTGATGGTGACAGCTCTTCCCGAACGCAATTGACCAGTTCAAAAGTGTTGTGGTCCAACTTCAGGGGTCGTCTACGTGAGCTCTGCAAAACTTCAGCATTCACATATCTCTAAATGAAGTTCGTTTTTCTCCCACAATTAACAAACATAACCAAGTATGCATACCTCAGAAGGCCACAAGCAATCGCGTGCCTTACGTGGAATTATATGAATATGAGTCTGAAATTTCAATATCATATGTCAAAAATTAGCATAAAATTTTAAATTTCCTAGGAGTACTCAAGGTAAAGCCAAAAAATTCTTACTAAAATAGTAAAAACAATTGAACACTCAATGATGGGCAGCAGCTCTCGGGCTGCATTTTGTTGGGAAAAGATCCACAGAACTTCAACCTCTGACAGCTGAAATATGGTTACAAAATACAAGAAAGCACAAAACCAATAATGCTTACGTGAAAAATAACTTGGCCAGCAGCCGCACCGTTGTTAACTAAGAGGTTGAATGCATCTGTATGGAAAACTTCCAGTAAGTTTCCTAATGCTACAATATCACTACAAACACTAAAGACAGTTAACTACTGGAGTTATAAAGTTAAATTTGCAAAGCACATGTATTGCAGTGATCCGGGATCAAGTACCGCTTCATTTTCTGATACTTGGTCTGTCTATGTATGCATTGGCTTAACTCACTCCTAACCTTGCTACACATTGCCATGATAGTAGGCACAAGCTACCCCCCCTCCCGTTTTCCTCCAACAAAATAAAGACAAAAAGGAAAAAAACCTCAAATCTAGTTCCAAGGGAAAACAAGTTGTATAAATGTAAGGAAGTGTTTCTCTTTTTGCATTTTCTTTGATCTTTGAACATTTAAGGAGATTGGCTCTCTAGTGCCTAATATTTGCCATGAACTTCAAAGAATGCACTTGGGTAGCCAACATATTTTTAGCAGAATCTCTTATCCATTGAGCTTTGGAGCATGATAACAATGCTCGCTATGACTAGCTACTTTAGTTGCTTTATCAGAACCACAACCCAAATGGACGACCACTTTCACAGGGTTTTGTTTTCGCGTTTGCAATTAGTACTAAAGATAAAAAAAAATTGCAAGAAATCCATCCAAGACGAATTATTATAGGTGGTCATTCAGATCATGTCATGGATTGGACACATCAACTAATACAAGCTTTCGACCATTGGAGGGTTGGCTTGGTGGTAGAAGTTAACTGCCAAGTGTTATTACTATGCCTATCTTGGGGCTTGGACTGGGCTACAATTTGACTCATCTCAAGGGAGCGCCTGCAGACCCTCCATTTCGATCCCGCTTAGCAGGCTCTCTGTGGACCTATCTAGGCTTTTCCTATGGAGTTCCCAAGAAGGTAAAGATCCTACCATGGTCTTGCCCAAGTAGGGGTCCTAACCCTTTCTCTCCCCCCTTTGCCCTTTCTGGCCAAAAAATTATTAATACCGACCTTAGGAGTCAAGTGCTATCTCTTCCCTTATTAGGTAAGGGCAAAGGTCCTGTAGGGAAACCAACCCAATGGAGTAGGATGTATGCAACAAGTATAGAAGAAATAACTAACTAAACATCCTGAAAACATATTCCCCAAATTGAATACATACAAATACAGGCAAGGATGTACATGCATGAACTACACCTGAGATGTGTGGATCCCCTTCCCCCAAATTAGCCAAGAAAAAAAAAAGTATGTAAATGCATGAACTACACCTGATGTAGAACTCAATAATTGAATCCAAACTGATGCTGACGTATTCGACATGTTGTTTTCATTGATTTTAACATTGTGATCGTAATAGAGGATGCAAATTGAAAATCTATTAGTAGTAAGTGGCGTAATGAATCAAGGTTGGTAGTTTGGGGTGCACATTGCGAATGGCATCACAGTTTGAGGCTGCAAAGTGTACAGTTTTAATTTTTATTTCCAATCAAGTTGACAGTGTAATTTTGTTTTCAGTCTTCCTAAAAGGTCACAAGTTAGTCAGGCGAGTCAATTAAGGAGGAGTAACAATGTCTCTTCACTGATGAGGGCTACCTAGGGCTTTGTTTTCGTTGTAAAGAATCTTCGAGAATATAAGACATCATTTGTACTAATTCTGCCAGATTAAAAGAAGAGAGAGATGTTCTTGTGTGCAGACAACCCAAGAACTTTTAAACTAAATGCTCATGTTTGTTTTGTTTACTTCAGATTATCTTATTGAATCTGTTTCACTAATCTGGTGGAATTTCTGTACAACAATAAGTTTTTGGGTTCATCGAATCACATTAGGTATCGTAGTAATTTTTGGTCTATCTTGGCTGGATGTTCGTGGTAGAGGAAGAAGTGGGGGACGACGATACTAAGCCCAGATCACAAGGATGATGGAACTGAAGCATGTGGTTGAGGAGTTGTTGCGGGTTGTTCAAGCGCTAAAGTGACAGGAATGTGTGGTTGCCCGGAAGAAGATACCAGATCATAAATGCAATTTATTGGGCATATATACAATTTACTGGATTGGAGGAGAGATTAGTGAGGGCTCTTGCTTTCAGTGTGGGTGGAGTGTAGATGGAGGTTGCTGAATTTTGTAGCGATAAACATGCCGTAGATTATTTGGACAGGGAAGAAAATGGTGAATATTATTTTGCATGAAAACCAATATTAGATGCATGAAGTGTGCAGTTTGTGAAGCTAACTTTTGAAGGGCACCTCTTCAATGGAGGAGCTGAATTGAGGAGTAATATGATCATCAAGGAATGCCAAAATCTGCATATGAAGAAAATCTGCATATAGGACCATATGAAAAGATAGAAGCTTTTCTGGGGGCTAGATACAATGTCGATCAATATGTTGGCTCCCATTGGCTGAAGATTAATGGGTCATGTTTGGAGTTGGGCTATGGGCAAGTCGATTAATTGATACTCAACATGATAAGCCCAAACCTATAGCCAACGCCAACCAATTCTAAAGAGCAACCAAATTCCTTGGCCTGTCGTACTCCAAGCAAGAAAAACAGTTCATCTCACAACAAATGAAAGACACAGTTTTAATAGCCAGTGAACAGTAAATACAAACCAACTATGAAGAAAAGACTAAATACAAACCACAACCAGCAGCTTTCATTATTGCACTGCTTATAAAGGGAACTTTTGAAGTCATTGCAGCTACCACCTGCACAATAAGTTAGCTAAGAGGCATGAAGAACAATTCACAGTAGGATTTCATACACGCGCACATGCAATAATTTCTCAAACACCTTCAGCTCAATAGATGTATAAGAGTTGAAAGAGTTGACCTACCACGAGGTGAAACTCCTAAAATCAACTTCTTTCAGCCTCTTTGACCAAAATATAGTTTTTAATTAGTCTAAGCAGACATGCATACATAAGTAAAGATCTCCACAAATTTTTGTGTATTGAAGGAGCTCGTAGTTGCCCATGGACAATTAATGAAGACAGTAAACACATAATGCAAACGCTATTTATCCATATAGACATAGTATGAAAAGATTGCATCTATGACAACTTTATGCATTACAAGATGAGTGTCAATTGCCAATTACTTACATATGGTGGAGTGACCTCTAAGGAAGAGAAATGAGACTTCGGGATAATAAGAGAATGCCTGGTAAACAAAGAAAAGATTAGATACAGTCTAGGAGAAGGAACAATGTCAAAAGAAAACCAAGACAATACAACTAGAGCTCTTCAAACATTTGTTAGCACGGGGATCCTCTTGGAGCCAATGTTACCAATTCATTTTTTCTGTATTGATAAATCACACATGCCTACGGAATGTGGATACTTCAAAGTACTTGTCGTATGCCGGTACTCATATTAAAAACCTATCCTACCAGAAATGTTGGCACACGAGCAGAGGTGTACTGCATTCAGATCCCTGAAAACAAATAGAAATTCATATTGATGGCAAAGAGATTGTAGGACACAACTCGATATCGCATGAGCACATTTGGGATAAAAAATTGGATTTTCTTAAGGGGAAATGGGGGCTCAATTGTACTTTTGAAAGGACATATCGTACATCCTCCATGTTTTACCTGCCCTGTTTCCAAAGTCAATTATTGTTCTTTTTTCATCACAAAGAAAGGCGGACGAAGGGAGGGCCCACCTGGTGGAGGGGAAGAGAGAGGAGAGAGGGTTTGTGTGTGAAGGGTTTAAGTCTAAAACACAAGATCTACTCTTTTAAAAGTTTGGAGACCTTCAAAAAAGTTTTGCGGATCTGTAAGTCGCAAAAAGCCAAAAATAGGTGGGTTCTGGGTTCATTTGTAACTTCTAATTGCAAAATTAGTTCTAGTAATGCACTTATTCAGTGATCTCTTGGTATGATAATTCAGAACCTATATGTCAAAGCTATTTAAGCAAGTATTGATCACTTACCACATCCCTCTTACACTGCATCATAAATTTTCGAAGAATTGACATTTCTGTGTCCATATTCCATAAGCCATATCCATTTAGGTGCTGCATCAAAATGCAGCCAATGACTTTTCAACCCATGATTACACCCTCCATCCATCATGTGTGGAAAAAAGTTTCCAGTTGAGCTGAACCTCATTGGCTTTGAAAATGCATCGTACAGTTACTTTTCCAGCTTATTGCTTTGGGTTTCTTAATCTACTCGTACTACTTGGTTTTTATACTGAAAAGAAGAAGGCTCTTAAGCTAGAGAGTAGACAAATTTAAGAAGGAAAAGGCAAGTTCAGCACAAGCTATGCTGCAGCAAGAAGCAAGGATATGTGGATGCAAGATACCCCAAATCCAATCAGCAATCCAAGAGAATCACAAGAGGCATCAAGATACAAATAATGGCATTGAAGCTCTCAAAAACACAAAAACCATTCACATAAGCACACAGTAGAATATATACGACAGAGTATGTGTCTTTCAAGCACCTTGATTCGTCAGTATCAGCTAAATATCACAAGATCATATTTTCCATTAGGATTGTGCAGCTACGGACATTTTGGATATCAATTATCCAGTAATTTCAGAGATATTAACACTATGAAACTTCTCTTCTCTGACCATTAAAATAACAACGTTATAGACCCTCTGATACTTGTCAATTGAATATCGTACACTCTTTGTTGAATGAGTGGTAACTATGGTATCTACAATAGTAACCTAACTCAAAATCAACACTTAGCGTCCTTCACAAGTAGACCTCTTTCAATGAAGCTTGGGGTAAAAATGAAAGATATGCAAAACAGAGTGAAACCAGATGTTGAATTGTTGGCAACCTTTAAAGCTAGTGAGAAGCTCTTGCAGATACAATAGAAGAATGAATATAAAAACTTGCAAAGTATAAAATGAGGCAGTTACATGGAAGGAATCCAAGCAGCAGAAACCCCCAGCTGTCATTTCGAGATAAATTAAAGAAGAGGATCCAAGAGAATGCACACGGTTTTTGCACAAGGGCAAATTAGTCATCTATTTGTAGTTCTTCATGTCTACGAACAACCTATCAGTAACAAGATTGTGTTTAGACCAAAAATTCCTACATCCCAAATCTTATTGTAGCAGTTTTTTGAACACTTCTGTTCTAGTTACACAGGTTTTTCTGCATGCAACTGTTCATAGATCTCCACACCTCAAGTTTATTTGTCTTATTGATTAGATCAACCATTGCACTTTGGGTACTTACCCAACATAAAACAATTGCATTCTGAGAATTGCTAATCCTTGCTGAACATTGAATTTCACCCTCAACCAAATAGAAATTCACGCAAAGGATGCGGCACATATTGGGCAGAAGCAGTACAGCCTACAACTGGGGTCAAGCGATAATCAAATGGACTTAATTACGACTATCATTGCTTGAAATAGAAAAAAAAAATCATAGAAAACTTTCTACAAGATATCTGCAGTGACATTTAAAATCAATTGTTAAAACTCCAATGAAGAGAAGTCATGACTGTGAGCACAGTTGATGGAGAATATTTAGATATCTACTTTTTAATTGCTGCAGTATCAGAATTAAAAGAAAAAAGTCAAACTCTACAAGCAACACCGCTTGAGAGTTAATTTGTATTAGAAGGAAGGCTAAATCAATTCAAGTATGGGTTTGTAAAGATCAGATTGTCAAACCACAGGAAATCCCAAAGATTGAGCAGAATGAACCACACCTGGCAATAACATAATTCTTAATTGCAACTTGTATGTATGTTACCTTACCCATGAGTCAGTGGATTTGTATCCAATATACATAGGCATGCATCATCTTCAAAGAGCTGAGAGAATCAAAATCACTAGAGTAAGAAAAAGCACTCTGACTACCAAATGCATTTTCACAACATAACATCAAAGAAGGACATTCTCATTAGGCATAGATTAGCACTTCAAAATAACATGCTTTTTTCCATTTCTGCAGAGAAATGTGGAATCAAAAGCAAGTCTCACTACTTACACACACCAAAAAAGCAAGTCTTACACCTTGCTTCACAAGCAAAACTTTAAAACTTTTTAGTAATAACACCTAGCTTGTTGCCAGCAAATAATGAACATTTCCTTATTATCTTTTGGGTCTGGATACCAGTAGAATAATTTCATAATGAAGAGAGATTCATTTAAATTCTTGTACACGGATAAACAAGAAAGTGGCAGATTTATCTACACAATTTAAGAAGTAGAATTTGGCAGTCGTCTAATGATTGCCCCGTTGCCGCTTGGACTCCCCGACATCTATAAGTTCCTATACACATTCTACACCATAACACGTTGGTATTCCCTCCTGTGCTTAAAATTTCAACAGGCAATGAACGTCGTTAGGAAACCAAAAGTGCACGCCAATCAATTCAATAGCGCCTCCAAACTAACAAGTTAATGTCTAGTCTCGGACCACGCAATGTCACAAAATGAAAAATAGCAACTTCCGGAATCCCGATGACCAGGATTGCAAAAATTTCTGCGCATGCAGCATTTTCTACACGCTCTGTTTGTTAACCGGAAAAAAGTTGAAGGAAAATCATACACGCGCACACATAAACTCTCCTAAGATTTGAAATACCAAATTATATACTAAACTTAGATTCCTTCAAGCTTTCCAAACTCCAAGTATCGTTTACTATTCCCGAATTCTTATAAGCAGCCAAACGAAAGTGATCAAAGAACAAAACAAATTGAAGAAAGAAACAATACCAAAGTACCTTCAGAGCTGGTAATTCGCCCCGTATAATCTTGCAAAAGACGCAGTCTTTTCGCTGATCTTCTTTCCAGAATCATGTGTCACGTCCGAACCAGAAGCGCAATCCGAACACGAAACGCCCGAAAATCGGGTCGGAGTCCGGCCTTGAGCCAGACTCGAATCTGCTGGGCGGAGATGGGAACAGAGAATGGCGAGCCTCCTTGCCTCCATTTTAATCAAAATCGAACCTTGTGACGAAATGAGCGGCTATGGCTCTGTCATGGTTCTTATGCTCCCGGGGGAGTGAGCTTTTGAGGTGAGATTCTGGAAAGGCCAACCGGTGGTATTTTGTCTGTTTCTCTGCCAGTTAATCAATGCACCGATGGTGTTATGGAGGCGAGGGGGTAGACGTCTGAAGTGGCGCAGTGGTGGAGACAGTGGCACTGGCCGTTGGTTACTTCTGCTTTATCCACAAAGAGATGAGTTGCTAACGAGAAGTTTCGGTCTGTTGACCAGCTCATGGTTTTCTTGGCTTACTAAAAGCAAATCAGCTCCGTCCATTTCTCCATCTCATCCTCTGTGACTCTGATTTTAAATCTAATTTTAAAAAAAATACTAAATATATTAACTTTTTTGAAATTTATTTTTATTAAAATTTGTGAAAAAGTGACAACAGCCTCTCATTTTAAAAATACTAAATATATTAATTTAAATTTATTTTTATTAGGAATTTGTGAAAAAGATGAGAAGAGATAATTTGATATCGTTTTTGATATAAAAAAAAATATATTAAATTTATAAAAAATGTGAAGAGAGATAACACTAACCTTATAATGTTGAATACTTAAGCTTATTGGTTTGATGAAACTATGGGGGGTTTTTAAGCTAAATTCTAAGGTGCTTTATTTGATTATGAATCATAATATCTACTCAAAGTAGCTAATCAAAATGAAAAAAAAAAAGAGAAAAAAAACATAACGTATACAAAGACATGATCAAAAGCTACTAAAAGTTCCCCAATCCAAGAAGAAGAATAAACATCTCATTAATTTGAGAGAATGTATCTTAATGGGTGGAACATGTACATCATACTAGGCAAGAAACAAAATAAAATCCATCGCTTCATTTTTTTATTGAAGATTCCTGGCCCATAAGTTGACATGGTCATGTACACAAGAAGGGGAAATTGCATTAATACAAAAAGAGTGACGGGAAGACTGGGTAAACAAATTACAAGGAATAACAATAAATGACTTTCTGCGAAGCATTAGTAAAAGAACAATAGAGAATGTGACCGTCATAGTTTTAATGGAGAAAAAGAGAGCAAATAGGCCTATTATCATTTTCTTGGGCAAAGACTTGAGAAAATCGTCCTCTGCACAACGTGATGTTAAGATTCCCATAAACATCAATACCGAAGTCGAGGAAGAAAACAATAACAGGGAGTCAAATATCATGAAGTGTATGAACAATTTTTTGTTTAGGAACATTGAAAAGCCTGTGTCTTGGTCGTTGCTGCCTGGAACAGTAAAGACTGCAGTAAACATAATGATAACTATTAGAGCACCTACGACTATATGGGAACTTGCCGTATTCTTCATCTATTCCTCCCCTTTGTTCCTCAAGTCCTTATGGTTCTGTGTAAACAATTGTCTAGGAGTCAAACCATCTTTGTTTTTATTTCAGTGAATCATGGGAGCGACAAGGCTCTCCACTTCCTGCAATTTTTAAGCAAAAGCTTAGGGAAAAAAAGACTACCAAAATATTTCCAATATTAGAACTACCTAGTGGGCAATATTTACTTTTCCTTGGTAAATGAATATTGTCGCCGCTGGAAATAAGAGTTTTGAATGATTTAAACAAAGTATTCGAAGGAAAAGTAAAGGAATTTGAATAGATATTCAATCCAATAACGCCCTCTAAATAGAATTGTTTTTCAATAGTCTCTCACGTAGAATTTCTGCTGCCTTTAGAATGTAATAAACCCATACTAGAAAATCATCCTACGTCTAACATATCAATTTTGGGTTCCTAGATTTCCTTCACGATTTGTACTCCTAGCTAGATGTGAGTTAGAATATCCTCTTCGCCGCCTATATAAATCTATACATATAATGTTAATCGACCATATATGCAGTAAATAGAGAGAGTATGACCAATAAATGATATATGATAGACGTAAAGTGATAGAGTTAACCTTAAGCCACTGAAGTTCTCTTTGCATTTGTAGAGCTGCACCTGGAATGTGTTGAATAGGAGTGGAAGCTGTAAATATCCCAGCTATGTGTAATATATTGTTGTAATTTGTGTCAGAACCAGATAGTGCAGCTTTCCTCTGTTGTAACCCATAGATGAGGCTAAAATTTTTGGCTTAATGATGTAGGACAGCGAGCATAAATATGCTTCTTTTTGTTGGATATTCATTGACGTACTGAAGGTCTGGATTTGCTTTCAATATCTTGTAAATAAACTCAAAGTTTCCTTTAATAGCACGGAAGATTGCTGCATATACCCCGCTGTTAGTCCTCTCTTGAGCATTCAAAGTTGCTATAGGTTTGCACATGCGGGACAGAAGTTCGTGTGATTGGACATGAACCAACTTCATTTCACGTATTTGCTTGAATCCTTTTTAACATCAAATAATGTCAATTTGACTTGATCAAAAAAATTGAATATATATATAATATATCCAAAATTAGTCAAAAAATGATATGAATTTAACGGATTAGATTATTTACCGAAAGCAGATTTGCAGCTAGATGGTGTAAGAGAGCTCTTGCTGCGAAGTAAAAAATAAAATTTCTCAACACATTTGCTAATAAATTTTAAAATTAAGTATTTACTATACCATTATATACAGTTCATTGTGCATATGACATGCCACTACAAATATATATATCTCTTGCTCCGTAATTAGTAATAATTGAGGAACTTCCTGCGTACTAGAATAAGCTAAATCCACATATGAGTCAATATAATCCTGGCCACGATATGACATGATCCTCATAATTAATGAAATCTAAATGTAATTCTCATCATATTTAGATTTAAATCATGTCCTATTTTAAAATACAACACGAGAATTGTCATCCATTTCTATGGTCCGATGAAAAAAGACCACAGAAATAAAGGTCGAATGTGAATACACGTTGCATAAAGCTGGATCCCAATAATAGTTAGAGTAATTATTAAGAGAGATAAAAAAAAAAAATATAAGTGTAGGGTTAGAAGGTTTGCAGGACAACATACCTGGTGTTCTGATAGTTTTTTCTTGAACGTTTTGAATGTTCACACGAATTTCATCACTAGCACGAGAAGGTTGAATGTGAATACCTTCCAATTAAGAAGGGAAAAACAAAAAACAGAGAGGTCATTCTCACAGGGAAAAAAAAGTCTAATATCTTTGCAGGGAACAATTGATCTCGATCCTAGCTAAATGCATACTACATAATTAAAGAGCTCAACGAAAAGCAAGAGAAAAAGAGAGTCATACTTACATGAGTAAACCCATTGCTTCCAAAACACAAGCTGCTTTCCGCTTGGGAATGCATCAGATGTAGAAGCTAGGCGTACAAGGGAGAACATTCTCTCTGTCCAAAGCAAAAGCTAAACGTGGGCATCGTCCAATTAAATCCACAGCAATATCTATTTTTGTTGTAACATGCATTCAGAACAACGTCGAGCAAAAGGGCCGGGAATTGTATTTAAAAGAATCCAAATTAATTAGCCATCATATCATAACATATTTTGATGAATGGTCAGATTACAAAAACTTCTTACCTAAAGTTAGAGTGTGTATAGCGAAGGAAATTAGTGAGGCACCATGGTGACCTTTTTCTGGCTCTAGATCCATCAACGGAGTGTGAAGATAGAGATATAGCGAGACAATTCTTTATTGTCGAAACACATAGATATAACAACCGGAATGCTCCCATAGGATTCTCTGGAATGCTGACCAACTTTGGATTTTTGTCAATCATGCACTGTACCATCCGAAAATCTCCATCGGATTGCCGAAGCTTAGAGCTGTATATCCTTCAGAATCTTGTATTGCCAAGTCTTCGTCTGACATTCTCTTCACCAGCTCCTCCACTACATGTACATGCCCAGTACGAACAGCAATGTGAAGAGCCGTCTGAGTACCCCAAAAATTGATTTTGGCGCTCGTGCCTTCGGGATTTAGCGCAAGGAAATCCTTTAGAGCATCCAATTCACCACTTCGCACAGCATTGACCAGGGGTAAATATTTAACAAAGTCATGGTTCTCGTCGTCGCCGCTACCTGTGGAACTTGGAAGCCACAAACTAGTTATATGTTGAAATAGATTTTTTTTTTTTTCGCTTGAAGTTTTGCAAAAACTCTTTTACCAGATGACATGGCTTAACTCGCAAAGTATGAAATTCTACCTTAATTAGATCGGCATCGATCGAACTTTAGTGCTTCCTTGGAATTCCTCCAGAATGCCTCGAGGAAAACGCGCTTTTACATTTTTATTGTCTCGCTTGATCACTCATTATCAGCATAGTGTGGGATTTTGTTTTCTTTGAGCGATAAATATATAACAACTACATATTTATAAAACTATTTAAAACCTTATTCTTCTTTGTACTTGTGCGGAGAAACAGAAATGATCTGAGACAATTTCCTGAGCTGTTTTATAAGCTTTCTTCCAAGATATTTGATGAGTCTATAAGCTTTCTAGTTCAACGATTTGATCACCTGCAGCCTCTAGAGATTTGTCCTCTTTAGTGCCCGAGCCATTTGATGAGTTTCCTTGTTCAACTACGGAGTTGAGTACTCCTTGCGCTGGTTGTGCGTACATTTTAGCCAACATATCCCAAACAACTTTGGCAGAATTAACTTTCTTGATCTGGGAAAATATGTCCAGCCCACATGAAAGTCCAATTGCATTCAAAGCCGAAGCATTCTTCTCTGTCCAAGCCTCGTATTTAACTATATCATATTCTGGTGTAGGAGGTTCCATGGTTGTTTCAATTATATCCCAAAGATTATGAGCCAACAAATAGTTCTTCATAGAAACACTCCAGTTTGCATAGTTGTCTTTTCGAAGAGCTTCAAGAGCTGGGGGTGCCATGCTTAATCTGTCACAATATGAGGTGTATATGCATGCATTAGGTGAAAGTTAGATTAGATAGAGATATGCACTGTACATAAACACCAACCAAAAGTGGCATAATGGCAGCCTGCTTGATCCCAGTTCATTGTTCAGAGTGAGAAGAAAATTGAACAATCCTTGAAATTCCATTTCTCTACCCTACTAGCTAACTCATCATCTTGCTGGAAGTGATGTACGTACAATGATTGAGGGCCCGGCAGAATCGTTCAAGTGCAGAGTTGGAGATGGCCCTCCAAAGTCATGACCTATGCTATCTATTTTTTTTTAATATTCTAGGCAATCCATGGATTTTATTTATAAAGGGAAGGATTGGTAGGCGTAATACATATAAGGCCTGAACGGCTTAAAGCCGTTTTTCATCAGATGAAATGTGTCAAATGCCCAAACTCAAAACTTGAGTCTAAAGAACCAAGAAAAATCACCGGATCTAGTATATCTGGACACTCAAATGGGGTCAAAAGTTCTGATAACAACACCGGGACTGTGGTGTTTAATGTTAAAATTTCACAGTAATTAAAATTTTAAGTGTTAAAATTGGGTAAAAAAAACGAAGAAAAAATATATTTGAATATATTTTTTATATTTTTAATAAAAGATAATTTGACGAGAATAAATAATTTTATAGTTATTTTATTAAACCAAAATTTTGAGGTGCCTAAAATTTCGGCACACAAAAATCACTGTGCCCAAAAGGCCCGAACAACACAATGGCATGCGAACAGAGATGGCAGCCTACTTGATACCACTTCCTCCTTGTCCTACCATATTGAAGACGCCTAGGGAAGAGGAAGAACACTGGCCAAAAGCGAAGAAGCACAAGGAGATCCTCTTCGGAATGAAAGCGGTGGTACTTTATGCACCTCATAAATCTTACCTCTATTCTCCATTCTTACTCAAAATATCTGCTTCACTTTCACTCTCTGCTAATTTTTTCAAGTCTCAGAAGTAATAATATTCATTCACCTCTTTCTATCTTTCTCTCAAGCTGCTCACTTAAAACTGTTGAAAGGAAGAATCGCCAATATCCTCTAGTATTAAGACTCGTCAAAGTCATCATTAACTAGGAACTCCAAGGATTGTGAACTTCATTTCTTTCTTCTTATTCTTGTTCTTAAGTAAGAAATCTTAAAACGTGAGATCTATCACATCTATCTGTTTTTTTCTTCTTTTCCCCATAACCAAACCACGACTAGTCGTTGATGTACACGAAAGATAGAAGAACACAATTAGAAGAAAAAGGAAAAGAATCACCCAACTTAAAACGGAAAAAAGAAAGAAAGAAAGAAAGTAATTTCATCATTCAAGGTCTAAAGAGCGCACATACAATGTCTTCATTTTTTTCTCAAGTTTATGTTCAAATTAACGAAATATATATATATATTAACTTCCGAAGAAAATATTTAATATTCAATGCTATTAAAACTGAATGATAATAATCCTATTACAGGAAAATGGTCATACTATATCTGATATCTTTTTATAAATGCTTTATTATATACAATAACAAAAATTTTTATAGGCGATCCCGTTATTTATCAAGAACGATCTTCTGATTTTCTTTTAAACTTAAAATGTCCTACTCTTTCTGATTTTCGATGGTATAAAGATGTTTTCTTATCTAAAGTTTTGCAGCGAGAAGATTGTAATCGAGTTTACTGGAAAGAAAAATTTATAGCTAGTCTTCCTTATTATTTTGCTCAAAAAGTACGTACCAATTTAGCTAATGATGATGGTATTATTTTATATCATCAATATACTATGGTGAAATTATTAATATAGTTAATAGAACAGGACTTCTTCTTTGCAATGATTTGAAATTAAAGAAAACATTGGAACATGAAAAGAAACATACCCGTCGAGAATTTGGATTCTTCTGTGAACAATATAGTTATTCTCCTCTTATTGCTCCTTCCAAACAAAATAAAAGAAATATAAAATATACAATTCCATATAAGAAGAAATATAAGAAATATCATCCATATCCTACTAAACCTCATAAGAAATCTTCCCCTAAAAAATATAAAAGAACAAAAAAACAAAAAGATACTTCTTCTCCTCCCACATGTTGGAAATGTGGAAAAACTGGTCATTTTGTCGCTAAATGTTATGTTAAAAAACAAATCAAAGAATTAGATATATCTCCTGAATTAAAATATCAATTGTGTAAGATTTTCCTTAATAATAATCCATCAAGTATACCCGAAAAAGAATATTCACATTCATCAAATAATTCATCGTTATCTTCTTCATTTGAAAATGTACAACTTTGTAATTGTGCTACATATAATTGTACATGTGACAAACAAATCTTTGTTTTATCAAATACTGATCAATTATTATTAGAAACTATTACACAAATAAAAGACCTTGAAATACATAAAACTCATCTTTTAAAAATGAAAGATCAAGCTAGACAATCTTCCCCATCTCAGGAATCAAATGATACATTTTCTTCATCTGCTCACTATGATTATAATAAAATATTAGCTAGATTCTCTTCTAAAAATAGTAAACTTGTTACTATAACAGATCTTCAAAAAGAAATTCAAATACTTAAACAAGAGATACAACAATTACAAAAAACTCAACTCAACTTTACAAATATTACAAATCAATTATTAGCTGAAATATGTCTTCTTAAAACACAAAAAGAAGATAATACTCTACAAATATCAGATCTGCCTTCTACCTCTGACTCTCCTCCTATAATTCCTTATGAATCTTTTATTTAAATAATTGATAGAATCATTTTTCAGAAATGGTATGTGGAAATAACTGTTCGTATCAAAGATTTTTCATTTAATACTATAGCTTTAATTGATTCCGGTGCTGATTTAAATTGGATTCATGAAGGATTAATTGATTCTAAATATTTTGAGAAAACTACAGAGAAATTATCTCAAGCTGATGGTCAAAAAATGATAATTAATTATAAAATACCAAATGTACATATTTGCAATAATGGCTTTTCACTACAAGAAATATGGCTTTTAGCGACAAATTCATTAGCGACGGACCCAATTTCGTAGCTAAAAACTTATTTTTTGTGACAAAAAATTGTTTTGTTGCAAAAATACATTTTTTTCAACAAATATAAAATTTCGTTGCTAGACGATGGTTTTAGCGACGACTTTATCAGCGACAAACCTAACGTGGTCGCTAAAAATATCTCATTTGCGACAAAAATATTATTTTGTCACTAAATACTTCAAACACATGCTTTTAGCGACCAAATTCTACATTTGTCGCTAAAATATTTTTGTCACTAAATACTTCAAACACATGCTTTTAGCGACCAAATTCTACATTTGTCGCTAAATGTGTTATCAGCGACGAACTCAATTTTATCGCCAAAGTATTCTTTTATCAATTGCACCACTAAAAATTATGTCGCTAACACGTTTGAAATGCTTTCTAGGGACATGAGTGACAAAGGACGGAAATTTACAACACTGCACGCGCAACCTTGTGCGACAATATTTTATACCATTCAATTTTGTCGCGCGCGGGCGCAAGGCGCGCGACAAAATTGAATGATATAAATCATTCAAGGCCGCAGTAGTGGCCTTGAATGATTTATATCATTCATTAAATTAAATAATATTATTTTTTATTTATAAAAATTATTTTATAGATATAAAATTATAAAAATAAATAAAATATCAAAATAATAAAAAATATTCTTAAAAATAAAAAGAAAAATCATGCAATATTTTATAATAAAAAAAAACATTTTACAAAATAATAAAAAATTGATTAAAATATTCAAAATAAAAACTTAAAATAATTAGCAAATATAATCATTATAAAATTATTAAAAGAAAAATAAAATTTATTGAAATCTACTAAAATAAGAATCAAAATTAATTTACAACAGAAAATAACAACAAAATTAAAAATTATATATTTTATGAATGATATTATCTTGTTCTTTTAATTTTTATGAATAGTTTTTATTTGTTTCATATGTTATCTTATACTTATGAAACTATTTTGTACTTATTTTTTTAATTATATAGAAAAGGCCCGGAAGGCAATACACGCGCACCGCCTTGGATTCCACTAAATTTTGAAAGTTTTTATTTCCCTCCATTTTATTTGGAAAAGCTCTATGCCGCTATGTATAGTTTGTCTGAACAGAGTATTCGCTTATTTCTCTCCCTCTAGCGCTTATTCCTCTCTCAATTAACTCTGTCCTGACAGTCATGGCCCCAGGCACTTCACTCAGACGAGGACAACAGATTGCTAGCCAAGAACTGAGAAGTACGGGGCGCAGTAGTGCTTCGCAATCTCCTGTCCAAGCTCAACCCATAGCGCCAGTGCTGTCTGCCGTAGATCCCGACACAAACCCCTGATGGCATGCAACTGGACCTTCAAGAAACAGGTAAAAATTTAGCAAACCTTTTATATTTTAGGTTACCGTTTCCTGTGTTTAGATTGGTTCCCACGAGTTTAGCCTCTGTATATGTAATAAAACTTCTCCTTTATGGTGATGTGGGCAGTAACGTCTATTAAGAAACAGGGTCATGGAAAAGGCAAAAAGAACTATATCTGAGAAGTTTCAAAAGAGCGGTTGCATTGCTGTGGAGGTTCCTACTGGCGCAAGGAGACTGATAGGTGACAAAGGAACATTGTCGCCGTCAAGTTTTTGTATGCAGAACATTGCTTTTCTATTATTATGAGGCGTGTAGCTTGAGCACAGTTTTTGATTGTAGGATGTAAAATTATGTTTTAAAAAGTTTATACATTGTTTTCATCTCATTTTGCTGTTATAAGTCTAACGCTTTCCGGCATGAGAACAGAGCATGGATTTATACATTTCTCTGAGAGTGACCTTTTGTTTTGATTCTAATTTTGGTAGTTATTTGTTAATCTTTTTGCTTGATTTCTCTACTGTAAGTACAAAATGAATGAAAAATCGAAATTGCACATATGTATTTGTTGATATACTCTGCACATCTGTATTTCCAATGCCCCGCGCGGCATTGTGTGCAGGATGCGAGCAAAGGGGCTGGAATTTCCAGCACCGCACGCGAAATTCCAGCGCCCAGCCCCATGTGCAGCCTTCAGTGCCTAGCCCCGCGCGCGTCATTCCTTGCGCGCAGGACGCGCGCGGCTTTAGGCCCAGCCTTGCGCGCGTCATTCCTTGCGCGTGCCATTCCTTTCGCGCAAGACACGCGCAGCCTTCAGCGCCTAGCCCCGCGTATGCGGTCTTGTCCGCGGGACTCGCGCAGCCTTCAGTGCCTAGCCCCGCGCACGCGGCCTTGCCCGCGGGACTCGCTCGAGATTTATATATTATTAAATAAAATAATATTTTTTTTTTTTATAGTTATTATGATATTACAAATATTAAAACATGTAATTCAAAAACTACGTAGAAAATGGTTTCATAAATATAAAAATTATAAAAATAGATAAAATATCTTGCAACAACATAAAATAGCAGCCACAAACGTCTTGCAACAATATAAAACCATGTCGTTAAAATGTCAAACCTATAATCATGGTCATTACCAACGGTTTAGGCTTAGATATGCAACGAATTAAATTTGTTGTTTTAAATTTTCTGCGACAGAAATGGAACCAGAGAGAGAGGTAACAGCGACAGAATGGGGTGCATTCTCGCGACTTCAGTATTCGTTGCTCTTACCAAGTAAACAGCGACAGAGAGTAAAATATGTTGCCAGATACATGTAGTGACAACGTAAAAGCGACAGGGCTCCGACGGTTTCATAACTGTCACTTGTAAGTTGCAGCGACAAAAAATCGAGTTTTAGCGACATCCACCTAGCGCCGTTATACACCGATTTTCTTGTAGTGTTTGTTTTCAAACTACTTTTGTCTTGGTTAATAATTTATCTTCTAAGGTCATATAAGGAAATCCTTTTTTATCTTTACTTTATCCTTTTATTGTTACTGGAAGGTATTACTTCTAAGGTTTTAGGTCATAATGTTACTTTTAAATTTTTTATCCTCCTTTTACTCGAGATATTCAAGCTCTTAAAAACATTTCTATTACGAAAGAAATTCAAATTTTACAGCATAAAATTCAATAGCAAAAGAAAACATTTAAATTCTTTACAACAAGAAGTTCTCTATCAACAAATAGATACACAAATTGCAAATCTTTTTTCAACAGTATCAAAGAATATCAGAAAATTAGAAATTCTATTTGTTCGACTGTTCCCAATGCTTTTTGGGATCGAAAAAAACATATTATTACTCTTCCTTATGAACCTGATTTCTCTGAAAAAAATACCTACTAAAGCTCGTCCTATTCAAATGAATCAAGAATATTTAGAAATTTGCAAAAAAGAAATTCAATCTTTTGATAAACTTAATTCGTCCTTCTAAATCTCCTTGGTCTTGTGCAACCTTTTATGTAATGAATAATGCTGAAAAGAACGAGGTGTTCCTCGCCTTGTTATTAATTATAAACCTTTAAATAAAGCTTTACGTTGGATACGTTACCCACTTCCTAATAAAAAGATCTACTTAATCGTTTACATGATGCATGTATTTTTCTAAATTTGATATGAAATCTGGATATTATCAAATACAAGTTGCTGAACAGGATAGATATAAAACTGCTTTTACTGTTCCTTTTGGTCATTTGAATGGAATGTTATGCCTTTTGGTTTAAAAAATGCCCTTCAGAATTTCAAAATATTATGAATGATATATTTACTCCTTATACTTCTTTTACATTAGTTTATATTGATGATGTACTTATTTTCTCTAAATCTAAAACAACATTGGTATCATCTAAAGAAATTTCATAAAATCATTGAATCAAAATGGTCTTGTTGTATCTGCTCCTAAGATTAAATTATTTCAAACTCATATTAGATTCCTAGGTCATAATATTAAAGGTACTATTACTCCAATATCACGTGCAATTGAATTTGCTGATAAATTTCCTGACAAAATACTTGACAAAACAACAATTGCAACGTTTTCTTGGTAGTCTTAAATTATATTGGTGAATTTTATAAAGATTTAAGACTTATATGTAAACCCTTATTTAATCGCTTAAAAAAAAACCTTCTCCTTGGACTGATCAACATACTGCTATTATTCAACAAATCAAAAAACATGTTAAACATTTACCATGTTTAGGCATTGCATCTCCTCATGCATTCAAAATAGTAGAAACTGATGCATCAAATATTGGTTATGGTGGCATATTAAAACAACGCATGCCCAATGCATCAAAGAACAAATAGTACGATATCATTCTCATGCATGGAATTCTACACAACAAAATATAGTACTGTTAAGCAAGAAGTCTTAGCAATTGTTCTTTGTGTTTCAAAATTTCAGGATGATCTTTTAATCAAAATTTTTAATTCGTGTTGATTGTAAATCTGCCAAAGATATTTTAGAAAAAGATGTTAAAAAAATCTTGCTTCCAAACATTATTTGCCGTGGCAAGCATACTTTCTATTTTTGATTTTGATATTGAACATATTAAAGGTTACATAATTCCATCCTGATTTTTTAACTCGTGAATTTTTACAGGGAAAATGACTTCGTCTTCCTCTTCCAAGAATAAAAAACTCTTTTCAGCAATAATTTTTCCTCCTTTTCCTTTTCGTGGTGCTGCTCCCTAGACCTCGACCAGGATCCATTCCGATGACTAATCAATTTACTGTTTTAGGTCAAATACCTCCAATATCAGGACCTCGTGTCCCTCCTCCTCTTTCTCCGATGACTTCTACTTTCAGTCAAAAACAATCTTCTCCTTCATCATCACTCTTCTTTACCTACAATAACTTAATAGCAAAAGCATATATCAGACATGAGTGTTACATAGAGGAACCATATCATACAATGAGTGATCCCTATCAAGTTGCTTCCCAAATATTACCCCCAGGATGGAACTATGTTCCAAGAAATCCGATGTTTACTCAAGCTTTTTATCAACATATTTTGCATGATACAAATCAGTTGAATTTGAAAAACTCCTTGTAAATATGATCCTTCAAATATTGGTTTTTCAAAATTTACTATTCGAAGGATTATTTCTCCAAAGAATGGGGTCAGCCATGGACTCTTCGAGCCTTGACTGAACCTTTTCGCATTTGAAAAATATCACATATTATGACTATGTTGATGCATGGACATTTTCTTTATTTTTTGAAAATAAAACCCATCGTCACACATGGTTCATAAGATTTAAAGGTTTTCAATGCCCTGAACCTATTCCCCATTGGTTTATCCAATGGTGGGATCGTTTGGTGCTGATGATAAACTTTTACCTCCGATTAAATCTGCCTATGATAATGGGCTGTTAATCCTCATGATACTCCCTCTTGAAAAATACCCAGCCATGAAAAATCCTCTTATAAAGATATACCTATCCTTACTCGGTTTTTCATCCAGTTTAATTTAATTCCCTGGATATTATTGGAAATTTGTTTTTACCCATGAACACAATACCAAAGTCCTTTCCAAAAAATTCTTTGTTAAATGGTGGACCGTAATATTATCAATGCCATTTCCCAAGCAAAAATCCAAATAGCAAAACACCCTCAATTTCTTTCCCAAAAAAGCCAAATACAGGCCAAACTTGCTGCTGCTCAATCCCGTGATGATTATAAAAAAGAACTGATGGATTTTCTCTCAATTATCTGAAGATGATACTGTTGAAGATACTGCTATCCACCTCATTTCAAGATATATCAGCCAATCATGATGATAATGCTCAAGATCCTTATGCTGGATATGATATGGAACTTTCTGTTGAAGAAATTGAAGCTCTCCAAAGATCATTTGAAGAATAACTGCATGACGTGATGGATATGGATAATATTGTCATTTGAAAAATATCAAGATAATGCTGCCGACATTCACTGTTCAAGATAACTATTCATTCCCGACATATCACTGTTGCGATCACTGTTGCTGACAGTATATTATTCATGTTTCTGTTACTGTCTTTCCAAAGATACCCCTGGTACTGTTTACTTACTGTTCATTTCTTCCAAAAATACCCTTTACTGTTCAAAAATATCAGAGGATAGTTTCAGTCTTTTCTCATCTCTCTTTTTCTATATAATGAGACCTTGTCTCTCATCTCGAATGGAATGCGATTAATCTGTCTTCCTTACTCTCAAACCTTCCCATATTCTCTCAAGCTTTCAAATACTCTCTCTTTCCCAAATATCTCAATATCTTCAACAGATCTCCGCTATTTCACTCTGTCCTTAATCTTCATTCTCATTTCAACCTACAAGCCTTATCAGCGTTTTCACGTTTTCAGATCAAGTCTTCATTTCTCTTGTAAGATTTCTTGTAATTTCAATTTTGTACTTGAACAATATTTCAATATGAGTCAAAATCTTTCCATTACAATTGCAATTACTTTATTATTAAATCGTACATGGTCTACTCTTTTTGCTTATTTATTCTTGCATACAATATATAGAACATATCTTGTTATGACATATACTGTTGATAATACCATTGATGATATCATAGAAAGCATCCTCATTGAAGATTACGATTCAGATATATCATATAATTCTGAAGATAACACCTGGGCATAATTATGATTTAATAATAAAGAATTGCAATCATAATGGAAAGATCTTGACTCATATTGAAATATTGTTCAAGTACAGAATCGAAATTACAAGAAATCTTACAAGAGAAATGAAGACTTGATCTGAAAACGTGAAAACACTGATAAGGCTTGTAGGCTGAAATGAGAATGAAGATTAAAGACAGAGTGAAATAGAGGAGATCTGCTAAAGGTATTGAGATATTTGGGAAAGAGAGAGTATTTGAAAGCTTGAGAGAATATGAGAAGGTTTGAGAGTAACGAAGACAGGTTAATCGCATTCCTATTTGTTGTAAATAAACATTTGTATAATTATTTTGTTGAATAATATTATCAAAGTTTTTATCATTATTATTTAAAGTATTGACTTTATAAGGAGTAGCAAAATATTGCTTAGATTGATGATCTATACTAATAGTAGTTTTAGGAGGATAAAATTCATATATCTTTTTGCTATCTGGTGTTAACCATGGTATTTCTTTTGTGAGTACATTTAAAGTAGATAAATTATGTTCAAACCACGAAAAGAAAGGTATATGTTGCTTAATGGTATACATATAGTCATAATATTCTTTTCTTATAGAGGCTTGTTCAGTTTTATTATAAGTATGTAAGAACCAAGTTCTTTTATTAGTATTTTCTAAAGACTCAAAATCATGACGAAGTAATTCTTTATTAAGGATAAACTTAGTTTGTAAAACATGTAAAGAATGTGATCGTTGTAAAGATATGATTTCAGACTGTGTAAGAGAAATTTTATCAGGTGGTTCCGATTGAGTAGTATTATCATAAATAGGTAATTGAACAGAAGCTTCGGCACGTATACTTTTTGGTATATATGGGGTATTGAAGATATACTATTACAGAAAGATAATGTACTGGGACGGAAAGTGTTTAAAGCAGATTGAAAATTTTGAGAACTTGATGAGGGAGAGAAAGGGGAAAATGATCTATTAGAAAATCTATTTGAAAAATTATTATCTTTAAAAGATAAAGTAACAGATCCATCTGTATGTTGCGTAAAATACACAGTATTTTTATTTTCCTTTTTAGGAGGGGATACAATTAATGGTAGTTTCCAATTATCTGGTAAAACAATATCATCCCATTTTATCATACGAGGAATAGTAATATTTGAAAATTCATTACTAGTAGTTAAAAGTAAAGTTTCTCCTGAATGAGGAGGAACTTTTGATCTAGGATCAAGAGTTGTCTTCATTAATTTATAATGAAGTCTATATATAATGGCAAGGTATTGAGCACCTTCCATCATATCATGACCCATGGATTTAATATTTAATATTAGAGAATGTAAAATTGTAGGATCAAAAAGAGAAAGGGGAAAACAAGGATAACAATTAAAATATATAGGGCCTTGATGAAGAGAATATTCAACTATACCTAATAAAGAGTTTGAAAATTGATTATGCCTACCATCTCTTAAACATAGTAAAACAGAAGCATTTAATCCTTAACGAGTTAAAGGAGTTGCGGCTACTTAAACTAATCCCATATGCATATATTCAAAACCTTGTGATATATGTTTTTTAATCATATTGGTATTAATTAAATGTATTGTTTCATATTCTTTGCCAATTGGTATTAATTGTTCTATCGTCTTAATCGCATAATCTGTATTAAAGGCAAAAGTAGACTATTTATAGAGTTGAGAATCTTTTACTTTAGGTATAACCCAATTATTCAATGGTTTATTAGTTCCTAGTGATACATGATAATCATCAACATTAAGATGAGATGTAGATAATGCAGAGTTATTTATTGTATTTTCCATACTATTACTATTAGAGCTTCCACTAGCTCGACTACGATTACTATTTGATCGTTTAAACATTTTGTTTAGATTACAGTATGCTTTTGATATTAGCTACCAAACGGGTCGCACTAACCTGGTCCCGCCTTCGCCTTTCTGGCTTTATGACTAATCCAACGGTTCCAGGTAAAGTCCAACGTTTAAATAGATAATAGAGAAAGACAATAACAGTAATGTAAACTAAACGTTTAAAGGAACAAAAGTAATATAGAAGATATAGTAGGAGTAAGAATAGTAAAAGTGTGGATGCAAATGAGGTAGGCTCTAATACCAAATTATGCCCAGGTGTTATCTTCGGAATGATATGATATATCTGAATTGTAATCTTCAATATATATATATAAAGTGTGGAAAGTGTCAAATAGTTCGAGAGGGAGCAATGTTTTAAAGTTGGTTGTTTTAAGTGTAAAGTGTGCATGACCATGGGTAACAAACTTATTTAACCCATAAACTTATGAAGAAATTACAGCGCTAAAATTTTATTTCTTTTAAAATAGTTGTCCTTCTCTTTATGAGTAGTAACGCTATGCATAGAAATTTTCACTTCATTTAACATTGAAGCGGACAATTAAGACAAAGACAAAGAAGTTACATCTATACGTTGCCCAAGTTTCAATTTCAAATCCAAACCCCATTAGCTTAGAAAAAGAAAAATCCGAACCCCATTAAACCAAAATTTGTAAATTCTCACACGTGAAGTCCACCAGCTGTGTTCTTCAAACTTCTCAGAATATCTGCTTTACTTTCACTTTCAGCTGGTTTGTTCATTCGCTTCTTTCTCTCAAGAACTTGCTCAGTTAAAAAACGCAAAAAGGAAGAATCATCCTACACTGATGTAATCGAAAAATATATATGGTGCAAGAATAGAAGTAATTACTTACAGGAGCTGAATGTACGGGGTTGTCTCCAACTTGCCGCTTGTAAATTACCAAAGAGTGGAAGTCCCCTGAGGCCTGTAGGCTGTAGATTAACTCAACTGAGTGGAATGGTTAGCCAATGACCTGAAGTTAAGGAAGCTAATTAGGGTAAATTTGTCATTAATAAAGCACCTCGATAATTGCTATTCAATAGACAATATATTTAGATTAAGAGCAACTTGCTCCTTATTGTTCACTAAAAAAGCTCTTTAGGAACTTGCGTAGTGCTTTTGTCGGTTTTTTATTTGTCCACAGTCGCTTTGGTCCCCTGTGGATTAGTTATCTGGCTAGTGAATGCGGCCAGATGTGGTGGACCCTGTTTGCCCATGTGCGTCTGACGGATTGAAGTGTGAATAGAATATGCATGTTCGTTTTCATGTTTTTTTTAGGATTACGATGGTTTCGTGAATATTTAAGTGGTGTTAAAGTTGTATAAAAATGCGTGTAGAAGTTGTTGAAAGGAATTAGTGTGTGTAGAAAAAGTAATAAAGTATTGTATAAAAATGCGTGTATGTTATAATGTTTGGATTATAAAAATAAAAATAGGATTCAAATCCTACAAAAATGATGAAAACGAAGATGCACCTGGATTTTAAAGAGTTCTCTGGTCATTGGACAATTTTTTATTAATTAGAAAGAGCCATGCACGTCAGGAAGGAGAACAATTACACCAAGTCGGCAGAAAAAGTGTGAAGGCGCTGTAGAGGTATCTATCAATCCATATGGCCGGGAAGGCCGGTCTTTGTTTTTTTTTTTTCATTCTAAAATTCATGTATTCCTTTTTCAATACTTTTCTGAAATAGAAGGACCTTATATTGTGCGGCGGGTTAATGATTTTTTTAATCCTTGAATTTTACACTCTTTTAAAAATTAGTTTCCGAGTTTCTATTTTGATTAATTTCATCTCTAGTTCATTTTTATTTATCAATTTAGTTCTTTCATCTACTTTTATTAATAAAATATCCAATCACCTAACGGCTCTACAAGTCACGTCCACTCAGAAAATAACACGTGTCACAATAAAAATTGATATAATATTTTAAAATAATTGAGTGTGATGTGTATGTCCGTTAGATGGCTGAACATTTTACTAACGAAAGTAGATAAAAGAACCAAATTGTATCACAAAAATAAACTAAGTACAAAATTGATGAAAACGGAAATTCTAAGACTATTTTTAAAAGGTTGGAAAACATAAGAACTAAAAAGGTCATTAACCCTTATTTTGCACAGTAATAATACTACTAAATATCCGAATGATTAAGAACAATAATAATAACGATAGAATGTCGGTATTTATATAATATCCAAAATGAATTAATTGCTGACCAGGCTAGGTGGGCTGTCTTCCAAAGGTGTTGTTTGTAAATCTCGCGGCGGACTGACATAAGAATAATGGAAGTCAACCCAATGAAGTGGTTAGCTTCTTTACCAGTAGGTAACAGAGGATGCGAGGGAAGAGAGGGATGGAAAAATTGAAAATAGTTTATAGTAGTTGATAAAAAAGTTAAAAGAGGGAAGAGAGGATAAAAAAATGAAGATAGTTTATAATAATTAATAAAAAACATTAAGAGAAAAAATTTGAATGTATATTATAATGAAAAAATAATTTAATTAGTAGGAAGAAATCATTTTAATTAAATCTAAAATTTTGTCAAAATTTTTACAAACACCGAACTTTAAAAGGGGGTCAAAGCCGAAACTACAAGAGAGTAATTATTTCCTAAAAGGCCCACAACGATGAAAATCAAGCGAAAAAAGTTTTTTCTTCCATCAATTTGTGGGCCTTGTCTGGGTGTAGATGGTTTCCAGCTCCACGGCTTTTTGGTTTTGGTCAAATTTATATAAATAAATAAATAAAGCTCCCTTTTTAAAGGAGCCACTTCGAATCTTTCTATCAATCTCTTTCCAAAAATTTAATGGCCCTGTAAAATAATAACACTGCATCGCGACTCGCGAGAGGATTTCCGCGGCCCTCTAATCTTTTTTTCTATTTAAGTTTTACAATTTTTAACTTAAAATTTTTCTTTTAATTATTTTAATTATCTATTTTATTAAATTTTCACCTTTAATTTAGGCTTAATCAATCTATTAATATCTCCAGTTTATTTTTTATTTTTACAATTTGGTTCCGTTGTTTTAATCCTTCTCCTATATATGGTTAACTATTTCTCTAGAAACGGTTTTTCAGTCCAATTTCAACATTGCAACAGACACAAAATGCCTACGTGGCTAATGAAAAACATGTCACTATCAATTGTGAGTCGACTTTTGAATTAGCTCAATTCATATTATTTAATAGTGACACGTTTTTCATTTGCACAATATGCCTGTGTCTTGGAGGAACATTTTGGTTATTTTGCATGTAGATTGACGGTCAAATTAAACGGAAGACGATAATGGATCATGTTTGAAACATATGAGACACAAATCACCATTTTGAAATTTATGAGAGCGAGATTGATTTTGACATATAATTAAAAGGTGTACTACAATATTACTCCATAAATGTTTTACTCTGAATTGAAATTATCAGCAAAAAGAGGGGGGGAAAAAAACTTGAGATTGAAAAAGATTGGAAGCTAAAAAAAGAGAATAAACTTACATACGCCGAGACAACATTAACAGAAAAGAAAAAAAATCAAGTTAAAGTTGTCATTGGTAAAGCAGTAGAAAAAACTTAGTGGGTTAAGTCTTTATGTTAACTTTTTTAAGGGTGAGACAAAATAAAAAGATTTTTTTAAAAGTAAAAATTGAGAGAAATAAATAATAAATTAGAAACAAAAAAAATGGGCATTTACTTTATAAAATAAATTGCATCTTTTGGCGAACTTCACATTCCATTAGCATTTGTTGTATTTTGAAAGATTCTTTAATTTATTTTTATATGTTTTTATCTTAAAGGGTGTGATTTTCAAAGTATCAAATTTGTCTCACTTATTTTGGGAATATATTGTATTTGAAGGCGTAAAAAAGAAAGAGAATTTTTCAAAAAATTTGGAGAGGAAGAGGGTAAGACAGTATTAAAAGCATGCAAAAGAGTGTGAGATAATATTTTTAAATTTAAAAAGGAGATTGTTTTTCAAAAAATTTGGCCCCTTATCTCCACCATTGCCCGTGTTCTATCAGAGGCATCGATGATGACTCATGGTTTAGGTTAAATATGAGAAAATACCTTAGTTTTGTTAGGAGCGTGGGCATTTTTGACATACACAATAGTGTGGGGTTCGTTTTGTTAAGGTGGCAATAGAGTGCGTAGAAGAGAGTAGAAAGCTCAATTATTATTCTTTTGGTTATATCCATGACAGTAACCAGTTGCAAGTAATGATATCGAGCATATAAATATTACTCCTTTTCATCCCTTTCCTTGTATTTGATTTCTCTGATATAACCGAATAATTAAGGTATTGTTTCTACCTTCAACCATATTTACTTGGAACTTTAGATTCTCTTTGATGGATGGTCCTACATCACTTAAAATTAAAATCTCATTTTCAAATACACTACCAATTCAGGCTATAACTCATTCAGTCTTAAATTTGAAATTTCAATCCCAAATTACCCTAATCAAAAACTAGGGACTTTAAATGTGATGGAACCATACATGCGCATGACAACATAAATTATACCCAAGATTTTTTTTTCTAGGGCACGTAGGGAAAAAATGAATAACCACACAGCAAGAGAATACGAACAAGCAAGTTTATAGAGGCTCACATTTAAACCATTAAAAGAATATATCCTTTAATGAGAAAAGACAAACTTATAAGTCACAAGCCTCTTAACTGGTATTAGAAGCAAGCGATAAACCATAAGTCCTGTGTCTGAACAGATTTGAATTGAACTTTGGCTCCGGCTCTTGACATAAATTACACCCAAGATTGCCGAGAGCGAAGGACAAAGACACTGGTTTGGATGCTTTAGGCCTTGAAGCCGAGTTGTGGCGGACAAAATTTGGCCCAAATATTTCAATCAGGGGAAGTTATTCAAAACTCACTGGGCCAGCGAGGCCAACTTAATACATGATGGGCATAAGAGTTTGATGAATCTATAATCCATTGGACTCGTACAAATCCGAACTTATAACCCATTTAGTATAGACCATGAGGACTCAATATATAGAGATATTCCTGGTGGTAAATTGTAATATATAGACTTCAAGCAACAAGCTAAATCCTTACCCATTTATTTTGTGAAGTATACCTGCAGAAGGAGATGGGAATATTTAAATATGACGTAAGTTTAATGACTGAGATCCTCTACAATTTGTATGGCATTCTACTGTGTTATTTTTTTAAATCCTAATAATTGTTTAAAATGATTTTATATATGCATTAGCATTAGGACTTCTAGATCAACGTTAAAAAATTATAGTCAATTTTAAGATAATTAAATTTAAAATTTCAAGGTGATAATGCTTATATGAAAAAATGAATATAATTTTATTCTAAACTGATTTTACTTGATAGGTAAGAAATCTATTTTGATAGAGTAGGCCTAGAAATTCTGGAGTATCTTCATTCTTAATACAGATAATTAACTTGCAATGCGTTCTTAATTAGTGATAAATTAATATTCAGCTTTGACATATTCGAAAGAAAAAGAAAGAGTTAAAAAAATAAAGTATACAAGCCTATAGTAGGCGAATGGTTGGTTTAATGGAGATGATGATTAAATGACGAGAATTACAAAGATGTGCATATATAGGAAGCTATTAAAAGTTTCCCAATCCACTATCATATGCAAAAGGAATAAACATCTCAATAATTTTAGACAATATGTAAACCATGGTACATCACACTAGACAAAGAATAAAATTAAATCCAACCCTTCATTTTCTTGTTGAAGATGCTTGGCCCATAGGTTGACTTGGTCATGTCCACAAGAAGTGGGAATTGCATTAATACAAAAAGATTGACCGGAACACTGACTAAACAAAATAAAGGAATAAAAATAAATGATTTTCCATGAAGCATTAGTAAAAGAGTAGCAGAGAACGCTACCATCATAGTTGCAATGGAGAAGAAGAGAGCAATAGGCCTATTATCATTTTCTTAGGCAAGGACTCGAGAAAATCTTCCTCTGCATAACGTGATGTTAAAATTCCCAAAAACATCAATACCGAAGCTGAGGAAGAAAATAGTGATAGGGAGTCGAATATCGCAAAGAGTTTGAATAGCTCTTTGTTTAAGAACATTGGCAAGCCCGTATTTTGATTGTTACCTCCTGGAACAGTAAAGGCCGCAGCAAACATAATCGTAACTATGAGAGCACCTACAACTGTACAGGAAGTTGCTGTGCTCTTTATCCATTCTTCTCCCTTTTTCATCAAATCCTCATGGTCGCGCGTAAATAATTGTCTGGGAGTCAAACAATCATTATTTAAACCTTTCTTAAGCATGGGAGGGACAAGACTCTCCACTTCCTGCATTGTTAAGCAAAACTTAGGGGGGGAAAGAACACTACCAAAATATTGCCAATAAAGCTATACCTATTGGCAAAAGCTAATAAAGTGAAATCAAAAGAAATTTGAATTGATAGTCAATCCATCTAATAAAGTGATAGAGCTAACCTTAAACCACTGAAGTTCTCTTTGCATTTGCAAAGCTGCACCTGGAATGTGATGAATCGGGGTGGAAGTTGTAAATATCCCTGCCATGTGTAATGTATTGTTGTAAGTTGCATCAAAACCAGATAGTGCAATTTTCCTTTGTGGTAACCCATAGATGAGGCTAAAAATTTTGGCTTGACGATGTAGGAGAGCGAGCATAAATATGGTTCTTTTTGCTGGATATTCAATGACGTACAAAAGGTCTGGATTTGCTCTCACTATCTCATAAACAAACTCAAAGTTTCCTTCCTTAATAGCACGAAAGATTGCTGCATAAACCCCACCATTACTCCTCGCTTCTTCATTCAATGTTGAAATCTTTTCGCACATACGGGACAGAAGTTCATGTGATTGGATATGGATCAACTTCATTTCCCTTAGTTTCTTGAATCCTTTTTCAATAATATCAAACAAATATCAATTTGAATTTATCAAAATAATTCAAAATACAGAAACAAAAATAAGAAAATCCAAAATTAGTCAAGAAATGATATTAATTTAACGGATTAGATTATTACCCAAAAGCAGATTTGCAGCTAGATGGTGTAAGAGAGCTCTTGCTGCGAAGTAAAAAATAAAATTTCTCATCACACATGCTAATCTCGTGTAATATTTTAACATACAAAATGAAAATTTGTCCTCCATTATATATGTATTGTCTGATGAAAAAGACCTCACATGCAAAAATAAAGGTCGAATGTGAAACCCTAGCTTTGTACTGGATAAATAAAGGACAAACTGTAGGTAAGAAAGTTTAGGGAACGACATACCTGATGTTGTGATAGTTTCTCCTTGTATATTTTGAATGTTAACACGAGTTTCATGAGTAGCACGAGAAGCTGGTCGAACGTGCATACCTTCCAACAAGGGAAAAACAAAAAATAGAAAGGTCAAGCAGTATTAATTCAAGGAGAAAAAAAGTCTAATATCTTTAAATTGAAGAGAACAAATTGATCATTCTAGATCCTAGCTCAGTGCATACTCTATATATATATATGTAACTAAAGAGCTCAACGAAAAGCAAGAGAAAAAAGAGTCATGCATACTCACAGGAGTAAACCCATCGCTTCCAAAACACAAGATGCTTTCCGCTTAGGAATGCCTCAGATGTAGAAGCTAATACGTACAAGGGAGAGAATTGCTCTCTATCCAAAGCGAAAGCTAATTGTGGACAACGTCGAATTAAATCCACAGCAATATCTATTTGTGTTGTAAAATGCATCAGAAACAAGAGCAAATTAAAAGGAGAATTGTATTTAAAAGAATCCAAATTAATTATTCAATCTGATCATAACATAATTCGATGAATGATTAGACAAAAAGTTCTTACCTAATGCTAGTGTATATATTGCGAAGGAAACAAGTGAAGCACCATGGTGGCCTTTTTCTGGCTCTAGATCGTGTTGGGGAGTGAGAGAATAGAGATAGTGAGCCAATTCTTTGTAGTCAAAATTCATAGATATAACAACGGGAATACTCCCCCAAGAACTCTCTGCAATGCTCACCAACTTCTGATTTTTTTTAATCATGCACTCTACCATCCGATAATTTCCGGTGGTAGTTGCCCTTGCTAGAGCTGTATATCCGTCAATATCTTGTATTGCCAAGTTGTCGTCTGACATTCTCTCCACCAGCTCCTCCACTATATGTTCATGACCAGCAAGAACAGCAATGTGAAGAGCCGTCTGATCTATAAATGTGATTTTGGCACTCGTGGCTTCAGGATGTAGCCTAAGGAAATCCTTTAGAGCATCCAAGTTGCCACTTCGCACAAGATTGAGCAGTGCTGCATATTTAACATAGTCGTGGCTCTTTTCGTCGCCCCTACCTGTCATGTGTTTTCTTTTCGTCATATATAGAATGAAGTCATGAATTGATGAGACCCTGCCATGTTTTCCTGTTTGTCTTCTATAGAGTGAAGGGAAATGAAACCCTTCTTCATGACAACCACATGAGGATGATCTTTTTATGCTGATTTTAGACTTCATAGTTAATTAACCGATATTTACAGGGAGAGAGAGATGATCTGAGACAGTCACCTGGGTTGTTTGATGAGTTTCGGTCAGTGGTTTTTTTAGCTGCTGCCCCTGATGGCTTGTCTTCTTTAGTGCCCGAGATATTTGATGAGTTTCCTTGTTCACCTACGGAGTTGAGTACTCCCTGCGATGGTTGTCCGTACCTTTTAGCCAACGTATCCCAAACAACTTTGGCAGAATTAATTTTCTTGATCTGGGAAAATATGTCAAGCTCACATGAAAGTCCAATTGCATTCAAAGCCGAAGCATTCTTCTCTATCCAAGCCTTATATTTAACTATATCATCTTCTGGTTTAGGAGGTTCCATAGATGTTTCAATTATATCCCAAAGATTATGAACCAACAAATAGTTCTTCAGAGAGACACTCCAATTTGCATAATTGTCTTTTCGAAGAGTTTCAAGAGCTGTAATGCTTGAACGAATACGAGGTGTCATGCTTAATCTGTCACAATATGAGATGTATATACATGCGTTAGGCGAAAGTTAGGATAGATAGAGATACTGTGTGTAATATATATGCAGTTCATTGTTCAGAGTGAAAAAAATTTAACAATCCTTGAAATTAGATTTCTCTCGGCCTAATACATAAAAGGACAGAGAACGCCAACTACAAGGTCCAACAGACTTAAATCCCAGGTTCTTTTTTCCTTCTGAAAACCCCCGATCTTATTGGATTCCCATTCAGTTTATGACCAAAAATAGAGAAACATTAACAACAGCTATAAGACTTGGCATTTATAGCATAGCCAAAACATGAAGCAATTGCTTACCGGGCCGGATAATTGTCGTTGATTTCTAAGAACTTCAAGAGAAACTGTGCTTGGAGAATATTTGTTGTCGCAGTACTTAATCTATCAGGCTATGCAATAATTTGTGTGGAACTAGGTGAAACTTGGAAGAAATAGACAGTGTGATATATAGTCCATTTCTGGATACCTTGCTAAACTCTTTGGCCTTCTAGCTAACTCATTATCTTCTGCAAGACATTGATTCTCACGCCTGTCTTGATTCCAAAAGCAATTTGTGTTTGGTGTGTGTAGAACAGTAAAATGTGTACATCAAGTGATGCCTATTGTTATAAAGAAGGGCGATGTGCAGATCTCTCAAAGCTATGATTGAATTTCAACAATAAATTAATATGATAGTTGGATGTAATAATTCTCGACAAAAGTATATAATATGCAAAATAACAATATATAAAGTAGATCTCAACCATGAATAAAAAGAGAAAAGGAATTTGAGGCTGGTTCCACTGAGGATTCTAAAGCAGGAATGTCTCTGATTGCAAGTAAAGGTATGTTCCTAATTAATCTGATTGCAACCAAGTTATGGAATATTAGTTGTTCTTTTTTTGTTGCTTCGAATGTTGAAGGCACCTCTGGGGGGTAATCTATATTTCTCTGCTGCTTTGAGTGTTAGGTGGTTAAACTAAAGGCTAGCACTCCTGATCAGATGGAATAAACTTTTTCTCTCTTTGTTTCTTTGAATGTTAGGCTCCTCAGGGGAATAAAATCTTTGCTTTTGTTTCCTCTCTTTGTTAACATGCTGAATGTTTGTTATATTAGGTGGTAAAATTAATGTAGCTCCTCAGCAGTACATCAAGGCGTGAAGGATGAAAGCAAAAGGTTTGGACCCTTAAGCCAAGTTGTTGCTGGCCAAAATTTGGCCCAAATATTTCCTTCATTTGCGCTTTTATTAAAAAACCAACTTGGCCCGACTTAATACTTGGGGTCCAAGATGTAATCTAAATATTTGGGGCGGCAAGGTCCTTGTATTTTAGCCATAATTGCTCTTTGTAAATAAACAAACAAATAAACAGTTTCTTAATACTCTTTGTTTTGTTGACAAAACAAATAAATAAAACAGAGTAAGACAGATAAGACTGGTTTTCTTACAAATTGAGCAAAAGACCAAACAAAACGTTTCAATACACATTTAGGTTCACTTTCACGTTTCAAGAAAAAAAAAGGGGTTAACTTTCATGTCAACTAGTTAATAGTTTCTACCACTTCTCCATTTTAAGTACTTTCAGGAGCCATAGGTATCTCGTGAGAGAGATTTCTATAGGAGGATTTATTCTTGGTAGTCAGAGAATAAAAATGTCCCTCTTATCCTTTTGTGGAATATTTCTGCTAAATTTGTATAGAGCATTAGTTTCCGTTTACGCAGTTGATACATCCAGAAATTATCATAGCCTATGATTGAACAAAAATGAAGAACAAACGTTAACATATGCCATTAAGCTGGCCTCTTTCTTTTTGGCAGTTTGGCAAAATCTGACAGGAGTTGTCAGCAACGCAGACAACAAAAGTTTCATTTTGGAAGTAGCTTCGTAATAGCCTTAGTGTTGTAGAAATGAACCTGTGCATTCCCAGCCACCTTTAAATGACGCGTGTGGACAGGTTGGATGGGCAGGGAGAAGTGAGTTGCAGGTGGAATGGGAACGGTGAGGAGGGACTAACGACAAAGAATATAGATGATAGGGACTAATTTTATGATTTTGTTATTTTAGGGATTAATTTGATTTTATCGTATAACACAATTACAGATACTAATATGGTATTTATCCCTTATTATATCGTGGAATGTTGTGGGGGCTTAAGACACCGACACAGATTAATTACAGAAATTAAAAAAAAAAAATTAAAGGAAAGGAATCAAATGTGAATCTCGATAAACAGGTGGAACCATATTGCCCATCACGGCAGCATCCCATCCCTGCTATTAAAACATAATTGTCCAGCCTGCCAAACGTGACTGACTGGACCTAATCAACTAGACGAACAGGGTCACATCTCGGTAGATTAATTAAAAATCAGATATGATATAACGAGTAATTTAATAACTGGTGGCTATATATAATAGTGGCAAAATTGTCTTAGTTATAACTGTTTTACACGAATGACAGTGTTTTAGTGTGGTAGATGGGCCTGTGAAATAGTACTGTTGTAAGGAGCTCTAAATTGGGATGCTACAATTGGATTGTTGGCAACCTTTAAAGCTAGTGAGAAGCTCTTGCAAAGTACAGAATGAGAGTTAGTTCGTACTTAGAAGGCACTCTAAATCAATATGGGTTTGTAAAGATGAGATTGTCAAACTCAAAGATTGAGCAGAATGAACCACATGACCTGGCAATAACATAATTCTTAATTGCAACTTGTATGTATGTTACCTTACCCGCGAGTCAGTGGATTTCTATCCAAATATGGAGGTGTTCAAGAGTGAAAATTTTGAGGGTTAAAAATTTTGGGAGTTTTAGAATTTGTAAAAAAATAAAGATATTTTATGAGATTTGATGAAAAAGTGAAGAGAGAGAATATTTAAATAAATTATAATAAAAAAGAATAAATTGAGGAGGAGAGAGAGATTATTTTATAATTTTTTAATGTGGGTAGAAATTTTGAAGGGTGTAAATTTTCACTCCCGAACACTACCATAGGCATGCATCATCTTCAAAGAGATGAGAGAATCAAAATCACTAGAGTGAGGAAAAGCACTCTGATTTGCAAATGCATTTTCACAACATAACATCAAATAAGGACATTCACATTAGGCATAGATTAGCACTTCAAAAGAACAGACGAGATACAAAAGAGCATCCTTTTTTCCATTTCTGCAGAGATATGTGGAATCAAAAGCAAGTCTCAGTGTCTCACACCTTGCTTCACAAGCAAAACATCAAAACTTTTTAGTAATAACACTTGGCTTGTTGCCAGCAAATAATGATCATTTCCTTATTGTCTTTTGGGTCTGGGTACCAGAAGAATAATTTCAAAATGGAGAGAGATTCATTTAAATTCTTCCACAGGGATAAACAAGAAAGTGGCAGATTGAACGAATTATATAGTGACAAAATTGTCCTAGTTATAACTGTTTTACACGAATGAGAGTGTTTTTAGTCTGGACCAAATAGAACAAGGGGAAAATCAAAGGAAAAGAGAATGTGGCGGCGATGGTTGAGAAGCGGTGGAGCAGTGAAGCAGAGCGTGTCGGCAGTTTTTGGCGAAGTCCATGGGGAGGAAGTCGAAGCCTCAATATCGGGATTAAGGGCTATTGTTCCTGCATCATCATTGTGGTTGAGAGCGTTGTCATCATCATCAGATTGTGCTAATACGGGCTCTAGGAATGGAGGCTGCTATGGGATATCGTTCACGGAGGCGAAGAAGCTATTGCGGTTGGTGAATGTGGTGGCGCTGAAGAAGAGGCTTGGGATGGACGGGAAGGAGTTCATCGGGTACTCGGAGCTTTTGGAAGCCTGCGAGAGCATGGGTGTCGCCAAATCCATCGAGGAGGCCGCTGCTTTCGCCCGAGTCCTGGACGAGGCTGGTATCATCATTATCTTCCGCGACAAGGTCTACCTTCATCCGGATAAAGTAAGCTCTTTTCTATCTTTCATTCTGGTTGTGAACGATAGAAGAGAGCTTTGAGGGGTACTGGGAGCATTTTGGAAGTATGCACCAGTTAGTTACTTCATGTTAAAATACCTGCTTCTGTATGTTAATGGGAGGAATCTGCAAACCCCTTGTAGCTTTGAGGGGTTAATTGGGATTCAAAGTGCACCCAATTCACAGATTTCTCGCAGTGAAGCTTCTACTCCTTTTCTATTGATTTTGTGTCCTTCCTAACTCTACTAGAAATCACGGTTGATGATGTTTAAGCTAGAATTATCATTTTTTAGTTTGTGTCACGCTTAACTGTTTACTGTGCGGGTTTATCTTTTCATGCATTGCTTCTGTCAAGTTATCTTCTGTTATTCTTCGGTATTTCCATACTTGATGCATTAGGGGTGGGTTCAATTGGTTGGAGCAGAGTGCTGTACCCTCTTGGTCAGAACTAGGTATATGGACGACATCCCTTTGTTCTTTCCTTGGACTGGATATGGAAAGCAAGGGAAATTTGGCTTATAGGGTAGAAACCAGTGAAAAAGATCTTGCAGCTTTTTGACAAGTCAATCGTTATGCGATATGTGGCACGTTTTCTTTTTATCTGCGTATCAAGTATCCTTTGATAATGCTTTTTGTCCCCTCAAATCTATTGGAAACTGTAAGGCTAACTAAGAATAGGCCAGGATTCTCCTTGTGAGGTGAAAGTTTTTTGTTATTCTAAGAGTTTAGGAAAATAGAAGTATTCGGTTTGGGCATGCATTAGCATGATTACTCAATGTTTGAAAGGCTATTGGTGGCATTGTGATTTTATTGCAAGTTCTTTTTACAAACAAGGCATAAAGCGAAGTACGCTTTGTAGACTGCTGGACAATTGGAAAATTTCATTACGGCAAACGAATGTTAATGAAATGAATACTCTGTATGGCTCATGAAAAACAAAAACTTAGGAATGCAAAAAGAAAAGAGTACCCAAGATGAATTGATGGGCGGCAAAAGCAGTTTTAAGATATGAATGCAGTTCTGCTAAAAGTTATTCAATACAAGATTGGAGATGGAAAGCTCATGGCAATGGAAACAAGCATGTCTATCCCAGATTGATTTGATACAGAGAAAGGATGGAAGGGTATCATAATTCTGGTTTTTTTTGGGCAATGGGACTAAGGTTGATTTGGTTCCATAAACATCAAGAATAACCAACTGGACTGGGTTGCATATCAAAATTTGGACTTTCATGCAGGCTGAGGCTGCATCCTACATCAAAATTGACTGCCCTTGCTGCATCAAAGTTTCGGAAGCTATACCTGATTCCTGAAGGTGTTCTGTTGGAAAAGAACTATTGTTAAAACCCTGAATCTAGTCAAGTGTTTAAAACGAAAGATCACTTTTATTTTCTGGAGAAAAATATCACTGAACTACCAAACTGTGTTTGACACCGGTTTTGTTCTCTTCGGACTGTAGGCCTACTGCTTATAAGCTTTTCAAGTATCCGTGGAATCATTCTGTGGAATTCCACATTGGTTGCTCTTTGTGTGTTGAGCCTTTGAGCTTGAACTATGCTTAGCTCCTATAAAATGTGATGGAAATTGGTACCCAGATGTAGTATTTCAAGGTTTCTGCTTTAACCGCAGGCCGTGTCAGCCAGGAGCCAGCTTGAATTGCTAACTCCCAACTGTTTGCCCCTTTCTTTTATTAGCACTTCCCTGTTGTGGGTGTGGGTTTTCAGAAAGCAATAAATTTAGAGCCTGAGCTACTGATATGGTTTTTGTCTTATGCATTTTAGCTTGTCCATATTTAGATGCCAATGATGATTCATATTAAATGGTGATGCTTCACCTTCTTATTTGTTCAGGTAGTGGATCTGGTCGGAAGAACAGTGCCCCTTGCTCTGACTTCTGAAGATGACCCCATGAGGGATGAGTTGAAGAGGCTGCAGGAGAAGAAGGAAGAAATTGATGTGCTGGCACATAAGCAGGTCCGGCGCATCCTCTGGACTGGGTTGGGGTTAGCTGTGGCACAGATTGGCTTCTTCTTCCGGCTAACATACTGGGAATTTTCATGGGATGTTGTGGGGCCCATTACATTTTTCACAACCGCCACTGGCATAGTAATAGGTTATGGCTACTTCCTGTTCACTTCAACGGACCCCACGTACAAAGACCTGATGGAGAGGCTGTTTCTTTCAAGACAGAGGAAGCTATTCAAGAAGCACAATTTTGATGTTGAAAGATTCAAAGAGCTGCAAAAAAAGCGCTGAACACCCCTTGACGCGGCAGCCCCCATTAGAAACCGTGTGGAACTGGAACTGGTGCTAGAAATGCTTTGCTGAGGGTCTAATATTTGGTTTTGCAATCTTCGCAATTTGAATTTAACCGCTGCAACGATCTCTCCCCTCACGTTTTTAAGCATGTTGGGGACCGACATTTAACATAACTGCTTTTTTTTTGCTGGTTTCTTTTGGTTTTCGATACTGGCATTTTTGCAGCTTCTCCCCATGCACAAAGAATTTAGCAGGCGAGTTTCTTCTTCTTCTTTCTTCCTCCGGTTAACGGTGGAGTGGCGAAGTACCCGGTCTTACCCAATTCTCCAAGTCTTACCCCAGCGATACCAATACAGACTGAACGTTATATAAAAGATCTTGGTTTATGTCTAGTGCAATCTCACATGTATAGTTCTTTACGCTCAGAATTTAAAACAGCAAAAGGGAATTCGTTCAGACCACTGGTCTTGACGTTTTCTTCCATGCGCAACAAAATGGGTTCCAACATATTGACTTAGAATTGGAGGGAAAATCCTTGGATCCAACAGACTTACTAGAATATTGAAATAAGCTGTGAAAGTAAAATTTGACTGGGCCTAGTAGATGAGTTGAGACTGAATTATGGTCTTGTTCGTGCTGTAGTAAAGAGCAACCAAATTCCCACGGCCTGTCGTACTCCAAGCAAGAAAAACAGCTCATCTCACAGCAAATGAAAAACATAGTTTTAATAGCAGTGAACGGTAAATACAAACCAACTAAGAATAAAAGACTAAATACAAACCACAACTAGCAGCTTTCATTATTGCACTGCTTATAAAGGGAACTTTTGAACTCATTGCAGCTACCACCTGCAAAATAAGTTAGCTATGAGACATGAAGAACAATTCACAGTAGGATTCCATACGCGCACATGCAATAATTTCTCAAACACCTTCAGCTCGGTAGATGTATAAGAGTTGGCAGAGTTGACCTATCACGAGGTGAAACTCCTAAAATCAACTTCTTTCAGCCTCCTTGACCAAAATATAGTTTCTAATTAGTCTAAGCAGACATGCATACATAAGTAAAGATCTCCACAAATTTTAGTACATGGAAAGAGCTAGTAGCTGTCCATGGACAATTAATGAAGACAATATATACATAATGCAAACACTATTTATCCATATAGACATAACATGAAAAGATTGCATCTATGTCAACTTTATACATTACAAGATGAGTGACAATTGACAATTACTAACATATGGTGGAGTGACCTCTAAGGAAGAGAAATGAGACTTCGGGATAATAAGAGAATGCCTGGTAAACAAAGAAAAGATTAGATTGAGTCTAGGAGTAATGTCAAAAGAAAACCAAGACAATACAACTAGAGCTCTTCAAACATTTGTTAGCATAGGGATCCTTTTGGAGCCATGGTTACCAATTCATTTTTTTCTCTATTGATAAATCATACACATGCCTACGGAATGCGGATACTTCAAAGTACTTGTCGTATGCCGATACTCATATTAAATACCTATCCTACCAGAAATGTTGGCATACGAGTGGAGGTGTAACCTAACTCAAAATCAACACTTGGTGTCCTTCACAAAGTAGACCTCTTTCAATGAAGCTTGGGGTAAAAATGAAAGAGATGCAAAACGGAGTGAAACCAGATGTTGAATTGTTGGCAACCTTTAAAGCTAGTGAGAAGCTCTTGCAGATAGTATACAATAGAAGAATGAAACTAAAAACTTGCAAAGTATAAAATGACGCAGTTACATGGAATGAATCCAAGCAACAGAAGCCCCTAGCTGTCATTTGAGATAAATTAAATAAGAGGATCCAAGAGAGCACACGGTTTTTGAACAGGAGCAAATTAGTCATCTATTTGTAGTTCTCCATGTCTAAGAACAACCTATCAGTAATAAGATCGTGTTTAGACCAAACATTAATCACAAATCTTATTGGAGCAGTTTTTTTAACACTTCTGTTCTAGTTAAACAGGTTTTTCTGCATGCAACTGTCCATAGATCTCCACACCTCAAGTTTATTTGTCTTATTGATTATATCAACAATTGCACTCTGGGTACTTACCCAACATAAAACAATTGCACTCTGGTAATCCTTGCCGAACATTGATTTCACCCTCAACCAAATAGAAATTCACGCAAAGGATGCGGCACATATTGGGCAGAAGCAGTACAGCCTACAACTGGGGTCAAGCGATAATCAAATGGACTTAATTACGACTATCATTGCTTGAAATAGAAAAAAAAAATCATAGAAAACTTTCTACAAGATATCTGCAGTGACATTTAAAATCAATTGTTAAAACTCCAATGAAGAGAAGTCATAACTGTGAGCACAGTCGACAGAGTGTTCTATTTTTAATTGCTGCAGTAATGGAATTAAAAGAAAAAAGTCAAACTCTACAAGCAACATCACTTGAGAGTTAGTTTGTATTAGAAGGAAGTCTAAGCTAAATCAATTCAATTCAAGTATGGGTTTGTAAAGATGAGATTGTCAAACCACAGGAAATCCTAAAGATTGAGCAGAATGAACCACACCTGGCAATAACATAATTCTTTTTTCTTTTTTTTCTAATTCCAGCATGGAGGAATCTTGGAGAGAACCAAATGAGGAAGACCAGAGAGTGGGATATTTCCTACAAAATTCTCCACAGCAGCCGATTTCGCAAGCTCGTGAGCCATAGACGTAGGCACGCATGTATGTATGTTACCTTAATTGCAACTTGTATGTATGTTACCTTACCCATGAGTCAGTGGATTTCTATCCAATATATGTAGGCATGCATCATCTTCAAGGAGCTAAGAGAATCAAAATCATTAGAGTGAGAAAAAGCACTCTGATTTGCAAATGCATTTTCACAACATAACATCAAATAAGGACATTCACGTTAGGCATAGATTAGCACTTCAAAAGAACATACAAGGGATACACAAGAGCATGCTTTTTTCCATTTCTGCAGAGAAATGTGAAATCAAAAGCAAGTCTCACTACTTACCCAAAAAAAAGCAAGTCTCACACCTTGCTTCACAAGCAAAACGTTAAAACTTCATAGTAATAACACTTAGCTTGTTGCCAGCAATAATGATCATTTCCTTATTGTCTTTTGGGTCTGGATACCAGTAGAATAATTTCATAATGAAGAGAGATTCATTTAAATTCTTGTACACGGATAAACAAGAAAGTGGCAGATTTATCTACACAATTTAAGAAGTAGAATTTGGCAGTCGTCTAATGATTGCCTCGTTGCCACTTGGACTCTCGACATCTATAAGTTCCTATACACATTCTACACCATAACACGTTGGTATTCCCTCCTGTGCTTAAAATTTCAACAGGCAATGAATGTCGTAAAGTTAGGAAACCAAAAGTGCACGCCAATCAATTCAATAGCGCCTCCAAACTAACAAGTTAATGTCTAGTCTCGGACCACGCAATGTCACAAAATGAAAAATAGCAACTTCCGGAATCCCGATGACCAGGATTGCAAAAATTTCTGCGCATGCAGCATTTTCTACACGCTCTGTTTGTTAACCGGAAAAAAGTTGAAGGAAAATCATACACGCGCACACATAACTCTCCTAAGATTTGAAATACCAAATTATATACTAAACTTAGATTCCTTCAAGCTTTCCAAACTCCAAGTATCGTTTACTATTCCCGAATTCTTATAAGCAGCCAAACGAAAGTGATCAAAGAACAAAACAAATTGAAGAAAGAAACAATACCAAAGTACCTTCAGAGCTGGTAATTCGCTGATCTTCTTTCCCAGAATCATGTGTCACGTTCGAACCAGAAGCGCAATCCGAACACGAAACGCCCGAAAATCGGGTCGGAGTCCGGCCTTGAGCCAGACTCGAATCTGGGCGGAGATGGGAACAGAGAATGGTGAGCCTCCTTGCCATCATTTTAATCAAAATCGAACCTTGTGACGAAATGAGCGGCTATGGCTCTGTCATGGTTCTTATGCTCCCGGGGAGTGAGCTTTTGAGGTGAGATCTGGAAAGGCCAACCGGTGGTTTGGTTTTTTGTCTGTTTCTCTGCCAGTTAATCAATGCACCGATGGTGTTATGGAGGCAAGGGGGTAGACGTAGACGTCTGAAGTGGCGCAGTGGTGGAGACTGTGGCACTGGCCGTTGGTTACTTCTGCTTTATCCACAAAGAGATGAGTTGCTAACGAGAAGTTTCGGTCTGTGCTCATGATCTAATTTGTGAAATTTATTTATTTATTAAAATTTGTGAAAAAGACAACAGCCTCTCATTTTAAATCTAATTTAAAAATGCTAAATATATTAATTTAAATTTATTTTTATTAGGAATTTGTGAAAAAGATGAGAAGAGATAATTTGATATCGTTTTTGATATAAAAAAATATATTAAAATTTATAAAAATGTGAAGAGAGATGAACACTAACCTTATAATGTTGAATACTTAAGCTTATTGGTTTGATGAAACTATGGGGGGTTTTTAAGCTAAATTCTAAGGTGCTTTATTTGATTATGAATCATAATATCTACTCAAAGTAGCTAATCAAAATGAAAAAAGAAAAAAAACATAAAGTATACAAAGACATGATCAAAAGCTACTAAAAGTTCCCCAATCCAAGAAGAAGAATAAACATCTCATTAATTTGAGAGAATGTATCTTAATGGGTGGAACATGTACATCATACTAGGCAAGAAACAAAATAAAATCCATCGCTTCATTTTTTTATTGAAGATTCCTGGCCCATAAGTTGACATGGTCATGTCCACAAGAAGGGGAAATTGCATTAATACAAAAAGAGTGACGGAAGACTGGCTAAACAAATTATAGGAATAACAATAATGACTTTCCGCGAAGCATTAGTAAAAGAGTAATAGAGAATGTGACCATCATAGTTTTAATGGAGAAAAAGAGAGCAAATAGGCCTATTATCATTTTCTTGGGCAAGGACTTGAGAAAATCGTCCTCTGCATAACGTGATGTTAAGATTCCCATAAACATCAATACCGAAGCCGAGGAAGAAAACAATGACAGGGAGTCGAATATCATGAAGAGTATGAACAATTTTTTGTTTAGGAACATTGAAAAGCCTGTGTTTTGGTCATTACCGCCTGGAACAGTAAAGACTGCAGCAAACATAATGATAACTATTAGAGCACCTACGACTGTATGGAACTTGCCGTATTCTTCATCCATTCCTCTCCCTTTTTTCCTCAAGTCCTCATGGTTCTGTGTAAACAATTGTTTGGGAGTCAAACCATCTTTGTTTAAATGTCGTGAATCATGGGAGGGACAAGGCTCTCCACTTCCTGCATTGTTTAAGCAAAAGCTTAGGGAAAAAAGACTACCAAAATATTTCCAATATTAGAACTACCTAGTGGGCAATATTTACTTTTCCTTGGTAAATGAATATTATGTCGCCGCTGGAAATAAGAGTTTTGAATGATTTAAACAAAGTATTTGAAGGAAAAGAAAAGGAATTTGAATTGATATTCAATCCAATAACGCCCTCTAAATAGAATTGTTTTTCAATAGTCTCTCACGTAGAATTTCTGCTGCCTTTAGAATGTAATAAACCCATACTAGAAAATCATCCCACGTCTAACATATCAATTTTGGGTTCCTAGATTTCCTTCACGATTTGTACTCCTAGCTAGATGTGAGTTAGAATATCCTCTTCGCCGCCTATATAAATCTATACATATAATGTTAAATCGACCATATATGCAGTAAATAGAGAGAGTATGACCAAGAAATGATATATGATAGACGAAAAGTGATAGAGTTAACCTTAAGCCACTGAAGTTCTCTTTGCATTTGTAGAGCTGCACCTGGAATGTGTTGAATAGGAGTGGAAGCTGTAAATATCCCAGCTATGTGTAATATATTGTTGTAATTTGTGTCAGAACCAGATAGTGCAGCTTTCCTCTGTTGTAACCCATAGATGAGGCTAAAAATTTTGGCTGACGATGTAGGACAGCGAGCATAAATATACTTCTTTTTGTTGGATATTCATGGACGTACTGAAGGTCTGGATTTGCTTTCACTATCTTGTAAATAAACTCAAAGTTTCCTCCCTTAATAGCACGGAAGATTGCTGCATATACCCCGCTGTTAGTCCTCTCTTGAGCATTCAAAGTTGCTATAGGTTTGCACATGCGGGACAGAAGTTCGTGTGATTGGACATGAACCAACTTCATTTCACGTATTTGCTTGAATCCTTTTCAACATCAAATAATGTCAATTTGACTTGATCAAAAAAATTGAAAATACATATAATATATCCAAAATTAGTCAAAAAATGATATGAATTAACGGATTAGATTATTTACCGAAAGCAGATTTGCAGCTAGATGGTGTAAGAGAGCTCTTGCTGCGAAGTAAAAAATAAAATTTCTCAACACAGATGCTAATAAAAAAAATTAAGTATTACTATACCATTAGACAGTTCATTGTGCATATGACATGCCACTACAAATATCTCTTGCTCCGTAATTAGTAATAATTGAGGAACTTCCTGCGTACTAGAATAAGCTAAATCCACATATGAGTCAATATAATCCTGGCCACGATATGGCATGATCCTCATAATTAATGAAATCTAAATGTAATTCTCATCATATTTAGATTTAAATCATGTCCTATTTTAAAATACAACACGAGAATTTGTCATCCATTACTATGGTCCGATGAAAAAAGACCACAGAAATAAAGGTCGAATGTGAATACACGTTGCATAAAGCTGGATCCCAATAATAGTTAGAGTAATTATTAAGAGAGATAAAAAAAAAAATATAAGTGTAGGGTTAGAAGGTTTGCAGGACAACATACCTGGTGTTCTGATAGTTTTTTCTTGAACGTTTTGAATGTTCACACGAATTTCATCACTAGCACGAGAAGGTTGAATGTGAATACCTTCCAATTAAGAAGGGAAAAACAAAAAACAGAGAGGTCAAGCTAGCAATATTAATTCAAGGGAAAAAAAAGTCTAATATCTTTGCAGAGAACAAATTGATCTCGATCCTAGCTAAATGCATACTACATAATTAAAGAGCTCAACGAAAAGCAAGAGAATTGAGCAGAGAGTCATACTTACATGAGTAAACCCATTGCTTCCAAAACACAAGCTGCTTTCCGCTTGGGAATGCATCAGATGTAGAAGCTAGGGCGTACAAGGAGAACATTTCTCTCTGTCCAAAGCAAAAGCTAAACGTGGGCATCGTCCAATTAAATCCACAGCAATATCTATTTTTGTTGTAACATGCATTCAGAACAACGTCGAGAAAAAGGGCCGGGAATTGTATTTAAAAGAATCCAAATTAATTAGCCATCATATCATAACATAATTTGATGAATGGTCAGATCTCGAAAACTTCTTACCTAAAGTTAGAGTGTATATAGCGAAGGAAACAAGTGAGGCACCATGGTGACCTTTTTCTGGCTCTAGATCCATCAACGAGTGTGAAGATAGAGATAGCGAGACAATTCTTTATAGTCGAAACACATAGATATAACAACCGGAATGCTCCCATAGGATTTCTCTGGAATGCTGACCAACTTTGGATTTTTGTCAATCATGCACTGTACCATCCGAAAATCTCCATTGCAAGTTGCCTTAGCTAGAGCTGTATATCCTTCAGAATCTTGTATTGCCAAGTTTTCGTCTGACATTCTCTTCACCAGCTCCTCCACTACATGTACATGCCCAGTACGAACAGCAATGTGAAGAGCCGTCTGATCCCCATTAAATGTGATTTTGGCGCTCGTGCCTTCGGGATTTAGCGCAAGGAAATCCTTTAGAGCATCCAATTCACCACTTCGCACAGCATTGACCAAGGGGTAAATATTTAACATAGTCATGGTTCTCGCGTCGCCGCTACCTGTGGAACTTGGAAGCCACAAACTAGTTATATTTTGATTTTTGATTTTTTTTTTTTTCGCTTGAAGTTTTGCAAAAACTCTTTTACCAGATGACAACTTAACTCACAAAGTATGAAATTCTACCTTAATTAGATCGGCATCGATCGAACTTTAGTGCTTCCTTGAATTCCTCCCGAATGTCCTCGAGGAAAACGCGCTTTCACATTTTTATTATCTCCGCTTGATCACTCATTATCAGCATAGTGTGGGATTTTGTTTTCTTTGAGCGATAAATATATAACAACTATATATTTATAAAACTATTTAAAACCTTATTCTTCTTTGTACTTGTGCGGAGAAACAGAAATGATCTGAGACAATCACCTGAGCTGTTTTATAAGCTTTCTTCCCGAGATATTTGATGAGTCTATAAGCTTTCTAGTTCAACGATTTGATCACCTGCAGCCTCTTGTGATTTGTCCTCTTTAGTGCTCGAGCCATTTGATGAGTTTCCTTGTTCAACTATGGAGTTGAGTACTCCTTGCGCTGGTTGTGCGTACATTTTAGCCAACATATCCCAAACAACTTTGGCAGAATTAATTTTCTTGATCTGGGAAAATATGTCCAGCCCACATGAAAGTCCAATTGCATTCAAAGCCGAAGCATTCTTCTCTGTCCAAGCCTCGTATTTAACTATATCATCTTCCGGTGTAGGAGGTTCCATGGTTGTTTCAATTATATCCCAAAGATTATGGGCCAACAAATAATTCTTCATAGAAACACTCCAGTTTGCATAGTTGTCTTTTCGAAGAGCTTCAAGAGCTACACGGGGTGCCATGCTTAATCTGTCACAATATGAGGCGTATATGCATGCGTTAGGTGAAAGTTAGGATAGATAGAGATACTGTACGTGTAATATGCAGTTCATTGTTCGGCACATAAACACCAACCAAAAGGCCCGAACAACACACAATGGCATGCGTGGTGGCTCTGTCCTTCGCTGGAGGAGAGATGGCAGCCTGCTTGATCCCACTTCCTCATCATTGTTCAGAGTGAGAAGAAAATTTTTGCAGTTCATTGTTCAGAGTGAGAAGAAAATTGAACAATCCTTGAAATTCCATTTCTCTACCCTACAAGCTAACTCATCATCTTGCTGGAAGTGATGTACAATGACTGAGGACCCGGCAGAATCGTTCAAGTGCAGAGTACTGAGAGTCCGAGAGTAGGTGTAATAGATAAAAGGGCCAGAAGGCCAAGCACAAGGCCCAACGGCTTAAAGCCGTTTTTCATCAGATGAAATGTGTCAAATGCCCAAACTCAAAACTTGAGTCTAAAGACCCAAGAAAAATCACCGGATCAGTTATCCGTACACTCAAATGGGGTCAAAAGTTCCGATAACAACACTGGGACCTGGCCCCGTGGTGTTTTAAGTGTTAAAATTTCAGTGCGGTTAAAATTTTAAGGCGTTAAAAGTTGATAAAAAATGAAAAGAAAGATCATTTGAATGTATTTTTTATATTTATTAAGATAAAAGAAGATGACTATAATATTTTATAATTATTTTATTAAACCAAAATTTTGGATTGCCTAAAATTTCGGCACATACACACCAACCAAAAGGCCCGAACAACACACCATGGATCCTACCATATTGAAGACGCCTAGCCAGGGAGGAGGAAGAACATCCTCTTCGGAATGAAAGCAGTACTGGTACTTTATACACCCAATAAATCTTACCTGTAATCTCTATTCTTACTCAAAATATCTGCTTCACTTTCACTCTCTGCTAATTTTCAAGTCTCAGAAGTAATAATATTCATTCACCTCTTTCTATCTTTCTCTCAAGTCCCTGATCACTTAAAACTGTTGAACGGTTGTAATAAGACTCGTCAAAGTCATTATTAACTAGGAACTCCAAGGATTGTGAACAATTAATTTCTTTCTTCGCACTCTTGTTCTCAAGTAAGAAATCTCAAACGAGAGATCTATCACATCTATCTGTTTTTTTCTTCTTTTCCCCAGAACCAAACAACGACTAGTAGTTGATGAACACGAAAAATGGAAGAACACAATTAGAAGAAAAAGGAAAAGAATCACCAACTTAAAAGGCAAAAAAGAAAGAAAGAAGTAATTTCGTCATTTAAAGTCTAAAGAGCGCACATGCAATTTCTTCATTTTTTCTCAAGTTTATGTTCAAATTAACGAAAATTATATATATATATATATATAGAGAGAGAGAGAGAGAGAGAGAGAGAGAGTGGAATATGTCAAATAGTTCGAGAGAGCAATGTTTTAAAGTTGTTTTAAAGTGAAAAGTGTGCATGACCATTGGCTAAACTTATGAAGAAATTACAGCGCTAAAATTTTAGTTCTTTTAAAATAGTCTTTCTCTTCATGAGTAGTATCGCTATGCTTGGAAAATTTCACTTCATTGAACATTAAAGCCGACATCTAAGACATAGATGAAGAAGTTACATCAATATACGTTGCCCAAGTTTCAATTTCAAATCCAAACCCCATTAGCTTAGAAAAAGGAAAAATCCAAACCCTATTAAATCAAAATCTGTAAATTCTCACACTTGAAGTCCACCAACTGCATGTGTTCTTCAAACTGCTCAGAATATCTGCTTTACTTTCACTCTCAGCTGGTTTATTGTTCATTCGCTTCTCTCAATCTTTCTCTCAAGTACTTGCTCAGTTAAAAAAACGCAGAAAAGAAGAATCATCCTACACTGATGTAAATGAAAAATATGGTGCAAGAATAGGAGTAATTACTTACAGGGGCTATATAAGGAAAAAAAAAAAGAAGATACTTACAGGGGCTGAACGTACGGGATTGTCTCCAAATTGCCGCTTACAAATCGCCAAGAGTGGAAGTCCCCTGTAGGCTGTAGATTAACTCAACTGACTGGAATGGTTAGCCAATGACCTGAAGTTAAGGAAGCTAATTAGGGTAAATTTGTCATTAATAAAGCACCTCGATAATTGCTATTCAATAGATTAAGAGAAACTTGCTCCTTATAAAAATGGGAACTCTTTTTTTTTTTTTTTTTTTTTTCAGTTTTCTAGACAGTCAGAACTCCAATCAAAGATCAACCTTATAATTGGGAACTTGCGTAGTGCTTTTGTTGGTTTTCTATTTGTCCAAAGTCGCTTTTTTTGACTACTGAAGGCCAAAGAGATCTCAACATCTGGAAATTAGCAGGAAACCTAAAACTAGTTTCTAGGCCAACAAACTGCATTGTCATACGTTTGAGGGAGTCAGAAGAAATTGGTGGAATCCAACCTTGTTGTTTATTGTAATTGGGATCTGAATGGGGGCATAAGAATAATTAAAGAAACTATCGAAAATTAAAGGAAAGGAATCAAATGTAAATCTCGATAAACAGGTGAAACCATTCAGGTCATCACGGCATCATCCCATCCCTAATATATAAGAGCACCTTGCTAATTGCGATTCAATAGATTGATGTAAACGAAAAATCTGCTCCGAAAAAACAAAAGGAAATTAATTACAGGGCTGGAAGAGCTGTCTACCAAAACTGCCGCTCGTAAATCGACTTAACAAAATGGTTTGCCACCGACACGCAGTTAAGGAAGCTATGAACTGAGACTTTCAAATTTGCATTTGCTGTCTACGAGGAGAAGCGTTATAGAGGATGTGGGGACGAAGTACAGTGCAAATTTATCTCTTGGACGGAACCACCATGATTAAAGTCAAGCCCAAAAGATATTTTTTTTGTAAAATAATTAATAATTTTAATTCAATGGCAGGGGAGAAGGGAAAACTTCCTTAAGAAATAGGCAGTTATCAAAAATCTCTTTAGTAAAGGGGTCTATTTGCTTTTCCTGAATAATTCACTGTGAGATTAGTAGCCCCCACTTCCTGAAGTGCGTTACAACTGGCATGTACGGACTAACAGGTTTCTTTAGTTTCCAGGCCTCAGCATTGATTGGACCGGACCTGCTCCAACGAGAGAGAACGGAATAACACGAAGTCTTAGCCTAAAAGCTTTTTCTTCCTTCAGTTTGTGGGCCTTTGCCAATGTGCGTCTGGCTGATTAAAGTTGGAATAAAGCTGGATTTGAAAGAAAGATTTCCCTGCTCATTGACTGTCTGACAGCGTTGAGGAGAAAGTGTCAGGCGTTATTCGTTTCCTTTTGTATTTTAATTTTTTTTTAAATTTTAAAGATATACCAATCGATATTCTAATATTAATATAAATTAATATTTTTACACGTAAATCAATAAATTTTAATATCACTTATAAATTTTCACAACATCCTAAATCTTCAAAATTCAAGCTAACCGAACATCTCTTTACTAGAGGAAAATTACCTCAGATCGAGCTCCACCCATTCCTCTCATTGGGGTCGGACGAGTATTCTCTGTCTCTAAGGTATTGTAAAGAGTACAATTTTATTAATCGTGACCGTTGGTTTCGAAATAAGCAGTTATTATTATACCACGTCATAAATCCGCGTGAAAAGTAAGATATCTGTTTACAAAATTTTAAAAACACACATTATTCTCTTAACGCCGAACTTCCTTCATCTTCCTTTCTTTTTTGCCCCTTTAGTTTTTTATTCCTTTGAAGCAATGCAGAGCCTTGAGCTCTTAGAAAATGGGAGTCTTTCTTCCCATCCTCTAGCGCTGTTGTCGTTTTCTATTGACTCAAATCTTTGCTCACCATGGTCATTGTTCATTGTCTCTGTGACCTTTTGCTTTGAGTTATTTGATCCCTTGTTTTTCTCATCTGAGTGGTGTTTTTCGTCTCCTAGTTGCAAGCTACAATAATGGAGGCATTTGTTTACCGAAATTTTGAAGGATATTCTCAAAATTTTGAGAATCTTTTGAGTGTTGAAGTTTATTGGAGTTTGTGAAAAGTATGAAGTGTATGTGTAAAAGTGTGAAGTTTATTGGAATTTGTGAAATGTGTTTGGTGTGGTGGAAATTTTGAGCTCTAAAAAAATTGGGCAAACAAATACCCCCAATGTTAGTTGAATTTCGTGGAGATATACCTCTCTGTTTTCCTGTAGCTTTGTGCTTTTGATATATCTGTGCCATTGATGCACTATTTAGGAAGAAGTGAAAGGGAGAGTTTGTTTACCGAAATTTTGGGAAATATTCTCAAAATTTGAGAATATTTTGAATGTTGAAGTTTATTAGAGTTTGTGAAAAGTGTAAAGTGTATATGTAAAAGTGTGAAGTTTATTAGAGTTTGTGAAATGTGTTTGGTGTGGTAGAAATTTTAAACCCCAAAAAATTAGACAAACAAACACCCCCAAAATGTACTGAGCCTTTATTTCTTATTTATCTTTTTCGAATAAGTTCTCTAACTTTTAGGACTCTCCATGAATGTAGGAAGTTTTTGAGAATTATAAACTAGAAGCATGGATAACTATGAGTGGAAGATAGGTTTCTACAAGAAAAATTCGTTTGAGTTTTGTCAAGAACTACAGAAGGGCTCTCTATTTAAATCACAGAATCGAAAGTGAGAGAAATCCAAATAGACTACGCTGACCAAAATGTCATTGCGACCTCAACATTTATTAGAATGCCTCAGCCTCAAAATTTTCTCTCTCTTCCACTGTTTGAAGAAACATGAAAGAAAAAGAGAAAAAAAACATCAAATGTTCTATCTTAGCCTCAAACGGACAAGTCACCCTGACCAAAACGCTACTGCGACATGCAGTAGAGGAACCAGAATTTTAGTTAAGGGGGGGGGGGGGGTAAATTTTTAGGGCGAAATGACATCTCAAAATTTTTTCCTACATAATGCAAAAATATCTTAGAGTTGAAATGAAAATATTGAACTTTAAAACATATATACGGTACTGGTTAGCTGCAATTATTACTACCACTGAAAAAATGAAAACTAATTTATATTTAGTATCAATAATTTTTATGCCCTATAAATATGGGAGAATAGAACATCATCACCATTGTATAGGAAATACTGCAAACCTTCTTAAAGTATTTCAAATACTAATTTGTCAGGGAAATTTTGAAGTATTCATTTTTTACTTTCAAAACGCAATTATCTTAGCAAAAGGGAAAAAACACAAGTGGTTTTCCAAGTAGATTCGTACAACATTTTGATAGAACCACATCATATGAGTCAGTGTTAGGATGTGTAGAATCTCACGAAGTAATCACCGCTACGAGTTAGACCCCGCACTTAGCCCAAGTCGAAGAGGCAATCAGACTAAACCCTTTGGGTCCACTTTCTATCTCTTTCTCCTACATAACGACACCTATAGCTAAAAGGGGGGCAGACTAGGCAGCATGGGGGCAAATACATTTAAAAAAAAAAAAAAAATTTCTTTAATTTTACAGAACAGAGGGGGGGGGGGGCAGCCGCCCAGAGCGCCCCCCCCATGTCGTTCTGCCCCTGGCGACCTGGGCATCGTCTAACGTCGAAATAAAAAAGAAAAAAAGACATGGGCATCATCCAGAACACAACCAACACCTTTTTTGTTTCTCTGCAACCGTTTAGTTTCGGAGAAAATCGAAGAAACTAGAAAAAGAAGCAAAATTTGGTATCTTGTCTCATTCGGACAAGCTTGAAGCTTCGTCTCGGTGAGAACTAGGGCTGGGCAAATCGGGTTCGGGTTCAAAATTTTTGAGCCGAAGTCGACCCGGAATGGGGTGGAACCCCGAGCCGGACCTGCAAACTGGGTTCGGTTCTGGTTCGGGGCGGGTTCGGCTAACTGTGTATTTTCCCACCCATCGCTTGCCCCTTCATTCCAGTCAGAAGGTTTATCCTTACTATTTTGATCCCTCCTTCCATGGCCTCTACCTCCAAATCCTCCTCTGTCTGATCTACCACCAAATCCTCCTCTGTTTGATCTACCTTTACCACCAAAAAATTCCCTGTTTCCACCTTGACCCCCAAAACCCCCTCTACCTCTACACAATTAATTGTTACCAAATCAAGCCCATAAAAAAAAATTTTTGTTACCAAATCAAAAGCAAAACCAAATAGAAGCTGTGAGCTAGGGCATATTGTAGAGCCAAGAGCTAGGGCAAAGCTGTGAGGTGAGATGAGGTGAGGTTGTGAGCTGTGACGGAGAGTGAGCTAGGACAGAGATATAGAGAGAGAGCTATGGGCAGGGCAGTGAGAGAGACGGTGGGTGGGGCATGAGCTAGGGCAGAGGCCAGTGAGAGGGGAAGATGTCGATTGTTGAGGGGTGGGGTGGGGGTGGGCGGGGGGGGGGGGGAGAACTTGTATGTCGAGGGTTGGGGGGGATTAAACCCTTAGTGCGTTTCGCTAAGGGTATAAAAGGTATTATACATGTTTAATAAAGTTAAATGGGTAGGGTTCGAGTTGAGTTCGGGGTTACATGGTATACCCGAACCCAAAAACCTATTTTTTTTAACCTAAACAAACCCGAACCCGGTCAAACCCGTCCCGAACAGGTCGGAATGGGTCGGACCTGAGTCGGCCTGACAGGTTTTGAGTAAAATGCCCACTCCTAGAACGAAAAGAAACGGACAAAAAGAAAAAAAAAACAGGAGGAAGGAGAAGAAGAAGAAAGGAAAAAGACGCGGACAAAAAGAAAGAGACGACGTCAAAAACACATTTAATTTTTTAATGCAAACATGTTGGATTTCGCACAAATTGTTGATGTGGCAGAGTCCTGACCTTTGGTTTGAAACTAACGTCTACGATCGAGAGAATTGTACCCTCTGCAATACCTAGAAATTGCAGACGATATTCATCCGTTTTTTAACTCTATTATTCTTGTTTATCTCAGAATCCCACAGGCTCCACGTCTAACTCTTGCGCCCATGAACTAGCAAAGTGGGCAACTCTGTTCCCAATCATGGACAGCATCCTACTCCCTAATATGACTTCCTATCACAATTTTGGCTGGCTGAATTTTTTCTGTTTTGGGTAGGTAAGAAATATAATGATAAAGAAAGAGTCGTAAACGCTAGGAAGGAAAACAATTACCCCAAACGGAAGAAAAAGTGCGAAGGCGTTCTAGGGGTATTAAGTTGGTTGACAAACTGGACGTGGTGGGTTTGGATGCTAAAATTTTTGAGTGTTTAAAAATTATGAAAAATTAGAATCGGTGAGAAAGTGAATAAACATGATTTAAGTAAATTTTTATGTTTATTTTGATAAAAAGAGATAATTTGATAAAAAAAAATTATTTTATTAGATCAAATTTCAGTATTAATTCAAATACAGCCATAAAATACTAATGATTAACAACCATAATAATAATGATAAGAGTGTGGATATTATATGATATCCAAAATGATGAATACCTTACCCGGCTGGGTGGGCCATCGTCCAAAGGCGTCGCTTGTAAATCCCACGGTTGACTAGCATTAGGGTAGTGGAAGTCGACACTGAGAATAACTCAACTTAACGAAGTGGTTCGCTTCCTTACTGGTAGGGTAGAGAGGATGTCATAGAAGTCATAGGGGCGAAGGCAGAAAATGAATTTAAACCTTAAAGCCGACTGGAGAGCAACCCTTACAATTTTGGGTTTAATGGGTACGTCTTTGGGTTTTAAGTTTTTTTTTTAAGAAATCGTCCGTGGGTTTTACAAATAATCATAGAGGGTTCTTAGGTTTTTATCATTTGTCAAAGTAGTTTTTGTGTTAAACTTCCGTCCATAAATTAACGGAGAGTGACAGCAGTCCCAATCAAAAAATGATACTTGTAACAAAATTTATTTAAAAAAATCACATCAATTTTATTGTGTTACATCAGTAAAATAAAAAATTTATAAAAAAAAATTACATTTTTTTTTTTTTTAAAAAACCCAAACTTGGGGAGCTATGAAATATTTTTTATTTATTTAAAAGATACTTTAATTTATTTTTATTTGTAAAAAAAAAAAACCCAAACTAGGGGAACTATGAAATAGTATTTTTTATTTAAAAGATACTTTAATTTATTTTTATTTTTGTTGTTGTGTTAAAGGGCATGATTTTCAAAGCATTATGTCTCATTTATTTTGGGAAAAATGGAATTTGAAGGCGTAAAAAAGAAATAGTATTTTTAGCCATGCAAAGAGAATTTTTTCAAAAATTTTGGAGAGGAAAGGTGTAAATTAAAATGGTATTTGAAAGTATGAAAAAGGGTGTGAGATAGTATTTTTAGCTTTAAAAGGGTGATTTTTTCCAAAAATTTGTCTCCCTATCTCCGCCATTGCCCAGGGTATTATCAGAGACTTTGACTCTTGTGTGTAACTTAAATATGAGAAAAATATGTAAGTTTTGTTAGGAGTGTGGGCATTTTTGACATACACAATGGTGTGGGGTTCGTTTTGTTAGGGTGGCATCAGAGTGCGTAGAAGACAATTGAAAGCTCAATTACTATTCTTTTGGTTATACCCATGATATCGAGCATATAAATATTACTCATTTTCATCCCTTTCCTTGTATTTGATTTCTCTGATATAAGCGAATAATTAAGGTATTGTTTCTACGTTCAACCATAAATATTTACTTGGAACTTCAGATGATGGATGGTTCTACATCACCTAAAATTAAAATCTCAGTCTCAAATACACTACCAATTCAAACTATAATTCAATTCAATCTCAAATTCGAAATTTCGATCCTAAATTACCATAGTAAAAAACTAGAGCCTTAAAATGTGATGGAATCATGCATGTGCATAACAACATAAATTATCCTCAAGAATTTTTTTTTCTAGGACACGTAGGGGAAAAAGGAATAACCACCAAACAAGAGAGTACGAACAAGTAAGTTTATAGAGGCTCACATTTAAACAGTAAAAAAAATATATCCTTTGATGGGAGAAGACAAACTTATAGACAGCTAGTCCCTCAACCTCTTGACCAGTATTAGAAGCAAGTGATAAACCATAAGTCCAGTGTCTAAACATATTTGAATTGAACTTTGGGTTCGGTTCTTGACATAAATTACACCCAAGATTGCCTAGAGTGAAGGACAAAGACAAGGGTTTGGATGCTTTAGCCCTTGAAGCCAGACAAAATTTGGCCCAAATATTTCAGCCGGGGGAAGTTATTCAAAAGTCATTGGGCCAGCGAGGCCAACTTAATACATGACGGGCATAAGAGTTTGATGAATCTAGCTATAATCCATTGGACTCGTAAAAGTCCGAACTTATAACCCATTTAGTATTGACCATGAGGACATAATATATAGAGATATTCCTGGTGGTAAATTGTAATATATAGATTTCACGCAACAAGCTAATACCTTACGTACCCATTTATTTTGTGAAGTATACCTGTAGAAGGAGATGAGAATATTTAAATATGACGCAAGTTTAAAGACTGAGATCCTTTACAATTTGTATGGCATTCTATTGGGTGGTTTTTTTAAATCCTAATAATTGTTTAAAATGATTTTTTTTTATGCATTAGCATTAGGACTTCTACATCAACGTTAAAAAATTATAGTCAATTTTAAGATAGTTAAATTTAAAATTTCAAGGTGATAATTAATGCTTATATGAAAAAATGAATATAATTTTTTTCTAAACTAATTTTACTGGATAGGTGTAATACCCAGCTCTTTTGCACCTATTTGGTATATATGTGAGATAATATAAATAGTACGTTATAAAATTTTCTTACTTTCATTATTCTTCGTATATCTTTAATTCTCCTACATTTTAAATATGTGATTGTATTTTTTTTTTTTTATTTAATGTAACGCCCCTCCTTTATATATTCCACATGTTGTGACGTATAATATATAGGGCTAAAGATGATCAGGGCAAGCCTATAAAATCTTGGTAAGACAGGCTTGGCAGTTGCACTTTCGGGCTGATCGAGAGTTGCATGCCTGGGATGAATAAGATGAGTAGTTTAGTTCTCGACCCCAAGCAGTTTGAGCTCTCGAGTTGAGTAGTTGAGTTCTCCTTTTAAGCCCTGGACCCCGGGCTGTTTGAGCTTCCGGTATGCCCAAATTCTACGTTGGTTTAACCTTCCTTTTGCATGCTACTTTTTACGTGTCCTAACCTTATGCTGTGCATTAAATGCACTCTTATCCCATTTTACTTTTTACTTTTCTCCTTCTTATCTGACCGCCTAGATGAAGTTTGGCCATTGGCTCTTTTTTTTGACGTGTTGCTTGCAAAATAGATGTACGAGATGAATATTGTGGTGGCAGCAGAAGTATGGATATCGTACTATCTCTCTCTAATGATTAGGTATATACCTAGACTAGATGTAAAGACTGGTCAGGGGGAGTTCACGTTCGTTGTTTCTTTATGCTTAAGTTTTCAACTAGAAGAATAAAGAGAGAGACGTGGAGTGGACTTGGTACTCGAGCATAAAGAAACCGAGAACTTGCACCAAATTGAGAGAAAAAGGAAGGGAGAATGACGTGAGAGAGACCAGCTGACCGAAGGAAAAGAGGAAGGAGAAACCAAAGGAAAAAGAGATCGAGGTGGTTTTATTCAAAGAAAGGCAGTATAAACTCGACTGAGGTAAGGGTAAGCCAATTTACATTACGGGGGATTAGTAGTAAGGGGAGAAATGCTTTTAAGGTCACGACTTATATAGACTGATGAGCCCGGGGAGTTTTGTTCTTTCTTTTGGGAATAGTCATATGCATGTAGGAGGCATAATGAGGGAAGTGGACAAAGAAATACATAAGTTGAATATACTGACCTAGCTGAATCCTAGGATCCTTGAATTAGTCCTCAGTGGATTTAGAAAAAACAACCGAGTCACGTAAGTTGTTGGACTTGCCTATTTTAGCATGTTATGCTTATTGAGTTTTAATAAACCCTTTGCTGTCCAACACGCCCCATGAAATCCTTAGAGTTTTGGCCTGGAAATTTGTGGACGTGTAGTATATGGTCACAGAAGGTCCCAGTATAAATTGCATGTCAATCGGAGGTCGAAAAAGATCGAAAATGCCCCTGGACGTCTCTAAGAGTAATTTCAGCATTTCACAAAAAATTTTAGGGTAAAAAGGTATGAACTGGAACAATAATTTGATGGTTGTGTAGAGCATGAAAAATAGATGGGAAGCCCAAATTGAGTCCAAACCAAGTAGAAGTAGGGGCTCAAATCACAAAGGTTTAGTGGCCTAAATGGACTTTAGGCCCGTTAACCCTAAACAAGCCCAGAATATTATAAAACTTGAAGGATAGACCTGGTAGGGTCTAAGAAGGCCCAAAAAGCCTCCATGAAAACTTAGGGTAGATTGACCATTTAATGTTAATTTTCATATTTTATTACTTTTGTCCAACGTATCTTCATGCCAAATCTTACAGTTTATTGATGGATATTTATGAATTGTACATCTGTTATGTGTTGCCATATAACATCATAACATGGATATGGGGATACTTTGACCGAAATGACCAAAATGAAACCCATACCTAGAGGTGGTCCTATGACAGGTGACGGTACTGTCACAGTGGGATAGTGCAAGCTACCACTAAAAGGATAGTGGTTGGCATCCCTGGCATTGAAACAGAGTCCTGGTGCCGGGGCACGGGACAGTCCTATAGGAGAGGAGGACGCACAACCCTGACTCTGGGGGTTAAACAGAGCGATGAAAGGAAACCTCTACAGACAGAAAGACGAAAGAAAGAAATAAAGAAAGAAAGAAAGTACAGTGACCGAGAAACAGATGCATCATTTCTTGCATTGCATCATTTTCCTGTTTAGTGTAATTGATGCTTACAGATTATTTTGATTATTCATGCTTATCTGTTTTGTATGGCATATTCCCGTTTTTCCCTTTTACTGAGTCGATAAGACTCACCCCTTTTATTGTTTAATCTCTTGTATGTACTGCTGTGGACATCGGATATATTAGATGCTGACATTTATGAGCGAGCAAACTTTGAATGTTGATCCCTACATAGTAGTGGTTAAATTATGACTTATGTCACCGAATCTTTTGAAGTATTCGTGAGGTACGAGCCCCAATGGTACCTCAAGGACCCTACCAGTTCCTCGAATTGAAGATTTCGGTTTGGTCGATGTTGATCCGGCTCTTGCACGTTGTTCCTCCCCGGTGGCGCCGGTGGAGGCATTGGGATAATGAGATTATCGACCTAACCGACACTGAGTCGGAGATTGACTAGACATCAGTGGTAGTCACTTTTTGTTTTAGTCCTGTTACAGTTAGCCGGTTTCATGGATGTGGTAGGACAGAAGCTGTAGACAACTTTCGTTTTTGTATTTATTATCTGTTACTTTTGTATCGTCGTAAAGGTTTTTGTTCTTTGTAAAGTGCTACCAGTATAAAAAATAAATATGTATTTGTAATTCCTTTTATTCTATCCCTCCTTACACCACAACCTACTTTTAAATTTTTTAACTGTAATTTTGACATCTCCTTAATTAATCCATTTTATTTTCCTTATTTAATTCAGTGTGACTTATTTGTTAAATCCCAAAACTACTATTTTTCTTCCTTAATATACTTAAACCGTTTCAGCTAAGTTTTTTTTTAAAACCAGTTATTCGGCTTGTATAAGATTCGTGCTGTAATCTCCGCTTATGTGCATTCTATTAATAGGAGAGCCTAGGGGGTAAGTACTGGTATGGGGCGTAACAATAGATAAGAAATCTATTTTGATAGAGTAGCCTAGAAATTCAGGAGGATCTTCATTGTTAATACAGATAATTAACTTGCACTGCATTCTTAATTAGTGATAAATTAATATTTAGCTTTGACATATTCAAAAGAAAAAGAAAGAGTTAAAAAAATAAAGTATACGAGCCTATACTAGCTAGGCGAATGGTTGGTTTAATGGAGATGATGATTAAATGACGAGAATTACAAAGATGTGCATATATAGGAAGCTATTAAAAGTTTCTCAATCCACTATCATATGCAAAAGGAATAAACATCTCAATAATTTTAGACAATGTGTAAACCATGGAACATCACACTAGACAAAGACAATTAAATCCAACCCTTCATTTTCTTATTGAAGGTGCCTGGCTTATACGTTGACTTGGTCATGTCCACAAGAAGTGGGAATTGCAATACAAAAAGATTGACTGGAACACTGACAAACAATGGAGGAATAAAAATAAATGATTTTCCGTGAAGCATTAGTAAAAGAGTAGCAGAGAATGCTACCATCATAGTTGCTATGGAGAGAAGAGAGAGCTAATAGGCCTATTATCATTTTCTGAGGCAAGGACTCGAGAAAATCTTCCTCTGCATAACGTGATGTTAAGATTCCCAAAAATATCAATACTGAAGCTGAGGAAGAAAATAGTGACAAGAAGTCAAATATCGCAAAGAGTTTGAACAACTCTTTGTTTAAGAACATTGGCAAGCCTGTATTTTGATTGTTACCTCCTGGAACAGTAAAAGCCGTAGCAAACATAATAGTAACTATGAGAGCACCTACAACTGTTCAGGAAGTTGCTGTACTCTTTATCCATTCTTCTCCATTTTTCATCAAATCCTCATGGTCGCGCGTAAATAATTGTCTAGGAGTCAAACAATCATTATTTAAACCTTTCTTAAGCATGGGAGGTACAAGACTCTCCACTTCCTGCATTGTTAAGCAAAACATAGGGGGGAAAGAACACTACCAAAATATTGCCAATAAAGCTATACACCTATTGGCAAAAGCTAATAAAGTGAATAAAAGAAATTTGAATTGATACAATCCATCTAATAAATAGAGCTACCTTAAAACTGCTCTCTTGCATTTGCAAAGCTGTACCTGGTGATGAATCAGGGTGGAAGCTGTAAATATCCTTGCCATGTGTAATGTATTGTTGTAAGTTGCGTCAAAACCAGATAGTGCGGTTTTCCTTTGTGGTAACCCATAGATGAGGCTAAAAATTTTGGCTTGACGATGTAGGAGAGCGAGCATAAATATGGTTCTTTTTGCTGGATATTGATCAATGACGTAGAACATGTTTAGATTTGCTCTCACTATCTCGTAAACAAACTCAAAGTTTCCTTCCTTAATAGCATGGAAGATTGCTGCATAAACCTCACCATTACTCCTCTCTTCTTCATTCAATGTTGAAATCGGTTCGCACATACGGGACAGAAAGTTCATGTGATTGGATATGGATGAACTTCATTTCCCTTAGTTTCTTGAATCCTTTTTCAACAATATCATACAAATGTCAATTTGACTTTATCAAAATTATTCAAAATTTAGAAACAAAAATAAGAAAATCCAAAATTAGTCAAGAAATGATATTAACTTAACGGATTAGATTATTACCCAAAAGCAGATTTGCAGCTAGATGGTGTAAGAGAGCTCTTGCTTGACACAGGTGTGGTCAGCACAAAGGTCGAGATTGAAATTAAAGTCTGGAATGATTCATGATGGGTTTCTATTCGAGATATGGCTTGTTGGAAAGCTCTATGAGTTTAGTTTCCAGTGCATCAAATGGTGTACAATTTAGAGTTTTCTAGACGAAGTTATGATTAAATTACTCCAAGGAGGTCAGGCTGGCAGCTAATTCCGAGGTCCAGCGAATTTTGGACGAGTTTGCTATTTTTAGCTTGTTCTTTTGGATTTTCAACATGTCTTTTCATTTCCCTAAGAGTCTTTTATGTCTCAATTAATATTTTGGAAGATGTAATTTTCATTTACTCATGCTTGGAGGGCTGTTCCAAGCTTTGCTTTAAAACCCTTTCTTGTAGTGGAAATGCAGATTTTGAGTGTTTATACAACTTGAGCCTTAGGCTACTTTGAAGAAAGATTTATTCTACAAACTCTTATCCTTTGGTGATTCCGATAGGTGGCGAGTTCTTGCTCTGTATCCCGTGTTGGATTACATTGGGTGGCGATTTCTGTATCCCTTTGTTTTACTTGGGTGGTGAGCTTATCTATCCGAGTGTGTGAGTTAGAGTGCATTTTTGAGTGCTTTCCCGATGTTCCCACAAACATCCCGAGATACCATACATTATCCCAACGTCTCATTACTATCCCGAGGTGTCTATCTATCTCGGGTTATTACTTTCCGAGGTCCATTACTATCGAGGGTATCTATCTATCCCGATTATCACTTCCCGAGGTCCCCATTACTATCTCCGAGGTGCCCATTTCTCTCATTCCAACCATTACGAGATACTTTGAGGTGTCCTGCACTTTTCCCAGTTAAATCCGGTATCAAGTGGTATCAAAGCTTTGGTTGTCATGGCCGGTCGTCATCGTCATGGGCCAAATGTTGACTCTCCTCCAACTCGTGAAAGAGATCTCCATGAAGTTGAAATTGTAGATCTAAGGAACAATTACAAAATTTAGCAACGCCTTGAATTATTATGCCTTTTGTTCTCATCATGATTCGGATGGTGAATCTTCTTGTCATGAGAATGAGAATCATTTCTATCGTGATCGAAGTGAAGCATTGTTGGAGGAACATGTTCATCATCATCGTCAATGTAATCAAAGAAACCCTGAAGTTCAAGATCAACTAGATGTGAGAGTTGATATCCCCGAGTTTGAAGGAAGGATGCGGACGAGTTTCTTGATTGGTTACATTCGGTGGAATGTGGATTTGATTATAAGGAGGTGCCGAAGAAAGAAAGGTGAAGCTTGTTGCATTGAAGTTGAAGAAATATGCTTTTCTATGGTGGGAGAATTTAAAGAAGCAGTGTGCTCGAGAAGGAAGAAGTTGTATTGCTACATGGGAAAAGATGAGAAAAGTTCTTAAGCAAAAATTTTTGCCGGATAATTACCGACAAGATATTTTTCTTAAGTTCCATAATTTCAAGCAAAAAGATCTTTCAGTGGAAGAATATACTGAGTTCGATCATCTCATAATGAAGTGTGATGTGGCGGAGCCGAAGAACAAACTATCGCTTGCTATCTTGGTGGGCTAAGGGGGAAGATTGACAATATTGTCCAATTACAACCATATTGGACTTATAATGATGTTGTGAAGCTAGCAATAAAGGTGAAAAAGCAACAAAAGGAGGACCGAGTTCAATTCGCCAAAATCCTAATTGTCGCAAGTACTTCAAATGCCAAGGATTTGGTCATATTGCCTCTGATTGTCCAAACCGTAAAGTGGTGACTCTTATTGAAGAAGAATGGATGGACGAAGGCAATGAAGAAGAACTAATGGAGGAAGATTTAGAAAACAAGGAAGACGAAGATGTCACTTATGCCAACATTGGAGAATCACTTATTGTTCGAAGAAGTTTGAGTTCAGTCTATGAAGATTGTGATGAATGGTTGCGGACAAACATCTTTCAAACAAGATGCACTTCCCGTGGTAAAGTTTATGATATTATCATTGATGGTGGAAGTTGTGAGAACGTGGTGGCTGAAGACGTGGTGAAGAAGCTGAAACTTAAGACACAACCTCATCCTCAACCTTACAAGCTTACGTGGTTTCGAAAAGGAAACGAGGTGAAGGTAAACCAACGCACTCTTGTTCAACTTTCTATTGACAAGAATTACAAAGATGAAGTATAATGTGATGTTGTGCCTATGGATGCTTGCCATTTACTTCTTGGTAGACCATGGCAATATGATAGGAAAGTTATTCATGACGGTATCAAGTGGGTCGTGATTCATATTCGAAGCTTTCATGGTCTTGCATCATTTTATCGAAGATTCATCAAATGATTCAGCTCTATCATTGCACCCATCACCGAGTGCTTGAAGGGAGGTATTTTCAAGTGGACTAGTGAAGCCGAGAAGAGTTTTGAAGTTATCAAGAGAAAGATGACAGAAGCTCAAATCCTGTCCTTGCCAAATTTTGACATTTTGTTCGAAGTTGATTGTGACGCTTCTAATGTTGGCATTGGTGCAGTACTTAGCCAAGAAGGAAAGCCTATTGCCTTCTTTAGTGAAAAGTTGAGTGAGTCTCGTAAGAAATACTCGACTTATGACAAAGAATTTTATGCTATTGTTCAAGCCTTACATCATTGGAGTCATTATCTCCTTCCTAAGGAGTTCATCTTGTTCTCGGATCACGAAGGCCTTGAAGTATTTGAATAGCCAACAAAAACTCAATTCTCGACATGCCAAATAGAGTGCGTTTTTACAATCATTTTCCTCTGTTTTCAAGCATAAGGCGGGTGTTCAAAATCAAGTGGTTGATGCTTTGAGTTGTCGACATTCCTTGCTTTCTACTATAAAAGTTAATGTCTTGGGCTTTGAAGTGTGAAAGAGCTTTACAAGGAGGATCCCTACTTTGCCAAGGTATGGGAAGAATGTTCTAAGGGTCCTTATCACTCATTTTTATTACAAAATGGTTATCTTTTCAAAGGCAATCAGTTGTGTATTCCACAATGCTCTTTGAGGAATGCTATTATCATTGAAGCTCATGGTGGTGGACTTGCTGGTCACTTTGGTAGAGATAAAACTCTTTCTCTTATCAAAGAAAATTTATTGGCCAAAAATGGAGCGAGATGTTATGAGACATGTGGAGCGATGTAGAATTTGTCACATTGCCAAGAGTCATGGCCAAAATACTGCGTTATGCACTCCACTTCTAATTCCTAATTTACCTTGGGAAGATGTATGGATTTTTGTTGTGGGTTTGCCAAAGACTTAAAGGAACAAAGATTCAGTTATGGTGGTTGTTGATCGCTATTTAAAGATGGCTCATTTTGTTCTTTGTAGCAAGACTGTTGATGCTTCTCATGTGGCGGATCTCTATTTTTGAGAAGTTGTTAAGTTGCATGGAATTCCAAACTATCACATCGATCGAGATACGAAGTTCATGAGTCATTTTTGGCATACTCTGTGGAGGAAGCTTGAAACTAACCTGCAATTTAGTTAAACTTGTCATCCTCAAACCGATTGGCAAACTGAAGTTGTCAATCGACGCTTGGGAAATTTATTACGGAGCTTTGTTGGTAAGAATATTCGTCAATGGGATTTAATTCTTGCACAAGCCGAGTTTGCTTATAATCGGTCCACTAGTCAAACTATGGGTTGTAGTCCATTTGAGATTGTCTATGGTCAGAATCGTATTTTTCCTTTGGCCTTAGCTCCACTTCCTATTACACATCAATTTAGTGGTGATGCCGAGGAGAGAGTGAAGAACATTAAGAAGTTGCATGAACAAGTTCGAGATCGGATTCTCAAGCAAACTGAGAAGTACAAGAAGCAAGCCAACAAGCACCGAAAGCAAGAAATTTTCAAAGAGGTGATTTGGTGTGGATTCATCTAAGGAAAGAACGTTTTCCGGGAGGAAGACATGCTAAGCTTAGACCTAGAGCTGATGGTCCATTCAAAGTGCTTCAACACATTGGTGATAATGTGTATAAAATTGAGCTTCCAGGGGAATATGGAGTTTCAGCAACCTTTAATGTTTCTGACCTGTCCCCATATCATGAAGAAGAAGATGAAGACTTAGCCTCGAGGTTGAGTCTTTTCTAACCAAGGGAGCATGACATAGGTGTGGTCAGCACAGAAGGTCGAGATTGAAATTAAAGTCTGGAATGATTCATGAAGGGTTTCTGTTTGAGCTATCACTTGTTGGAAAGCTCTACGAGTCTAGTTTCCAACGCATCAAACGGCGTACAATTTGGATTTTTCTAGACGAAGTTATGATTAAATTACTCCAAAGGAGGTCAGGCTGGCAGCTAATTCTGAGGTCCAGCGAATTTTGGACGAGTTTGCTATTTTTAACTTGTTCTTTTGGATTTTCAACATGTCTTTTCATTTCCCTAAGAGTCTTTTATGTCTCAATTAATATTTTGGAAGTGTAATTTTCATTTACTCATGCTTGGAGGACTGTTCCAAGCTTTGTTTTTAAACCCTCTCTTGTAGTGGAAGAGGCAGAGATTTTGAGTGTTTATACAACTTGAGCCTTAGGCTACTTTGAAGAAGGATTTTTCTACAAACTCTTATCCTTTGGTGGATTCCGATAGGTGGCGAGTTGCTCTGTATCCCGTGTTGGATTACATTGGATGGTGATTTTGTATCCTTTGTGTTCTACTTGGGTGAGCTTATCTATTCGAGTGTGTGAGTTAGAGTGCATTTTGAGTGCTTTCCCAACTTTCCCACAAACATTCCGAGATACCCATACATTATCCCGATGTCTCATTACTATCCCAAGGTGTCTATCTATCCTGAGTTATCACTTTCCGAGGTCTTCATTATTATTCTGAGGTATCTATCTATCCCGGGTTATCACTTCCCAAGGTCCCCATTACTATCTCTGAGGTGTCCATTTCTCTCATTCCAACCATTACGAGGTGCTTTCAAGGTGTCCTGCACTTTCTCCGGTTAAACCCGGTATCATTGCTGCGAAGTAAAAAATAAAATTTCTCATCACACATGCTAAACTAATGTAATATTTTAACATACAAAATGAAATTTTGTCCTCCATTACTATATGGTCTGATGAAAAGACCTCACATGCAGAAATAAAGGTCGAATGTGAAAGTTTAGGGAACAACATACTTGATGTTGTGATAGTTTCTTCTTGTATATTTTGAATGTTAACATGAATTTCATCAGTAGCACGAGAAGCTGGTCGAACGTGAATACCTTCCAACAAGGGAAAAAAAAACAAACAGAGAGGTCAAGTAGTATTAATTCAAGGAGAAAAAAAGTCTAATATCTTTAAATTGAAGAGAACAAATTGATCATTCTAGATCCTAGCTCAATGCATACTCTCTCTCTCTCTCTCTCTCTCTCTCTCTCTCTCTCTCTCTCTCTCTATATATATATATATATATATAATATATGTAACTAAAGAGCTCAACAAAAAGCAAGAGAAAAAAAAGTCATACTCACAGGAGTAAACCTATTGCTTCCAAAACACAAGATGCTTTCCGCTTAGGAATGCCTCAGATGTAGAAGCTAATACGTACAAGGGAGAGAATTGCTCTCTATCCAAAGTGAATGCTAATTGTGGACAACGCCGAATTAAACCCACTGCAATATCTATTTGTATTGTAAAATGCATCATAGTCAAGAGCAAATTAGAAGGGGAATTGTATTTAAAAGAATCCAAATTAATTATTCAATTTGATTATAACATAATTCGATGAATGATTAGACAAAAAGTTCTTACCTAATGCTAGTATATATATTGCGAAGGAAACAAGTGAAGCACCATGGTGGCCTTTTTCTGGCTCTAGATCTTGTTGGGGAGTGAGAGAATAGAGATAGTGAGCCAATTCTTTGTAGTCAAAGTTCATAGATATAACAACGAGAATGCTCCCCCAAGAACTCTCTGCAATGCTCACCAACTTTTGATTTTTTTTAATCATGCACTCTACCATCTGATAATTTCCGGAGGTAGTTGCCCTTGCTAGAGCTGTATATCCGTCGATATCTTGTATTGCCAAGTTGTCGTTTGACATTCTATCCACCAGCTCCTCCACTATATGTTCATGACCGGCAAGAACAACAATGTGAAGAGCCGTCTGATCTATAAATGTGATTTTGGCACTCGTGGCTTTGGGATGTAGCCTAAGGAAATCCTTTAGAGCATCCAAGTCGCCACTTCGCACATGATTGAGCAGGGCTGCATATTTAACATAGTCATGGCTCTTTTCGTCGCCCCTACCTGTCATGTTTTTCCTTTTCGTCATATATAGAATGAAATCATGAATTGATGTGACCCTGCCATGTTTTCCTGTTTGTCTTCTATAAAATGAAGGGAAATGAAACCCTTTTGCATGACAACCACATGAGGATGATCTTTTTATGCTGATTTTAGACTTCATAGTTAATTAACCGATATTTACAGAGAGACAGAGATGATATGAGACAGTCACCTGGGTTGTTTGATGAGTTTCGGTCAGTGGTTTGATTAGCTGCTGCCTCTGATGGCTTGTCCTCTTTAATGCCTGAGATATTTGATGAGTTTCCTTGTTCACCTACGGGGTTGAGTACTCCTTGCGATGGTTGTCCGTACATTTTAGCCAACATATCCCAAACAACTTTGGCAGAATTAATTTTCTTGATTTGGGAAAATATGTCAAGCCCACATGAAAGTCCAATTGCATTCAAAGCCGAAGCATTCTTCTCTATCCAAGCCTCGTATTTAACTATATCATCTTCTGGTTTAGGAGGTTCCATGTGTTGGCTTCTGTGCACAATCGAGATTTTGATGATTTCAATAAATGGATCAAGTTTATAAAATGGACATCTTCAAAGACAAAGACGTTTTGATGAAATAGCCAAAGTCTTGAAGAAAGAAGATCAAGAAGATACAAAGAGCTCAAAGTGAAGTTTCAAGACCTTAGGGTATAAACTTGTAACTCTTAGTTTCACTTTTGACAAGGATTATGAATCACACTTGCATATCTTTCAAAACGTGCATAAACCGTTTTACCTTTTGTTTGAAAGATTAAAATGTTTTTAAAGGTTTTAAAACACCCCAATCAAACTCCCAAATCTTTCTTATACTTATGGGAAGTAAGTCTTTAAAATTGGGTGTTTCAAAGAGGTCAAAAACGGTTTTAATTGAATTGGATCATGTGCTTAAGTTGAGAGGTCGAAAGCGGTCGACCGATTCGACCGCTTGGTATAGCATTGATTTGAAATAGATCCGTTGAGCTTCTGACAATATGACCATTGAGTAAGGTAACTTGAAGCGGTCGACCGGTTCAAGTACGGTCGACCGGCTCGTTTTAACAGACGACTCCCAACGCTATAAACGGCTAGTTTCATATGTGGCCTATAAATACACCTTCATAACGTCCAAAATAAATACAAAACCATATCATTTAGATCACTTGAGAAATATTCCAAACCTTCATATTCTATATTTCTCATATCATTCACACAAAACACACTTTCATATCTTGTCTTTGTGTGAATCAAGAGATAGAGATTTCAATTTCATATCCACTCTTTGAGAGAGTTTATTCTTCAATCTTCATATCCAAAAGAGGTGATTCCTTTAGTGAGGTTGTTCACTAAAGAAGAAGCTTAGAGAGGGTATATCTCAAGCTTGGTTAGGTTGTGAGTGGTGAGCCCGAAAAAACTTGGGTGGGTTTGAGTGTTAAGCCCGGGAAAATACTTGTACGGTTCTCTAGCACCCGGAAGCTAGAGTGTATGCTATTTGAAGATAGTGAGAAAACCTCAAGGCTCGGTGAAGGAGCTTGAGGGGTGGATGTAGGGGTTTGCCAACCACCTAAAAATCACGTGTTTGCTTCTCTATCCCTACTCTTTACATTTAGCACTTATTCTATTATCGCATCTATATACTTGTGCTAAATTAGACTTTACTTTGCAAACACGGTTTTGGGGGTTAAAAGCGAAAAAGTTTGGAAACCCAATTCATCCTCCCTCTTGGGTTGCCTTAATCTAGGACTCACACCATGGATGTTTCAATTATGTCCCAAAGATTATGAGCCAATAAATAGTTCTCCAGATAAACACTTCAATTTGCATAATTGTCTTTTCGAAGAGTTTCAAGAGCTGTAATGTTTGAACGAATACGGGGTGTCATGCTTAATCTGTCACAATATGAGATGCAAATACATGCGTTAGGCGAAAGTTAGGATAGATAGAGATACTGTGTGTAATATATATGCAGTTCATAGTTCAGAGTGAAAAAAATTTAACAGTCCTTGAAATTTGATTTCTCTCGGCCTAATACATAAAAGGACAGAGAACGAGAACTACAAGGTCCAGCAGACTTAAATCCCAGATTCTTTTTTCCTTCTGAAAACCCCGGATCTTATTGGATTCCCGTTCAGTTTTTGACCATAAACAGAGAAACATTAACAACAGCTATAAGACTTGGTATTATAGCATATCCAAAACATGAAGCAATTGCTTACCGGGGTGGATGGTTGTCGTTGATTTCTAAGAACTTCAAGAGAAACTGTGCTTGCAGAATATTTGTTGTCGCAGTACTTAATCTATCAGGATATGCAGTAATTTGTGTGGCACTAGGTGAAACTTGAAGAAATAGACAGTGTGATATATAGTCCATTTCTAGATAACTTTCTAAACTCTTTGGCCTTCTACCTAACTCATTATCTTCTGCAAGACACTGATTCTCATGCCTGTCTTGATTCCCAAAGCAATATTGTGTTTGGTGTGTGTAGAACAGTAAAATGTGTACATCAAGTGATGCCTATTGTTATAAAGAAGGGCGATGGGCAGATCTCTCAAAGCTATGATTGAATTTCAACAAGAAATTAATTAATATGATAGTTGGAGGTAATAATTCTCGAAAAAAGTATATAATATGCAAAATTACAATATATAAAGTAGATCACAACCATGAATAAATTTTCAATTAAAAAGAGAAAAGGAATTTGAGGCTGGTTCTCTTGAGGATTCTAAAGCTGGAATTTCTCTGATTGCATGTAAAGGTATGTTCCTAATTAATAAGATCATTCGTTTTGCTTCTTTTTTCCTTCATCTCTTCTCCAAGACCGGACCGTGAAGACCCAAACTTCTAAGTTATGGAATATTAGTTGTTCTTTTTTCTGTTGCTTCGAATATGTTAAACGCACCTCTGGGTTATTTCTCTGTTGCTTTGAGTGTTAGGTGGTTAAACCAAAAGGCTAGCACTCCTGATCAGATGGAATAAACTTTTATCTCTTTGTTTCTTTGAATGTTAGGCTCCTCAGGGGAATAAAATCTTTGCTTTTGTTTGCTCTCTTTTTTAACATGCTGAATGTTTGTTATGTTTGGTGGTAAAATTAATGTAGCTCCTCAGCAGTACATCAAGGCTTGAAGGATGAAAGGAAAAGGTTTGGACCCTTAAGCCAAGTTGTGCTGGCCAAAATATGGCCAAAATATTTCCTTTCATATTTCCTTCATAACTAAATATTGGACCAAAATAAATGTTCGGATTTACCGTTTAAAAATAGAGCCTAGGTTTTTTTTTTCTTTCTGAAAAGCCGAGCATGTATTGGAAGGGCCAATTTAATTTAGGCTTAATTATCGTACAGGTCTATGTGATATTGGATTTTCACAATTTAGTCCTTGAAGTACAACTTTCAACCAAATGGTCCCTATAAAATATTTTTTCGACAAATGGGTCCCTTCGTCCATCTACCATAAGCCTCCTGCTACATCACAACCATTCATGCTTTGACACGTGTTTTTTTAAAAATCTGTCTTCTATTTTCTCACCTTCTCATTTTCACAATCTAAAAATCCTCTCTTGCATACATGTATTTTTCCAAAGATTCAATGCGCTTGACGAGTCTGCTTCTTTAAAAGTTCAATGTTCTCACCTCATCTTCACCAACCTCCTCTCTCTCTCTAGTACATGAATTTTTTATAAGTTTTTAAACAATAGCACATTGATAGGATGGAGGCCAATAATCCTAAGCCCGAATGCCGTTGGGCCTTCAACACCCTTCTCGATAGAATGGCTGCGAGCACCCATCTACCTCCAAATTTCTCTAATTCAACCAGTTCAACCCTAACTTGTAAGGAGCCCAGCCCGTGCGACATTTTTTCCCCAAAGGCAGGTGATCTAGGCATAGTGATTTGGTGTTTTCAATTTGAATTTGAATTTTTAAACACATGTCAAGGCCTGAATGGGGTGATGTGGCAGGAGCAAGCAAAGTGGGCACCTTCCCGTTAGTTAAGTAACGACAGATGGATGGAGGGACCTATTTGTTAAAAAAAGATATACCACAAGGACCGTTTTGTTAAAAGTTGTATCTCATGCTAAATTGTAAAAGTCGAATACCATAGGTACCTGTTCGATAATTAAGCATTAAATTTATGACCAAAAACAACGAAACATTAGCAATAACAATACCATCCGTAATGGTTACAGTATGTAAAAACTGGCACCTGCAAGGCCGGTTACTACTGCCTATAGGTGTCACAATATAGACATCGGCCTTAGTTGTAGCAGTGTTGATTTTGGCTAAACGGGCACTATTTTTTACCATGAATCACCCCTAACTTGCATTGAACTTTATACTTTTTATCTAGTTTTTTATGACATTGTACCCTCCAACTATCAACTTATCTAGTATACTATCCAAAACTACAATTACTTTTGATGGGAGTGAAACCACGTGTGGTGTACATGTATACTTTGGTCTTAAGCAGTGGCGGATACGGGGCCACCGCCCCCCTCCCAAAAAATCCCAGAACCCACCCCCAAAATATAAATTTTTTAATCAAAATTACATTTTTGCCCCACATAAACTTCAAAATAATCCCTACAAATCTTATGTTCGGCAATCTTTAGGAAATTAGCTTAATTTATAAAAAAATATTTTTACAGTACCTAAATAAGACTTTTATCTTTTTCTTTAAATTTAGGGTTAAATACACTTTGCACCCTCTATGTGTGGGGGTGTTGACACATTGCATCCCAATGTTTTATTTTTGAGACAATGAGCCCATTATGTTATCTCACCCAACGATTTGCACCCCGAAATAAAATTAGGCATCAAATTAGAAGGTAATCGTTTACACGTGTCTCTCACGTGACCTCAGTAGGTATGATTACCATCTAAAATTGCCATTAAACCATTTCAATTGTAATTCAAAAAGAAAGAATATTATACATTATTATATGCGTTATGGTTTTTTATTATCACTAGGGGCATAGTTCAATAAATATATATGTTCAAATTTTTAATATAATTTTTTATCTTAAAAATTATATTTATAAAATTTTTATTTTTATTATATATAAAATAAGATATATAATTAAGAATTAAAATATTCAGCCCCTCCTATGACAAATCCCTGGCACTGGCATTGGCACTGGTTTGGTCTTGCGCTGGCCTGGAACTGATTGGGCAGAGATGAGAACAAAGAATGGCGTGCCTCCGTGCCTCCAGAAGGGAAAATAATGACATTGAAGAAAAAAGGTAACAGTAACTTTGTCGATTGAGACGAGAGGCAAAAGGTTTCAAGTCGTGCTGAGGTGTTTTGATGAAGGTGGAATGGTAGAGTACCGTCCACTTGTTGGTAGCAGTACTGAAAGGTTTGGATGCTTTAGGCCTCGAGAAGCCGCACTACAAGAAAAAGCCTCATCAGCCACGCGTGGTTTACTTATCGTCAGCAAGTGTTCAAGCTTTCTCCATGCGAACTTGTAGCCATCGAGTCTAAAGGCGAGAAAAAAAAATGCAATAAAAAGCCTTATTAGCCACGCGCGGTTTACTAATTGTCAGCAAAATTCCAGCTTTCTCCACGCAAATTTGTAGCCGTCGACACTACAAGAAAGTTTAGCCACGTACTCTTTCCGTTTCGTCACTGAAAGAATTTGGTTTCAAATCGAATCGACTTTCGCGGTTTTCATTTAGCGCCCAGCTTCTTGCTCCTGCAACAATCTCCTCTGTCAAATTCTTCTCCTTGCCAGCCGCTCACTTCTCTCTTCTCTTCTCCCCTTTCTCTCTCTCTCTCTCTCTCTCTCTCTCTCTCTCTCTCTCTTTCTCTCTCTCTTTCCTCTTCTTTCGGTTTCATTGCCATTGCCGATGTGATTTTGAGACCTATTTGTAATTGGAACAGAATGAAGATTTTCCTTGGTCTCAAGCTCGAAGCAATCACTGCCAAAATCCTTGCCGGTGTTAGGTAATTCGATTTTCCTTTCGGTTGAAGAGAAGTCTTTGCTACAAAAAGCATAGGCGGTGAGATTTAGTCCATGTTTGCCCATTTCTAAGAGATATTGAATTGTTCCGTTAGCCCCTGCTTTGGAAAAGTTAATTTGTGCTAATTTTTTGGACACATTGATGTTGAGTTTTCATGGGAAAGCATCTTTTGAATGTGGATAATAATAATATTGGATCAATTTAAAAGAAATCAGTATATAATTGATTTTTACCCTGTTTTCTCTTGCTCTTTATGTGCGCAGTTTGGTACCAGTTATTAAGCTTGAAGCTGACTCATTTTATATTTGCTACTCATTTCTTTCTCTGCTGACAAGTACTTAATTTATTTGGTTATATATAGTATTGTTAAAGGAGGATAAAAGTTGCTTGAGCTATTGTGTGGCATTTGATACTCTTAATTCTGCTGTAGATGATAAAAGGATCTCAAAGGTGGGATATTGTTTTCCCAAAGGCTCTTCACTCTCTTAGTTTTGCCTCTTCAATTTGTAGTGGTTTTACATCACATTATACTGGAGTGTGTTTCCTGATCACCGTGAAATTTCTATTGCCCTATTTTGAAGACAATGAGTTACGCCTAGTACCTGGAGATGAGTTGCTGCAGTAGTTTTAAGGAGATGCAGCTCACCTGGCATGGCAGTCAGTGGGGCATGTGGTACATGTTCTCTATTACTAGCATCTCTTTTGGTTACTACAGTTTCTGATAATAAATTGTTATCAGGTTTATTTTGGTGTGTGCCCCTAGCAATGTGGCTGTTGACCAACTAGCTGAAAAGATAAGTGCCATTGGATTAAAGGTGAGGAAGCAGGGCCTTGCTTGCAGTTAGCCCAATTCTATAAAATTAATCCTCTTTGTATTCTATTCTTGTTGATTGCTTATTGCCATTTTTGACAATGACTTCCTTTTCCTTTTTGTGACATTTTTTGTTGGATGGATTTATTCGAAAGAAAAGTGACATGTATGTGATCGTCATTGGCTTAGAAAATTTTTTGAGAGTAGGTAGTGCCTATTATGTCTTGAGGCCTATTCTGAAATTCTCCAACCTGAAAAAGACATGATTAGGAAGTTGATTTGAATTCCTTAGGGGAGTGCATATTATTTCATATTTTTTTGTTTTTTATTTTGCATTTAATTGAAATGATTCTATTCCTGGTTGAAAGGCGTATTCTCATATTCTGTCTCCTTTTACAACTTCTAAAATCTTAGTCTGGCTTGTAAGATAGGTTGTCCAATGCTTATGAGTTGAAAATTTAGAGCAGATAGTTTGATGGTTCGCTTGGTTATCTGGACTTATAACATTTTGAGCAAATGTAAACCTCTCTGGATCTCTATATATTCTCCTGATTATTTTTTTGTTCTCTTTCAGTCTGCTGTTAAGTCTTATAATTTGTGGTTGTTATGTGTATACAAATTCCAAAAGAAGTTATGGAAAATGATGTGCAAATTATAGTATAATTCTAAGGAACAGATGCAACTACCAAGCCCAAACTTTGCAAGTTTTCCTAAACTTCTATTAAGTACTTAAGAATTCAGCCATTGTTGTATTTCCTTTGGTGCAGAGCGTCTGCTTAACTACAAGATTTCCTTACATTTAAGCCAAAGAGTTGATAGATGGAGAAATATATACACTTGTTGTGTGCTAATAGATTTCCTACATTTACAGGAATATTCTCAAGCACTTGATGTGCACCACAAATTTGGAAGGAATACAAAGACATTCGGATATAGAGATTCCATAGAAATACAACAGCACACAAAATACATAACAACCTAGCACTAGTGATGCCGAAGGTTCTGGAGCTGCAGCTGACTTGGAGGATGCTTGAGTTGTAGCTGACTTGGAGGACACTTGCTGAGTCGATTGCTGGAGTTCAGTGAAGAAAATTCTACATAATTTATCATGTATACATCCCCTGTTGCTTTTCTTCATATCCAAATTTTGGCTGAATCTTCTGTGTAATTCATTTATAACGCTCTTTGTAAAACTCAGGGGAAAATTGCTGAAAAAATATCAAAATGAAACAATCCATTCGACTGTTCTAATCAAATACAACATTGTTGTCAGCCCATCGATTTTTCTATTTTCGGTCAAGAATGTTTATTCCCCACGTTTTTTCTATTGTCGTTGGCGAAAACCATGGAATTAATGACGTCTTATGGATTGTCGGCGTATGATATCTTCAGCGACTACAAATATGGAACTTGTTGCCGGCGTTAAGAAATCATCGACAAAAAATCGCTCACTCTCGACGAGACACCAGTTGTCAGCAACGACACAACCTCGACGGAAGTGGGTTGCTTATTCTGACGTATTTCATGGGCGAGAAAGGCACCGCATCAGTGATGATGAGCCACAATTGTCGGGTTACGTCTCTCTGGACGCGGCAGACACGACGATGAAAAATCGTGGCCAAATCCCTTTCTCGACGATTTTGAAGGCTTTTTACGACGACTGCTATCGTGGGCAGAGAACGGATTTGTTGTAGTGCCAGTATTGCTGGACATAACTCATTGGGCCAGTTGGTAAATTGTAATATATAGACTTGACCCAAGAAGCAAGGGGCATTATCCACCTCGAAACATACTGCTAACTTGGCCATCAAAATCTCAATTTTTTTTAGTTCAGGATGTATAAGACTTCAGTTATTTAGTGAAGTATACTATTCATGGGCTTTTGGAGTTTGCGGAGTCAATATTGTTGTGAAAGAGCATATTGGGACGAATGATTTAGAAATTTAAGGCTGCAGTTATAATATTTAATGTGATGTACTATTAATGTCTGAAATTTGCATGCATTCTCAAATAATTTTTTTTCGAGCATCATTAAAAGTTCTTTATCATGATTAAAAAATATGGTAGCTTTTAAAAAATCATGTTTAAACCCTATTAGCACCTAGAGAGGTGAATAGGTGCTACCCCTCTATTTAAAACTCAATAACAATTTTAGAATAAATCCTAAAATTGTTGAGTTTAGATTTGAATAAATTTTAACTCAATCAACATAATAAGCAGTGCAGCAGGGAATATTAAATCAAATACCAATGAGACAAGAATTTTGTTGACTAAGTGAAAAACCTTTGAACTACCATTCAAAAAAAAAAAAAAAAACCACTCCCATTACTTGTCTCTTACTACCCTGAAGTAATCTAAGTAATCTAAGTTAGACTCATTGCCTGCGGTTAACCCTCAACCCTTAAGGTTTTCTTATAAACTTTTTAAGAAAGACCTGTCAAACTACTTCAACATTTTGAAGGCAAGATCTTTAAAGGATTTTCTTTCACAAGTGAGGCTTGAATAAAAAGTGGAATGAAATTTTGAAAGGACAGAAAATTTTCAAATTCCAAATTTTTAAAAATTGTAATTATAAAAGCAGGGAAATATTTCAAAATCGTAATTTCGAAATTTTCTAGAGATTTTGTTGGTCCAACTCCTTGTTTTTAGTTCTTCATCTTGACAATGTCCTTATCCTTTCAAACTTTAAAAGTCTCTTTAATCTTTTGAACACTTTGGCTAAACTCGATTTGAATTTAAAATTTGACACCGAATTAGGCTCAGCTTTTCAGATAATAAACATTTACATTTCAAGGTGATAAATGCTAATATGAAAGAAATGAATATAATTCAAAATAAATTGTTGATATGTAAGAATCTATTTTGATAGAGTGCCCTAGAAATTCCAGAGGATCTTCATTCTTAGTACAGATAACTTGCACTGTGGTAAAGAAATTTAGCACGATCAGTACATTTATCAAATTGTGAGGTTTTAATACCAATAAAGGAGATATTTAGCTAATTTTAAATGTTTAGGAGTAATTTCCTAATAAAACGATTCCTATATAAGTTTTGAGAATGACACTACACCCTTATAACTAATGCCGAATACTCATAATTAAGCTTGTTGGTTTGACGAAACTAGTGACACTTTTTTAGGTAAATTCTAAGGTGCTTTATTTGATTATGAATCATAATATCCTTCTCAAAGTGCTAATCAAAATGAAAAAAGAAAAAAAAATTAAAGTATACAAAGATATGATCAAAAGCTATTAAAAGTTCCCCAATCCACTGTCAGGAAAGAGCAATAAACATCTCATTAGTTTGAGAGAATGTTTCTCTATGGGTGGAACTTGTTCATCATACAAAATTAGACAAGGAACAAAATTAAACCCACCGCTCCATTTTCTTTTTGAATATCCCTGGTCCATAAGTTGACATGGTCATGTCCACAAGAAGTGGAAATTGCATTAATACAAAAAGAGTGACTGGAAGACTGGCTAAACAAATTATAGGCAGAACAATAGATGACTTTCCGCGAAGCATTATTAAAAGAGTAGCAGAGAATGCGACCATCATAGTTGTGATGGAAAAAAAGAGAGCAAATAGGCCTATTATCATTTTCTTGGGCAAGGACTTGAGAAAATCGTCCTCTGCATAACGTGCCGTTAAGATTCCCAGAAACATCAATACCGAAGCTGAGGAAGAGAACAATGATAGAGAGTCGAATATCACGAAGAGTATGAACACCTTTTTGTCTAGGAACATTGGCAAGCCTGTGTTTTGATCATTACCGCCTGGAACAGTAAAGGCTGCAGCAAACATAATTGTGACTATGAGAGCACCTACGACTGTACAGGAACTTGCCGTATTCTTCATCCATTCCTCCCCTTTTTTCATTAACTCCTCATGGTTCCGTGTAAACAATTGTCTGGGAGTCAAACTACCACTGTTTAAAGCTTTCTGAAGCATAGGAGGGGAAAGTCTCTCCACTTCCTACATTGTTAAGCAAAATCTTAAGAGAGAAAAGATTACCAAAATATTGTCAATATTAGAACTACCAAAATGTTGAGGAAGATGAGAAGTCCTGTGTATAGGAAGATGAAGATATGGATGAGTAACCCCTTTGTTTATTCCTAACAAAAAGGGAGTAGTTGATGTTGGAATGGAGAGTTGATGTAAGTTGTTTTAATCAAGAGAAAGTTGTTTTGAAATTCCCTTAGAGAAAGCTGTTTAAATTCAAGCTAAGTGTTAACCATTCAGAGAGAGAGTTAACCAAGTAATTGAGGTAAAGTCTTATTGACCATAAAGTTTGTGACTTTAATCAAAGTGTGTGATTATTGACTGAGTCTTGAGATGATTGACATATTGCAAATGTATTCATATTGAACTCATTAATTGTGTATTTGACTTGAAATTTCCTCATATAGGTGCATAAGATTTTAAATTCCTATTCACCCCCTCTAGGTAATTGTACAGTCTAAACCATGTCCCACAAGTATGAGGATTTAACCGTAACTTGGAAAACACAGAGGAAACTATATGCAATAAATAGAGAGCGTATAACCAAGACATGATGGTAGATGTAAAATGAGAGAGCTGACCTTAAACCACTGAAGTTCTCTTTGCATTTGCAAAGCTGCACCTGGGATGTGTTGAATTGGAGTGGACTCTGTAAATATCCCAGCTATGTGTAATATATTGTTGTAACTTGTGTCAGAGCCAGATAGTGAAGTTTTAATCTGCTGTAACCCGTAGATGAGGCTAAAAATTTTTGCTTGACGATGTAGGACAGCGAGCATAAATATAGTTCTTTTTGTTGGAAATTCAATGACGTACAGAAGGTCTGGATTTGCTCTCACTATCTCATAAACAAACTCAAAGTTTCCCTCCTTGATAGCACGGAAGATTGCTGCATAAACTCCACCCTTACTCCTCGCTTCAGCATTCAAATTTGATATCGGTTTGCACATGCGGGACAAAAGTTCATGCGAGTGGGCATGGAGCAACTTCATTTCACTTAATTGCTTGAATACTTTTTCAACAATATCAAACCATGCATGTCAATTTAACTTAAATAAAAAAAAATCAAAATAAAAAAGAAGAATAAGAAAGTTCAAAATTAATCAATAAGTGACATTAATATAATAATTCAACAGATTAGAATATTACCCGAAAGTAGATTTGGATCTAGTTGCTGAAAGAGAGCTCTTGCTGCAAAGTAGACATGAATTTTTTTTTATCACACATGATAATCAAAACATAAAAAATAAAAGCAAAAGAATTGAGTGTTTAGTATATATACGAACATACTATCTATACAATTGTAGGCATATCCCTTGCCATTACTAATATCTCTTGCTCCGTAATTAGTAGTAATTAAAGGAACTTCCTACTAGAATCAGCCAAACCCATATAATCCTGGCCATGCGCGACATGGCATGTCCTTTCTTTCTATATATTGACTTGTTATGAACATATGAAGCAAGAAAAAGAAAAAGGAGGTCTGCTTCATGCATAGTCACTTTGAGCCTTCTAACTACCATACAATAAAGGTGTCTAACTACCAATCTTGACACATTGAGTTCAAGAATTATCAAATTTGATCAGATCTTTTTTAGTGGTGCAAATTAATGAAATTTGGTAGTTTTTGAACTCAATGTGTAAAGGTACTTGAGACCCATGTTTAATATTGCTTTAAAGTTAGAAAGCTCATACTTACTTTTCCCATCATTTTTAATAATTGAAACAATGTCACTCTTTAGTTACAAATCTTTTTGTTATGGAAAACACCCTTGTGGTCAGAAACTTTTGAGTGACAAAAAAAAAAAAGCATCACAATTAAGAAAAGAGACCGTAGATAGGAAATTAAGAAAGTTTACCGAACAACTCACCTGATGTTCTGTTAGTTTTTTCTTGAAGGTTTTGAATGTTGACACGAATTTCAGCAGTTGCACGAGATGGTCGAATGTGAATCCCTTCCAAGAACGAAAAAAAGAAAGGCCAATGAATATCGAATAATAATTGGCAATTGGTGCAATTTTCTTTTCATCACAAGCTAAAGAGAATGATACTAACAGGAGTAAATCCAGCGCTTCCAAAACACAAACTTCTTTCCGCTTGGGAATGCATCAGGCGTAGAAGCCAACACGTACAAGGGGGAGCGTTGCTCTCTGTCTATAGCAAAAGCTAAATTTGGGCGACGTCGAATTAAATCCACAGCAATATCTATTTTTTTGTATACCATGCATACAGAACAACAAACAAAAGGAGAATTATATTTCAAAGAGTCCAAAGTCATCATAGATAACATCTAATCTAAACAAATGGTCAGACAAAAACTTCTTACCTAAAGTTAGAGTGTATATAGCGAAGGAAATAAGTGAGGCACCATGGTGACCTTTTTCCGGCTCTAGATCCATCAGCGGCGTTCGACGATAGAGATAGCGAGACAATTCTTTAGAATCGAAACACATAGATATAACAACTGGAATGCTCCCAACGGATTTCTCTGGAATGCTGACCAACTTTGGATTTTTGTCAATCATGCACTGTATCATCCGAAAATCTCCACTGGAAGTTGCCCTAGCTAGAGCTGTATATCCTTCAACATCTTGCATTTCTAAGGTTTCGTTGGACATGATTCTCTCTACCAGCTCCTTCACTATATGTACATGCCCAGCAAGAACAGCAATGTGAAGAGCCGTCTGATCCCCAAATGTGAGTTTCGCACTCGAGGCTTCAGGATGTAGCGCAAGGAAAGCCTTCATTGCATCCAAATCACCATTTCGCACAGCCTTTAGGAAGGATGCATACTTAAGATAGTCTTGGTTCTTGCCGTCGGCTCTACCTGTCATGTTATTGAAATAGAATTTATTCCTTTTGAAAGACTCTTTTCACCAGATGACAACTTTATTCACAAATTACGAAATTCTATACATATTATACCACCGATATGTAGAATTTCATCTAGTCTTTCACATTTTGTGTCATTTGAGCTATCTTTAAATAATCATAATATTACTCCATGTAACTATATCAAGCAGAAAAATTATTTGAAAAAATAATAGAAACGTTACGTAGTTAGTTACCAAGAACAATAGCTTGTAAGACCCATTGCAAGTAGAACCAGCAGCTTGTAGGAGTGATCAATTAGCATAATTTCGTTTACAAAAAAATAATTTTAAAACCAACTAAAAAGAAGAACGGTGTTAGACATGATAACGAACATATATAGAGAGAGAGAGAGAGGTTAGAGAGCAACCTGTATTGTTAGTGAGTTTCCTTGCTCACCTAGAAGTTGAGTGTTTCCAGTTAGTGCTGGCCTAACCTGTTTGCTTACTGAGATATTTGATGAGCTCCCTAGCTGATCAACCACCGTGTGGCTTTGTTGTGAAGGTTGCCCATTCAGTTCCGCCAAAGAATACCAAGCATTTCTGGTCGAACTAATTCCTTAATTTGAGAATGAATGTCCGTCCCACATGAAGTGAGAATTGCATCAAAGCCGCATCATTCTTCTCTCTCCAAGCCTCAAATTCAATTACATCGTCTTCGGGTCTAGGACGTTCTCTAGTTGTTTCAACAACGTCCGAGAGATTATGAGCCAACAAATAATCTCTTATGGATGCACTCCAGCTTGTATAATTGTCGTTTCCAAGAACTTCAAGAGCCATTGTGCTTGAAGAAATTTGTTTGTGCTTAATCTGCAGATATGCAGTGTGTGTTACTAGGTGAAACTTGAACAAATAGCTAGACAGTGTCGATATATATATAGTCCATTCTAGGTACCTTGCTAAACTCTTTAGCCTTCTACCTAACTCATTATCTTTTCCAAGACACTGATTGCAAGTAAAGGTATGTTCCTAATCAGATTATCTGCTTCTTTTTTCCTTCATCTCTTCTCCAGGACCGAGCCGTGAAGACCCAAACTTCAAGTTATGGATATTGTTCTTTTTTCTGTTGCTTCGAATGTTAAAGGCAATCTGGGTGGACTCTTTAGTTTTCTGTTGCTTTGAGTGTTAGGTGGTTACAAAAAAAGGCTAGCGCTCCTCAGATGGAATAATCTTTTATGATCTCTATTTGTTGCTTTTTCGTTGATTGAGCTTTTGTTTCCCCTCTTTTTTAACACGCTGAATGTTTGTTAGCTGGTAAAATGAAGTTCCTCAGCAGTACATCAAGGCGTGAAAGATGAAAAAGGTTTGAATGCCTTAAGACCCTTAAGCCAAGTTGTGCCAAATATTTCCTTCATTTGCGCTTTTATTAAAAAAACCAACTTGGCCGGACTTAATATGTGGCTAGAAGATCTATTGGTGTTGTTTGCAAATCAGAATTTTAGTTTATAAGAGTGGGTAAAAAAGTGGAGAGATAATTTGAGTGAATTTTTTATGTTTATCGTTATAGAAATAAATTATTTGATGAGTATAGATAAATTATTTTATAGTTATTTTATTAGGCCAAAAGTTTGGCTGGGATGAAAACATAAATATTGGACTCAAATAAAAACACATCCCAAAATTTTTGGCCTAATAAAATAACTATAAAATAATATTTCACTCTTTATCAAATCATCTATTTCTATCACAAAAATATAAAAAAAAATTCACACTGATAATTTATTTCTTCACTTTTTCATCAATTTTCATAATCCAAAAATTTTAAATTAGAGTGCAATTTTTTTTTTTTCATTTTGAAAAGACAAGGATCTTATTGGATTGGATAATGTAATTTATGACGAAAAAAAGAGAAATATTAACAACAACAATATGACTCGGTATTTGTAGCATATCCAAAAGTGAATTGTAGCATATTCTTTAAAATTTTCTCTCCTAAAATTTTGGATATGAGAGTTAGTGAAAAAGTGAAGAGAGAAAAATATAAGGGATAAAGTCATAGTTAGCCCCGTAAATATGAGCAAAAATCAAATTGGTACCTGCAACTATCAAAAAGGTGATTTGAGACCCTTAACTTTTGAAATCACCAATTCACGCCCTTGTCCAAATTAGACGTTAAGTCAAACGGAAAATCATGCAAAATGACCGAAATGCCCCTCCAAGACTAAATTTTAAAAAAATAAATAAAAATTTAAGAAATAAATTAAAAATAAATAGATTATTGGAATAGAGTTTTAATAGTTTTGTTTAAAAATATGACTTTTTTAAAAAAATATCATTTGTTATTTTTAATGAATTTTTTTAATATTTTTAGTAATTTTATCTTAGAGGGGCATTTGGTCATTTTTTATACTTTTCCGTCTGACTTAAAGCCTAATTTGAACGACGGTGTGAATTGATGATTTTCAAAAGTTAAGGGTCTTAAATTGCCATTTTGAAAATAGTGGGTACTAATTTGATTTTTGCTCATAATTACGGGGCAAATTATGATTTTACCCGATAAAATTTTCTCTCTTCACTTTTTCACTAACTCTCATACCTAAAATCTTGGCACTCAAACATACCAACTTGAAAAAAATAGAAGGACATGCCACTTTCTCCAAAATAGAAGAAGAATGGAAAAAATAAAATTTTTATCCATGTATGTCAGAAAAATAAAAGTTGGATTAAATAATTTTTTTACTCTTGAACGTTATAGTATTGACACTTTGCACCCTAAAGTACCAATTTCAAGATATTACATCCTTAAACTATCAATATTTTATACCCTATATATATTTTTAGTTAAATTGAGCGCAAAATTAGACGAAAAATGAATTATATGTGTTTTTGTTGTCCTATTTGGATGTAATATTTATGAAATTAATCCCTTGAACGTAGAAAATTCCAAAAAGTATAAAAAAAAAAAATAGAAGAACAAAATTAGAAGAAAAAAAAGGAAAAGGCCCAACATAAAAAGAAAAAATAAATCATTTCATCATTTTAATTCCAAAGAGCACAAATATCATTTCATCATTTTTTCTCAAGTTTGTGTTCAAATTAACGAAAATTATATCAATGGTTCATGGGTGGCAAACGTATTTAACTCATCAACTTATTGCACTAAAAATTTAGGGTTGATTACAATTTTTCCTCTCGAACTAGTACTCCAATCTCAAAAACTCCAATAAACTATAACTCGTTACAACTAACCCTTACATTACGATTTAGTCATCCACCCAGATTTTCTATTATAGGCAACGTTTTCCGTCCCACGTAAACAACACGTGAGACCCTCTTTATGAAAAAATATCACATCGCCCACACCAATTGCTTTTTCAAATTCAGCACCATTCCCAAACAGAAAATTTGATTTGGGCAAATTTGTGTTGGAAGGTAAAACCATGGTTTTCTTGAGCTAGGTGGGAAAGGGAGAGACAATTTGGTATTTTTATGCAAAGAGGGTCTCACGGGTTGCTTATGTGGGATGGTAAACGTCACAGATAGCGGAAAAATCTGGGTAGGGGATTGAATCGTAACTGTAAACGTAGATTAAGGGGGTAAGTTGTAATGAGTCATAGTTTATGAAGGTATTTGAGAATTGTGTGCTAGTTCGAGAGAGGAAATTGTTATTAACCCAAAAATTTAATAGATGTCTTCCTCTGTTATGAGTAGCAACGCTATGCTTAGAAATTTTCACTTCAATGAACATTGAAGCGGATAATTAAGACAAAGACGAAGAAGTTACATCGATATGTTGTCCAAGTTTCAATTTCAAATACAAATCCCATTAGCTTAGAAAAAGAAAAATTCAAACCCCATTAAACTAAAAATTTGTAACTTCTCACACTTGAAGTCCACTAGCTGATGCAAGTTCGGAATATGTTCCCAAATATGTTCTAGAGAGAGAGGCTCCACCTTCTCTCTAGAACACCCTCAAACCAGCCACCCAACCCCTCTTTCTCCTTTGGATTTTGGCGACAAACCCGTCCTCTCTCCTTTCCCGTCATAGGCCCATCTTGTGGCTGGATTCTAGCCTTTTCCTTGCCCTTTTGTTAATTTTATCGGTTTTTGCTTGAAGTTTGGAAAATTAGATCTTGGCGTTGTTGTTGATCTTTAGAGGCCACGTTATAGCTCTTCAGACTTAGCTCCTCCGGTTGGTCATTTTTGCACCCCCACGCGCCGACTAGTTTTCTCCTTGCACATGCTATTTCAGGCGATCTTTTGAGGCATCGTTCCCTTAGGCAGATACAACACAACAAGCCATCCTAATCTGCTACTGTCTAGCATTTTCGACCGTGTGTGGGTTCCACGCGCCGCCTTCTGCGGCACATGGCACCCACGTGCCGCAATTGCTTTCTACTTCAGGCCATGTTTTACGTCTTTTCCAGGCCGCAATCTTTCACCTGTGGTCATTTATAATAGAACCAGTTTCAAAATATACATCCACTAAATGGCTTAACCACTACTTACATCCATCTTCAACATGGACAATTTCAAAATATACAGCTTAAACCTGGACAGTTTCAAAATATACATCTTAAACCTAGACAGTTTCAAAACATACAACAAAACACATGATGGACAAATACTATTTTTAATAGAGCCAAAGCCCAACCATGGACAGCTCCTAAGAAACCATTACAACAAAAAATAGATACAACCACTACATTCAAGTTCACTGCAGCGGATCCTTCTTTTTCTTGGTCTTCGCTAACCTACTTTTGCCATCATCCGTCTTCCCCTTCTTCTTGGCCTTCCTGTATCCTTCAGTATCATCAACTGCTCTCTTTCCATTTCCTTTTTTATGCTGAATTATTTGACTAGGTGGATTAGTTTATGACTCCGCAACGGGTTTTGTGAGGTCAATGAAGAGTTGTCGGGGAAGCTCCGACCTCAATGGGCTGCTTTTGCTTTTGCCCCAACTACTTAGCAGCGTCGATGGGCTGTTTCTTCACCAACTAGGGGGAAGTGTAAAACCAGCGTAATCCCCTGGATCCTGCAAACAGTTAGTTGTTAACCTAGTTTACATATTCTCTATGCATGTGAATAAAAAACTCAAGACTTTCTAAGTGTTAATGTCTCAAGCAAACACATTGGAATACTTACAACATCGCGCGCCAAAGCAGATGCAACCAGCCTTGAAGACGATCCAGCTTGGGAGGTAGGGACCTGCATAATAGTTGATATTAGCAATGAATCATGCGTACATAAATTTCAGATTGAATTACAAAGCATATGCCTCGCTTGTGTTAGTTTGGGGTTGCTTTGTAGGTGTCTTTTGCTTCTTCTTCTTGCATGATCGTACGTTATGCCCCTCCTTGCCACATTTGGAGCATGTGATAATAGTGTTGACTTTTGTTCACAATCGATATTTTGATAATTTCAATAAATAGATTAAGTTTACAAAATGGACATCTTCAAAGACAAAGATATTTTTATCAAAGAGCCAAAGACAAGAAGATTGAAGATTAAGAAGATGCAAGGAGCTCAAAAGTGAAGATTCAAGACCATAGGGTATAACCTTGTAACTCTTAGTTTCACTTTTGACAAGGATTTAAATCACACACTTACATTTTGGTTGTCAAACATGTGATAAAAAGATTATGATTATGCATGGTTTGAAAAATATGCAAGTGTGTGATTCAAATCCTTGTCAAAAGTGAAACTAAGAGTTACAAGGTTATACCATATGATCTTGAATTTTCACTTTTGAACTCTTTGCATCTTCTTGATCTTCAATATTCTTGTCTTTGGCTCTTTGATAAAAATGTCTTTGTCTTTGAAGATGTCCATTTTGTAAACTTAATCCATTTATTGAAATCATCAAAATATCGATTGTGAACAAAAGCCAACAATCTCCCCTTTTTGATGATGACAATAAATTAATAGTTTTGGAATGACTCCCCCTATCTTTTATAATTGGACAATCATTTGAAACCTATGATCTTGAATCTTCACTTTTGAGGTCCTTACATCTTCTTGATCTTCAATCTTCTTGTCTTTGGCTCTTTGATAAAAATGTCTTTGTCTTTGAAGATGTCCATTTTGTAAACTTAATCCATTTATTGAAATCAGCAAAATATCGATTGTGAACAAAAGCCAACAATCTCCCCTTTTTTGATGATGACAATAAATTGATAGTTTTGGGATGACTCCCCCTATCTTTTGCAATTAGACAATCATTTGAAACCTATGGTCTTGAATCTTCACTTTTAGCTCCTTACATCTTCTTGATCTTCAATCTTCTTGTCTTTGGCTCTTTGATAAAAATGTCTGTCTTTGAAGATGTCCATTTTGTAAACTTAATTTATTTTTTGAAATCATCAAAATATCGATTGTGAACAAAAGCCAACAAATAGTTCCAACCCTACTTAGCCTAATACGAGACTTAGGCTCATCCGTGCCCATCCTCCTTAACTTCTTTGACCTCCTGGGCTACACTTTTGCTATTGGAGGTATGCACGGATCTTGTGGGGCATGATCCCATTGTTCTTCACTTGGCATTGGGTTAATTATAGGCCCATATGCCTTCATATATGTCTCTACAGTGTAAAAGTCATCAATAAAATTCTCGGGCTTCCCCCCATCATACAAAATGGCAAAAATTGCATGGGCGCAAGGTATGCCCGTGAGGTTCTGACGTTTGCAGCCGCATGTCCTCTCTTTTAAGTTCACTACTTATTGCCTTCGTTTATGCTCCACCTCAAATACCCAGCGTAGTGGAAATGCACTCACATGACTCGAGCCCATTTCTATCAAGTTTCTTCATAGTAGCTGGAGTCAGTCTCTCGCGCATCTTATTCATCCCGTCCTGCTTAACTTGATACCTTTGCATGAGCTTCTTTCTGATAACCTCCATCATTGTGATGATGGGTTTATCACGAGCCTCCAAAATATACGTGTTGAAACACTCTAACAAGTTGTTCTCTAAAAGATCTGACTGAGCATGTATAGGGAAATGGGATCTTGTCCGCAGTGCTGGATCCACTTTCGCCAGCCATGCATATGCATCTTCATTGATTGCCTTCAGTGTCAGCATCTCAATCTTCCATTCTGCTACAATGTATGCAGAGGCTGCTGCCCAAAGTCAGTCCTTCAATAACTGCCCACAATGACTGTCATCCCTAAAATTATTGTACAAGTGTTGTACACAAACTCTATGGTCAGTGGTGGGAAGAACTTCATTGAAACTTGGGATGAGGCCCTACAACGTTGATAGATTCAAGGTGTTAGCTCATGACAAATGTGGAAATGCATTATATATGTAACTAAGGAAGGTTGGTTGCATAGGTTACTAATTTAAACTGTAAAATATTAACCAAAATGCAACTTTATACCAATCAAAATTGTAAAATATTAACCGAAAACAAATCATAAACCGAAACAAATATAAACCCAAACAAATATGAACCAAAACAAATATTCACTCAATTCAATTAACCCAAACAAAACAAATATCAGATATTAACCCAAACAAATCAATCGTCAATACTTAACTGAAACAAATATTAACCAAAATCAGTTATCAAATATTAACCCAAACAAATCAATTACCCCAATCAAATATCAAACCCAATGAATTATCAGATGTTAGTAATGATATTAATTGAAACAAATCAAAACTTAATACACTTTGTAATCTGAATTTGACAATGCTTACCTTTTGACGATCTGATATGAACATCCAGCCATGTGGGAGATTGGGTCCGAGGTCTGATATTAACACATTTAGAAATCACGACCAGCTATCCTTCAACCCTGCTTCTACAACAGCCAATGCAATAGGATAGATATTCTCCTTGCCACCTCGACTAATGGCTACCAATAACTGACCTTTATACGGGCCTTTCAGGAAACACCCATCAACACCAATCAAAGGTCTGCAACCAGCCTTGAAGCCATCGCGCTTGGCAGCCATCGAAAAGTACATACATTAGAAGGTTGGTTGCATCTCCCTTATCGGCCTTTGAACCCTTAAAATCACACAAGATCCTGGGTTTGTACGCCACAGCGTTGCACAATAATCCCACAACCTCGCATATTGTGCTCTATGCATTCCCCATATCTCATCAGTTGCATGTTTCTTCGCCCTATATAACTTGCACCAACTGACATCAACCTTCCATGCTCTTCATCTCTTCCTTTAGTGCTCCAATGGGCCAATCAGGGTTATGCTTGAACTGCTCCAAGTACTTGCTTGATATCCACTTCGCTGAAACTTGGGTGTTTTTGTAGCTTCGAGTGCACTGGTGGTCGTCTGAGTAGGAGATAATTTGGAATGTCAGCTCACTCTTCACGTTGTAAGCATATACTCGGTAGTTGCAGCGCTCTCGCTTGCATTGTACGATCACCCTATCCCGATCATTCTTCTCCCAATGAAGATCCTCGCCAACATGGATATTGGCCTCCCGTACAGCCTCCCTAAACATTTCCACTGAGGGAAATTTCATCCCTAACTCTAACTGGGGGCTCACCATATACTTCTCCTTCCATTCCACAAATTTCTCACGTTCATCTTCCGGTTTCAAATTTCCATCTTCACTCAACTCCTCAGACGGTGAAACCAACTCCTGGCTATTCTCGGGCTCTTTCTCCAAGGTTGCACCCTCCTCTCCTTCAATTACTTATTCATCTTCACCTATGCGAGGTTGATACCCATTAGTTGCAGCATTGCCTCTATCCTCAAACACATTGTCTTCTCCACTAACTACATCATCCTAAAATGAATAAGGTGGTGGAATTTCAGGAGGATCTTCCTTATCTTGCAACTGTAGTTGTTTCCCTTTCCCTTTCTCCGTAGACCCTTTCAACTTAGCCCATTTTTTTACCACGGGCATCTTAAACCTTTTCCTTTTACCATGGGCAGCTTCATTTCCTGTTTCAGCAACTTCGTTTCCAAATGCAACCACATAAAGAATTATGATGTTGTGACCTTTATGACAGATCACCATCTCCAAGACATCCATATCTGACGATATTAAAACCAACCCGTCATCAAGTGACTTTGTTGGATGGGCGTAGTACATCAAGTCACTAGCTGTGTAGCCATACTCACCACATATTGCTTCAAGCTCAAAGTACGATAGACAGTCCATATCCCATGGCTCGTGGAGCAAATCCTTCTTCCCTCCCACGTACTTAGTGCGTGGCATCCTCTAAAACCTTCCCACGTAGTGTATCTCAAACAAAACAAATTCTTTGCTCATTGTTTCTAAACCTGGCAGATATATAGAAGAACAAGAGTTAAATATGTACTTATGTTTGGTATCATCTAATGGTATTAGATTAGTATAATATAATACTATTACATTCGTATAACATAATGGCAGTGTATTAGTATGGCAAATATATTGTAAAAAAGAACAACAGTCAATGTATATTTATAACATAATGGCAGTAGATTAGTGTACTAGAATAATATTAGATTAGTATAATATAATGACATTATATTCACATAAATCTTTGAAGCAAATATGGTTTTTGGACAAAATCAAACTTCGATGCTCTCCAGAAAAACAAACAGAAAATTTAGACACATTGAAATCCAAAGAGAGAGAGAGAGAGAGAGAGAGAGATACCAAGAGCGAGATACTGACATAATACTGTTGTCTATAAATGGAATGTGTGATGTTGAGAATTTAATGCAACAATATGAAGGGAGTCTACGTACCTTAAACAGAAAAGAGTGTCAACTTTCCAGGCTAATTGATGCAGGTGTCAAAGGGCAAATATTTGACGCTGACTAAAGTAGTGCAAGGTGAGAACAGGATTCAAAACAAGCGTACTTATGATTCCCCAAAAAAGGCAATGGCAGAAAAGGAAAATAACAGATAAAGACAAGCATACAAAGATGTAGTAGGCACACACAATAAACCAACAACAGGGTTTAAAAAACGATCCAAATGCCTCCCATATGGTTCCATCCTCATTGACTTCAGATCCCATGACACAGACAGACCAGGACTTAAACACTATATCAGCATATTATTTTGCCTATGACAGTGTCCTTTACATGTGACAATAATATCAATATTAGCAATTTTAAATATGGCGAAGGGACCATTCAGATGGGGACCAGTCGAGGAAATGCACTGGAAAGTTCCAAAGAATCCAAAAACAAACCCTTTCTGTCCCTACCATTTCTCGCCCACTCACACTTATATAACCCATTTTGAAAACAACAAAACCCATTAACTGAAACTGAACGTGACCCATTGACCCAACATAAAGCGGAACCAACTGATCCATTCGCAATAAAGGTATGAGAAAAGCAATACTTATTCGATTTGGGAGGAAAAGTTCAAATACCATACCTTCAGCACAAAACAGCAACAATTTTTCCTTAAACTCGCTTGAAAGGATACGAGATCTCAGCCCTAGAGTTTGTTCAGACAGCAGCAACCTCAAGGAAAGGGGAATGGGTTTGTCTTCAGGGGCAACGGAAATGAGTTTTTCGAGGGCAACGGAAGTGCTTTGACTATCGGAGGCAAAACGCATAGTTTAGTTAGGGTTTTTCAGGGGTGGGGGGAAAATAATAAAATATTCCAACGGTCAAGTGGGATAAAAAATCACCGGATTCTGCGTTGGAAATTTATTTGATAGCAACGGGGCATATGGGTCTTTTAACGTGGGCTGGATGTCACGTCCAAGCCATGTGTGACGGAAAACGTCCCATTTAATGTCGAAACTAGGTCAAAAACCCAATTGAAACGCAACACGATATTAAGGTGTCTGGTTGTAATGAGTTATAGTACAGGAGGTATTTGAGATCAGGGTATAAGTTTGTAGAGAGATTTTTTGTAATTACTCCAAAAGTTTTTCCTTCCATCAATTTGTGGGCCTTGCCTGGGTGTTAGTAGTTTCTAGCTCGACGTCTGTTTGATTTTGGTCAAATTTATATAAATAAATAAATAAAGCTCCTTTTTCAAAGCTATCAAAGCTACTTTGAATCATTTTGTCGATCTCCTTCCAAACATTAATTAATGGCCCTGTAAAATAATGACACTGCATCACGACTTGCGTGAGTAGTTCCGTGGCCCCACAATGTTTTTTCTTTTTAAGTTTTAATATTTTTAGCTTATTAAAAAAAGTTTTAATATTTTTAACTTTAATTTAGACTTAATTAATCAGTTAATCTCTTTAGTTTAATTTTTTTTTTTTGTAACACTTTGGTTCCGTAGTTTTATCTCTTCCCCTATGGTTAACTATTTCTCTCAAAAAGGTTTTTCTATCCAATTTCAATTTGGTTCCGTAGTTTTACACAAAATGCCTACGTGATTAATGAAAAACATGTCACTGTCAATTGTGAGTCGGCATTTGAATTCACTCAATTCATATTGTTTAATAGTGATATATTTTTCATTTGCACAATATGCCTATGTCTTGAAGGGATATTTTGATTATTTTACATGCCGATTAATGGTCAAATCAAATGGAAGAAGATGATTGATCATGTTCGAAACATATGAGAGACAAATCATCATTTTGAAACTTATGAGAGCGAGATTGATTTTGACATATAATTAGGAGGTCTGCTACGATATTACTCTATAAATGTTTTACTTTGAATTGAAGTTATCAGCAAAAAGAGAGAAAAAAATTGAAATAAAAAAAGATTGGAAACTAAAAAGAGATAATGAACTTACATACGCCGAGATAATGTCAACAGAAAAAAAAAAAAAAAATCAGTTGAAGTTGTCATATGTAAAACAATAGAAAAAACTTAGTAGGCTAGGTCTTAATGTTAACTTTTCAAGTGTGAGATGAAATAAAGAAATTTTTTTAAAAAGTGAAAATTGAGAGAAATAAATAACAAATTAGAAACATAAAACAGGCATTTACTTCATAAAATAAATTGCATCTTTTGGTGAACTTTGAATTCTATTTGTATTTGTTGTTATTTTAAAAGATACTTTAATTTATTTTTATATGTTGTTATCTTAAAAGGTAGGATTTTCAAAGTATTAAATTTGTCTCACTTATTTTGGGAATAAATTGTATTTGAAGGGGTAAAAAATGGATAATATTTTTGGCCTTGCAAAGAGAATTTTTTCATCACCTAAAATTAATCACTGAATTTTTTCATCACTGTTCATAAAATAGAATTCTTGGTTCAGTTTTCCTTGTATTTGATTTCTTTGATACAACCGAACAATTAAGGTATTGTTTCTACACTTCAACCATATTTACTTGAAACTTTAGATGCTCTCAATTATTTTGTGATGGATGGTAAACCTCATTCTCAAATGTACTTAAAATTCAAACTTATATAATTCATTGCAATTCAGTCTTAAATTTGAAATTTTGATCCCAAATTACCCTTTGTCAAAAACTAGAGCCTTTAAATGTAATGAAACCATGCATGTGCATGACATATATTACACCCACCATTCTTTTTTTTTTTTTTTTTTTTTTTTTCTTTTTAGGTAAATAAGGGAATAACCACACAACAAGAGGGTACGAATAAGCAAGTTTATAGAAGCTCATATTCTAACCATCAAAAAAATTTGTTCTTTAATGAGATTAGACAAACTTATAAGCCGTAAGTCCCTTAACCTCTTAACTTGTATTGGAAGGGAGTCACAAAACCATACATCTAGTGTCTCTGAACATATTATTTGAATTGAACTATGGCTCCACTTCCTGACATAAATTACACCCAAGATTGCCGAGCGTAGAGGACGAAGACAATGGTTTGATGCATGAGGCCTTGAACCTGAGTTGTGCTTGACAAATTTTGGCACAAATATTTCAGTCACGGGGAAGTTATTCAAAACTCACTGGGCCATGAGCTGGGCCAACTTAATACATGATGGGTATAAGAGTTTGATGAATCTATAATCATTGGACTCATACATGTCCGAACTTGCCCGTTTAGTATTGTAACACCCGAGATCTATTTTTAAAATTATTTAATATTTGTTATTTAATATTTGAAATGTTCTTTTTTTAAATTTGAAATGTCTTCTTTAAATTTGAAATTTGAGTTTAAATAATTAAAAATAATTGAATTTTTATCTTTGACCAAGTCAAACTTTTTTTAAAATTTTAAAGATTTTATGATTATTTAAAATTAAAAGTTTTAGAGTTTTAAAGGGAGTCTAATACTAGTGCGAGTCTATATAGATTTACATATTGGTTTTAATTTTTTTACACACCACACTTTTATGCCAACAAGAGGAAAAAGAAGGGCTTTTCTTACTTTCAACAATCTAGACAAATTTTTTTAAACCAAATTCAGGTATTTCGAATTTCTTGATATTTTATTTGTATTCTTTTTATGAGAGATCAAACCATAGGGTGTCTAGATCTAGCCCTATTTATTTCAAGATTTTAGAAATAGTTTTAATGGGTTCCTTGGGGTAATTAAAATTTGGGTTCAAGATTTGTTCAGGAAAATTTAGGTTCTTGATCTGAGTAGTAAATCGAATTATTTTTGTATAGCCGACCCTAGAAGTAAAAAAATTATAATTTTTGGATATTTCGTATTAGACATCTGCAGGAAGATTGAGTTTAATTTTCGTAATTTTTGGAGATGTATTGATATGGTTTTGAAAATCCAGGAGTTAGGCTTAGAGAAATCGAAATTGCTGATAAAAATCCTGTGATACAGATTGGAGTTTTGAACCAGATGACATAGCTAGGTTTTGAATTTTGGCTTTGTGGGTATATTTATAACACAATAATGAATCTTTGGTATAAATTTCGAGATTTTTGGATATCGGATAGATCTTTATGAATTTTGGAAGTGATGAGTACCAAATTATTCAGGGTATAGTTTGACTCCGTGAATAGAGGTGAATGTTGATTTTATTGACTGAGTTGTACAAGGAATCTGGATATGAAATTTTACAGGTGTATAGTTAACATCTTAGGAAGAACATATTTTAATTTTGGGATTTTAGGAAACACGAGATAGGTAAGCTATATTTTAGAATTTGACTAGTGAATTTCGAATTTAATCCTGTCGGGCAGATTTAGAGTTTCATTTGTGTTTCTGTTTGAATGTATTATAATGCATTAAATTTTGTATTGATAGGTGATAAGTCAGAGGCTTATTTGTTTGAAGATCCAGATAAGCAGGGTTATTATGCTAGATTTTCTTAAAAGACTGAGGTGATATTTGAAAATTGCATGTTTTTATTGAAAACCCTCAGAGTTTTATGTGCATTACGTTTCAATAAAATTATCAAAGATTATAGCATGAAATGTGTAAAAATGAGCCTATTTTTATGTCCAATGATATTTCATGATGTTTTCAATATTTAAAACAAAGCTTTTCGATATTTATTGTTATTCAAGATTTGTGCATGATGTTTTCGATGTTTAAATCAAAGCTTTTTGATAGTTATTATTATTCAAGATTTGTGCATGATATTTCATGAAAAGAAGAGAAAGATACAATGTTCAAAGTGATATTTATTTTATTTTATGCTATGTTATATATGTATTTTCAAACCCTAAGGCCCAGAGTTACAAAGATAGTGTATTGGTACCAATTGCAATCTATTGATTGCACCCATTCTAGAAACGGAGAGGTTTATTTTATAGATTCTTACCGAGTGCACACTTGGACATGGTCAAGCCTTAGTAAGGAAGAATTCTACCCATTGTATTGGCTTAGTTTGGCTGATCCCCAAACTAGGTAGCAACATTACAACCCATTCACAGGCGTAAACATGACCCACAATTATTGCCAAAGGATTTTCTTATATAGATAAAACTATAGTACTGCTATTTTCTGTTTTATTGATAAAGATCTATAGTTTCACCAAAAAATAGCTTTCAACAGTTTATAAAGATTTTAAATATTTTGTCTTTTATTATTACAGTGTGGCTCATGGGATAGACACTAGTATAATAATCTTGCTTACTGAGTTGTCAAACTCACTCGCTATTGTTTTTTTTTATTTTTAGATGTTGATCAGGAGCGTGTCGATAGCTAGGATTAGATGGCAGGTGGGCGAGTAGCTGAGAGATTATTAGAATAAATGTCTGACTCTAGTTTGAGCCTAATCATATTTAGATTTGTCTTTGCATTCTGAAAGAGTTTTTAAGTTTTATTAAAAGAGACTTTATTGAAGTTTTTAAATAAAAAGTTTATTCTGCATTTTTTTTCAGATATGTTTTTAAATTAGAAGTCTTATTTTTTAATGTTAGTAAGTCACCTTCTAGCCTTTGAGGTTTGGGATGTGACAAGTATAGACCATGACTATGAGGACTCGATATATAGAGATCCTCTGGTAAATTGTAATATATAAACTGCACGCATTGCTCAACAAGCTAATACCTTAAAAGCACACTGCATGCGCTATCAAATTATCATGATTTCCTAGACTTTTAGGCTGTATAAGCTTGGCTTATTTTGTGAAGTATACTTGCAGAAGGAGATGGGAAAATTGAAATATGACGGAAATTTAATGACTAAAGTCCTCAGCAATTTGTATGGCATTATATTGGGTGGTTTTTTTAAAAATCCTAATATTTGTTTCGAATGATTTTTTTTATGCATCAGCATTAGGACTTCTAGATCAACGTTAAAAAAGTATAATCAATTTTAAGATAATAAAAATTAAAATTTCAAGGTGATAATTATATGCTTATATGAAAAAATGAATATAATTTTATTCTAAACGAATTGTACTTGATATGTAAGAAATCTATTTTGATAGAGTAGGCTAGAAATTCTGGAGGATCTTCATTCCATAAATTAATATTCAACTTTTTTCATATTTGAAAGAAAAAGAAAGAATTAAAAACACAAAGTATACAAGCCTCTACGAGGTGAATGGTTGGTTTAATGAAGATGATAATTAAATGACAAGAATTACAAAGATATGGATCGGAAAAGCTACAAAGAGTTTCTCAATCCACTATCATGGAAAAGAAATAAACATCTCATTAATTTTAGACAATATTGTGTAAACCATGGTACATCACATGCTAGACAAAGAAAAAAAATAATTAAATCCAACACTTCATTTTCTCATTAAAGATGCCTGGCCCATAAGTTGACATGATCATGTCTATAAGAAGCGGGAATTGCATTAATACAAAAAGATTGATCGGAACACTAACTAAACAAAATAAAGGAATAAAAATAAATGACTTTCTGTGAAGCATTAGTAAAAGAGTAGAAGAGAACGCTACCATCATAGTTGCAATGGAGAAAAAGAGAGCAAATAGGCCTATTATCATTTTCTTAGGCAAAGGCTTGAGAAAATCTTCTTCTGCATAACGTGATGTTAATATTCCCAAAACATCAATACCGAATATGAGGAAGAAAATAGTGACAGTGAGCCGAATATCGCAAAGAGTATGAACAACTTTTTGTTTAAGAACATTGGCAAGCCCGTATTTTGGTCATTACCTCCTGGAACAGTGAAGGTCGCAGCAAACATAATGTAACATCCCTCCCTTTTTTATTCCACCTGTTTGGATGTTATTGAATAGTAACTTTTTGTCAATAGTAACTACTACCAACAGCCGACAAGTCGCTGTTCTTGCCACAGGAAAAGTCAACAGTAAAAGCAGCAGACAAGTCACTATTCAGCAATAGTAAAAGCACGCGTGATGACACAATATCCACGTGATTCCACAGTCACACTTGTGTCTTTAAAAACAGAAGTCGAAGTCATTTGTAATCAGGATTTGAACTCCGTTTTTGAATTTGCTCCCCCTTCTCTCTATATCATCTTCGTCTCCCCAAGTAACTAATCTCTCTACCTATCAGTCTAGTAACCATGTATCCCGACTTGATAGTGTCTGTTGAAGTCTTGTGTAAGTCAAACTATTTATGAAGTAAATTCAGTTCTTCAAGTAAACCTTTGTATTCTTTGTTTATCTTCTCTGCAAACATGCATACCGCCAGATTGGACGGTTTTACATTTCAAGTTACATGCATACATGCATCCGCCTTCATGGCTGGTTTACAATTCTACTACATGCATACTGCCTTCATGGCTGGTTTAAGTAATTATTTTCTATTTTCCCAAGTAAACTTATTTTAGACCATTTCCCAAGTGGATACCAGCTAAGTGGCCTTCAGTAGCCAACCTGCGGGTAGAATGAAGCTTGGTCCAGAGCAATCTGGGGTCTCAAAACTATTTTAAATTTTATATCTGTTGCTTCTCTGTTCTCTGTTTTTCTTCTTTGTTTTTGTGAGTCTATGGCTCGCTCCACTATTCTCTCTCCAATCATCGCTTCCGCCCATTCAAAGTAAGCACCCTGGTCTCCTGATTCACCCTTTTGGTATCGAAGCTAAACCCGGGTAGTAGTGATCTGTGTCTCTCATTTGTGTTTGAGTTTTTGGCCATTTGGTCTCTCTACTTCAAGCTTCTTAGTAAATCTCTAGTAAACCCAACTAAGTTAAACCCAAGCCTTAGCAGTTTAGATGCATACCTGAACAGTTAGTCATGTGTCCAAACAGTAAGACCAAAGAGGCTTGAGCGGAGGGGCCTGAGAGGGTATATCCTTTTTAAGTTTGTTAAGTCAGAAAGTTGAAGCTTAGGTAAGTTTATTGTTTGATTTAGTAAGTTATTTGTCTTAGTGAGTTCTCGTGTCCAAACACTTAATCATGAGTCGTTTGTTCAGATCTACTTCTTCCGTAAGTTTTAGGTCTTCTGGTTCCATTCCACTCATACCAGGAATAGTAAACGAAGAAGAATTCGAAGTAAATGAGGTCACCACCAACCTTCAGGATTGGAATATCCCAAAGGTCCCGAGTAGTGAAATCTACTCCAAGTCAAGCTTTAATCCTTTGTCTTTCAAAAGTAATTACCATGTCAAAACCATAGAGCAGGTTTACGCTCTTAGTAAAATCCATGAAAAATGTCAACTTCTATCTCCGACTGTAGTTAAAAAACATAAGGAACAAGGCTTCAACTACATCCATATTGGATTAGTTCAAGTTGCAGTAAAACCCTTAACACGACAAGGAGTCGATGCGTCTGTTCTTCTGTGTCTTAGAGATGCTAGGTTCACAGATTACAGCACAAGTATCTTAGGTATCATCGAGTCTAGCCTTCACAATGGTCCAATCCATTTTGATTGTTTCCCCGATTTTACCTTAAGTTTAAGTGATAAACACCTTCTTAAAGTCTTAACCTTGAACATTAGAACGTTAGGTTATGAAATGTTAGAACGAAGTCAACCTTTAGCATTGATGTATAGGATTTACTATATGTGTATTAGGACCAACCTTAATGTCCACGCTTTAATAAAAAGTCCCAAAGATCAAACCATTTTAATTCAAAGTCACACCAGTGATACCAACATTAGGGTCCCCAAGTCGATCTGTTGGAATGAAGTTACTTTACCCAGTGATTGGTTTTTAGAAAATGAAAACCCAACCACTAATGTTTCTTAAAACATTAATAGGTTCGATATGATCCAACGGTATCGAGACGGTATCGTTAGGATTAGTTTTGACGCACCCAAAGGTAGTTTCACCCCTCGTAGGATTCAAGAACTAGGTAGTCAGTCCTCTCGTAGGTCTACTTCCAGCCTTCCTGAATCTGTAGTTAATCTCCAATGTCAACTCCAGGGTGTTCAATTAAATTCTAAGGTTAGTACACCTCTGTACTCAACCAAGTCAAAACTAGCAACTCAAGCCTCTACATCCCAACCAATAGTTGAAGATGTAGAAAATGATGGTCAAGAGTCACCAACACAGACTAATTTCGAATCAGTTGATCCCTAGCTCGTGACCATAAGTAAAGTCTTTACTCCAGACATGAAAATTCTAGAAGATGTGTTTATGTCTCAAGCCAATGAAGTCAAACGAACTCACTATCGTGAAAGTCACACAAAAGCTGAGAAAAAAGTCATCTATGATGCATAGAGGGAGTTCATGCGTCAATTAGGTCAAAACATAGATTTTTTTGAGAACCTAGAAAAATACCATTTGATGAATGTCTAGGTACTTACCAAAGTCAAATGGACTACTTCAGATAAGAAGTCCATTAGTTCTAGTCATCCTCCACCCGAAACCATTATAGTTGACCATAAAGGTTCAGAAGTAATAGCTTTACCCTTTAAGGTTCCAGCTTCGGATAGTCAAAAACAACTGGTTGAACAAAACAAGTACACCAACCAGTACCTCCAGACCATAGGTAATCAACTAGATAAGATTGAGCTTAAGTTAGACGGCCAATCCCCAGTCATAGAGAAACCTTTACTACAGTTGTCTAGTAAACCCATAGGTTTAAAAACCTCTGACCAGTCAGCTCTTAGTAAAATCGCCCAGATATTAACCAAGTTAACACCAAGTAAAATAGAAGGCAAGAAACCTTCTACCTCTCACCAAATAAGTGCTCTCAATCAAGTTGAAGTAACCACTGAATCTGACATGGAATCCGATTCAGATCCACAAGTAAATGAGATAGAGCATCAGTTTAGACAGTTAGAGGTCAATAGGATTCATTTCCGTAATCCTAATCCCACATCTCTAACCAAGAATTGGTATAGAAACCCACACCTTCTGATTTTCAATTCGAAGAAAGGAATTTCCATAGTCAATTCTCTGTCTCTGTTGATAAGTTATATGAATGGAATATTGATGGATTTTCTGAACAGAAAATTCTCAATACACTCCAACATATGACTATGGTAGCAAATAGCTACTTAGTAAACCATACCTTAAGTCACCCAGGAATCGTTGAATTAATTATCTCCGGTTTCACAGGTTCCCTGCGTCAATGGTGGGAAAAGTATCTCACCGAAGCAGATCGTAATCTTATTCTTTATGCTGTCCAGCATGATGAAGAAGGGTTACCAATCTTTGACGAAAATTCAGGTCAAGGTGTTAATGATGGTATCAATACTCTGGTATATACCATTATTAAACATTTCATTGGTACTCCTAGTAACATTGCCTCTAGGATCCACGACCAATTAAGTAACCTTAAGTGTCCAACCCTTAGTGATTTTCTTTGGTATAAGGATGTCTTCATTTTCCGTGTCATGCTTAGGGATGATTGTAAGAATCCTTTTTGGAAAGAAAATTTCATTAATGGTCTTCCAAATCTTTTTGCCCATAAGATTAGAGAAGTCTTAAGTCAACCCTCAGGTATCATAGATTATGAAAACCTGACATACGGTGATCTTGTTAGTACCATCCACAAAAAGGTCTTAAGATGTCTATTAACATGAAGATAAGTATTCAACTTAGCAAAGATAGAAAGAAAGCTAAGTATGAAATGGGTAATTTCTGCGAACAGTATGGTCTGCCTCCCATAGCACCGTCCCGTTGGAAACACCAGAAGGAAAGGTCATCCTTCAAAAAGTCAACTAGATACCACAAATGGTCCTCTAGGAAATTCACACCTCCTGAAGATAGTAAACCAAATTTCATAAGAAAACTTTTAGGAAACAGTCTAAATCCAAGTCTTCTAAAAACAAAAGTAAAATTCAATGTTATAAATGTAAAAAATTTGGTCACTACATTTCTAAATGTCGTATGAAGGAAAACATTAATTCCTTAGACATCCCACAAACTGAAAATGTAAAATTATTTGCCATTTTAGAGTTAAGAGATTCTAGTGGAAGTGATCTAGAAATAGATGACATCCCGTCCTCCAGTTCTAGTTCCAACCTAGTACCGACACAGAGTCTGACACCCATAACCAGAAATTAGGATGTCAAGATAGCTGTTGTAATCCAGGTAAAACTCTTAATGTCATAAGTAAACAAGAAGAATTGTTGATCGATCTGATCGACAAAGTTGAAGATCCAGAGCTCAAGGCTCAGTATCTTACCAAGTTAAAAAATACCTTCCAGAAGCAGGAAAGTAAATTAAAAGTCCCGGAAACCCAAATCAGTCTTAAAAAAAATCTTAGACAAGTTTAAGAAAACTTCTAAACCTGTCACCCTTCAAGATTTACAGACTGAAGTCCAACAAGTAAAGAAAGAAATTCGAGAGTTAAAAGAACAAAATAAAACTCTTGAACAAGAAATTCTCCTTCTTAAAATCAACCAAAGTTTTAAGAAGCATAGTTAACCCTCCGAGTCTAACCACTCTGAGCCTAATACTACTCTTCCTGTCATCCCTCTAGATGAACCAGAAAGTAGTAACCAATTCTTTGGGATTTTTTCTTACCATGCATTCAGCCATCCGGTAATCTTCAGAAGTTGCTGCCCTAGCTAGAGCTGTATAACCATACCTATCTCTTATTGCCAAGTCTTCTGGTGACATTACTGTCACCAACTCTTCAATTATATGCGTCTTTTTTGCAAACACAGCAATGTGAAGTGCCGTCTCATTTCTCCACGTCACTTTTGCACCCGTTGCCTCGGATGGAGCTTAAGGAAATCTTGTACAGCTTTCAGATTGCCACTTTGCACAGCTTTCAGTAAGACAGCATACATAGCATGGTCATGGCTCCCGGCGTTGTCCCTTCCTGCCATGTATAAATTAATGACGTAAGACTAAACGGTATATTCATGCGTTCCAACTACCGAATGACCTTGTACGATATTGATCTTTATAAATTCCATTAATAATCAACGCCTAGTACCAACAATAAGCATGCCACCTTATTCGGAATTTTTGTCTGCATTATAATTTCTAAGAACACGCTAAATTTACTGATTAATTAAAATTAACTCTCTCTCTCTCTCTTCTATCTCAAACAGTATTTTGCAGATGCTCTTTAGAATCTTGTAAGTGTCACTGGCCAGAACAATCGCATTTGAAGATGATCAATGCTAGCTTCAGAAAATATAGAAAGTAGTAAAGAGCTGAGAGAGAGATGAGAAAGAATAAAAAACAGAGAGAGAGAGAGATGAGAAAGAAACCTGGGTGGTTTGATGAGTTTCCTTGCTCAACTTGTTGAATGGCTCCAATTGGCATTGGCGTGATGGCCTCTTTACTTTCCGAGACATTTGCTGAGTTCCCTACCCCAGTCACGTTTGATGGGTTTCCTTGCTCAACTAGTTGAATGGCTCCAGTTAGCATTGGCGTGACGGCCTCTTTACTTACCGAGACACTTGCTAAGTTCCCTAGCCCAGTTACTGTGTTGACTCCTTGTGGTAGTTGTCCATACAGTTTAGCCAATGTATCCCAAACAATTTTGGAGGAACTGATTCCCCCAATTTGTTCAAGAATATCTATCCCACAGAAAGCGTGAATTGCATCTAAAGCTGCATCATTCTTTATTTTGCTATCTTCATATTGAATTATATCGTCTTCTAGTTTAGGTCATTTTATGGTTGCTTCAACAATATCCCAAAGATCATGAGCTAACAAATAATTTCTTTATGCAGGCACTCCAGCTTGCATAATTGTCATTTCCAAGAACTTCAAGAGCCATTACACTTAAAAGAATATGATCTCTTGTCGTCCTTAATCTGTCACATTAAAAAGTTCGTATGTAACTTGGTGAGACCTAGAGCAAACAGATCACACTAACTGTTGCTAAGAAAAATAGACCATTTCCAAAAGGATTTTTTGTTGTTTATTTTAAGAAATACTCCTAAAATACAAATCATTTTAAAAACGATTTTTCTGCTTTTCCTAATTCAAAAAGCAATTTCTTCAATACTGTTTTTTTTCTACGCATTTGTTCAGTACTGTTTAATAGAAAAGTATCTGGGATAAATACTTTTTTCATCCATCAACTACCGGATACATTGCACCCTAAACTACTAATTTTGACACATTTACACTCTCCAACTACCATTTAGATACTTTGCAGTACCCTAAACTACCCACTTTGACACGTTACATCTTCCAACTTGTGTCGTATATAGTCCATTTCTTTTTTTTCTTTTTTTTTAGTCAAAACAACAAGCTTTCATTAAAATCAAGGAGGTTTGAAAACCTTAAGTACATGCTCTAAGGGTGTGTCAGACCCCCAGAGAGGCGACGGGCCAACAAGCAAAGGGGCCGAATGGCCATACAAACCCAAGCCCAAAAGGACGAGTAGAGACCCATAAAGGGTGAAAAGCCCACAAAGGGTAGCAAGCTAAGACGACCAGCGGAAAAGGAAAGTCGATGATGGAATATGGTGGTAGGACTAGTTGCTGGAGGCGACAAACTGGCCAGATTGGAAAATGTGGCGGCACGTGAGATCCACGCGCGAGTGGACCCACACGTACCGCCCGGCCAGTCATCAGAGATGACCAAGGGGAGCGTCTGGACGTCCAGATGCTAGCCACTTAGCGCGTGTATACTAGAGAGGACCATTGACCGCTAAAAAATGAAGATAAAGGAGCGGGCACGTAGCGGCGTGTGTGAGTACAAGAGCCATCTTGTCGCTGGCTGGCCAGTGCAGAAAGATTCTCCAGTCCATGTAGATGCCGTCCCTGCCGGTCATGGTGTTCAAAAACCTCCAAAAAAGTATAGATCTAATCACCAAATCCGTCGAAAAAAAACCCCTAAAAGTGGCCAGAAAGGGGGGTTTATTGAAGGTTTTAGTCACATAAGGAAAGGCCATAGGAGAAGAAGGGGGCCGGCACAGGATAACGAGGGGGGAGGAGTGGGTCAGTCGGCCAAGGGTAGGAAAAGTCTATAGAGAAAACTTTTGGCGCTTTCTTTTTTCTCCCTCTGCGATATATAGTCCATTTCTAGTCACTACAATAAAACCAGGCTACAGCCACCAACCCTCTCTCATTTGTCGCTAAAAAGTATGGCTTCCGTGACCGAATTCTTAAATTTGTCACTAAAGACACAAGCGCATAAAAAAAGGTCACTAAAGGTAAAAAGTTTGAGTAACTTTCTTCATCCCGTTACTAAACTCAAAAGCTATCGTTACAAAAAGTCAAAAATCAAAATATGACTTTTCACGGTTGTCATTTAGCGCTAAGGCTTCTTCTTGCTCCCGCTGCCATTGCTCTCTGTCAAATTCTTCACCTTGCTAGCCGCCTCACTTCTCTCTTATCTTTTCCCCATTTTCTTTCTCTCTCTCTCTCTCTCTCTCTCTCTTCTCTCGAGTTATTGCCATTGCCGGTGTCATACGTTGTTGTCTTCGTTGGTGTCCTGTACTGTTTGGAAGTCTTGCTGGTATGGTCTACTTGTTGCCTTGAATTTTCTTTTGTTCTGCACGTCTAATCTTTGCATTGAATAATTCGATTACAGAGTGTGCTAGACTAATTCGGATTAATCTTGGGTCGATTTCATTGTTGCCGTGTGGACTCTCAACCTAGGCACTGAAAGAAAGATTGGTTGTACGGGATGATTTGAGGGAACTGGAAGGGTGTCGGGATTTTAGTTGGGTTTTAGGGTTTCCTGTCTATTTTTCTTGTTTATTCTTTCATTTCGTAATTTTTTTCTTCAACGTTTTCGATTTAGGCAGTGCTGATGTTTGAATCAATTTTGTCATCTTTAGATTAGTGTAGGCAATTGTTCATGGGCTAGCTAATTTATTTTCCTTTCGGTTGAAGAGAAGTCTTTGCTTTCTTGCATCTAATGGATGAGGTGGTGAGAATGTTATGAGCAATCGATACGAACAAAGGAGGAGGGATGATACAAGAAGACTAGGCTCGGGGCTGTTTCTGTTTTGCCCCTGCTCGTGGTCCCTGAGCATTTTTATGCATGCATTTTGAACTAAGGGTATGAGGAAAATCAGAGAAATTCATGGTGCTATTCTTTGGGTTTATTCCGCATCTGACATGTGGGATTTTCTACTTGTCTGTCATTACTTGTTGGTAGAACTACTAGGAATACTCTTGGCTATAAGTTTTCAAAAATCTCTTTGTATGTAAATATTTATTCTATAAGTATGTGATCTGCATAAGGAAATTGTTCTACACTCTTGAACTCTACTTTAGTTCTGGATAAAAATCTGGGCCATTACCCCAGATTACTGATCTTTCTCATTCAAATATGACTGAAACTTTCTCTACTCAGGGACCTTTTCGATTTATCCTAAGACAATATCTAGATTAAGGAGAGCAAGTACAGGAGATATTGTTGTCTGGAGCAACAGAGATGAGCCTATCTTTTGGAAAAAATTTCTCTTACCAATGTTACTTCTGATAATATTGATGATGCAACATTGTTTATATTGGTTGTGTTAATCTCTTATATGCTGCAGATGTGCCTCTCTTTCCATCAATCATCAGTTGCTTCAGGTGGTATTTAAAAGATTCCAACAAAATATTCTTCAAGATTATTCTTCATTTGTTGCTTTAGGAATGCCTTATCTCAATGTATTGAATCATTATCTCAATCTCTTATATGCTGCAACTGTGCCTCTCTTAGAAGCATTGAATCAAGATTGTAAACCAGAATAAACACTTTAAGTCTCAATGTATTTTATATAAAGAAGAGGAAACGCTCAGGATCACTGATATTTGAGAAGTTATAGTGGCTCTTGTCTGTGTTGATAATTTGTTAGGTGATTTTGGGTCTTACATTTCTGATCCACGTGGTGTAGATCCATATATGGTCCTTTGTAAACAACAGATATTTATTTTTTTGAACTTAATTTTCAAAGGAGATTTCTTAAGACATATTATGTTCCCCTGTGGTTGGTTTTAAAGAATGATGCCTTTACTGCACTTTTATCTATAAGTTTAGCTCTTGAGAAGCTCTCTAGGGTTTCAATTCTGTAGATGGAGCTTATTTTTAAAGTACGTAATCCATTTATCATAGAGTACAAAGATTCCTGGGTGGAAAAGGTCAGCATTGTGTTTGTGTGTACGTGTGTGTGCCAATTGCCTAAGGAGCATTATAGAATTTTATTATAGTCCCTTGCATGTTAAGGAACTTTGTCCCCATCATTACTGGTTCTACACTTGACATTTTGGTGTTGTAACTTCCAGGGTTGCTTTGTATGCATTGTGCTAGGATATTGTGAAGGAGGAGACATGTGGGCTATATTCATTGCTTAAGTCAGTTATTTGGTTAATGTCCCAGTATCTGCTCGGACATGATTTGGTCTTGCTTTTTTCTGACCTTTGCATAATTGCCTCTTCATGTTATAGGGCAGAAGCTATTAAAAGGGCCAATGGTGTTCATTTTCCCCAAAAGGTTGTCACTCTTGCTGCCAAGTTTCTATCCTTTTTTTCGTTGAAATAAAATTGACCATTCTGTGATTAGAAATTAAATTTAGACTATAGATCTCCCTGGTTCATACTTGAAATTTTTCATAAATGCAGAAACTTGCAAATGGTTAGTTCAACTCCTCATGGTACTTGATTACTTGCATGCCAACCATATTCTTCATCGTGATGTCAAGGTTAGTGGCAGACTAACAAAGAAAATCTAGTTTAATTTTCTATGTGAAAACCCAAAGCTTATTTTCTCTGACGGTATTCCAAAATTGCTTTAGTGCTCAAATCTATTTCTAACAAGAGATCAAGACACACGTCTAGGTAAGTTTCCTTCTTCTTTGGTTCCCTCTTTTTCGTGATTAGAAGTTCATTTTGGACTCATCTATTGTGCCATGTTGTATAGTTTTATTGTTAAATTTGTTTAGTAGACTACATTTACACATCTTTTCTCACCTCTGCTTTGTATGGTTACCATGGGTTTTCTGCTCCATATGCTGGTTGTGGAAACTCCAAGCTACATGTGGCTTGACCTTCTTGCTGATACACCGTATGGTTCCAAATCATACATATGGTCTTTGGGTAAAGTAACATCTTTGTTTTGAAATTTTAATATAAGTCTAGACTTACTAACTCTTGATCTTTAGCTGGATTTTTTTGTGAATAATGTCATGCATATTTTCCAGGATGCTGTATATATGAAATGACTGCTCACAAGCCTGCATTTAAAGCCTTTGTAAGTTTCTGACCTGCAGTTACTAAAGGTCTAGAGTGCTATGTTGTCTCTTTCCCATTTTTCCTCGGTCAAGTAACTAGGTATAGAATGAAATGATCAGTTTCAACCTTCTTTTTCTTTTGTTCAGTTAGATAGCCTTGATGGAACCCATTGATGATGACAGGGAATCAATATTTGGTTCATATGAGAGTGTACAAGAGTTCATTGTGTTGTGATTTATGCTTTTTCTGTTAGAAACCATAAACTTCCCCTACAGTTGCAGAAATTCTTAACGAGATGAAGAGTGTCTCAATTAAGAAAATCTTAGCAATATCTCTGGTTGTTTTTAACATCATTATGACATTATTTCTGGTGTGACATAAGCTTGCAACGATGTTTGTGTTATTGGAGTTTTTTACACAGTTTGTTTGTACACACGTAGTGCAGAACTTTGAAAAAAAAGAGGTGCAGTTACTTTCACTGAAAAACAGAGCACCCATGTTAAGAGATTCAAACTCACCATGCTTATGCTCTTTAAATATTGTGCAGGGGATGCTGTATTGGTTATGAAGACCTGATTTGATGAAGATCTGTCATGTGAATTGCTGCTTGACTTTGATTTTTCGGAAATTTAAATCTGATGAAGATCTGTTATGTGAATATGATATGAATATATCCATGGATATTACTCTGTTATAGATTAATCTCTATTATAAGTGCAACTCCATATTTTTCTTCATATCTGTGTTAATTTTTCTTCATATCTATGCAATAAGGACAACTGATGGAGGAATGTTGTGAAATGAAAACAAATGAATTGCAGAAACTCAAAAAGAAGAAAGAAAAAACAAATTGATTGTAATGAAATTGAGAAAATGACACAAAACAAATGGATTGCAATAAATGAGAAAACTATTAAAAATTGCAGAATTGAAAATCAATGCTATTTCACCGAAATGCACAATTTCACCGAAATTCTAATTCACAAGAAATTCAATTAGGACAATCTCCACGATCAACTTCCGTCGTTGTTGGGGGCAAGAAAAACAAATATGGACGGCGGCTTTAGCTCGTCGGCAATGGAGGCACCTCTCTTGACGAAGTGGAGCTCGTCGACGTTGCTGGACCAGTGCTGACGGAGAGCTTCAGTCGTCGAATCAAGACTCTCTGCACGCGGTAGAGTCGACCACGCTTTGACGACTTTATTCTGTGGGGGCTAAGCTTTTGCGACGAATTTGGTGGTTTCAACTACGGAAGCCGCCGTCCTTGAAGCCCACATTTCTTGTAGTGAGTTACCCTTCTAGCTAACTTATTATCTTCTGCAAAACACTGAATAGTCTGTCTTTTTTTATTCGAAAAGCAATTTGTGTCTGTTGTGTGTAGAACAGTAAAATGTGTACATCAAGTGATGCCTATTGCTTTGGATGTTGGGCTCCACACGCTAAATGTTTGTTAGCTGGTAAAATGAAGCTCCTCAGCAGCACATGAAGGCGTGAAGGATGAAAGCAAAAGGTTTGGATGCCTTACGACCCTTAAAGCCAAGTTGTGCTGGCCAAAATTTCCTTCATTTGCCCGACTTAATTCGTGGCTACAATATGTAATCTTCCTAAATGTTGGACCCAGATAAAAAGTTCGGATTTACCCGTTTAAAATAGAGCCAGGTTCTTTTTTCTTCCTGAAAAGCCCAGGATCTTATTGGTGGGGCCCATTTAATTTATGAACAAAAAACAGAGAAACAATACCGACAACAATATATGACTTGGTATTTGTAACATATCCAAAAGGGAAGTAATTGCTCATAAACTTTAAAAGAAATTGCTGTACTAAAAAAATTTATTTCTTTTAAAATAGTTGTCTTTCTTTTTACGAGTAGTAACGCTATGTTTAGAAAATTTCATTTCATTGAACATTAAAGCCGACAATTACGACAGAGATGAAGAAGTTACTTGGTTTGCAAAAGTATTCTAAATAATAATACATACAATAAAATATACAAAATTAATATCTAAAATCTCAAAAAATCTTACACAAATACTAATACCTTTAACACAAATTTCAACAACTTTTCACACAAACTCCAATACCTTTTCAAATAAAATTCTAACACATCTTTTCTTCTCCACACTTTTTCTCCAAACACCAATACTTATTTTTTATTAAAAATTACATCAAATTATCTCTCTCTACGCCAATAAAAATTAAATATCTTTTAAAATTTTCACCAACTTTACTTTTACACCAAAATTTATAAAACTTTAGTCTATATAAACATTCATAATTCTATAAAAAAAAATCTTAAAAATTTTACCATTTTTTTTTTTTTATAAAAGAACATCTCCGTATATCTATACGTTGCCCAAGTTTCAATTTCAAATCCAAACCCCATTAGCTTAGAGAAATAAAAATCCGAACCCCATTAAACCAAAATCTGTAAATTCTCACACTTGAGTCCACCAACAACATGTGTTCTTCAAACTACTCAGAATATCTGCTCTACTTTCACTCTCAGCTGATTTATTCATTCGCTTCTCTCAATCTTTCTCTCAAGAACTTGCTCAGTTAAAAAACGCAGAAAGGAAGAATCATCCTACACTGATGTAAACGAAAAATATGGTGCAAGAATAGAAGTAATTACTTACAGGGGCTGATCGTACGGGGTTGTCTTCAAATTGCCGCTTGTAAATCGCCAAGAGTGGAAATCTCCTGTAGGCTGTAGATTAACTCAACTGACTGGAATGGTTAGCCAATGACCTGAAGTTAAGGAAGCTAATTAGGGAAAATTTGTCATTAACAAAGCACCTCGATAATTGCTATTCAATAGATTAAGAGCAACTTGCTCCTTAAAATTGGGACTCGCGTAGTGCTTCTGTCGGTTTTCTACTACCTAAAAACTAGTCTATAGGCCAACAAACCGCATTGTTAAAGAATGCGAAAAGAAAAATGATGCGAAGAATATTTTCACTGTACTGTGTTCCTGCAAGAATACAATGGGTATATAAAGGCTGTACAAAGCCGTTACAGAAAGGAACACTACAGAAATAAAGGCCTATAGCGGCGGCCGTACACCGCCGCTATAGGCTCCAAAACCGCTGCTATATCCTATAGCAGCGGTTTTTTAGCGGCGGTCGTGACCGCCGCTATATCTCCGTCGGCACAGCCCTATAGCGGCGGTTGTGGAGACCGCTGGTGTATACGTTGGCTATATAGCGGCGGTCACAGCGGCGGTCAGCGGCGGTCGGACCGCCGCTATAGAGCCAACTTTTTGCCGCGGACGATCTGTAGCGGCGGCCAGTTGACCGCCGCTACATGTTTTTAGCGGCGGTCTGACATGTGGTTATAGCGGCGGTTAGGTGACCGCCGCTATAACCCTTTACGTTGGTTTCACCTATAGCGGCGGTCAGTGACCGCTGCTATAGGTTTTTTTTTTTTTTTTTTTTTTTTTTTTTTGGGTTATATTTTCCTACCATACAAATTTTGTTATAGATTTAAATTGATTAATGCAAACAAAGAAAAGTGCAATAAAACAAAATATATTTCATTATAAGGAGGTCTTACAAGTTTTACATCAAACAAAAATAAGTTAATGGTATTTTCTCAATAGACTAAAAACTAACAAGTCATGACATTTAAGTACAAATAACTCTAAATTTAATCCTCTCCACCTTCAGCACCATCTGCTCCTCCACTTTCTGCGTCATCGGCATTGTCTGCTATTACAATAATGTAAAATTAACAAACAGTAATGACATGAACAAAGCTAAAAGAGCTTCATAAATACTTAAAATAAATTAAATAACAGTATTCATTTATGTTTGTATCTTACCAACACTTGTTTTCCGACTTGCATGAGATGATCTATGAATTGCTGGTGAAACCTGATTGTTATTGGGAACATCTTGGTATTGACGTTGCTCCTACAACAGTTAAACAAACATTAATTAACTACGAAATATACATAAATAGAGTCAATAGTAATATTTGAGGATAAGTAAATAAAACTTTTACCCAAGCTTGTGCCATCATTTGTATTGTAGATTTAGCGATGCTACTTCAGACTCCAACATCTGAACTCTATTTTCCATAAATACGGCTCTCTCGTTACTAGAGGATGTAGGCTGACTGGATCTTACGTTGGTGTTGGTAGGATGAGATGAAGGAGTTGGTCCTAATCCAACGCCGCGAATGCGACCATGTCGTTCTGGACCAATCACTTGTGCATATCGGTCAGATGGTGACCAACCGATGCTGCCATCCACTCTAAATTCGTCAGAAGTTTGTGAACTTCCTGAATCGTTCAGTCCAATCTCCTCCATTCGCCTCTGAGAGAGTACAACGTACAATTAAATTTTGAATTAATATTCGCACATTGAAATCAATCTCCAATTGTAATAATGACATACTATTTTCTCTGCTACGTCCGGATTTATTGGAGATCCGTCAGAACGCATATGGACAGTTTTATATAAATCCGCTCGATTGATTGGAACTTGTTTCTCTTTTTCCTGCATCACAAACACGAAATCGTGATGAAATTTTAAATTACAAATAAGAATGACAATGATAAGTACTATACTATTAAACAAACTAATGAAAGTACTACATACCAATTCGTGAGCATAACGTGCGAAGCTCTTTGATCCTGCAGTGTGGACCGTCGTTTGGAGCGATCTATTTTGTTTTCCAGCATGACTTCGATGCTACATTAACATCAAGACAGTTAAAATTAATAAGAAGTTATATTCATAAAAATTATAATACGAATAAATAAATGTCATACCCGTCCTGCATCAGAATACCAAAAATCGACTAATTTGCAAAATTGCTCCAAATTAACGTCTGTTGGAGCATTATTTTTCACATACTGAGGCGTAAAGGCCTCATCAAAATATTTGAGCTTTAAACTACACTTGTAATTCCTCCATTTCTCTCCTAAATCTTTGAGGAACCAGCTCTTGACAATATCCCCCAATGGAGGCTCGGGGATTGTAAACCGTTTCTGCAAAATATACCCAACAGTTAGGTGCGTCAATTATTAAATTCATATAGTTGAATAACAATTGTGACAAATAACCAAAATTATACCGTCATGAGGCTCCAACAGTCCTCTTTTATTGACATTGGGACTTTACGCCAGTCCGCCGCATCTAGGGGGATTTGATTCGCAACACGGGCAACACAGCCAGTGAATTTGTTAAATATTCCCCTTCATCACCCAATGGCTGCCCATTGCCATTGAATTGTACTGGAATCAATTCGTCTTCCTTCAGATTCCAGACGTCCGTCATCCGCGTGCCGCCACGCACTTTCCGGACTTCAGTATGACCTGCACATTTAGCATGTGAAACGAAATCGAGTAACATATTTCCCTTAGATTATCTCTATTGTGGTTATGAACATACCAATTATTTCATTATCGTTCAAAGATTGATCATTGTCGGACGATGGCATCGTAGCCTGTTCTGAAGGATGCGCAGGTGGCTGTGACGGCGTTGCTTCTTGTGATGCCGTTGCTTCTTGTGATGGTGGCACAGGTGGCTGTGATGAAGAAGATATAGTCCTGAATCTCTTCCTCGTCATTGTACCTATACAATGTATTGACATGCATAAAAGTGATTTCAAATCAAATTGAACAATACAAAACACATTTCCTTAAACAAAACATCAACAAAACGAATATATGGTAAATCTGAGCATGTAAGAAAAAAATATTTCAATCACAAAAACAGAGACATATTTGACATACCATAGGAAATTCCTGAGGTATATCTAGTGTTGTTCCTTCCACCTCATTTCTAAACCACGTCAAATCATCGTGTACATTCTCGATGTTTTGCTCAACGTTGAAATTGTAAGGTTCATTTTCACAGTAGTCATCTATGTCGTCATCATTACCAGCATCAAACACATCTCTTGGTTTGGTCTTGACAACTACTTCCCAATTTGGATGTCTTTCATCTGCTACATAGTATACTTGAGATGCTTGTGGTGCCAAAATGAATGGATCATCGCTTAATCGATCTCCAGTATGCACTAAACGCGAAAAATTAACAAGTTCGAATCCAAACTCATCAACTTTATATCCCCTACCAATAGCTGTGTCAACCCAATCACATTTGAATAGTACAAAACATTCTTCATCAAAATAGTTTAACTCAATGATACTTATAATTCGCCCGTAATATGTGGTGCCCCCTTCAACAGTCACACATACTCCACTATTTTGAGTTGTTCTGCCTATTTCATTGTCTTTTGTACGAAATTTCACACCATTATATACATATCGGCTAAATGATCTAGCTTCGGGGTTTGGACCTTTAGCAAGCCATCGAACTCTATTTGGAAGTTGATGCTTCATCATCTCGTCCATATTTTGTACCTATTTTCCTCGAACAACAAGTCAAGATTAAAACTAATTGTAAGTTTCAAAGTAATCAGCCAATACAAAACATTTTAAACATAACACATACATAGTTTCGAAACCAGTCACAAAATTCATCCCTATGCATCTTATCGATGACATAATCTGTTGGTCGACTACTACGGTTTCTTGCCTTCAATCGCTCCTTATGCATTCTACACATCGACCATTCTAAAATTAATTTCACCATCGATAAAAACATGTTGAATGAAATAGTTAGAAGTGTAACATCACTTACGTGCGAATTTGAATTAACTCATCGCAATTAAAAAGGATATATCGATGAGCCTGCATGCATGTTTTCATATCAAGACGAACAAATGATATTCCTCCCATAGTATCGTCTACATTTCTTGGTGATCTATTAAGATCGTTGGGACTGATTCTAAATATCTTGAACAAAATGTTAAGCATTCATCTGCTATATATCCTTCAGCAATAGAGCCAGGTGCGGCCGTGTTGCGCACGTAAGATTTGAAACGGTGCATGCACCTATATCAATAATATTAGACTTTATTAAATACAACACGTGCAAAGAAACGAAGATATAACATATCTCTATAATTCATATTACCTTTCAATAGGATACATCCACCGAAGTTGAACCGGTCCACCCATCTTACATTCTGCAACCAGATGTACGACCAAGTGCACCATAACAGTAAAGAATGCAGGCGGAAATATCCTTTCAAGTTGACACAATGTTATAGGGATTTGAGCCTCAAGTCGATCTAAGTCCTCTATCCGTAATGTTTTGGAACAAATTTCTCTAAAGAAACATGCCAATGAGATCAAAGGAGAACAAACCATGCTTGGCAATGATCTTCGTATTGCAATAGGCATCAAATGCTGCATCAAGATGTGACAGTCATGACTCTTCAAACCTATGATATTACGTTGTTGAAGCTTGACACAACGTGATATGTTCGAAGCGAAACCATCCGGAAATTTCGCATTCTTTATCACTTTTAGAAAGCATTCTTTCTCTTCGCGAGTCATTGAGTAGCAAGCACCAGGCAAATGAACCTTTCCTGCATCAGTGATCTTTGGATGGAGATCATGTCTTATTCCCATGCTTTGTAAGTCAAGACGTGCCTTATAGTTATCTTTTGTCTTCCCGTCCACATCTAACAATGTACCAATGATATTGTCCATTACGTTTTTCTCTATATGCATGACATCTAGATTATGGCGTAACATATTATCCTTCCAATAAGGCAATGTGAAGAAAATACTTTGCTTCTTCCATACACTTGACTGAAAATGTAAAGTACCCTGTAATTCCCTGAAAATGTCATCACCGGTCATAAAATAGGGTGGTGGAGTCATTTCATAAGTACCGTCAAATGATCTTTGATCTCTTCTCCACCTATGATTTAATGGTAAGAACCGTCTATGCCCCATGTAGCAAAATTTTCTACCATTATCCAACCACCGTGACCAAGTCTGATACATACAACATGGACATGCAAGACGTCCCTTTGTACTCCATCCAGAGAGGTCACCATATGCAGGAAAATCGTTAATTGTCCACATCAATGCCGCACGCATCTTAAACATATCTTTCGTAGCAATGTCATAAGTATCTAATCCAACATCCCACAACTCTTTTAACTCTAATATCAATGGTTCTAGATATACATCTATCTTGAAAGAAGGAGATTTCGGTCCAGGAATAAGTAATGACAACATTAAAGATGAACGTTTCATGCACATCCAAGGAGGCAAGTTATATGGTACTAATATCACTGGCCATGTGCTATGACTAGTGCTCATGTTTCCAAAAGGATTAAACCCATCCGCTGCTAACCCAAGCCTAACATTACGAGGATCAGAAGCAAAATCAGCATACTGTGCATCAAATGCCTTCCAAGCTTGACCATCGGCCGGATGCCTTAACAACCCATCATTTGCACGTCCATCGTGATGCCATTTCATATGAGAAGCAGTTTTTGAGGACATGAATAATCTCTGCAAGCGGTGCTTTAAAGGAAACCACCGCAAAACTTTCATCGGTTTTTTCTTCGATCTCTTAGATGATCCACCTTCATTCGCTGAGAAAATATTTCCCTCCCCATTGCCCTTCCATTTTGAAGCTCCGCACTTTGAACAAACTTCTAATTTCTCATTCTCATTCCAAAACAACATACAACCGTTTGGACAAACAGGAATCTTTTCATAGCCAAGTCCTAACCCTTTCATGTATTTTTTAACTTCATAAGTGTCCTTCGGTAATTTTGCACCCGCAGGGAGCATATCACCCAGTGTTTGGAGTAACCACGTAAAAGAGGTATTACTCCATCCTCCCATGCACTTCAAATGATATAACTGTACAACAGCAGTTAACTTACTAAATTTTATGCACCCTTCATACAAAGGTTCGTCTGCATCTTTAAGCATGTCATAAAACTTTGCAGTATGTTCAGTAGGAAGTGGATCTCGTTGTTCTCGTACATTATGGGATTGTGTTTCCGGTACTAATGGAAATACATCGTGTAATAGTTCATGCATCCCAGATGAGGGTTCACACATTTCATTATCCCCAACAGAAATAGAAGGATGACTAGATGCTGCCCTATCTCGCAATTCACCATGCGCAAACCAATAATCGTAACCCGGAGACATCCCATATTGGACCAAATGATCATGTACCGTACTGATGTTATACCTCTTGTAATTGACGCACTTTACACAAGGGCAACAAATTCTCTCATCACTACCCATACTCTTAGATGCAAAACCCAGAAACTCATTGACTCCCAACACATATTCACTTGTCCCGCGTTTCTTTTTCATCCAACTCTTGTCCATGAGCGACAATAATAACTATATGAAATGCAACAAAAAAGATTATGCATAAGATTAAATGTTTTTCACATTTTATCAAGATTTTTCAATAAAACTAACATAGATTAATAAAACAACACACGTAACGAACATCATATAACAATTACCCTCCAATCTCCAATAAACTCCACAGAACCAACAACAAATAATAGTTAGCCCTACCCTCCGCCTTCCAACAAAACCCACAAACACCAACATCTCCAATTAACTCCACAGAACCAACAATAAATAAAAGTTAGCCCTACCCTCCGCCTTCCAACAGAATCCACAAACACCAACATTTCCAATAAACTCCACAGAACCAACAACAAATAAAAGTTAGCCATACCCTCCGCCTTCCAACAGAACCCACAAACACCAGCATCTTCAACAATAGTTAGTTATTCCGTCCACCTTCCAATAAAATCCACAAACTCTAATCTCTAAAAAAAAAAGGAAAAAAGAACAAACAATAGTAATTGACGAAGAGATTCAAAATACCACTGACCTGTGAAAGAGTAATATGTGAATGGCAAGTCACCTAGTGTCCCTCAATCACAGTTACGAAAACCACGGTAGTTGAGACTATTGAGTTCAACTGTGAAAGAAATTTAGAAAATAGATTTTTAATAACGATACCTGGTCCAAAAAAACATACTAAACACAGCGGACTTTTGGACATCAATAAATTCATACATTCCAATTCATATATTTTCAGCAACCAATTCATACAAAACAAAAATATATTTTCAGCAATCAATTCATACAAACCAATTCATATATTTTCAACAATAAATTCATACATTATAATTCATATATTTTCAGCAACCAATTCATACATCATATATTTTCAGCAGGCATTTTTCAGGAATAAATTCAAATATTTCAATTCATATATTTCCAGCAATGAATTCATACAAAACAAAATATATATTTTCAGCAATCAATTCAGCAATTTCATACATTCATATTTTTCATTATATTTCATATATTTTCAGCATACATTCAATTCATATTTTTCAGCAACCAATTCATACAAACCTATGCATACATTTTCAGGAATAAATTCAAATATTTCAATTCATATATTTCCACCAATGAATTCATACAAAACAAAAATATATTTTCAGCAATCAATTCATACAAACCAATTCATATATTTTCAACAATAAATTCATACATTCATACAAACCAATTCATATACATAGCAACCAATTCATACAAACCTATGCATACATTTTCAGGAATAAATTCAAATATTTCAATTCATATATTTCCACAATGAATTCATACAAAACAAAATATATATTTTCAGCAATCAATTCATACAAACCAATTCATATATTTTCAACAATAAATTCATACATTATAATTCATATATTTTCAGTAACCAATTCCAGCAACCAATTCATACAAAAGCAACCATACAGCATACATTTTCAGGAATAAATTCAAATATTTCAATTCATATATTTCCACCAATGAATTCATACAAACAATTCATATATTTTCAACAATAAATTCATACATTATTTCATATATTTTCAGCAACCAATTCATACAAACCAATGCATATATTTTCAGGAATAAATTCAAACATTCCAATTCATATATTTCCAGTAACCAATTCAATTCATTTTTTTCAGCAACCAATTCATACATTCCAATTACTATTTCTCATCAAAAAATTCATATATTTTCAACAACCAATTCATATAATAGTATAATACAACAAGTCAACAACAAATTCATAAGTCAACACTCCAACAAAACCAATCTCCAATCTCCAACAAAATCAATCTCCAACACAACAAACCCAATAATCCAATTCATAAGCCCTGACCTCCAATCTCCATATAATTAACTTCATTCATATTTTATAAAATACAAAAATATATATTGAGTCTAAGTCACTGACCTGAACAGCAATGCAAAACCAACACAATTGAATTATTTTGTAAATTTCTAACGGGGAGAGTTGAAATTCACGAAATTAAAAGGGGAGGACATTTGAAGTGCGAATGGGAGGTGGGAGGCGCTGAAATTGGCTGAGGGGGCGGTGGGGGAGCTGAAACAAGTGGAGGGGGCGCGGTGGGGGGTGAAACTCGCGCGGGGGGGGGGGGGGTGTTGAAGCTCACGGACGGGGCATGGGGGTGGGCTGAAACCCACGTGGAAAGGGCGGCCGGGGGGGACACTCACGGAGGGGGCCTGAAAATCGTGGAGGGGCAGAAATCACGAGATGGGGGGGGAGGGTGGGAGGTAAAATCGCGTGAGGGGGCGCGGGGGGAGGGCAACGGTGGTGATTTGGGGGGGTGGGGGGGCGCTGTTGAAATGCCGAACGGGGAGGGAGGGAAAATCGCGCAAGGGGGGCGGGGGAAGAAGAAGGAAGAAGAAAAGAGGGGGGGGGTGCGGGATGGGCAGCTAATTTGCCCTAAACGCGCGTTTCAAGTCTATAGCGGCGGTCAGTGACCGCCGCTATAGACTTAAGTCGCGCGGTGCTTGCTCTATAGCGGCGGTCACTGACCGCCGCTATAGAAACCGCTGCCATAGGCGGTATATAGCGGCGGTTTATGACCGCCGCTATATCAACCGCTGCTAATTTTTGTCTATAGCGGCAGTTTTTGACCGCCGCTATAGAGACCGCCGCTAGATGTTTATTTTTCTGTTGCGTTTTGATAAACCGCCGGTATATAGGGCATATAGCGGCGGTTTTGGTGACCGCCGCTAAAATGACCGCCGCTGTAGACCTGTTTTTTTGTAGTGGAATAACAATCCTGAAACTGCGGTACAAAGGACGCGTGTATATCAGGTGGTTATATGAGAATCTTCTGGACCTTCGGAGGCATCTGCTGACGATGAGGACTTGCTGGTAGGGGCAGCAGAGCTGGAGCATTGACCTGGAGCGGACGGTATTCTAACAATTGTCATACGTTTGAGGGAGGCAGAAGACATTGGTGGAATCCAACCTTGTTGATTATTGTAACTGGGATCTTATCTGGTCATGAATGGGGGGCTTAAGAATAATTAAAGAAACTAGCGAAAATTTAAAAGAAAGGAATCAAAAGTGAATCTCGATAAACAGGTGAAACCATCCAGGCCATCATCCCATTCCCATCCCTAGTATATAAGAAAACCTTGCTAATTGCGATTCAGTAGATTCATGTAAACGGCAAATCTGCTCCGAAAAATCAACAGTATGTTAAAAAAATGGTTAGCCACCGACACGCAGTTAAGGAAGCTATGAACTGAGACTTTCAAATTTCCATTTGCTCTTTCTGAGGAGAAGCGTTATAGAGGATGCGGGGACGAAAGCATAAAAAGGGCCGGAGCCCAAAGTACAGTGCAATTATCTCTTGGACGGAGCCACAATGCTTAAAGGGATCTTGCCTAAAAGTTTTTTCTTCCTTCAGTTTGTGGCCCCGGGGTCCCTGTCTGGATGTCAGTGGCTTCTCTTGATCAGTAATAATAATATTTCATTTCTCTTCGTTTTGTTTTGCCTTTGTTATTTTTGTGAGTAAGAGAATATGAATATATATTAGCAAAAAGGAGTAAAGGTGAGTGATTGACATTAAAGACGGACATGGAAGAAACTTGCAATTTCGTGGAACGCTTTGAACAACTGAATTCACAGTGCATTGAAACTTTCTCCCTTGTTAATAATTGCTAGCACTTAAACTTATAAAAGGAAGTACAGAATGATTTCAAAATATTTCAAAAAAGTAGGAGAGAAAAAGAAATGCCAGAGTAAATAATGATTTGTCCCTAATGAGTCATGTTTCCCTTTTCATTTATAGCTATAAATTTTCTAGACGGGAGAGATAAACTGTTAGTAGTTTTGATAGCTCTTAAAAAATAAAATCTAAATTGTACTGAATCACAGTTTAACATGCAAGTTAAAAAGGGGCTAGAAATTGATAAGAGGAAGATGTCAGTTAGAAACATAGCTTATAATTGCACACAACATACTGGACTGCAAATGTTCAAGCTCTAACAAATGGTCAAAGTGGTAGCTGAGTGGCAATCAGAGTTAACTTGCAAGAATATCTTCCATTTTGCTCTGACCTGCACTTAACTCCCATGTGGAAGGCTGTTGTTCTAATGGCGAGATTTTCCGAGTAGGAACCATAGCAACTCGTCCAAATTTTCATTACCACTACCACATCAACATGCTTCGCACGAGAGTAAAGCATTCAACTCAAAATTGGTAATTAGGAACTTAGCTAGTTTGGGTATCATAAGTTGTGGACTAGTTTTATCCATCTATGAACATCTTCTTCCACCCAAAAATGGAAGAATCTTGTTGCTTTCCCCTGCGATTGGTGCAATAACAATTTTGGTTGGCTATTTTTTTTTTTTTTTGAGTAAGTAAGAAATATATTGATAAGTAAGAGTCATACCCGCCTGGAAGGAAAACAATTACCCCAAACCGAAGTAAAAGTGCGAAGGCGTTCTAGAGGTATCAAGCTGGTTGACGAACTGGATGCATGCGCAAGTGCGATTGGATGCTAAAATTTTGAGAGTTTAAAAATCTTGTTGTACGAGAAAATAAAATTGATAAGAAAGTGAAAGAAAGGTGATTTGAGTAAATTTTTATATTTATTTTAATAAAAAATAATTTTATATAATAAAAATAATTTTATTATGTTAAATATTCAGCATTCAAATACCGCCATAAAATACTAATGATTAACAACCATAATAAAAATAATAGAGCATGCATATCCAAAATGAATTAATAGCTTACCGGGCTGGGTGGGCCATTTTGAATTAATAGTCCCTCAACCACTTGACCGGTATTAGAAGCAAGTGATAAACCACAAGTCTAGTGTCTAAACAGATCTTGACATAAATTACACCTAAGATTGCCTTGAGCGAAGGACAAAGACAATGGTTTGGATGCTTTAGGCCTTCAAGCCGAGTTGTGGAGGACAAAATTTGGCCCAAATATTTCAGTCAAGGGAAGTTATTCAAATGTCACTGGCCAGCGAGGCCACCTTAATACATGACGGGCATAAGAGTTTGATGAATCTAGCTATAATCCATTGGACTCTACAAGTCCGAACTTATAACCCATTTAGTATAGATCATGAGGACACAATATATAGAGATATTCCTGGCGGTAAATTGTAATATATAGATTTCACGCGACAAGCTAATACCTTATGTGCCCATTTATTTTGTGAAGAATAACTGTAGAAAGAGATGGGATTATTTAAATTTGACGTAAGTTTAACGACTGAGATCCTCTACATTTTGTATGGCATTCTATTGGGTGGTTTTTTTAAATCCTAATAATTGTTTAAAATGATTTTTTTTTATGCATTAGCATTAGGACTTCAAGATCAACGTTAAAAAATTATAGTCAATTTTAAGATAATTAAATTTAAAATTTCAATGTGATAATTAATGCTTACATGAAAAAATGAATATAATTTTATTCTAAACTAATTTTACTTGATGGGTAAGAAATCTATTTTGATAGAGTAGCCTAGAAATTCAAGAGGATCTTCATTCTTAATACAGATAATTAACTTGCACCGCGTTCTTAATTAGTGATAAATTAATATTTAGCTTTGACATATTCAAAAGAAAAAGAAACAGTTAAAAAAATAAAGTATACAAGCCTATACTAGCTAGGCGAATGGTTGGTTTAATGGAGATGATGATTAAATGACAAGAATTACAAAGATGTGCATATATAGGAAGCTACTAAAAGTTTCTCAATCCACTATCATATGCAAAAGGAATAAACATCTCAATAATTTTAGACAATATGTAAACCATCGAACATCACACTAGACAAAGAATAAAATTAAATCCAACCCTTCATTTTCTTGTTGAAGATGCCTGGCCCATAGGTTGACTTGGTCATGTCCACAAGAAGTGGGAATTGTGTTAATACAAAAAGATTGACAGGAACATTAACTAAACAAAATAGGGGATTAAAAATAAATGATTTTCCGTGAAGCATTAGTAAAAGAGTAGCAGAGAACGCTACCATCATAGTTGCAATGGAGAAGAAGAGAGCTAATAGGCCTACTATCATTTTTTGAGGCAAGGACTCGAGAAAATCTTCCTCTGCATAACGTGATGTTAAGATTCCCAAAAATCAATACCGAAGCTGAGGAAGAAAATAGTGACAAGGAGTCGAATATCGCAAAGAGTTTGAACAACTCTTTGTTTAAGAACATTGGCAAGCCTGTATTATGATTGTTACCTCCTGGAACATGAGAGGCCGCAGCAAACATAATCGTAATTATGAGAACACCTACAATTGTACAAAAAGTTGTTGTGCTTTTTATCCTTTCTTCTCCATTTTTCATCAAATCCTCATGGTCGCGTGTAAATAATTGTCTAGGAGTCAAACAATCATTATTTAAACCTTTCTTAAGCATGGGAGGGACAACGCTCTCCACTTCTGCATTGTTAAGCAAAACTTAGGCGGGAAAGAACACTACCAAAATATTGCCAATAAAGCTACACCTATTGGCAAAAGCTAACAAAGTGAAATCAAAAGAAATTTGAATTGATATTCAATCCATCTAATAAAATGATAGAGCTAACCTTAAACCACTGAAGCTCTCTTTGCATTTGCAAAACTGCACTTGGAATGTGCTGAATCGGGGTGGAAGCTGTAAATATCCTTACCTTGTGTAATGTATTGTTGTAAGCTGCGTCAAAACCAGACAGTGCAGTTTTCCTCTGTGGTAACCCATAGTTGAGGCTAAAAATTTTGGCTTGACGATGCAAGAGAGCGAGCATAAATAAGGTTCTTTTTGTTGGATATTCAATGACGTACAAAAGGTCTGGATTTGCTCTCACTATCTCGTAAACAAACTCAAAGTTTCCTTCCTTAATAGCATGGAAGATTGCTGCATAAACCCTACCATTACTCCTCGCTTCTTCATTCAATGTCGAAATCAGTTCGCACATATGGGACAGAAGTTCATGTGATTGGATATGGATCAACTTCATTTCCCTTAGTTTCTTGAATCCTTTTTCGACAATATCAAACAAATGTCAATTTGACTTTACCAAAATAATTCAAAATACAGAAACAAAAATAAGAAAATTCAAAATTAGTCAAGAAATGATATTAATTTAACGGATTAGATTATTACCCAAAAGCAGATTTACAGTTAGATGGTCTAAGAGAGTCTTGCTGCGAAGTAAAAAATAAAATTTCTCATCACACATGCTAAACTAATGCAATATTTTAACATATAAAATGAAATTTTGTCGTCCATTACTATATGGTCTGATGAAAAGACCTCACATGCAGAAATAAAGGTCGAATGTGAAAGTTTAGGGAACAACATACCTGATGTTGTGATAGTTTCTTCTTGTATATTTTGAATGTTAACACGAATTTCATGAGTAGCACGAGAAGCTGGTCGAACTTGAATACCTTCCAACAAGGGAAAAACAAAAAACAGAGAGGTCAAGCAGTATTAATTCAAGGAGAAAAAAAGTCTAGTATCTTTAAATTGAAGAGAACAAATTGATCATTCTAGATCCTAGCTCAATGCATACTCTATATATATATATCTGCATACTCTATATATGTGTGTGTGTGTGTGTGCGCGCGCGCTAATCGTGGACAACGTCAAATTAAATCCACTCCAATTTGCATAATTTTCTTTTCGAAGAGCTTCAAGAGCTGTAATGCTTGAACGAATACGGGGTTTCATGCTTAATCTGTCACAAGATGAGATGTATATACACGCGTTAGGCGAAAGTTAGGATAGATAGAGACACTGTGTGTAATATATATGCAGTTCATTGTTCATAGTGAAAAAAAGTTAACAACACTTGAAATTCGATTCCTCTCGGCCAAATACATTGAAGGACAGAGAACGCCAACTACAAGTTCCAACAGACTTAAATCCCAGGTTCTTTTTTTCTTCTGAAAACCCCGGATCTTGTTGGATTCCCATTCAGTTTATGACCAAAAACAGAGAAACATTAACAACAGCTACAATGATTGGTATTTATAGCATATCCAAAACATGAAGCAATTGCTTACCGGGTTGGATATTTGTCGTTGATTTCTAAGAACTTCGAGAGAAACTGTGCTTGAAGAATATTTGTTGTCACAGTACTTAATCTATCAGGATATGCAGTAATTTGTGTGGTACTAGGTGAAACTTGGAACAAATAGATCACAGTGTGATATATAGTCCATTTCTAGATACCTTGCTAAACTCTTTGGCCTTCTACCTAACTCATTATCTTCTGCAAGACCCTGATTCTCATGCCTGGCTTGATTCCAAAAGCAATTTGTGTTCGGTGTGTGAAGAACACTAAAATGTGTACATCCAGTGATGCCTATTGTTATAAAGAAGGGCGATGTGCAGATCTCTCAAAGCAATGATTGACTTTCGACGATAAATTAATATGATAGTTGGATATGTAATGATTCTCGACAAAAGTAGTAAATAACGTGCAAAATTACAATATATGAAGTAGATCACAAACATGAATAAATTTTCCAGTAAAAAGAGAAAAGGAATTTGAGGATTCTAAAGCTGGAATTTCTCTGACTGCAAGTAAAGGTATGTTCCTAATTAATCTGATTGCAACCAAGTAATGGAATATTAGTTGTTTTTTCTGTTGTTTCGAATATGTTGAGTCTATTTCTCTGTTGCTTTGAGTGTTATGTGGTTAAACTAAAGGGTAGCACTCCTGATCAGATGGAATAAACTTTTTATCTCTTTGTTTCTTTGAATGTTAGGCTCCTGAGGGGAATAAATCTTTGCTTTTGTTTCCCCTCTTTTTTAACATGCTGAATGTTTGTAAGCTGGAAAAATTAATGAAGCTCCTCAGCGGTACATCAAGGCGTGAAGGATAAAAGCAAAAGGTTTGGACCCTAAGCCAAGTTGTTGCTGGCCAACATTTGGCCCAAATATGTCCTTCGTTTGCGCTTTTATCAAAAAATCAAGTTACCAACTTGGCCCGACTTAATGCTTGGATGCAAGCTGATATAATCTACCTAAATATTGGACCCAAATAAAAGTTCGGATTTACCCTTTAAAAATAGAGCCCAGGTTCTTTTTTCTTTCTGAAAAGCTGTTGGATGGGCTAATTAAATTTAGGCTTAGTTACCGTATAGATCCTTGTGGAATTTGATTTTTACAATTTAATCTTTGAAGTATTACTTTCAACAAAATGGTCTCTGTAATATATGGGTCCCCCCATTCATCTACCATTAACCAACTAATGGGAAAGTATCCACATGGCCTGCTCCTACCACATCACAACCATTCATGCTTTGACACGTGTTTTTAATAAAATCCATCTTTTATTTTTCTCACCTTCTCATTTTCACAATCTAAAAATCCTCTCCTGCATATCTTTTTCCAAAGATTCTCAATGCGCTTAACGAGTCTGCTTCTTTAAAAGTTCAGTGTTCTCACCTCATCTTCACCACCTCCTCTCTCTCTCTCTCTCTCTCTCTCTCTCTAGTACTCCATCTATTACTTCTTAAATAGAGTATGTGAATTTTTTTATCAGTTTTTAAACAATAGCACATTGATAGGATGGAGCCCAATAATCCTAAGCCCAAGCGCTGTTGGGCCTTCGATGCCCTTCCAGACAGAATGCCCACAAGCCCCCCTTTACCTCCAAATTTCTCTAATTCAACCAGTTCAACCCTAACTTGTAAGAAGCGCAGCCCATGCGACATTTTTTCCCCAAAGCCAAGGGACCTCGGCATAGTAATTTGGTGTTTTCAATTTGAATTTGAATTTTTAAACATGTGTCAAGGCCTAATAGGGTGATGTGCCAGGAGCAGGCAAAGTGGGCACCTTCCCATTAGTTAAGTAACGACGAAAGGATGGATGGACCTATTTGTTGAAAAAAAATATACCACAGGACCGTTTTGTTAAAAGTTGTACCTCATGTACTAAATTGAAAAGGTCGAATGCCATATATACCTGTTTGATAATTAAGCATTTAATTTATGACCAAAAACAGTGAAATATTGACAACGACAATACCATCCGTAATGGTTACAGTACGTAAAATTGGCACTTGCAAGGCCAGTTACTGCTACCTACAGGTGTCACAATATAGACATTGGCCTTAGCCGTTGCAGTGTTAATTTTGGCTAAACTGGCACAATTTTACCATGAATCACCCCTAACTTGCATTGAACTTCATACTTTTTATTTAGGTTTTTATGACATTGCACCCTCCAACAATGAACTTTTCTTGTATACTGTCCAAAAACTACAGCTACATTTGATGGGAGTGAAACCACGTGTGGTGTACATGCATAATTTGGTCTTGAGCAGGGGCGGATAGGGGGCCAGTATTGCCCCCCGCCCAAAAAAATTTCAAAAAATCCCAGAACCCACCCCACAAATAGAAATTTTTTTTTTTATCAAAATTAAATTTTTGCACCCCGCCCCCTCCCCCCATAAATTTCAAAAATTCCAAACACACATCCTAGAAATTGAAATTTTTCATTAAAATTACATTTTTTCCCCTCATAAACTTCAAAATAATCCCTGCAAATCTTATGTTCGGCAATCTTTAGGAAATTAGCTTAATTTATAACAAAATATTTTTACACCTAAATAAGGTAATAAATAAGACTTTTATCTTTCTCTTTTGTCATAGGGAAGTTATTCAAAACTCATTGGGCCGGTCGGCCAAACTTAATACATGGCCAACAGACTTTGATGAATCTAAACTCCAATGGACTCATACAAGTCCGAACTTACCCCGTCACCCGTTTAGTATACGAATGGGTTCTTATCACACGAGTCGAATTAAGTTATGAACAGAGGAAGAAAAGGTGGAAAGAACAGAAAACGAGGACTGGATACAGATCCGGTTAGTAAATTGTAATATATAGACTTCACCCAAGAAGCAAGGGGCATTATCCACCTTGAAACATACTGCTAATTTGGCCATCAAAATGTCAAATTTTTTAGTTTAGGATATATATAAGACTTCAGTTATTTTTTGAAGTATACTATTCATGGGTTTTTGGAGTTTGCAGAGTCGTTGTAAAAGAGCATATTCGGACGAATGATCTAGAAATTTAAGGCCGCGGTTATTAACGAGATCCGAATATTTAAATGTGATGAACTATTAATGTCTGAAATTTGCATTGCATTCTCTGGATGGGTTTCTTAAATCTTAATAATCTTTTAAAATAATGATTCCCATGTACCTGTTTTGGATTTGAGAATGACACTACCCTTATAACTAATATTGAGTACTTATAATATGCGTGAGTATCGGAACGGATAGAACCGGAGTGGTCTATTCCGGTTCCACTACTTATTGGAATCAAATATTTGGTTCCAGTTTCATTCCTGTAAATACCGGAATAGAACCGAAATTTTCAGAATTGGAAACCGAAAATTCCAGTTTCTTTACATTAGATTTTTTGGCTAGATTTTTTTGGGCCTTAAAGCATTTTGCGCCGAAATTTTGAACAAATTGTTTTGTTATACATCAAAATTAACAATAAATAAAATCTAAGATAAATAGTCACCTAAATCTAAAATAGATATTCATCTGAAATAAAATTACAACATTTTAAAATTATGGGCATCAAAAAAGGTTTGAGCCCTATTTTAAAATTACAATGTTTTAAACCCTTTCTAAAATAAATAAATATTCACTCAAAATCTAAAGTAAAATTATAAGGTTTTGAGCCATATATATATTTTTTTTTAATCAAAATAGTAAAAAAATCCAAACCAAAAATTCAGCTAATTCTCCCGAAAATTCCCGGTTTTGATTCTGAAATATACAAAAATGCATTCCGGTATATGTTAGAACCTGAACCAAAATTATGAGGCTGGAATCGAAACCCGAAATTCTGATATTGGTCAGAATTTTTGCTCACCCAAAACTTATAAGTAAGTTTGTTGGTTGATGAAACTAGTGATGCTTTTTAAGGTAAAATCTAAGGTGCTTTATTTGATTACGAATCATAATATCCTCTCAAAGTGCTAATTAAAATGAGAAAAGGAAAAAAGATTAAAGTATACAAAGATATGATCAAAAGCTATTAAAAGTTCCTGTGAAGAGGAATAAACATCCCATTAATTTGAGCGAATATATCTCTATGGGTGGAAGTTGTACATCATACAAAATTAGACAAGGAACAAAATTAAACCCACCGCTCCATTTTCTTTTTGAAGATCCCTGGCCCATAAGTTGACATGGTCATGTCCACAAGAAGTGGAAATTGCATTAATACAAAAAGAGTGACCGGAAGACTGGCTAAACAAATTATAGGAAGAATAATAGATGACTTTACCATTAGTAAAAGAGTAGCAGAGAATGCGACCATCATAGTTGCAATGGAGAAAAAAAGAGCAAATAGGCCTATTATCATTTTCTTGGGCAAGGACTTGAGAAAATCCTCCTCTGCATAACGTGCTGTTAAGATTCCTAAAAACATCAATACCGAAGCCGAGGAAGAGAACAGTGACAGGGAGTCAAATATCACGAAGAGTATGAACACCTTTTTGTTTAGGAACATTGGCAAGCCTGTGTTTTGATCGTTGCCGCCTGGAACAGTAAAGGCCGCAGCAAACATAATCGTGACTATGAGAGCACCAACGACTGTACAAGAACTTGCAGTATTCTTCATCCATTCCTCTCCTTTTTTCATTAACTCCTCATGGTTTCGTGTAAACACTTGTCTGGGAGTCAAACTATCACTGTTTAAAGCTTTTTGGAACATGGGAGGAGAAAGTCTATCCAGTTCCTGCATTGTTAAGCAAAACCATAGGGAAAAAAAAGATTACTAAAATATTGTCAAAATTAGTTGGGGGAAAAACTCTCCAATTCCTCTATAAGTTCATATGGTTATGTTTAGGAAGATGAGAAGTCATCTATAAAGGAGGATGAAGATATGGATGAGTAACCCCTTTGTCTATTCATCACAAAAAGGGAGAGCAGTTGTTGCAAGTTGTTGTAATGGGGAGAAAGTTTTTTTGAAATTTTCTCAGAGATAGCTGTTGAATTCAAGAGGAGAGTTAACCATTGAGGGAGAGAGATGGTAATTTAATACAAGATAGTTTGTTGGTTGTTGTTAATAGAGGAGAAAGTGATGTTGCTAACCTAAGTTCTTGCTTTACAGTTTGGATATGACATACTATTGGAAGTATGGTTGTTTTGTTTTTTTAATGTTATTGTTAAACTCGTGCAAATCTAAACTAAACTGGTAGTTGGTTGCTCAATTGCTTATGTGAATATGATATTATTAAATTTTCTTGTTATGAATGCTTGCTTACACTTAATTGATTTATTTTGATAGTGATGCTGGTATAATCTTTGTTGTATTAAGTGTAATTGCAGGTATTGAAAAGACTCAAGAGACGTTTCATTTTGTCATAACGTTTAGAAAGGGTTGTGTACATTTATAAATTGAATTCTGTTATGGTGATTGGCAGAATTTGGCAGAATTAGATGTATTTAGTTTTGTCACAAAATTGCCAAAGAGAGAGATTGTTAGTTCCTAAGTATAATGTTGACATTTTAGTTCCGTGTCAATTTTGATGTATAAAAAACGTGGTGTTGAATGAGTTGATCAAGAGAAGTGGTTTGATTAGAAATAATTAAGGAAATGGAGAAATTCTAGAATTTACAGAGCTCTCAAAGTGGTTCCAATTGTGTTAGGCTAGTCTGGGGTGAGCCTAGGAGATTTAAGCTGAAAATGGAGTTAGCTTAAGGTGAGCTCGGGCTTAAGCCTTTACGTTGAAAAAATAACTAAAAGACAACTGGCACCTTTGCAGCTATAATTAAGTGGTTTTATTCGCTAGAAACATAAAGTTGACACTGGGAAACACCAAGAAACTACCAGAATCATTAAGAGTAAAAAGATTTGAAGATTCAAGAATCATTGTTGGTCTCTCTGTTGGGTTACTCAAGAAAATCGATCACCATAAGGAAATCCAATTGTGACAATGAGAAGTCCTATATAAAGGAATATGAAGATATGGATGAGTAACCCCTTTGTTTATTCATGACAAAAAGGGCGAGTAGTTGATGTTGAAATGGAGAGTTGTTGCAAGTTGTTTTAGTCGAGAGAAAGTTGTTTTGAAATTCCCTCGGAGAAAGCTGTTGAAATTCAATAGGAAAGTTAACCATTCAAGGAAAGAGTTAACCCTGTGTTTGAGGTAAAGTCATATTGACTATAAAGTTTGTGAATTTGATCAGCGTGTGATTATTGACTGAGTCTAGAGCTTATTGAAATATTGCAAATGTGTTCATATTCAACTCATTGATTATGTATTTGACTTCAAATTTCTGCATTTAGGTGTGTTAGATTGTGCAAAAGATTTTAAATTCCTATCCACCCACTCTAGGTAATTGTAGGGTACCTCACAATTATGATGATCTAACCGTAACTTGGAAAAACAAAGGAAAACTTTACCCGTACATGCACATACATCATACATGTGCACATGCATGGGCAAAAATATTAATTAGCGTATATGACAAGATCATAAAGTGTAAAATGAGAGAGCTGACCTTAAACCACTGAAGTTCTCTTTGCATTTGCAAAGTTGCACCTGGGATGTGTTGAATCGGAGTGGACATTGTAAATATCCCAGCCATGTGTAATATATTGTTGTAACTTGAGTCAGAACCAGATAGTGAAGTTTTAATCTGCTGTAACCCGTAGATGAGGCTAAAAATTTTTGCTTGACGATGTAGGACAGCGAGCATAAATATAGTTCTTTTTGTTGGAAGTTCAATGACATACAAAAGGTCTGGATTTGCTCTCACTATCTCATAAACAAACTCAAAGTTTCCGTCCTTGATAGCACGGAAGATTGCTGCATAAATCCCGCCATTACGCCTCGCTTCAGCATTCAAAGTTGATATCGGTTCGCACATGCGGGACAGAAGTTCATGCGATTGGGCATGAAGCAACTTCATTTCACTTAATTGCTTGAAGACTTTTTCAACAATATCAAACCATGCATGTCAATTTAACTTAAATAATAATAAAAAAATCAAAATACAAAAAAGACGAATAAGAAAGTTCAAAATTAATAAGTGATATTAATATAATAATTCAATGGATTAGAATATTACCCAAAAGTAGATTTGGATCTAGTTGCTGAAAGAGAGCTCTCGTTGCGAAGTAGACATGAAATTTTTTCATCACACATGATACTCAAAACATAAAAAATAAAAGCAAAAGAATTGAGTGTTTAGTATATATACGAACATATTATCTATGTACAGTTGTAGGCATATCCCTTGCCATTACTAATATCTCTTGCTCTGTAATTAGTAGTAATTAATTAAGGAACTTCCTGCTAGAATCAGCCAAATCCAAATAATCTTGGCCACGCGCTACATGCCACGTCCTTTTCTTTCTATATATATATTGACTTGTTATGAACATTTGAAGCAGAAAAAGAAAAAGGAGGTATGCTTCATGCCTAGTCACTTTGAGACTTCTAACTACCAATGCAATTTTAAATTGGTGTCTATACTACCGATCTTGATACATTGAACTCAAGAATTTCTAAATTTTACAAATTTGATCGTTGGATCTTTTTAGTGGCACAAATTAATGAAATTTGGTAGTTTTTGAACTCAATGTGCAAAGGTGGTATTTGAGAACCCTGTAATGTTGTTTTAATAGTTAGAAGGCTAGTGACTTTTCCCATCATTTTAAATAATTGAAACAATTTCACTCTTTAGTTACAAATACTTTTCTTACGGAAAACACACTTGTATCAGAAACTTTTTGGTGACAAAAAAAAAACGCATCACAATTAAGAAAAAAGACCATAGATAGGAAATTAAGAAAGTTTACCGAACGACATACCTGATGTTCTGGTAGTTTTTCTTGAAGGTTTTGAATGTTGACGCGAATTTCATCAGTTGCACGAGAAGGTCGAATGTGAATCCCTTCCAAGAACGAAAAAAAGAAAGGCCAATGAATATCGAATAATAATTGGCAATTGGTGCAATTTTCTTTTCATCACAAGCTAAATAGAATGATACTAACAGGAGTAAATCCAGCGCTGCCAAAACACAAACTTCTTTCCGCTTGGGAATGCATCTGGCGTAGAAGCCAACACGTACAAGGGGGAGCGTTGCTCTCTGTCAATAGCGAAAGCTAAATTTGGGCAACGTCGAATTAAATCCACAGCAATATCTATTTTTTTGTATACCATGCATACAGAACAACGAACAAAAGGAGAATTATATTTCCCAAGAGTCCAAAGTCATCATAGATAACATGTAATCTAAACAAATGGTCAGACAAAAACTTCTTACCTAAAGTCAGAGTGTATATAGCGAAGGAAATAAGTGAGGCACCATGGTGACCTTTTTCTGGTTCTAGATCCATCAGCGGAGTTCGAAGATAGAGATAGCGAGACAATTCTTTATAGTCGAAACACATAGATATAACAACCGGAATGCTTCCAAAGGATTTCTCTGGAATGCTGACCAACTTCGGATTTTTGTCAATCATGCACTGTATCATCCGAAAATCTCCACTGGAAGTTGCCCTAGCTAGAGCTGTATATCCTTCAACATCTTGCATTTCTAAGGTTTCGTTGGACATGATTCGCTCCACCAGCTCCTCCACTATATGTACATGCCCCGCAAGAACAGCAATGTGAAGTGCCGTCTGATCCACAAATGTGAGTTTGGCACTCGAGGCTTCAGGATGTAGCGCAAGGAAAGCCTTCATTGCATCCAAATCACCATTTCGCACAGCCTTTAGGAAGGATGCATACTTAAGATAGTCTTGGTTCTTGCCGTCGGCCCTACCTGTCATGTTATTGAAATAGAATTTATTCTTTTTGCAAAGACTCTTTTGCCAGATGACAACTTTATTCGCAAATTATGAAATTCTATATATATATATATGAGACCACCGATATATAGAATTTCGTTAAGGTCTAGTCGTTCACATTTTGTGCCATTTGAGCTATTTTTAAATAATCATAATATTAATCCATTTATACAATATCAAGCAGAAAAATTATATGAAAAAATAGTAGTTTACGTAGTTAGTTGCCAAGAACAATAGCTTGTAAGACCCATTGCAAGTAGAACCTGGTAGCTTGTAAGAGTGATCAATTAGTGTAATTCGTTTAGAAAAAAATAAAGCTAAAACCAACTAAAAAGAAGAACGGTGTTAGACATGATAACGAACATAGAGAGAGAGAGAGAGGTTATAAGAGAGCAACCTGTGTTGTTAGGTGAGTTTACTTGCTCACCTAGACGTTGAGTGTTCCCAGTTAGTGCTGGCCTGACCTGTTTGCTTACTGAGATATTTGATGAGCTCCCTAGCTGATCAACCACCGTGTGGATTTGTTGTGAAGGTTGCCCACAGTTCCGCCAATGAATACCAAGCATTTTGGCAGAACTAATTCTCTTAATTTGAGAAAGAATGTCCGTCCCACATGAAGAGAGAATTGCATCCAAAGCCGCATCATTCTTCTCTCTCCAAGCCTCAAATTCAACTACATCATCTTCGGGTTTAGGAGGCTCTCTCCTTGTTTCAACAATGTCCCAGAGATTATGAGCCAACAAATAGTCTCTTAAGCAAGCACTCCAGCTTACATAATTGTCATTTCTAAGAACTTCAAGAGCCATTGTGCTTGAAGAATATTTGTTGTCGTGCTTAATCTGCGCAATATGCAGTTTGTATGTTAGTAGGTAAAACTTGGAACAAATAGACAGTGATCGTGTCATATATAGACCATTTATAGATACTTTGCTAAACTCTTAAGCCTTCTACCTAACTCATTACCTTTTCCAAGATACTGATTGCAAGTAAAGGTTTGTTCCTAATCAGATCATACTTTTTGCTTTTTTCTGTTGATTCGAATGTTAGGTGGTTACACTAAAGGCTAGCGCTCCTCAGATGGAATAGTATTTTATGATCTCCTTGTTGCTTTTTCGTTGATCTGATGAACTTTTATTTCCCCTCTTTTTTAACACGCTGAATGTTTGTTAGCTAGTAAATTGAAGCTCCTCATGAGCAGTATATCAAGGCGTGAACGATGAAAAGGTTTGAATACCTTAAGACCCTTAAGCCAAGTTGTGCCAAATATTTCCTTCATTTGCGCTTTTAAAAAAAAAAAAACAACTTAGCCCGACTTAATATGTGGCAGAAGATCTATAGGTGGCGTTTGCAAACAAAAATTTTGGCCTAATAAATAACTATAAAATAATCTCTCACTCTCTATCAAATCATTTCTTTCTACGACATTAAAAAAAAAATCACTCAGATCATCTATCTCTTCACTTTTTTCACTAATTCTCATAAATTAAAATTTTTAAAATAAAACTAAGATTCTTCTTTTCTTGAAAAGTCCAGAATGATCCTATTGGATGGGCCCATTTAATTTATGACCAAAAACAGAGAAACATTAACAAGAACAATGTGACTCGGGTGCAGTAGTACTGCTTCAACGAATGTAATTTAGGCAATATATGTAAGAATATCAAGTACGCAAATTTCGATATGTAAAAAACCTCACAGCCGAAAAGAGATTTATTAAGTATGCCTTAAAGGACCGGGCCACTTTCTCCAAAACAGAAGAAGAATGGAAAAAATAAAATTTTTATCCATGTATGTCAGAAAAATAAAGGTTGAATTAAATAAATTTTTTATTCTCGCACATTACAGTATTACACTCTAAAATACTAATTTCATGATATTACATCCTTAAACTATTGATATTTTAGTTAAATTGAGCACAAAATTAGATGAAAAATGAATTATATGTGTTTTTGTTGTCCTATTTGAATGTAATATTTATGAAATTAATCCATTGAAATTAGAAAACTCTAAAAAAAAAAAAAAAAGAAAAAAAAATTTAAAAAAAGAAAAGATCCAACGTAAAAAAAAAACAAAGAAGTTTCATCATTTAAGTCCAAAGAGTACAAACTCATCAATTTATGAAGAAATTACTGCCCTAAAAGGTTATTTTTATTTTTAAATAGATGCCTTTCTCTGTTATGAGTAGTAACGCTATGCTTTGAAAACTTCACTTCATTGAACATGGAAACGTATATTGAGTAACTTCTTTGTCTTTGTCTTAATTGTTCGTTTCCATGTTCAATGAAGTGAAGTTTTCAAAGCATAGCGTTACTACTCATAACAGAGAAAGGCATCTATTTAAAAATAAAAATAACCTTTTAGGGCAGTAATTTCTTCATAAATTGATGAGTTTGTACTCTTTGGACTTAAATGATGAAGTTACTTCTTGTTTTTTTCTTTTTACGTTGGATCTTTTCCTTTTTTTTAAATTTTTTTTTCTTTTTTTTTTTTTTTTAGAGTTTTCTAATTTCAATGGATTAATTTCATAAATATTACATTCAAATAGGACAACAAAAACACATATAATTCATTTTTCATCTAATTTTGTGCTCAATTTAACTAAAATATCAATAGTTTAAGGATGTAATATCATGAAATTAGTATTTTAGAGTGTAATACTGTAATGTGCGAGAATAAAAAATTTATTTAATTCAACGTTTATTTTTCTGACATACATGGATAAAAATTTTATTTTTTCCATTCTTCTTCTGTTTTGGAGAAAGTGGCCCGGTCCTTTAAGGCATACTTAATAAATCTCTTTTCGGCTGTGAGGTTTTTTACATATCGAAATTTGCGTACTTGATATTCTTACATATATTGCCTAAATTACATTCGTTGAAGCAGTACTACTGCACCCGAGTCACATTGTTCTTGTTAATGTTTCTCTGTTTTTGGTCATAAATTGAATGGGCCCATCCAATAGGATCATTCTGGACTTTTCAAGAAAAGAAGAATCTTAGTTTTATTTTAAAAATTTTAATTTATGAGAATTAGTGAAAAAAGTGAAGAGATAGATGATCTGAGTGATTTTTTTTTTAATGTCGTAGAAAGAAATGATTTGATAGAGAGTGAGAGATTATTTTATAGTTATTTATTAGGCCAAAATTTTTGTTTGCAAACGCCACCTATAGATCTTCTGCCACATATTAAGTCGGCTAAGTTGTTTTTTTTTTTTAATAAAAGCGCAAATGAAGTAAATATTTGGCACAACTTGGCTTAAGGGTCTTAAGGTATTCAAACCTTTTTCATCGTTCACGCCTTGATGTACTGCTGAGGAGCTTCATTTTACCAGCTAACAAACATTCAGCGTGTTAAAAAAGAGGGGAAACAAAAGCTCAGATCAACGAAAAAGCAACATGCATTCCATCTGAGGAGCGCTAGCCTTTTGTAACCACCTAACACACAACAGACAAAAAGTATGATCTGATTAGGAACAAACCTTTACTTGCAATCAGTGTCTTGGAAAAGATAATGAGTTAGGTAGAAGGCTAAGAGTTTAGCAAAGGTACTATAAATGGTCTATATATGACACGATCACTGTCTATTTGTTTCAAGTTTCACCTAAGTAACATACAAACTGCATATCCGCAGATTAAGCACGAAACAAATATTCTTCAAGCACAATGGCTCTTGAAGTTCTTAGAAACGACAATTATGTAAGCTGGAGTGCTTGCTTAAGAGATATTTGTTGGCTCATAATCTCTCGGACGTTGTTGAAACAACTAGAGAGCCTCCTAAACCCGAAGATGATGTAGTTGAATTTGAGGCTTGGAGAGAGAAGAATGATGCGGCTTTGGATGCAATTCTCTCTTCATGTGGGACGGACATTCTTTCTCAAATTAAGAGAATTAGTTCGCCAAAATGCTTGGTATTCATTGGCGGAACTGTGGGGCAACCTTCACAACAAATCCACACGGTGGTTGATCAGCTAGGGAGCTCATCAAATATCTCAGTAAGCAAACAGGTCAGGCCAGCACTAACTGGAAACACTCAACGTCTAGGTGAGCAAGGAAACTCACCTAACAACACAGGTTGCTCTCTAACCTCTCTCTCTCTCTCTATGTTCGTTATCATGTCTAACACCGTTCTTCTTTTTAGTTGGTTTTAGCTTTATTTTTTTCTAAACGAAATTACACTAATTGATCACTCCTACAAGCTACCTGGTTCTACTTGCAATGGGTCTTACAAGCTATTGTTCTTGGCAACTAACTACGTAAACTACTATTTTTTCATATAATTTTTCTGCTTGATATTGTATACATGGATTAATATTATGATTATTTAAAAATAGCTCAAATGGCACAAAATGTGAACGACTAGATTAACGAAATTCTATATATCGGTGGTATAATATATATATAATTTCATAATTTGCGAATAAAGTTGTCATCTGGTGAAAAGAGTCTTTGCAAAAAGAATAAATTCTATTTCAATAACATGACAGGTAGGGCCGACGGCAAGAACCAAGACTATCTTAAGTATGCATCCTTCCTAAAGGCTGTGCGAAATGGTGATTTGGATGCAATGAAGGCTTTCCTTGCGCTACATCCTGAAGCCTCGAGTGCCAAACTCACATTTGGGGATCAGACGGCTCTTCACATTGCTGTTCTTGCTGGGCATGTACATATAGTGGAGGAGCTGGTGGAGCGAATCATGTCCAACGAAACCTTAGAAATGCAAGATGTTGAAGGATATACAGCTCTAGCTAGGGCAACTTCCAGTGGAGATTTTCGGATGATACAGTGCATGATTGACAAAAATCCAAAGTTGGTCAGCATTCCAGAGAAATCCGTTGGGAGCATTCCGGTTGTTATATCTATGTGTTTCGATTATAAAGAATTGTCTCGCTATCTCTATCTTCGAACTCCGCTGATGGATCTAGAGCCAGAAAAAGGTCACCATGGTGCCTCACTTATTTCCTTCGCTATATACACTCTAACTTTAGGTAAGAAGTTTTTGTCTGACCATTTGTTTAGATTAGATGTTATCTATGATAACTTTGGACTCTTTGAAATATAATTCTCCTTTTGTTCGTTGTTCTGTATGCATGGTATACAAAAAAATAGATATTGCTGTGGATTTAATTCGACGTCGCCCAAATTTAGCTTTTGCTATAGACAGAGAGCAACGCTCCCCTTGTACGTGTTGGCTTCTACGCCTGATGCATTCCCAAGCGGAAAGAAGTTTGTGTTTTGGAAGCGCTGGATTTACTCCTGTAAGTATCATTCTCTTTAGCTTGTGATGATGAAAAGAAAATTGCACCAATTGCCAATTATTATTCGATATTCATTGGCCTTTCTTTTTTTCGTTCTTGGAAGGGATTCACATTCGACCTTCTCGTGCAACTGATGAAATTCGTGTCAACATTCAAAACCTTCAAGAAAAAACTACCAGAACATCAGGTATGTTCGTTCGGTAAACTTTCTTATTTCCTATCTATGGTCTTTTTTCTTAATTGTGATGCTTTTTTTTTGTCACCAAAAAGTTTCTGAAACAAGGTGTTTTCCATAACAAAAATATTCGTAACTAAAGAGTGAAATTGTTTCAATTATTAAAAATGATGGGAAAAGTCACTATGAGCTTTAACTATTAAAACTTAACAGGGTTCTTACTTTCACATTGAGTTCAAAAACTACCAAATTTCATTAATCCACTAAAAAGATCCAACGATCAAATTTGTTTTATTCTTGAGTTCAATGTCCGGTAGTTAGACACCAATTTTTATTGGTAGTTAGAAGTTCAAAGTGACTAGGCATGAAGCTACCTCCTTTTTCTTTTTCTTGCTTCATATGTTCATAACAAGTCAATATATAGGAAGAAAGAAAAGGACGTGCCATGTCGCGCGTGGCCAGGATTATTTGGATTTAGCTGATTCTAGCAGGAAGTTCCTTAATTAATTACTACTAATTACAGAGCAAGAGATATTAGTAATGGCAAGGGATATGCCTACAACTGCAAAAATAGTATGTTTGTATATATACTAAACACTCAATTCTTTTGCTTTTATTTTTATGTTTTGATTATCATGTGTGATGGAAAAAATTCCATGTCTACTTTGCAGCAAGAGCTCTCTTTCAGCAACTAGATCCAAATCTACTTTCGGGTAATATTCTAATCCGTTGAATTATTATATTAATGTCACTTATTAATTTTGAACTTTCTTATATCTTTTTTTATTTTGATTTTTTTTTTTTATTAAAGTAAATTGGCATGGTTTGATATTGTTGAAAAAGTATTCAAGCAATTAAGTGAAATGAAGTTGCTCCATGCCCAATCGCATGAACTTCTGTCCCGCATTTGCAAACCGATATCAACTTTGAATGCTGAAGCGAGGAATAATGGTGGGTTTATGCAGCAATCTTCCGTGCTATCAAGGAGGGAAACTTTGAGTTTGTTTATGAGATAGTGAGAGCAAATCCAGACCTTTTGTACGTCATTGAATTCCAACAAAAAGAACTATATTTATGCTCGCTGTCCTACATCGTCAAGCAAAAATTTTTAGCCTCATCTACGGGTTACAGCAGATTAAAACTTCACTATCTGGTTCTGACTCAAGTTACAACAATATATTACACATGGCTGGGATATTTACAATGTCCACTCCAATTCAACATATCCCAGGTGCAGCTTTGCAAATGCAAAGAGAACTTCAGTGGTTTAAGGTCAGCTCTCTCATTTTACGTCTATCATCATGTCTTGGTTATAAGCTCTCTACATACTGCATATATTGTAATTAACCTTAGCCCATGCATGTGCACACATATGACGTATGTGCATGCGGGTAAAGTTTTCCTCTGTTTTTCCAAGTTACGGTTAAATCATCATAAATTGTGAGGTTTACCCTACAATTACCTAGAGGGGGCGAATAGGAATTTAAAATCTTTTGCACAATCTAACACACCTAAATGCAGAAATTTGAAGTCAAATACACAATCAATGAGTTGAATATGAAACAATTTGCAATATGTCAATCAGCTCAAGACTCAGTCAATAATCACACGCTTGATCAAATCACAAACTTTATGGTCAATAAGACTTTACCTCAAACACAGGGTTAACTCTTTCCTTGAATGGTTAACTTTCCTATTGAATTTCAACAGCTTTCTCCGAGGGAATTTCAAAACAACATTGCAACAACTCTGAACAACTCACTCTCCCTTTTTGTCATGAATAAACAAAGGGGTTACTCATCCATATCTTCATATTCCTTTATATAGGACTTCTCATTGTCACAATTGGATTTCCTTATGGTGATCGATTTTCTTGAGTAACCCAACAGAGAGACCAACAATGATTCTTGAATCTTAAATCTTTTTGCTCTCAATGATTCTGGTAGTTTCTTTGTGTCTCTGGTGTCAACTTTATGTTTCTAGCGAATAAAACCACTTAAGTATAGCTGCAAAGGTCCAGTTGTTTTTGAGTTATTTTGTCCACATTAGGGCTTAAGACCCAATCGCCTTAAGCTAACTCCATTTTCAGCTTAAATCTCCTCGGCTTGTCCTAGGCTAGCCCAACGCAACTGGAACCACTTTAAGAGCTCTGTAAATTGACACAGAACTAGAGTGCCAACACTTATACAATAGGAACTAACAATCTCTCTCTTTGGCAATTTCGTGACAAAAATAAATACATCTAATTCTAACAAATTCTACCAATTACTAGACAGAATTCAGTTTACAAATGTACAAACCCTTTCAAACGTTAGGACAAAATGAAACGTGTCGAGTCTTTTCAATACCTACAATTATACTTAATACAACAATGATTATACCAGCATCACTATCAAAATAAACAAATAAGTGTAATCAAGCAGTCGTAACATGAAATTTAATAATATCATATTCACATAAGCAATTACAAAACCAACTACGAGTTTAGTTTAGATTGGCCTAAGTTTAACAATAGCATTAACAAAACAACCATACTTCCAAAAGTATGTAAAATCCAAACTTAAAAGCAACAACTTAAGTTAGCAACATCACTTTAGCTCTCCTTATTAACAACAACCAACAAACTAATTTTAGTTAAATTAACCAACTCTTTCACTCAATGGTTAACTCTCCTCTTGAATTTCAATAGCTTTTTCCGAGGGAATTTCAAAATAACTTTCTCCCCATTACAACAACTTGCAACAACTACTCTCCCTTTTTGTCATGAATAGACAAAGGGGTTACTCATCCATATCTTCATCCTCCTTTATAGATGACTTCTCATCTTCCTCAACATAACCATATGAACTTTGGAGGAACTAGAGAGCCTTTCCCCTAAGATAATTTTGACAAAATTTTGTAATCTTTTTTTCCCTAAGGTTTTGCTTAACAATGCAGGAACTGGAGAGACTTTCCCTCCCATGCTTTAAAGAGCTTTAAACAGTGATAGTTTGACTCCCAGACAAGTGTTTACACGGAACCATGAGGAGTTAATGAAAAAAGGGGAGGAATGGATGAAGAATACAGCAAGTTCCTGCACAGTCGTTGGTGCTCTCATAATCGCGATTATGTTTGCTGCGGCATTTACTGTTCCAGGCGGTAACGATCAAAACACAGGCTTGCCAATGTTCCTAAACAAAAATGTGTTCATACTCTTCGTGATATTCGACTCCCTTATCATTGTTCTCTTCCTCGGCTTCGGTATTGATGTTTTTGGGAATCTTAACAGCACGTTATGCAGAGGAAGATTTTCTCAAGTCCTTGCCCAAGAAAATGATAATAGGCCTATTTGCTCTCTTTTTCTCCATTGCAACTATGATGGTCGCATTCTCTGCTACTCTTTTACTAATGCTGGAAAGTCATCTATTATTCTTCCTATAATTTGTTTAGCCAGTCTTCCAGTCACTCTTTTTGTATTAATGCAATTTCCGCTTCTTGTGGACATGACCATGTCAACTTATGGGCCAGGGATCTTCAAAAAGAAAATGGAGCGGTGGGTTTAATTTTGTTCCTTGTCTAATTTTGTATGATGTACAAGTTCCACCCATAGAGATACATTCATTCAAATTAATGAGATGTTTATGCCTCTTCACAGGAACTTTTAATAGCTTTTGATCATATCTTTGTATACTTTAATCTTTTTTCCTTTTTTCATTTTAATTAGCACTTTGAGAGGATATTATGATTCGTAATCAAATAAAGCACCTTAGATTTTACCTTAAAAAGCATCACTAGTTTCATCAAACCAACAAACTTACTTATAAGTTTTGGGTGAGCAAAAATTCTGACCAATATCAGAATTTCGGGTTTCGATTCCAGCCTCATAATTTTGGTTCAGGTTCTAACATATACCGGAATGCATTTTTGTATATTTCAGAATCAAAACCGGGAATTTCGGGAGAATTAGCTGAATTTTTGGTTTGGATTTTTTTACTATTTTGATTAAAAAAAAATATATATATGGCTCAAAACCTTTATAATTTTACTTTAGATTTTGAGTGAATATTTATTTATTTTAGAAAGGGTTTAAAACATTGTAATTTTAAAATAGGGCTCAAACCTTTTTTGATGCCATAATTTTAATAATGTTGTAATTTTATTTCAGATGAATATCTATTTTAGATTTTAGGTGACTATTTATCTTAGATTTTATTTATTGTTAATTTATGATGTATAACAAAACAATTTGTTCAAAATTTCGGCGCAAAATGCTTTAAGGCCCAAAAAAATCTAGCCAAAAAATCTAATGTAAAGAAACTGGAATTTTCGGTTTCCAATTCTGAAAATTTCGGTTCTATTCCGGTATTTACAGGAATGAAACTGGAACCAAATATTTGATTCCAATAAGTAGTGGAACCGGAATAGACCACTCCGGTTCTATCCGTTCCGATACTCACGCATATTATAAGTACTCAATATTAGTTATAAGGGTAGTGTCATTCTCAAATCCAAAACAGGTACATGGGAATCATTATTTTAAAAGATTATTAAGATTTAAGAAACCCATCCAGAGAATGCAATGCAAATTTCAGACATTAATTCATCACATTTAAATATTCGGATCTCGTTAATAACCGCGGCCTTAAATTTCTAGATCATTCGTCCGAATATGCTCTTTTACAACGACTCTGCAAACTCCAAAAACCCATGAATAGTATACTTCAAAAAATAACTGAAGTCTTATATATATCCTAAACTAAAAAATTTGACATTTTTTGATGGCCAAATTAGCAGTATGTTTCAAGGTGGATAATGCCCCTTGCTTCTTGGGTGAAGTCTATATATTACAATTTACTAAACCGGATCTGTATCCAGTCCTCGTTTTCTGTTCTTTCCACCTTTTCTTCCTCTGTTCATAACTTAATTCGACTCGTGTGATAAGAACCCATTCGTATACTAAACGGGTGACGGGGTAAGTTCGGACTTGTATGAGTCCATTGGAGTTTAGATTCATCAAAGTCTGTTGGCCATGTATTAAGTTTGGCCGACCGGCCCAATGTTTTGAATAACCCTATGACAAAAGAGAAAGATAAAAGTCTTATTTATTACCTTATTTAGGTGTAAAAATATTTGTTATAAATTAAGCTAATTTCTCAAAGATTGCCGAACATAAGATTTGCAGGGATTATTTTGAAGTTTATGAGGGGAAAAATGTAATTTTAATGAAAATTTCAATTTCTAGGATGTGTGTTTGGAATTTTTGAAATTTATGGGGGGAGGGGGCGGGGGTGCAAAAATTTAATTTTGATAAAAAAAAAATTTCTATTTGTGGGGTGGGTTCTGGGATTTTTTGAAATTTTTTTGGGCGGGGGGCAATACTGGCCCCCTATCCGCCCCTGCTCAAGACCAAATTATGCATGTACACCACACGTGGTTTCACTCCCATCAAATGTAGCTGTAGTTTTGGACAGTATACAAGAAAAGTTCATTGTTGGAGGGTGCAATGTCATAAAAACCTAAATAAAAAGTATGAAGTTCAATGCAAGTTAGGGGTGATTCATGGTAAAAATTGTGCCAGTTTAGCCAAAATTAACACTGCAACGGCTAAGGCCAATGTCTATATTGTGACACCTGTAGGTAGCAGTAACTGGCCTTGCAAGTGCCAATTTTTACGTACTGTAACCATTACGGATGGTATTGTCGTTGTCAATATTTCACTGTTTTTGGTCATAAATTAAATGCTTAATTATCAAACAGGTATATATGGCATTCGACCTTTTCAATTTAGTACATGAGGTACAACTTTTAACAAAACGGTCCTTGTGGTATATTTTTTTTCAACAAATAGGTCCATCCATCCTTTCGTCGTTACTTAACTAATGGGAAGGTGCCCACTTTGCCTGCTCCTGGCACATCACCCTATTAGGCCTTGACACATGTTTAAAAATTCAAATTCAAATTGAAAACACCAAATTACTATGCCGAGGTCCCTTGGCTTTGGGGAAAAAATGTCGCATGGGCTGCGCTTCTTACAAGTTAGGGTTGAACTGGTTGAATTAGAGAAATTTGGAGGTAAAGGGGGGCTTGTGGGCATTCTGTCTGGAAGGGCATCGAAGGCCCAACAGCGCTTGGGCTTAGGATTATTGGGCTCCATCCTATCAATGTGCTATTGTTTAAAAACTGATAAAAAAATTCACATACTCTATTTAAGAAGTAATAGATGGAGTACTAGAGAGAGAGAGAGAGAGAGAGAGAGAGAGGAGGTTGGTGAAGATGAGGTGAGAACACTGAACTTTTAAAGAAGCAGACTCGTTAAGCGCATTGAGAATCTTTGGAAAAAGATATGCAGGAGAGGATTTTTAGATTGTGAAAATGAGAAGGTGAGAAAAATAAAAGATGGATTTTATTAAAAACACGTGTCAAAGCATGAATGGTTGTGATGTGGTAGGAGCAGGCCATGTGGATACTTTCCCATTAGTTGGTTAATGGTAGATGAATGGGGGGACCCATATATTACAGAGACCATTTTGTTGAAAGTAATACTTCAAAGATTAAATTGTAAAAATCAAATTCCACAAGGATCTATACGGTAACTAAGCCTAAATTTAATTAGCCCATCCAACAGCTTTTCAGAAAGAAAAAAGAACCTGGGCTCTATTTTTAAAGGGTAAATCCGAACTTTTATTTGGGTCCAATATTTAGGTAGATTATATCAGCTTGCATCCAAGCATTAAGTCGGGCCAAGTTGGTAACTTGATTTTTTGATAAAAGCGCAAACGAAGGACATATTTGGGCCAAATGTTGGCCAGCAACAACTTGGCTTAGGGTCCAAACCTTTTGCTTTTATCCTTCACGCCTTGATGTACCGCTGAGGAGCTTCATTAATTTTTCCAGCTTACAAACATTCAGCATGTTAAAAAAGAGGGGAAACAAAAGCAAAGATTTATTCCCCTCAGGAGCCTAACATTCAAAGAAACAAAGAGATAAAAAGTTTATTCCATCTGATCAGGAGTGCTACCCTTTAGTTTAACCACATAACACTCAAAGCAACAGAGAAATAGACTCAACATATTCGAAACAACAGAAAAAACAACTAATATTCCATTACTTGGTTGCAATCAGATTAATTAGGAACATACCTTTACTTGCAGTCAGAGAAATTCCAGCTTTAGAATCCTCAAATTCCTTTTCTCTTTTTACTGGAAAATTTATTCATGTTTGTGATCTACTTCATATATTGTAATTTTGCACGTTATTTACTACTTTTGTCGAGAATCATTACATATCCAACTATCATATTAATTTATTGTCGAAAGTCAATCATTGCTTTGAGAGATCTGCACATCGCCCTTCTTTATAACAATAGGCATCACTGGATGTACACATTTTAGTGTTCTTCACACACCGAACACAAATTGCTTTTGGAATCAAGCCAGGCATGAGAATCAGGGTCTTGCAGAAGATAATGAGTTAGGTAGAAGGCCAAAGAGTTTAGCAAGGTATCTAGAAATGGACTATATATCACACTGTGATCTATTTGTTCCAAGTTTCACCTAGTACCACACAAATTACTGCATATCCTGATAGATTAAGTACTGTGACAACAAATATTCTTCAAGCACAGTTTCTCTCGAAGTTCTTAGAAATCAACGACAAATATCCAACCCGGTAAGCAATTGCTTCATGTTTTGGATATGCTATAAATACCAATCATTGTAGCTGTTGTTAATGTTTCTCTGTTTTTGGTCATAAACTGAATGGGAATCCAACAAGATCCGGGGTTTTCAGAAGAAAAAAAGAACCTGGGATTTAAGTCTGTTGGAACTTGTAGTTGGCGTTCTCTGTCCTTCAATGTATTTGGCCGAGAGGAATCGAATTTCAAGTGTTGTTAACTTTTTTTCACTATGAACAATGAACTGCATATATATTACACACAGTGTCTCTATCTATCCTAACTTTCGCCTAACGCGTGTATATACATCTCATCTTGTGACAGATTAAGCATGAAACCCCGTATTCGTTCAAGCATTACAGCTCTTGAAGCTCTTCGAAAAGAAAATTATGCAAATTGGAGTGGATTTAATTTGACGTTGTCCACGATTAGCGCGCGCGCACACACACACACACACACACATCATATATATATATATATAGAGTATGCATTGAGCTAGGATCTAGAATGATCAATTTGTTCTCTTCAATTTAAAGATACTAGACTTTTTTTCTCCTTGAATTAATACTGCTTGACCTCTCTGTTTTTTGTTTTTCCCTTGTTGGAAGGTATTCAAGTTCGACCAGCTTCTCGTGCTACTCATGAAATTCGTGTTAACATTCAAAATATACAAGAAGAAACTATCACAACATCAGGTATGTTGTTCCCTAAACTTTCACATTCGACCTTTATTTCTGCATGTGAGGTCTTTTCATCAGACCATATAGTAATGGAGGACAAAATTTCATTTTATATGTTAAAATATTGCATTAGTTTAGCATGTGTGATGAGAAATTTTATTTTTTACTTCGCAGCAAGACTCTCTTAGACCATCTAGCTGCAAATCTGCTTTTGGGTAATAATCTAATCCGTTAAATTAATATCATTTCTTGACTAATTTTGAATTTTCTTATTTTTGTTTCTGTATTTTGAATTATTTTGGTAAAGTCAAATTGACATTTGTTTGATATTGTCGAAAAAGGATTCAAGAAACTAAGGGAAATGAAGTTGATCCATATCCAATCACATGAACTTCTGTCCCATATGTGCGAACTGATTTCGACATTGAATGAAGAAGCGAGGAGTAATGGTAGGGTTTATGCAGCAATCTTCCATGCTATTAAGGAAGGAAACTTTGAGTTTGTTTACAAGATAGTGAGAGCAAATCCAGACCTTTTGTACGTCATTGAATATCCAACAAAAAGAACCTTATTTATGCTCGCTCTCTTGCATCGTCAAGCCAAAATTTTTAGCCTCAACTATGGGTTACCACAGAGGAAAACTGCACTGTCTGGTTTTGACGCAGCTTACAACAATACATTACACAAGGTAAGGATATTTACAGCTTCCACCCCGATTCAGCACATTCCAAGTGCAGTTTTGCAAATGCAAAGAGAGCTTCAGTGGTTTAAGGTTAGCTCTATCATTTTATTAGATGGATTGAATATCAATTCAAATTTCTTTTGATTTCACTTTATTAGCTTTTGCCAATAGGTGTAGCTTTATTGGCAATATTTTGGTAGTGTTCTTTCCCGCCTAAGTTTTGCTTAACAATGCAGAAGTGGAGAGTGTTGTCCCTCCCATGCTTAAGAAAGGTTTAAATAATGATTGTTTGACTCCTAGACAATTATTTACACGCGACCATGAGGATTTGATGAAAAAGGGAGAAGAAAGGATAAAGAGCACAACAACTTTTTGTACAATTGTAGGTGTTCTCATAATTACGATTATGTTTGCTGCGGCCTCTTATGTTCCAGGAGGTAACAATCATAATACAGGCTTGCCAATGTTCTTAAACAAAGAGTTGTTCAAACTCTTTGCGATATTCGACTCCTTGTCACTATTTTCTTCCTCAGCTTCGGTATTGTTGTTTTTGGGAATCTTAACATCACGTTATGCAGAGGAAGATTTTCTCGAGTCCTTGCCTCAAAAAATGATAGTAGGCCTATTAGCTCTCTTCTTCTCCATTGCAACTATGATGGTAGCGTTCTCTGCTACTCTTTTACTAATGCTTCACGGAAAATCATTTATTTTTAATCCCCTATTTTGTTTAGTTAATGTTCCTGTCAATCTTTTTGTATTAACACAATTCCCACTTCTTGTGGACATGACCAAGTCAACCTATGGGCCAGGCATCTTCAACAAGAAAATGAAGGGTTGGATTTAATTTTATTCTTTGTCTAGTGTGATGTTCGATGGTTTACATATTGTCTAAAATTATTGAGATGTTTATTCCTTTTGCATATGATAGTGGATTGAGAAACTTTTAGTAGCTTCCTATATATGCACATCTTTGTAATTCTTGTCATTTAATCATCATCTCCATTAAACCAACCATTCGCCTAGCTAGTATAGGCTTGTATACTTTATTTTTTTAACTGTTTCTTTTTCTTTTGAATATGTCAAAGCTAAATATTAATTTATCACTAATTAAGAACGCGGTGCAAGTTAATTATCTGTATTAAGAATGAAGATCCTCTTGAATTTCTAGGCTACTCTATCAAAATAGATTTCTTACCCATCAAGTAAAATTAGTTTAGAATAAAATTATATTCATTTTTTCATGTAAGCATTAATTATCACATTGAAATTTTAAATTTAATTATCTTAAAATTGACTATAATTTTTTAACGTTGATCTTGAAGTCCTAATGCTAATGCATAAAAAAAAATCATTTTAAACAATTATTAGGATTTAAAAAAACCACCCAATAGAATGCCATACAAAATGTAGAGGATCTCAGTCGTTAAACTTACGTCAAATTTAAATAATCCCATCTCTTTCTACAGTTATTCTTCACAAAATAAATGGGCACATAAGGTATTAGCTTGTCGCGTGAAATCTATATATTACAATTTACCGCCAGGAATATCTCTATATATTGTGTCCTCATGATCTATACTAAATGGGTTATAAGTTCGGACTTGTAGAGTCCAATGGATTATAGCTAGATTCATCAAACTCTTATGCCCGTCATGTATTAAGGTGGCCTCGCTGGCCAGTGACATTTGAATAACTTCCCTTGACTGAAATATTTGGGCCAAATTTTGTCCTCCACAACTCGGCTTGAAGGCCTAAAGCATCCAAACCATTGTCTTTGTCCTTCGCTCAAGGCAATCTTAGGTGTAATTTATGTCAAGATCTGTTTAGACACTAGACTTGTGGTTTATCACTTGCTTCTAATACCGGTCAAGTGGTTGAGGGACTATTAATTCAAAATGGCCCACCCAGCCCGGTAAGCTATTAATTCATTTTGGATATGCATGCTCTATTATTTTTATTATGGTTGTTAATCATTAGTATTTTATGGCGGTATTTGAATGCTGAATATTTAACATAATAAAATTATTTTTATTATATAAAATTATTTTTTATTAAAATAAATATAAAAATTTACTCAAATCACCTTTCTTTCACTTTCTTATCAATTTTATTTTCTCGTACAACAAGATTTTTAAACTCTCAAAATTTTAGCATCCAATCGCACTTGCGCATGCATCCAGTTCGTCAACCAGCTTGATACCTCTAGAACGCCTTCGCACTTTTACTTCGGTTTGGGGTAATTGTTTTCCTTCCAGGCGGGTATGACTCTTACTTATCAATATATTTCTTACTTACTCAAAAAAAAAAAAATTAGCCAACCAAAATTGTTATTGCACCAATCGCAGGGGAAAGCAACAAGATTCTTCCATTTTTGGGTGGAAGAAGATGTTCATAGATGGATAAAACTAGTCCACAACTTATGATACCCAAACTAGCTAAGTTCCTAATTACCAATTTTGAGTTGAATGCTTTACTCTCGTGCGAAGCATGTTGATGTGGTAGTGGTAATGAAAATTTGGACGAGTTGCTATGGTTCCTACTCGGAAAATCTCGCCATTAGAACAACAGCCTTCCACATGGGAGTTAAGTGCAAAATGGAAGATATTCTTGCAAGTTAACTCTGATTGCCACTCAGCTACCACTTTGACCATTTGTTAGAGCTTGAACATTTGCAGTCCAGTATGTTGTGTGCAATTATAAGCTATGTTTCTAACTGACATCTTCCTCTTATCAATTTCTAGCCCCTTTTTAACTTGCATGTTAAACTGTGATTCAGTACAATTTAGATTTTATTTTTTAAGAGCTATCAAAACTACTAACAGTTTATCTCTCCCGTCTAGAAAATTTATAGCTATAAATGAAAAGGGAAACATGACTCATTAGGGACAAATCATTATTTACTCTGGCATTTCTTTTTCTCTCCTACTTTTTTGAAATATTTTGAAATCATTCTGTACTTCCTTTTATAAGTTTAAGTGCTAGCAATTATTAACAAGGGAGAAAGTTTCAATGCACTGTGAATTCAGTTGTTCAAAGCGTTCCACGAAATTGCAAGTTTCTTCCATGTCCGTCTTTAATGTCAATCACTCACCTTTACTCCTTTTTGCTAATATATATTCATATTCTCTTACTCACAAAAATAACAAAGGCAAAACAAAACGAAGAGAAATGAAATATTATTATTACTGATCAAGAGAAGCCACTGACATCCAGACAGGGACCCCGGGGCCACAAACTGAAGGAAGAAAAAACTTTTAGGCAAGATCCCTTTAAGCATTGTGGCTCCGTCCAAGAGATAATTGCACTGTACTTTGGGCTCCGGCCCTTTTTATGCTTTCGTCCCCGCATCCTCTATAACGCTTCTCCTCAGAAAGAGCAAATGGAAATTTGAAAGTCTCAGTTCATAGCTTCCTTAACTGCGTGTCGGTGGCTAACCATTTTTTTAACATACTGTTGATTTTTCGGAGCAGATTTGCCGTTTACATGAATCTACTGAATCGCAATTAGCAAGGTTTTCTTATATACTAGGGATGGGAATGGGATGATGGCCTGGATGGTTTCACCTGTTTATCGAGATTCACTTTTGATTCCTTTCTTTTAAATTTTCGCTAGTTTCTTTAATTATTCTTAAGCCCCCCATTCATGACCAGATAAGATCCCAGTTACAATAATCAACAAGGTTGGATTCCACCAATGTCTTCTGCCTCCCTCAAACGTATGACAATTGTTAGAATACCGTCCGCTCCAGGTCAATGCTCCAGCTCTGCTGCCCCTACCAGCAAGTCCTCATCGTCAGCAGATGCCTCCGAAGGTCCAGAAGATTCTCATATAACCACCTGATATACACGCGTCCTTTGTACCGCAGTTTCAGGATTGTTATTCCTTTCTGTAACGGCTTTGTACAGCCTTTATATACCCATTGTATTCTTGCAGGAACACAGTACAGTGAAAATATTCTTCGCATCATTTTTCTTTTCGCATTCTTTAACAATGCGGTTTGTTGGCCTATAGACTAGTTTTTAGGTAGTAGAAAACCGACAGAAGCACTACGCGAGTCCCAATTATAAGGAGCAAGTTGCTCTTAATCTATTGAATAGCAATTATCGAGGTGCTTTGTTAATGACAAATTTTCCCTAATTAGCTTCCTTAACTTCAGGTCATTGGCTAACCATTCCAGTCAGTTGAGTTAATCTACAGCCTACAGGAGATTTCCACTCTTGGCGATTTACAAGCGGCAATTTGGAGACAACCCCGTACGATCAGCCCCTGTAAGTAATTACTTCTATTCTTGCACCATATTTTTCGTTTACATCAGTGTAGGATGATTCTTCCTTTCTGCGTTTTTTAACTGAGCAAGTTCTTGAGAGAAGCGAATGAATAAATCAGTTGAGAGTGAAAGTAGAGCAGATATTCTGAGTAGTTTGAAGAACACATGCTGTTGGTGGACTTGAGCGTGAGAATTTACGGATTTTGGTTTAATGGGGTTCGGATTTTTATTTCTCTAAGCTAATGGGGTTTAGATTTGAAATTGAAACTTGGGCAACGTATAGATATACGGAGGTGTTCTTTTATAAAAAAAAAAAAAATGGTAAAATTTTTAAGATTTTTTTATAGAATTATGAATATTTATGTAGATTAAAGTTTTATAAATTTTAGTGTAAAAAAAAAGTTGGTGAAAATTTAAAAGATATTTAATTTTTATTGGTGTAGAGAGAGATAATTTGATGTAATTTTTAATAAAAAATAAGTATTGGTGTTTGCTGAAAAAGTGTAGAGAAGGAACGATGTGTTAGAATTTTATTTGAAAAGATATTAGAATTTATATGAAAAGTTGTTAAAGTTTATGTTAAATGTATTCGTATTTGTATAAGATTTTTTGAGATTTTAAATATTAATTTTATATATTTTATTGTATATATTATTATTTAGAATACTTTTGCAAATCAAGTAACTTCATCGTCTCTGTCGTAATTGTCGGCTTTAATGTTCAATGAAATGAAATTTTCTAAACACAGCGTTACTACTCGTAAAAACAGAAAGAAACTATTTTAAAAGATATAAATTTTTTTAGTGCAGTAATTTCTTTTAAAGTTTATGAGCAATTACTCCACTTTTGGATATGTACACAAATACCAAGTCATATATTGTTGTCGGTAATGTTTCTCTGTTTTTTGTTCATAAATTAAATGGGCCCCACCAATAAGATCCTGGGCTTTTCAGGAAGAAAAAAGAACCTGGCTCTATTTTAAACGGGTAAATCCGAACTTTTTATTTGGGTCCAACATTTAGGAAGATTACATATTGTAGCCACGAATTAAGTCGGGCAAATGAAGGAAATTTTGGCCAGCACAACTTGGCTTTAAGGGTCGTAAGGCAGCCAAACCTTTTGCTTTCATCCTTCACGCCTTCATGTGCTGCTGAGGAGCTTCATTTTACCAGCTAACAAACATTTAGCGTGTGGAGCCCAACATCCAAAGCAATAGGCATCACTTGATGTACACATTTTACTGTTCTACACACAACAGACACAAATTGCTTTTTGAATAAAAAAAGACAGACTATTCGGGGTTTTGCAGTAGATAACAAGTTAGCTAGAAGGGTAACTAGAAATGGACTATATATAGCAGAGGGAGTAAAAAAGAAAGTGCCAAAAGTTCTCTCTCTAGACTTTTCCTCTCCTTGGCTGACTGACCCACTCCTCCCCCCTCCTTATCCGGTGCCGGCCCCCTTCTTCTCCTCTGCTCTTCCCTTCTGTGACTGAAACCTTCAATAAACTCCCATTTCTGGCCACTTTTAGGGGTTTTTTTTCCGATGGATTTAGTGATTAGATCTATGCTTTTCTAGAGGTTTTTGAAGACCACGACCGGCGGGGACGACGTCTACATCGACTGGAGAATCTTTCTGCACTGGCCAGCCAGCGACGGGATAGCGCATGTGCTCACACACGCTGCTACGCGCCCGCCCCTTTATCTTCATTTTTTAGCTGTCAATGGTCCTCTTCGGTATACATGCGCCAAGTGGCTGGCATCTGGACGTCCAGGCGCTCCTTGTGGTCATCTTTGATGACTGGCCGGGCGGCGCGTGTGGGTCCACATGCGCGTGGATTTCATGTGCCGCCATATTTTTCGATCTGGCCAATTTGTCGCCTCCAGCTGCTGGTCCTATCACCATATTCCGCCATCGGCATTCCTTTTCCGCTGGTCGTCTCAGCTTGCTGCCCTTCGTGGGCTTTTCACCTTTATGGGTCTCTACCGTCCTTTTGGGCTTGGATTTGTAAGCCATTCGGCCCTTTTGCTCGTTGGCCCGTCGCCTCTCCGGGGGTCTGACACGCCCCTTAGAGCATGTGCTTGAGGTTTTCAAACCTCCTTGATTTTAATGAAAGTTTGCTGTTTTAACTAAAAAAAAAAGAATATAAATTTTTTTGGCCTGCACAACTTGGCTTTAAAGGTCGTAAGGCAGCCAAACCTTTTTGCTTTCATCCTTCACGCCTTCATGTGCTGCTGAGGAGCTTCATTTTACCAGCTAACAAACATTTAGCGTGTGGAGCCCAACATCCAAAGCAATAGGCATCACTTGATGTACACATTTTACTGTTCTACACACAACAGACACAAATTGCTTTTTGAATAAAAAAAGACAGACTATTCGGGGTTTTGTAGCAGATAACAAGTTAGCTAGAAGGGTAACTAGAAATGGACTATATATAGCAGAGGGAGTAAAAAAGGAAGCGCCAAAAGTTTTCTCTCTAGACTTTTCCTCCCCTTGGCCGACTGACCCACTCCTCCCCCCTCCTTATCTGGTGCCGACCTCCTTCTTCTCTTCTGCTCTTTCCTTTTGTGACTGAAACCTTCAATAAACCCCCCTTTTCGGCCACTTTTAGGGGTTTTTTTTCGACGGATTTGGTGATTAGATCTATGCTTTTCTAGAGGTTTTTGAAGACCACGACCGGGAGGATGGTGTCTACATCGACTGGAGAATCTTTCTGCACTGGCCAGCCAGCAACGAGATGGCGCATGTGCTCACATGCACCGTTACGCGCCCGCCCCTTTATCTTCATTTTTAGCGGTCAATGGTCCTCTCCGGTATACACGCGCCAGGTGGCTGGCATCTGGACGTCCAGACGCTCCTCCTGGTCATCTCTGATGACTGGCCGGGCGCGTGTGGGTCCACGCACGCGTGGATCTCACGTGCCGTCCACATTTTCCGATCTGGCCAGTTTGTCGCCTCCAGCTGCTAGTCCTACCACCATATTCCGCCATCGGCTTTCCTTTTCCGCTGGTCGTCTCAGCTTGCTGCCCTTTGTGGGCTTTTCACCCTTTATGGGTCTCTACTCATCCTTTTGGGCTTGGGTTTGTATGGCCATTTGGCCCTTTTGGCCGTCGCCTCTTCGGGGGTCTGACACGCCCCTTAGAGCATGTGCTTGAGGTTTTCAAACCTCCTTGATTTTAATGAAAGCTTGTTGTTTTGACTAAAAAAAAAGAAAAAAAGAAATGGACTATATATGACACGAGTTGGAGGATGTAACGTGTCAAAGTGGATAGTTTAAGGTACTGCAAAGTGTCTAAATGGTAGTTGAGAGTGTAATGTGTCAAAATTAGTAGTTTAGGGTGCAATGTATCTGGTAGTTGATGGGTGAAAAAAGTATTTATCCCAAATACTTTTCTATTAAACAGTACTAAACAAATGCGTAGAAAAAAAAAACAGTACTTGAAGAAATTGCTTTTTGAATTAGGAAAAGCAGAAGAATCGTTTTTAAAATGATTTGTATTTTAGAAGTATTTCTTAAAATAAACAACAAAAAATCCTTTTGGAAATGGTCTATTTTTCTTAGCGTCAGTTAGTGTGATCTGTTTGCTCTAGGTCTCACCAAGTTACAAACGAACTTTTTAATGTGACAGATTAAGGACGACAAGAGATCATATTCTTTTAAGTGTAATGGCTCTTGAAGTTCTTGGAAATGACAATTATGCAAGCTGGAGTGCCTGCATAAAGAAATTATTTGTTAGCTCATGATCTTTGGGATATTGTTGAAGCAACCATAGAATGACCTAAACTAGAAGACGATATAATTCAATATGAAGATTGGAAAATAAATAATGATGCAGCTTTAGATGCAATTCACGCTTTCTGTGGGATAGATATTCTTGCACAAATTAGGGGAATCAGTTCCTCCAAAATTGTTTGGGATACATTGGCTAAACTGTATGGACAACTACCACAAGGAGTCAACACAGTAACTGGGCTAGGGAACTCAGCAAGTGTCTCGGTAAGTAAAGAGGCCGTCACGCCAATGCTAACTGGAGCCATTCAACTAGTTGAGCAAGGAAACCCATCAAACGTGACTGGGGTAGGGAACTCAGCAAATGTCTCGGAAAGTAAAGAGGCCATCACGCCAATGCCAATTGGAGCCATTCAACAAGTTGAGCAAGGAAACTCATCAAACCACCCAGGTTTCTTTCTCATCTCTCTCTCTCTCTCTCTCTTTTTTTTTATTCTTTCTCATCTCTCTCTCAGCTCTTTACTACTTTCTATATTTTCTGAAGCTAGCATTGATGATCTTCAAATGCGATTGTTCTGGCCGGTGACACTTACAAGATTCTAAAGAGCATCTGCAAAATACTGTTTATGAGAGAGAGAGAGAGAGTTAATTTTAATTAATCAGTAAATTTAGCGTGTTCTTAGAAATTATAATGCAGACAAAAATTCCGAATAAGGTGGCATGCTTATTGTTGGTACTAGGCGTTGATTATTAATGGAATTTATAAAGATCAATATCGTACAAGGTCATTCGGTAGTTGGAACGCATGAATATACCGTTTAGTCTTACGTCATTAATTTATACATGGCAGGAAGGGACAACGCCGGGAGCCATGACCATGCTATGTATGCTGTCTTACTGAAAGCTGTGCAAAGTGGCAATCTGAAAGCTGTACAAGATTTCCTTAAGCTCCATCCAGAGGCAACGGGTGCAAAAGTGACGTGGAGAAATGAGACGGCACTTCACATTGCTGTGTTTGCAAAAAAGACGCATATAATTGAAGAGTTGGTGACAGTAATGTCACCAGAAGACTTGGCAATAAGAGATAGGTATGGTTATACAGCTCTAGCTAGGGCAGCAGCTTCTGAAGATTACCGGATGGCTGAATGCATGATAAGAAAAAATCCCACGTTGCTTAGCATTTCTCGTCAAAACGGTCCGCAAGGATATATTCCGGTAGTTTCTGCTACGAACTTGGGAAATGAAGAGATGACTCGTTATCTTTATTCTTGTACTCCACTGCAATATCTAGAGCTAGGAAAAAGTTGCAACGACGCTTCACTTGTTTCTGAGGCTCTATTATCTGGCTATTTCGGTAAGAATTAATTTTTACCTAACCCTTGGAAATTTGCTATCTTCACAATATGACTTCCTCCTAGTTTTTTATTATTGATCTGCACCATGATACAACATACATTACAGATATTGCATTGGATTTAATTGAACGTTGTCCACGGTTGGCTCGTGCGCGGGACAGATATAATAGGTCCCCTCTTTACGCATTGACTTCTATGCCTAAGGCATTCCCAAGTAGAAATCGGCTCATGTATTAGAAGCAATGGATCTACGACTACTGTTAGTACTACTCTCTTTTGCCTTGAGTTATGTACGTAAATTGCATAATGTTAATGTATTTTTAGTTGGCGTATAGACTTCATGATGAGTTGGTAATAATTCCTGAGATTTGCATTTGTCAAGTCTTGCCTAAAAGACTAGTGCCTCAACACATTTGGTAATCATCTGAGATGTCAAGGTTTGATTGAAGTATGCGTACAGTTTACTAATGCGAAGTTGGAGTGCTAATTTTTCTAAAGCACTCGAAGTTTGATCAGAGTTCACTTCTAGTTTGATCAAGACTTGCGAAGGGCAGTTACAACGATTTTAAAAGAAGCGCGCAAGAAGCAAGTTTTCTGGAATATTCGTGAGAGCCTTCTTCCCGACCTCCAAAAAATAAAACGAGTCTCTTCTCACATTCTCTCAGAGAGACACACGATTGAATAGCCATATATAGAGAGACCATTGGTTCCTGAACCTTCTTCGTTATACAGTCCTTGTTATTGTTTCTGTAGTTTGCTGTGAATGAACTTAGATTGAACCTACAGAGATTATTTTGTCCCTCATTATCTCATATCTGTTTCTTATGATCACCATTACAAACCTTGCTTAAAAAGGTAAACTCCAGAAGTTGTTGGAGATCTACCAAGAGAAGCTGATTGCATGTGGAGTGTGGAAAGGATCGGCTTGGCTGTGGAGATCAGTTTTTTGGTATCACAACTTCAAACGGAAGAGGTGTTCCTCATTTCCTACAAGAGGTAGATCTAGATGTTGTATTCCAGGTAAGGTAATAGTAGAGTAGACCAGCAACAGGGTGTTGGGTAGTTTATAGATCACTGTGTACCGAGTTTGAAGAGTTTAGTGGATTCGATTAACTGGCCTTCAGGCCTGGAGAGTCTTTACCTCTTGAAAGAATTCTTTCAAGCGGGTTTTCTCTTTATAACCAAATCTTGGTGTCTTCGTTGTGATTTTGTTTACGTAGATTAACTTGCTGTTATTGTGATTATTTCTTTCTTTAGTTTCCTTGATTAAGAAAGAAGTATTGTGTTGTTCTGTGACCCTGAGAATCTGTTGTCCATATTGGGTTATCACTTCCGCACGACATTTTATTGTTTTAGTTTTCTTGAAATTACTGATTGTGCTTGTGAAGAGCGTGCAATATTTAAGTGGTTAAAGAATTCAAGAAAAATCAGAACCTATTCAACCCCCCCTTCTAAGCTTGGCAACAGTATTGAGTCTTGAACCATCCACTTCACATAAGAAATCATATGGGCTTTGTTTGTGGAGTCATTTGGAAGAAGATTTCACCATTTATATCTCAGATCTACAAGTTTAGTGCTTCAAATCTCAATGTTTTTTGAGAATTTCAGGTTATGCATTCTGTTTTTACAAAGTTTGGATTTCTTGTGAAAAAATGCTTGGGCTTTGTCTATTTATTGTCTAATAGTAGCAAAATATACTATAAGAGTGTCTCTTATCATTCTTTTAATAAAAAATGATATTTTTCAAAAGATGGGTGTATTTTCATCTCTTACGGGTTTCATTTTTCTTTGGCTACAATGAGTTCTTTTTACTTTTGTGCATTTCCTCTTCAATAATATTGTTGTCTATATCATTGTTATTGAACCTTTATTGACCAATGATGCATATTGTTTATAATCTTTTGCTTATTTGTTGGATATTTGTGAACAAGTGCACATATTCGAATGTATCTTTTATAAGTAAATTGTACTTAGTTGAGTGCTGGATAGTTATGTTCAGATTTGCATCTTGTGACATAATTGGATGTCCTTTGATATAATGTTTGGATATTGCTTCTCTTGTATCAACCATAGCCAAATATGCAATTAGCTCTTTGTTCTGTCAATTTGTTTTACAAAAATATGTTATCTCAAGTTTTTTGAAATACATAGATCACATAGGTTGTATATTGTTAGTGTTTTAATGTTGGCGTATTTCTGCGTCAAATTTTTAATTCAAATTAAGTTGTATTTTAAGTTTGATCAAAATGTTCAAGAGATTAAAGAGTCTTTCAAAGTTTGAAAGGATAAGGACATCATCAAGATGAAGAGCTAAAAACAAGGAGCTGGTGATGCAAAGTCTCTGAAACTATTTCAAAATTTGGATTTTGAAATATTTTCTTCATTTTAGAATTCTTTTTGAAATAGAACTCAACCAACTCTATAAATACATAGAGAGATCGACCAAGAAAATTTGAGGAGGTCATTTTAAGCTTTATTCAAATTCAAGCCTCCTCTCTAGAGAGAGAAAATCCTTTAATATCCGTGCTCATAAACAGTTCAGATTTTCTCCAATTATCTAGATTCAATCACCATTGAAACTAACCTTCTTATGGGAGTTCGGCTGCCGGAGTTCTCAATGTTGAAGAACAAGGACATTCTTGAAGAGTTCATAAGAAGAGCCTCAGAGAGCTAAGAGTTAACCGCAGGAAGCGAGTGTAGGTTGGATTACTTAGATTATTACATCAGGGTAGTCAGAGTCAAGCAACTAGAAGTTGCCCGTGTCTGAATCATTGTTGTAAGGTTTTACTTTTTAGTGAATTTTTGGTAGCTGCTAGCTCGGAATGGTTTTTTCTTTGAAATGTAAGTTCAAAGGTTTTCCACTTCGTCGACAAAATCCTTGTCTCTTATATGATTGATAATTGTTTTATTATTCCGTTGCACATATATTTTGTTGATTGATTATTAAGATCTAGACTCAACAATTTTAGGATTTGTTCTAAAATTGTTATTGAATTTTCAAATAGAGGGGAAACACCTATTCTATCCCTCTAGGTGTTCTTTAGTGTCTAAACGTTGTTTTTCATATATCCTTCTCAATGAGTTAGAATTTTTTTTAATATTGATTCTTATGACATTATTAGTGCCTATTTGTTGGTTTTGGAATATTTATTGTGTATATGGGTTAGTTGTGCAATTGTTATGTTGTTAAAATATTTTTGCCCCTATAGTCATAGTATGGATTCAATGTGCTATTCACTGTCTTTGTTCATATAAATTATCATGTATATGGATGAAAGTGATATTTTGATTGGAAAATATGTTGACATATGTTTATTTGTATTTCTTTTGTGATCATAGTGTGCTGGAAATATTTTTTAGTTAGTTGAAAATATATTGGGTTGAGCTGGAACTATATTTTGATGTTGATTTTTGAATAGCTTTATTGTCTTAAATGTCTATCATATGACTTTGAGTTGGATTATGATATATTTCTATGAGCTGAAAGTTATATTCAATTTGGTATTATTCTTGAAATTGATTAAGAACTTACATTTGATGGCATTGTGCAAGTATATGTTGTTATGTTGGATTATATATTGACCACATTCTAAAACTATGTGCTAGAAAATTTTGTTTAAGCTTATAAGTCTTACATACTGAGATTATGTTGGCTGAGCTTATTAATTTCATATATTGTGGTTAGTTTTGACTTCAACATCTCTGGAAAGTTATTTTGAGATGGCATATTGTGTAGATTTTGGTTTAATGTTCAGTTGATATGGAGGATAAACACCTTTATCTTTTCCATGACAAAAAGGGGGAGAAATTAGAGTAAGGGGGAGCAGGAGCTTATAGCTTAGCTAGTCAAATTTGCTGATATTGGTGTTAAGGGGAGTTTGAAGATTGAAGTGCTTATTTTGAGTTCATCTCTCTGTGCTTAGTGTTTATGACCTAATCTTTATGCTTTATTTGATGACATGAACATGTGCTATGTTGATGTATCCATTTACTTGATGTTAGTAAGATTAGTTTGCTGAAATTTATGATTTTTAGCTAATTCTTTATCTGATTGTTTAATCTGAATTTTATAATGATTAGGGGTAGTCATTATAAATGCTTTTGATGGATATATGATATTGCACTTCTTTCGGTATCTAGTGATTGTATATTCTTGTTGGAAGTTGCTAATATATTTTGTATGTGATCTTATATGTTCAGATTTGATAACATTGTTGAGTATATTTAATCACGGTTGAGTTTGAGTTTGAGTGTTTGTTTTTTATAGGTACTCAAACCATTAATCAAGTTGCTTAGGGACCTTGTTAGTTTTAATTAGGCTGCATATTCTTGTAAACTAATTTATTTTGGTTTTGGTGATAACTTGATTAGAGTTTAGAGTTTATGTTTATCTTAAGGTTTTGTCATGGAATTGCCAAAGGGGGGATATTGAAAGTGTTTTTGTAAAATTGGCATCATTTCCATAGTCAAAACAATCATTTTATAAATGTATTTTTTTCAGTTTAGATTGTATGTGGCAACTTGATTAATTTGGGAGGACGTGGAGCTCAATAGAAGGTACTGGAAGCAACTAGAAGGTTGTTGATTACGTCTGGAACGATTGAGAGTGGTTGCTGAATTGTTAGGAGGTTTTCAGTTGGTAGGGTTAGCCTAGGGTCAGCCTGGCGTGATTTCTACAGACTTCGAGTTAAACTTCTAGAAATGTGCCCAAACCATAAAATGACTTCGTTTTACCATTATACCCTTACTAAAACAGTATACAACCCTTTCCCTAAGCCTTTTCGTAAGAAAAAGACACGATTGAATATTCTTGCTCCCAAAAATCCTCTCTATATGCAAGTACTCTGCTTCTCTCTCCTTGTGCAAAAATCGATCCATTCGTACACTATTGTGAGAGTCTGATTTCTTCCCTCTGGTGGAAGGTTGTGAGTGTGTAAGATTGCTATTGAAGAGCTATCCATCCCACTCGGTTGCTGTCAAGAATGAATCACCAAGATTAGAGAATCTTGAGGGTTTCTCAAGATTAATCGTTGCTGAAGGATTCAGAAGTGCAAAAGCCAACGAGTTCGTTGGTTCCATTGAAGAACAAGACCAAGTTGCTGGTTGTCGCTTGTGTGCTGGGCACCAACCCAATAAGGAAGATTGGGTGACTTTACGAAGAAAGGGGGATCTTGAAGTGAATGGTTTTCGCTAGATCACCGTGTTGTAAAGTCTCGACATTCTTAGTGGAGAAGCTTGGTGTGATCTACACCCGGAGTATTTTTATCTCTTGGAGGAAATTATCCTCAAGGGATTTTCACTTCGTCAACAAAATCTTGGTGTCGATTTGATTTTGCTGTTCTTGAAGTGTTTGCTTGTCCTGATCTTTGTTTTGATTACTTTCTTGTGCATCTAGGTTGCTTAGAAATTGATTTCATTGGTTGCATCTTTGGAACCTAGGTTGCTGGAAATTAGATCTATTATTAGCTTTTTATATTGTTGCAACTTTGGATGTGGTGTTGTTGTTAAATAGCTTAAGTCTTGTTTTAATAGTTGCTGGTATATCATATTGCCGTGGGTGTTTAGTTGGTGAAAAAATTAGTTTAATGTGCTGAAAACATCTGCAGGTTTTTTGATTATATAGTTGTTGTAAATCATACTTTATTTTGATTGTATAGCTGCAACATATATCTCATTGTCTTCAGTTTATAGTTGCCGAAATATTGTGATAATCTTGATTTTTCTATTGCTGGAATATCTTCTCTGTTTTTGAGTTATTGCTGCTGTAAAATTCATTTCATTGTGATTTTATACTTGCTGTTCAGTCCATATTACATTCAAATATTCTGTTGTAAAATCTGCTGAGTGTGAGTATTTTACAGATCTTGAATTGTTGATTGATTGAAAATTAGTTGAGCTATTTTTTTTGTGATTAGAAACAGTTGAAACTAAGTTTAGACCTTAAATACCTAGAGAGGTGAATAGGTATTTAAAAATTAATCAACTTTCTTTCTAATCACAAAAAAACTCAACCAATTTTTAGTCAATCAACAATTCAAGATCTGTACAATACTCACACTCAGCAGAATTTACAGCAGATGTATTTTTAATGTAATATGGACTGTACAGCAAGTATATAATCACAATGAAATGAATTTTACAGCAGCAATAACTCCAAAACAGAGAAGATATTCCAGCAATAGAAAAATCAAGATTATCACAATATTTCGGCAACTATAAACTGAAGACAATGAGATATATGTTGCAGCTATACAATCAAAATAAAGTATGATTTACAACAACTATATAATCAAGAAACCTGCAGATGTTTTCAGCACATTAAACTCAAAGCTCTGAATTTTTTCACCAACTAAACACCCACGGCAATATGATATACCAGCAACTATTAAAACAAGACTTAAGCTATTTAACAACAACACCACATCCAAAGTTGCAACAATATAAAAAGCTAATAACAGATCCAATTTCCAGCAACCTAGGTTCCAAAGATGCAACCAATGAAATCAATTTCTAAGCAACCTAGATGCACAAGAAAGTAATAAAAACAAAGATCAGGACAAGCAAACACTCAAAGAACAGCAAAATCAAATCGACACCAAGATTTTGTTGACGAAGTGAAAATCCCTTGAGGATAATTTCCTCCAAGAGATAAAAATACTCGGGTGTAGATCACACCAAGCTTCTCCACTAAGAACGTCGAGACTTTACAACACGGTGATCTAGCGAAAACACATTCACTTCAAGATCCCCCTTTCTTCGTAAAGTCACCCAATCTTCCTTATTGGGTTGGTGCCCAGCACACAAGCGACAACCAGCAACTTTGGTCTTGTTCTTCAATGGAACCAACGAACTCGTTGGCTTTTGCACTTCTGAATCCTTCAGCAACAATTAATCTTGAGAAACCCTCAAGATTCTCTAATCTTGGTGATTCATTCTTGACAGCAACCGAGTGGGATGGATAGCTCTTCAATTAGCAATCTTACACACTCACAACCTTCCACCAGAGGGAAGAAATCAGACTCTCACAATAGTGTACGAATGGATCGATTTTTGCACAAGGAGAGAGAAGCAGAGTACTTGCATATAGAGAGGATTTTTGGGAGCAAGAATATTCAATCGTGCATCTTTTTCTTACGAAAAGGTTTAGGGAAAGGGTTGTATACTGTTTTAGTAAGGGTATAATGGTAAAACGAAGTCATTTTATGGTTTGGGCGCATTTCTAGAAGTTTAACTCGAAGTCTGTAGAAATCACGCCAGGCTGACCCTAGGCTAACCCTACCAACTGGAAAACCTCCTAACAATTCAGCAACCACTCTCAATCGTTCCAGACGTAATCAACAACCTTCTAGTTGCTTCCAGTACCTTCTATTGAGCTTCACGTCCTCCCAAATTAATCAAGTTGCCACATACAATCTAAACTGAAAAAAAATACATTTATAAAATGACTGTTTTGACCATATAAACGATGCCAATTTTACATAAACACTTTCAAGAGTCATCAGTACACTTTTTAATATGGACGCTACTTTGCAGCCAATTAGGACCAGCTAGTGCATTTAACAGCTTAAGCTGTGACAAAATTCAAAAAGAACAAATAAAATAAGAAAGATCAAATTAAAGAAGTGGAAAAAGACGAAACTCCATGTAATACTACGTACTGATTTGTTTAATATATATATTTTCACACCAAATTCTTAATTATTTGAGATTGAGTCCACTTTTTGTTTCCTCGAAAGGTATCCACATTGACTCGGGTCGTGCTACTTAAGATGTTCGTCTGCATATAATTCCAAATGATCATGAAGGAGGCCGTGTCGGATCAGGTATGCTAATAATTCTTCCTTACGGTTTGGCTTGTAATTAAAAATGTGAATCATATTTGTGGATGGTTCGTTCTTCTGATCTCTTAATTGTTAATTACTCTCAATAACAAGATGCATATAATATATCTACTTCTCATACAGTAATTAACGTGGACGAATATCTATTTTCATTCCCACGTCAAATGTTGAAATACTTTGACAAGAAGAAAAAGAAAATCATGCAGCTGGTACAAACACGTACAGTACTTACAAATCCTTTGTTTCGAGTTAGTTGTGTGATGAAGTTTCAATTTTGACCCAGAATTCTTGTGTTATTCTTTACGAAAAAATCATTTTTGATCTTTGAGTTTTACACAGTTTTCAAACACGAAAGACATCTAAAGTTATAAATAGAGAACAACTGAAATGCCCTTAATAATTGAAAAGCAGCTACTTTGATCGTGGGTACGTAGTAGTGGGATTATTGAACAATTTTGAGTAATTCATTATAATCACCAGGGATTATTGAACGATTTTGGTTTACTACCAGTAACTCCTAATTAGTTAGTTAAGATAGTTGGGCATTAGAGAACGTACCCTGTACCTAGAGTACAGCTCTTTTGCTTGTTGGGCTTCGTTGTATATCCAAAAAAAAAAACATAAACAATAAACATATCAACCCCCGGCCCTACCCCGCTTGTTTGTTACTTCAGGGCTATATTTAACTTTCAATTTAGCTTAAAATTCTACAAAGTTTCCTATTACAGCGAAATCCCATTTTTTTTTTTAATTGCCGTCCTTCGCTTTGAATTTTTGTCTTTAACTACACTTAAACTGCCAGAATTTATGAGGAACAGATAATAGTAGTCTTCCAATTATTTGGAGAAAGACCATGCCGTATTGTGGATGTATGACAATATATTAACTATTTCAACTTAGCTTAAAATTCTACAAATCAGAGATACTAAACTGTTTTATTTATAGTATAGCTTTTGTGGTGTACATAGGATTAAGATTTGCAACTATCTGCTTGAATTGCACTATACAAATTGGATAGAGATAGACACAGTAGGTAAACTCTATTGTAAGGTCTATGCTACTCAAAATTTTACACGGATAGCATTGAATGGTATAGGGTCCACCTATTGTGTCTATCTCTCATGTAATTCGGATAGAAAATTGCTAAAGATACTGGTCTGTATATATATATATATATATATATATATATATATATATATATATATATATGTGTGTGTGTGTGCGCGCGCGTGCGCATGACAAACATTGTTCTTACTTCGCAATAGGAGCTCTAACGTGCCAATTATTGGCTTCACATCTTCTCAACTTCTTTGGTAATCCTGCATCCATTCAATTAGTATATTTCTCCATTAAAAGTAATTTCTTGGTGCTTTTTTTTTTTTTTTTTTTTTATAGTTTGATTCAATTGAATTTGTATTGTTTTAATCTTGACAAAGGATTCAAGCAGTTTACGCCATATCCAATCGTATCAACTTTTGCATCGCGTGTACGAATATATATCAACTTTAAATCATGAAGACATGTTAAGTTGTTCTATTTATGAAGCATTCTTCCGTGCTGCCAAGAAAGGGATATTTGAAATTGTTTTGGAGGGGATGAGAAGAAATCCAATCCGTTTACAAGTCAGTGATGCCGATGGGTGGAATATATTTATGCATGCGGTCTTAAATCGTCAGGCTGAAATCTTTAGCCTTATATACGGGTTGAAACGGAAGAAAGATGTAGTATCGGGTGAGGATAAAGTCTTCGGTAATAACATCCTACATATGGCGGGGGTATTAACAGCTTCCACTTCACTTAATCATATCCCAGGTGCAGCTTTACATATGCAAAGAGAGCTACAATGATTTAAGGTCAGTTCTAAAGGGTATCTATTATATATTTCTTTAAATGATCCGCATGCTGGACTATTTCTGAATTAAGTGGTCTACATATTAAAATCTGAATATTATTTTATTTGTGAAATATTCTTTATTTTTCGTTTATCCACTATGAATTGTATGTGAGATTAATATGCGTCATGTGTTAAACTGATCCAGACTCGTTAATATATAACTCTACATATATAGGACGCACATTTCAGGTTCGACTGCGAGCTGTGAGAACCTCTAATTTGATCCCATCAACGACTACCTAACTTTTTAGCAGGTCTAATTAATTACTATTGAGTCTGCAGATCAGGTGCGTACCCTATATGAACATGCCGCTCATGGCTTTGGGTGTTCGGGAAAAGGTTCAGATCACGTTCTTATTATAACTTCGTTTCTATCACCAAAGACTTACTCGACATGCTATAAACATATTTGGACCAGAATCGGATATTTGAATATTCAGGTGTTAGGCACAAGTATTGGTTCTCCGCTGTTTAAGCAACAACCATGTAAACTTTGCAAATGGAAACTGAGAGAAATGCCAATGAGAGCTTTTGTGAATACTCTGTATATTCGACTTAATGAATAAAGACTACAATTGTCTTTATATAATACAAAGTGAAGCATCGTTGAATAACAAATCAACGGCTTATCTAACAGCTGTATAACAGCTTTTGAACTAACCTGCTTGACTGACTTAACGTACAGCTTTAACAGAACAGAGTCAAAATAATAACTCTAATTCTAATAAACCATTATAAAAATAAGACAATCATTCCAGAGCCTACAGAGAATTGTCAATAAGTTCTAAGAATTAACTTCCAAAGATAAAATTAAGCTTTTTAAAAAAAAATAAAAATGTCTTACCATGTACACTGATCCGATCCCCAGTTATTTATGTCCCATATAATTGGATGGCTCATGAGTTATGGTGGAGTTGCTTAAGTACCTAGTCCCAGTTCATTTTCTAACTAGTTAGAACTAATTAAGCATTGTTAGTTCAAGAGACCACTAAAAACAAAACACAATAACTCATAAGGCAAACGGACACGACTCTTCGGAGGCACCTCATGATTTTATGACTTCAAAAATTGCTTCGTTCAGAATTATTGACCTGCTAATTAAAGTAATTTTCTTAATGCTAGTAACATTTAATAGTGTAGGACACACATGATATATACGTTTAATTATCGCTCTCTGAATTAATGCACCACTCCATCTCTGAATTTATGTTTATTTTTTTATATAGTGGATTCTAATCCATTTCTTTAGGGTATAATTTTCCTTAACAAATGCACACTAGACAAAACTAAAGGAGTCACTCAAGGAATTTTTTCTGCGCATATGAAAAAATTACAAATTAATAACGAAGCTAAGCCTTCAAGAATTCTTTCGAATACAAATAATGGTTGCTTAATTTTATATTTAAGATTTTGCTTTACCAATGCAGGAGGTGGAGAGCATTGTTTCTCCTGCGTTTAAGATTAAGCTAAACGATAATGACTTGACTCCAAAACAGTTGTTTACATTGAAGTTTGAACCATGAAGACTTGAGGAAAAGGGGAGAAAAATGGATGCAAAGTACAGCAACTTCTTGTACAGTCGTTGGGTCTCTTATTATTACCATCATGTTTGCTATGTCCTTTAGTGTTCTAGGTGGAAATGACCAAACCACATGTTTTCCAATATTCACATAAGAAAACTTTCTCTTTATGATATTCGAATTTATATCCCTCTTTTCCTCTTTAGCTTCAGTGGTGATGTTTTTGGGAGTCCTTACATCACGTTATGCAGAGGAAGATTTTTTATAATCGTTATCCAAAAAGTTGATAATAGGCCTTTGTTCCCTCTTCTTCTCAATTGCAACTATGATGATAACCTTTTTCTTTTGCTCTTTTCTTGATCCTTCGTGGAAGAGCATGGATTGCCATTCCTATCATTTCTTTAGCCAGTATTCGGGTCACCCTATTTGTATTAATGCAGCTCCCTCTTCTTCTTGACATGCTCAAATCGACCTATGGGTCAGGCTTCTATTATATGAAGTCTTGGCTTTAACTTTTTTCTTTTTTTGTCCATAATGATGTACAGACGGGTGAAAATTTTCTTCCAGCTAATGTTACCTGTTATGTAACTTTATTTGTGGGTTCATATGTTGTCTATTATGTAACATTATCTGTGAGTTCAGAAGAATATCAACTCCATCAAGCAATCACTAACCCATTATATATATATATATATATATTTTTTTTTTTATCTTCTCTATGTTTTTCTTTTGGTATTTTAATTAGTTACTTTGACAAATGATAGAATATTTTCTAATCGGGTAATTATAATTACCCTGTAGGAGACGAACTTTAAAAGCAATGAAGTTCATCAACCTATCTATTTATATATAACGCAATAAACGCTTTAGATTATAAGGTTAGTATCATGCTTAGAACCAGAAACTAGTAAGCATCAAAGACAACAAAATATTGTCTGTTGGCATCAAATGTTTTCTCTTAACATGTCGGAGCTTTATATACTCTAGCATTCAAATTAGAATAGTGTGAACTATGCCTGTGAAGATGCTCTAGAATTTCTGAGATATTCTACAAAATAGATTTGTTGTATATCAGTTTATACAAATCCAATGGTATAGGCGAAGAAAAAAACATCCAATGGTATAGCTTTTGACTCATGTTTCAGTGAGAAGTACTGCTGGAACAAAAATATGTACGTCTACCGATTAATTAGTTGAAATGTCTCTATCTTTATACATATATCATATAATCATCAAGGAGTACAATATATATGCTAAAACCTTAAAGGAAAAAAGATTGGAGAACCATGGAATTCCTCTCGCGAGTCCTGATGCAGTGTCATTATTTTACTGGGCCACTAAATTTTTGGAAGGAGATGGGTAGAAAAATTCAAAACTGGCTAGGATAGCCTTGAAAAAGAAGGAACTTTTCGTTAAAATTTGACCAAAACCACAAGAATATATACATCGAGCTGGAAGCCTGGAAACCATTGATGTCCAGACAGGGCCCGACAAATCGATGGAAGATAGAACTTTGTACGCGTTTTCATCGTTCTGGGCCCTCCAGGGAATAATTACACTGTACAACTTGAGTTATCCATTTCTTTAAATTCATTTTCTGCCTTAGCCCCTCTGCGCCCTCTCTAACCAACTGGTGAATGGTGATCACTTCCCCTGCATCGTGATTTACAACAAGCGGCAATTTAGGAAAACAGCCCGGTAAGGAAGCTAACCACTTTATTAAGTTGAGTTTTTTCTCACAGATTAAAGGTTGTGTTTGCAAACCTTAATTATTGAAAATATATAAGGAATGATCTGAAAATTGAAGCGATTAAAATTTTATTATAAATATAATTTGCAATTGGATGCCAACTAAGAATTGGATTGGTATATATATATATATAGCCTAAATCTCAGGCCCTTAGGCTGCAGCTGCACAAGAGCATTCAAAGGTATACATATTGAAAGAACTAATTGTTTATTTATTCCAAAGGGTGAAAAAGGATATCAAATAATTATTGGGAGCTAGTGGGACAAGATGTCATCTTCACGGTTCAACATTTTTTTGAGTCTGGGTAGCTGCTACCATAATTAAACCAGACAAATTTGGTTCTTATTTCGAAAACGGATACCCGGAACAAGGTGTCCCAATTCTGCCCTATTAGCCTATGCAATGTGGTTTATAAGGTGATTTCCAAAATCTTAGTGGAAAGAATCAAGACCGTGCTCCCGAAGTTGATTTCTTCCTAACAATTTGCCTTTGTCCTAGGAAGACAACTCCATGATAATTATATTGTCGCTGCGGATGAGCCTCTGCTCAGCGAAACATTTTTATCGAGATCCTAAGAATATGGCGCACCACCTTGCTCGTTGGGCCGCCTCCAGAATTGCTTCTGGAGATTACCCTCTTCATCCTGAGCTTTTGACTAAGTTAACCTGGTTGCATGAGGGTTTTGAACCTCCGTAGTTTGCTTTAGCTTGTTGTTCTGTTTTTTTTCCTGCTTTTTTAGTTTTCTGTTGTGTTCGAACTTATTTGTTTGGATGGTAATGGATGACGGTGTTCTGCTCTGGTGGAACAACGTAGTTTCAAAAAAAAAAAAAAAAAATCGATGTGCTGACCAATCGGTTCCACACGAGAAAGAAGCTTCTGAGGAGAATGAATGGATTGCAGTCCAAAAGAGAAGACAAGAGAAGGAGGTAAAATCTAATTCAGTCATAGCAGGGGGAAACAAAGCGACTGAACTGATGCCGGTGATCATAGATCAGCAGGAGAAGAACGTCAAGGTGGATGGGCGAGTGGCGGTTGTTCAGAATTTTGAATTGTCTAATTCTCAAAACTTTGGGGATGGTGAGGTGTCACCGATCTTGAACAGCATGCTGGCAGTATTGGCCAAAGACTCACTGACCAAGGATGTGATGGGCAAGCCTCGAAGTAGAAATCGAGAAAAGCCCTCGGCAGGGGGTTGTAGGATCTAGTTTGTGTATTTTTCTGGTGTTAGTCCCCCCTTTTTCTATTTTTTATGTTAATGAGCAGTTGGAATATACGGGGTATGAATGACCCCATAAAGCAAAGCGAAGTTAGTAGATTTATTTTTCAGCAGAAGGTTTCCTTTATCGGCATCTTTGAGAATAAAATTAGAGAAGAAAATGTGGATTCGGTGTGCAATTATGTGGCGAAGGATTGGCAATTTGACAGTAATCTCTCTGTTGCTGTTGGAGGTAGGATTTTAATTCTATGGAATGAGGAGGATTTGGAGGTTAGGGTGTTGCTCAGGACGGTCCATTTAATGCACTGCGAGATTAGAAGCAGAGCAGCTGATTGGTCCTGTTTGGTATCTGTAGGGTATGCTGCTAAATCGTCGGAAGGCAGAAGGAGTCTTCGGGACTCAATGTGGGTCATTGCGCAGGATACGACAACATGGTTGATGGTGGAAGATTTTAATGCGGTAAGATTTCCAAATGAGAGTGGGACGTGGTTCCGACAATTGGCCTGGTTGGATGAATGATTTGGACTCTTCTTTGTGCTGCAATAGGTTAGAAGATTTGAGATTTGCTGGTCATTTTTTCACTTGGCACAATAAACAGGAGTCGGCTCCGATTATGTGCAAGTTAGATAGGGTGGTTGTTAATGGGTGTTGGAAAGATTTATTTGGTGCTTCTGAAGCGGTCTTCCTACCTGCTGGAGTCTCTGACCACTCCTATGGTGGCTCGACTTGAGGCGATAAGGAGAGTACCTCAATCTTTTAAGTTCTTTAATATGTGGAGTGAGCATCCATTACTTTTTAGTGTGGTAGAGGAGGTCTGGAGGTGCGAAGTGCAGGGCAACCCAATGCTTATTTTATACTCAAAAGTTGAGGATGCTGAAGAAAGAGCTGCGGAAGTTAAATAGATGCACTTTTCTAGCATTTCCACTCGGTTGCAGGAAGCTAAGGTTGCGCTTGACGAGGCACAAGTTGAGTTGCGAAGGCATCCAAGTGAGGCTTTAATGAGGCTGGAAAAAGAGTTAGTGACAGAATATGTGCGCCTCCGAAGGGACGAGGAGTTGTTTCTACGCCAAAAATCTTGCAATCAATGGCTGAATCTTGGGGACCAAAACTCGCGATTTTTCTTCCAAGCCGTGAAGAGCTTTCAGAGCAGAAGTAGAATTAGTTCCATATCCCTTGAAGATGGCACTCATATGACAGATCCGGAGCAAGTAAAAGACACATTAGTTAACTATTATGCAAATTTGAGGAGTGTTCTAATCATCAATCACATGTAAAGAGGAGTGAAGTAGAGAATGCATGTAAGAAGAGATTGTCTCGGCAGCAAAGGGAGAGTTTACAGCTTGAGGTTACAGAGGAGGAGATCAAAGAGGCCTTGTTTTCTATTAATCATGACAAGGCTCTTGGGCCAGATGGGTATAATGCTGTGTTCTTTAAAAAAGCATGGAGCGTTGTTGGTCGAAGTGTGGTAGAGGCAGTTGGATCCTTCTTCAAGGACGGGAAGTTATTAAGGGATGTGGATTGTGCTGCTGTATCCCTAATTCCTAAAATTCCTAATGCCACCATGGTGAAGGATTTTCATCCAATATCATGCTGTAACACTGTTTACAAGTGTATAATTAAGATATTTGCAAAGCAAATGAAGAATTTTGAAAAATTCAGTTTAGACCCTAATAACACTTAGAAGGAGTGAATACGTGTTTTCCCTCTAATTAACAAATCAATAACAATTTTAAAACATGTTCTAAAATTGTTTAGCCTAGATATGCATAATAATCAACTCAATCAACAAATAGGCAGCGGAAAATTAAAACAAACTTCAATCACACAAAGAGACAAGGATTTGATGACGAAGTGGAAAACCTTTGAAATACCATTCAAAGGAAAAACCACTCCGGGCTAGCAGCCACCTAGAATCCACTAAGAAGAAAACCTTACAAACAGTGATTCAGACACGGGCAACCCCAGTTGCTTGACTCTGACAACCCTGTGTAATAATCTAAACCTCCCTGCTTAGACCCGCTTCGTGCGGCATTCCCCTCAGACCTTTGAGGATCTTCTTATGGATTCTTCACGAACAAACTTGTTCTTCAGCACACCTTCAACACCATGAAGGTTACAAGATAATTTGAGAAAGAATAGAGAAAAACTCATCAATGTTGAAGCACAAATCTTCTCAGGTTTTTCTCTCAAGGAGGAGGCACAAGTATGCTCAATGGAGGCCTCAATAATCTTTAGGACGGCCTACCCCGAAACCTAGTAGGGTTTCACAGTTTTCAAAAGGAAAATTAAAAAATTTGGCAATTTTTGAAATTTGCCGGAGGTCGCTCGAGCGTGGGTCGAGCGCTGATCAAACGCTATGTGTTGTCTGTCAAACGCTGGTCAAATGCTTGACTCTATCTGTATTTTTTCAAAGGTCGCTCGAGCGCTTGTCAAACGCTATGTGTTTTTGTCAAAAAACATCAAATGTGATGAAGACTTTGACTGACCATCAACTCTAACTCTTGAACAAATGTGGAGACCAAATATACAACTCAATTAAGACATATTTTGACACGGAATTATGCCAATACAAAATGCACTAACAAACTTGATTCAAGATTTGGTGGGACCTCACCAAACTGCTTTCATAGCGTGGCGCAGAATAGGCGACAATATCCTCTTGGCACAAGAGATATTTCAAAATTATCACAGAAATTTTGGAACCAATGCGGAGTCAAGGTGGATATTATGAACGCATATGATCATGAGAGGTGGGACTTTTTTATTTATAGTGCTAGATGTCATGGGATTTCCTTTGTGATTTGTGAATTGGATTAAAGAATGCATCTCTAAGGCCTAATTCTCTATCAAGATTAATGGGGCGTTATGTGGTTTTTTTCCTGGAGAAAGGGGGCTTCAACAAAGGGACCCGTTGTCCCCATGTTTATTTGCCTTAGTTATGGAGGTGTTTTCTGGGTTAATGGATAACGTGAGTAGTCATCCTGATTTTAGAATTAATTGGAGATGTAAGAAGACTAAGCTGTCGCATTCGCCGATGACTTACTTATTTTCTCTAGAGGTGATGTTGGTTCTGTTGCTCTAATTCAAGGCTGCCTTCTCAAGTTTGGTGCATTATCAGGGCTAGTACTGAATAATGGAAAAAGTCAGGTTTTTCTTTGTGGAGTCAATACTAGGGACAAACAGCAGATCAGCAATATTTTGGGTTTCTCTGTTGGGGATCTTCCAATTCGATAACTTGGTATGCCTTTAATATCTACTAGCTTCGAAGCATTGATTGTAAAGTTTTGGCAGATAAGATTGTTGCGCGAGCGAAGAGATGGACTAATAGATTTCTCTCCTATGCAGCCAGACTCCAGTTGGTCAAATCCATTCTAGTTGCGACTCGATCGTTTTGGTCTTCTCACTTTGTGCTTCCTATTGCTACTTTGAACCAGATTAGGAAAACTCTTCGAGCGTTCTTATGGAAGGGCGGAGATCTGTGTGGAGCAGGGGTCAAATTAGCTTGGAAGGTCACTTGTCGACCAAGAACAAATGGAGGTCTTGGAATTCCTGATCTTACATTGTTGAACCAAGCATGTAATCTCAAACACATATGGTACCTTATCACGTACTCTGTTGACTCAGTTTGGGGCTGTTTGGGTTCGCAGTAATCTAGCAAGGGATAGGCATTTTTGGAACCTCAATATTGCTTTAGATTCTACTCGGTGTTGGAGGAATATTTTGCATCTTCGCGATCTGGCCCAAGATAAGATTAAGGTCGCGGTGGGCAATGGGGAGAGCACATCTCTATGGTATGAGAATTGGCATCCTAGTGGTCCCTTGTATAAAAAAGTTAGCACTGAGTTTATTAATTCCTCTGTATTGGGACCCACAGCTGTCTTGGGTCACATCATTTTTGGTACCACTTGGACTTGGCCAAGGGGCGACTTCTGGAAAGGGTTTGCTTGTCAGATGCCAATTACTTTTCATCCTTGGCCTAACAGACCTGATCGTACTACTTGGCTTCCTAATGTCAATGGAGATTTCTCTGTTTCTTCGACACTGGCTTCCATCTCTCACCTACCCCTTAAAGTGCCCTGGCACCACATTCTATGGGGGCAAGCCATGTGCCTCGTTTTTCATTTATTACCTGGTTAGTGCTTTTGGATAGACTTTCTACATGCATAGTCTTAAGAGATAGAGGAATGAGGATTGATTGGAGGTGTGTTTTTTGTGGTGAGAGATCAGGGTCGGATTCGGATTCTCTTTTAAGTGAGAATTATTTAATGAATTTTAACATGTATTAGATGGATAGTATATTAATGAATTTATTTAATAGTTTATATTAAAATATCAATGAATTTTTTAATAATTTTTTAGAGAGTTATTTATTTATTTATTATATTTTAATATAAATATTATGGATTCATTAATGTACTGTCATCCATCCAATGGTCTGTTATGACTAATTAGATAATTTCCTCTTAAGAGAAAATTCCTATCTGGGCCGGAGAATGCTGACCACATTTTCTTTGGATGTTCTTTTTCTCAACGTATCTCGATCATTTTGCTACATAGGTGTAACTTGTCTAGAAGATTGTTCAAGTGGAGAGAGGTGGTTGTGCTCTTGAAGAGGCACAAGGGCAAGACTATTTTGGCCAAAATATTGAGGTTGATGTTTTTTGTAGCCATTTATTACTAATGGAGGGAGCGTAACAGTCGAATATTTAGTGGACAATCTGGAAGGCCTATACACATTCTCAGTGATATTTCTTCTGCAGCCTTGTCTAAAATTAACATTCTCACAGGCATGAAGCGTACAAATATTTTAATGTTCAATGAAGTGAAATTTTCTAAGCATAGCACTCGTAAAGAGAAAGACAACTATTTTAAACGATATAAATTATTTTAGTGCAGTAATTTCTTCTAAAGTTTATCGATAAGCAATTACTTCACTTTTGGATATGCTATAAATACCGAGTCATATATGTTGTTGACTTGTTGTCAATGTTTCTCTGTATTTGGTCATAAATTAAATGGGCCCCACCAATAAGATCCCGGGCTTTTCAGAAAGAAAAAAGACATCTTGTAGCCACGAATTAAGTCGGGCAAATGAAGGAAATCTTGGCCAGCACAACTTGGCTTTAATGGCCCGAAGGCATCCAAACCTTTTGCTTTCATCCTTCACACCTTGATGTGCTGCTGAGGATCAGCTTCATTTTACCAGCTAACAAACATTTAGCGTGTTAAAAAAGAGGGGAAACAAAAGCTCAGAGCAACGAAAAAGCAATATGCATCACTTGATGTACACATTTTACTATTCTACACACACCAGACACAAATTGCTTTTTGAATCAAGAAAGACAGAATCAGTGTATTGCAGTAGATAATGAGTTAGCTAGAAGGGTAACTAGAAATGGACTATATATATATGACACTGTCTATTTGTTTCAAGTTTCACCAAGTAACGCACACTGCATATCCTGACAGATTAAGCACGTAAACAAATTATCTCCAAGCACAATGGCTCTTGAAGTTCTTGGAAACGACAATTATACAAGCTGGAGTGCATCCATAAGAGATTATTTGTTGGCTCATAATCTCTCGGACGTTGTTGAAACAACTAGAGAACGTCCTAGACCCGAAGACGATGTAATTGAATTTGAGGCTTGGAGAGAGAAGAATGATGCGGCTTTAGATGCAATTCTCACTTCGTGTGGGACGGACATTCATTCTCAAATTAGGGGAATTAGTTCGACCAGAAATGCTTGGTATTCTTTGGCGGAACTCTACGGGCAACCTTCACAACAAAGCCACACGGTGGTTGATCAGCTAGGGAGCTCATCAAATATCTCAGTAAGCAAACAGGTTAGGCCAGCACTAACTGGAAACATTCAACGTCTAGGTGATCAGCAAGGAAACTCAACTAACAATACAGGTTGCTCTCTAACCTCTCCATATATATGTTCGTTATCATGTCTAACACCGTTCTTCTTTTTAGTTGGTTTTAAAATTATTTTTTTCTAAACGAAATTATGCTAATTGATCACTCCTACAAGCTGCTGTTCTCTACTTGCAATGGATCGTACAAGCTATTGTTCTTGGTAACTAACTACGTAACGTTTCTATTATTTTTTCAAATAATTTTTCTGCTTGATATAGATTACATGTATTATTATGATTATTTAAAGATAGCTCAAATGACACAAAATGTGAAAGACTAGATGAAATTCTATATATCGGTGGTATAATATGTATAGAATTTCGTAATTTGTGAATAAAGTTGTCATCTGGTGAAAAGAGTCTTTTCAAAAGGAATAAATTCTATTTCAATAACATGACAGTTAGAGCCGACGGCAAAAACCAAGACTATCTTAAGTATGCATCCTTCCTAAAGGCTGTGCGAAATGGTGATTTGGATGCAATAAAGGCTTTCCTTGCACTACATCCTGAAGCCTCGAGTGCGAAACTCACATTTGGGGATCAGACGGCTCTTCACATTGCTGTTCTTGCTGGGCATGTACATATAGTGAAGGAGCTGGGGTAGAGAGAATCATGTCCAACGAAACCTTAGAAATGCAAGATGTTGAAGGATATACAGCTCTAGCTAGGGCAACTTCCAGTGGAGATTTTCAGATGATACAGTGCATGATTGACAAAAATCCAAAGTTGGTCAGCATTCCAGAGAAATCCGTTGGGAGCATTCTGGTTGTTATATCTATGTGTTTCGATTCTAAAGAATTGTCTCACTATCTCTATCTGCGAACTCCGCTGATGGATCTAGAGCCAGAAAAAGGTCACCAGGGTGCCTCACTTATTTCCTTCGCTATATACACTCTAACTTTAGGTAAGAAGTTTTTGTCTGACCATTTATTTAGATTAGATGTTATATATGATAACTTTGGACTCTTTGAAATATAATTCTCCTTTTGTTCGTTGTTCTGTATGCATGGTATACAAAAAGATAGATATTGTTGTGGATTTAATTCGACGTCGCCCAAATTTAGCTTTTGCTATAGACAAAGAGCAACGCTCTCCCTTGTACGTGTTGGCCTCTACGCCTGATGCATTCCCAAGCGGAAAGAAGTTTGTGTTTTGGAAGCGCTGGATTTACTCCTGTAAGTATCATTCTCTTTTTTTGTTGCTAATTTTTGTCGAATTCTTATTAGCTTGTGATGAAAAGAAAATTGCACCAATTGCCAATTATTATTCGATATTCATTGGCCTTTATATTTTTCATTCTTGGAAGGGATTCACATTCGACCTTGTCGTGCAACTGATGAAATTCGTGTCAACATTCAAAACCTTCAAGAAAAAACTAACAGAACATCAGGTGAGTTGTTCGGTAAACTTTTTCAATTTCGTACGTACGGTTTGTCTTTTATGAATTGCAAATCATAAATAGATCACTATGCTTTATTTAAGAAATTAATTGTATTTACATAAGGTAATCACAATTCTTAATTCTGACGGCTTTTTTTGTCACTCAAAAGTTTCTAAACCGAAAAGGGTGTTTTCCATAACAAAAATATTCGTAACTAAAGAGTGAAACTATTGCAATTAATTAAAATTAACTAGATGGGAAGGTCCCTCTTTTTCTTGAACGAGAGCTACCTTTCCAAGGTGGTATTTCTGATTTCATCTACTATTCTTCCTGAAGCGCACCTTGTTTTATTAGCTAGCGTTCTATTTCCAGTCTCTCTTTTCTGTTTCTTAATGCTTCATATGTTCATAACAAGTCAATATATAGGAAGAAATTAAAGGACGTGCCATGTCGCGCGTGGCGAGGATTATGCGGATTTAGCTGATTCCAGTAGGAAGTTCCTTAATTAATTAATTACCACTAATTACATAGCAAGAGATATTAGTAATGGCAAGGGATATGCCTACAACTGCAAAAATAGTATGTTTGTATATATACTAAACACTCAATTCTTTTGCTTTTATTTTTATGTTTCGATTATCATATGTGATGGAAAAAATTCCTTGTCTACTTTGCAGCAAGAGCACTCTTTCACCAACTAAATCCAAATCTACTTTCGGGTAGTACTCTAATCCGTTGAATTATTATATTAATGTCATTTAATGACTAATTTGAATTTTCTTAATATTCTCTTATTCTATTTTGAGTTTTTTTTTTCTTTATTAAAGTAAATTGGCATGGTTTGATATTGTTGAAAAAGTATTCAAGCAATTAAGCGAAATGAAGTTGCTCCATGTCCAATCGCAAGAACTTCTGTCCCGCATTTGCAAACCGATATCGACTTTGAATGCTGAAGCGAGGAATAATGGTGGCGTTTATGCAGCAATCTTCCGTGCTATCAAGGAGGGAAACTTTGAGTTTGTTTACAAGATATTGAGAGCAAATCCAGACCTTTTGTACGCCATTGAATATCCAACAAAAAGAACCATATTATGCTCGCTGTCCTACATCGTCAAGCAAAAATTTATAGCCTCATCTACGAGTTACAACAGATTAAAACTTCACTATCTGGTTCTGACTCAAGTTACAACAATATATTACACATGGCTGGGATATTTACAATGTCCACTCCAATTCAACATATCAGAGGTGCAGCTTTGCAAATGCAAAGAGAACTTCAGTGGTTTAAGATCAGCTCTCTCATTTTACATCTATCATAATGCCTTGGTTATAAGCTTTCTTTTTATTGCATATATTGTTGATTAACCTTAGCCCATGCATGTGCACACATATGACGTACGTGCATGCGGGTAAAGTTTTCCTCTGTGTTTTCCAAGTTATGGGTAAATCATCATAAATTGTGGGACACGGTTTAGACCCTACAATCACCTAGAGGGGGCGAATAGGAATTTAAAATTTTTTAGCATAATCTAACACACCCAAATGCTTAAATCCCAAGTCAAATCTTCACCATTCCGGCATTATCAAAGAAGCTATGGCTGACCTGGTCCCCTTTGAAGACAAGGCCTTCCACACAATCAATGAGTTGCATATGAAAAAATTTGCAATATGTCAATCAGCTCAAGACTCCATCAATAATTGCACACTTTGATCAAATCCACAAACTTTATGGTTAACAAGACTTTACCTCAAATACTTGGTTTGCAACTTGATCTTGTTCTAATCTTTTTAACCAAGAATCACACCCAACACAATCAAGACTCGAAATTAATTAAATCAATTTGTCAACAAGCAATTTGAAAGAGGTAAAGAACACAAAACAATCGCACAAGTGATTTGTTTACGAAGTGAAAAAGGAACTCCTTTGATAGAGAAAATCACTCTAGGTGCCATGCCATTTAACCAATCCACTAGAGAATCAATGCTCACAATCGGTGAGTTGAATATGGAAAAACCTTTGCTAAACTTACAAGACCTAATTGAAGCAATTCGAATGACCCGTTTGAACCGGCACCAAGCGGTAGACCCAAAACTCCAATCCTTTCAAAACATCAGAACTCTGATCCTCACCCACTGCCACAGTAGGATTTTCTTGATGATCGATTTTCTTGAATAACCCAACAGAGAGACCAACAATGATTCTTGACTATTAAATCTTTTTGCTCTCAATGATTCTGGTAGTTTCTTTGTGTCTCTGGGTGTCAACTTTATGCTTTTAGCGAATAAAACCACTTAAGTATAGCTATAAAGGTCCAACTTTTTTGAGTTATTTTGTCCACATTAGGGCTTAAGACCCAATCGCCTTAAGCTAACTCCATTTTCAGCTTAAATCTCCTCGGCTTGTCCTAGGCTAGCCCAACGCAACTGGAACCACTTTAAGAGCTCTGTAAATTGACACAGAACTAGAGTGCCAACACTTATACAATAGGAACTAACAATCTCCCCTTTGGCAATTTCGTGACAAAAATAAATACATCTAATTCTAACAAATTCTACCAATTACTAGAATAGAATTCAGTTTACAAATGTACAAAATTTATTCAAACCATTAGGACAAATGAAACATGTCGGGTCTTTTCAGTACCTACAGTTATACTTAATACAACAATGATTATACCAACAGTAATATCAAAATAAACAAATAAGTGTAATCAAGCAGTCGTAACATGAAATTTAATAATATCATATTCACATAAGCAATTACAAAACCAACTACGAGTTTAGTTTAGATTGGCCTAAGTTTAACAATAGCATTAACAAAACAACCATACTTCCAAAAGTATGTAAAATCCAAACTTAAAAGCAAAACTTAAGTTAGCAACATCACTTTAGCTCTCCCTTTATCAACAACAACCAACAAACTAATTTTAGTTAAATTAACCAACTCTTTCACTCAATGGTTAACTCTCTCTTTGAATTTCAATAGCTTTTTCCGAGGGAATTTCAAAATAACTTTCTCCCCATTACAATAACTTGCAACAACTCTCCATTGCAACAACTACTCTCCCTTTTTGTCATGAATAGACAAAGGGGTTACTCATCCATATCTTCATCCTCCTTTATAGATGACTTCTCATCTTCCTCAACATAACCATATGAACTTTGGAGGAACTAGAGAGCCTTTCCCCTAAGACAGTTCAAATATTGACAAAATTTTGGTAATCTTTTTTCCCCTAAGGTTTTGCTTAACAATGTAGGAACTGGAGAGACTTTCCCCTCCCATGCTTTAAAGAGCTTTAAATAGTGATAGTTTGACTCCCAAATAAGTGTTTACACGGAACCATGAGGAGTTAATGAAAAAAGGGGAGGAATGATGAAGAATACAGAAAGTTCCTGCACAGTCGTTGGTGCTCTCATAATCGCGATTATGTTTGCTGCAACATTTACTGTCCTAGGCGGTAACAATCAAAACACAGGCTTGCCAATGTTCCTAAACAAAAATGTGTTCATACTCTTCATGATATTCGACTCTTTATCATTGTTCTCTTCCTCGGCTTCGGTGTTGATGTTTTTGGGAATCTTAACATCACGTTATGTAGAGGACAATTTTCTCAAGGCCTTGCCCAAGAAAATGATAATAGGCTTATTTGCTCTCTTTTTCTCCATTGCAACTATGATGGTCGCATTCTCTGCTACTCTTTCGCTAATGCTTTTGCGGAAAGTCATCTATTATTCTTCCTATAATTTGTTTAGCCAGTCTTCCAGTTACTCTTTTTGTATTAATGCAATTTCCGCTTCTTGTGGACATGACCATGTCAACTTATGGGCCAGGGATCTTCAAAAAGGAAAATGGAGCGGTGGGTTTAATTTTGTTCCTTGTCTAATTTTGTATGATGTACTAGTTCCACCCATAGAGATACATTCATTCATATTAATGAGATGTTTATGCCTCTTCCCTGACAATGGATTGAGGAATTTTTAATAGCTTTTGATCATATCTTTGTATTTTTTAATTTTTTTTTCTTTTTTTTTTTCATTTTAATTAGCTACTTTGAGAAGGATATTATGATTCGTAATCAAATAAAGGACCTTAGAATTTAGCTTAAAAAGCATCACTAGTTTCATCAAACCATCAAACTTAATTATAAGTATTCAACATATAAGGGTAATGTCATTGTCGAAACTAAAACAGGCATATGGGAATCGTTTTATCAGGAAATTATTACTCGTAAACATTTCAAATTAGCTAAATATCTCCTTTATAATTGGTTTTAAAAACCTCATAATTTATTCACTAAATACCACAGCGCAAGTTATCTGTACTAAGAATGAAGATCCTCTGGAATTTCTAGGTTACTCTATCAAAATAGATTCTTACATATCAACAATCTATTTTGAACTATATTCAATTTTTTCTTTTTGTATTAGCATTTGTCACCTTGAAATGTAAATTTTTTATCATTGATATATAAGTACTAATGCTGATGCTCAAAAAAATTATTTTAAAATTTATTAAGAGTTAAGAAACCCATCTAGCTAGAGAATTCAAATGAAATATCAGAGGATTTTGATCCTAGTCATTAAATGTCCATTACTTTTAAATATTCCGATCTGGTTAATAACCGTGGCCTCAAATTTCTAGATCCTTCGACCCATTAATATGCTCTTTGACAAGAATATTGACTATGTAAACTCCAAAACCCCATGAGTAGTATACGTCACAAAATAAGTGAAATCTTATACAGCCTAAACTAAAAAATTATGAGATTTTGATGGACCAATTAGGAGTATGTTTTCGAGGTAGCTAATGCCCCTAGTTAGCTTTGAGTGAAGTCTATATGTTACAATTTACCAAATCTTCACGAGTTCATGTAATGCCCATCTCTATTTTCACCTACTTAATGTTTATATTACTTTATATATCATCTTATATCTAGTATGCTATTTGAATTTCCTTTTCTCAAATTTTCTCATTGACAAAACTTTATTAGATTCATATCTAGCTAATATTTTATTTTTCTTATTATTTAGTTAAATATTTCCTATGTGCCATGATTTTTTATTTCTTGAATATGTTGGTTTAATTCCTTGCATTCATCATGCATTAGAGAAAACCTAGTTTTATCACTATTTTATCTTTTGGGTAAATGCATTAGGAAGGTTGTAAATAGACACATTAATTCTCCTTGGTTATCATTATTATTTTATTTCATTATGCCTAAATGAATCTAAAATTCTTCTTCATCAAGAGATTTATACATGTCTTTTTAATTTTTTACACTTTTTCACTATCTTAGGGTAATTTTTTTTTACAATAGTTACTTAATCCTATGTAACTTGAAATTCTATTATTTTTCTCTCCTTCTACTATGTTCAGCCGGCCATTAGATTCTTTTTGGTTGATGAGTTAAATTTTGTCTCCATTTGCTTGCAATTCACGTTAAAAGCAAGAGATTTTTGATAAGAATTGCCTTTTGTTGGAAGAATTGAGCTTTGAAGATAGAGAGGAGAGAACCCCCCTAATTACTTATCTTAGTAAAACTCTAAGCTATAGAACTAGGTTAGGTTACTAAGGTGGTAAGAAGTCAGAGCTAGGTGTATGACTCTTACAATTGCCGACATTCCCAAAAAAGGAGAAAAAGAAGTGGAGAGAGAGGTTCGGCTGCCCCCTTCCTTTTGGTCCCTTTCACCTTTTGCTTTCTTTTCCTCACTCTTGTCTTGCTTTTAGGGTGCTTTGGTACTTTGTTCAAAGAAAACAACTTATATTCACCAAAGAAGAGAGGTAAGAGGTTAGTTTAATTTTTAAAGGTTATGAGGTATGATTTGTAAATTATCATCATGCATGTAAGTTAGGATTTTGATCATATAACATGACCATTATCATGTTAAAAGAGAGATTAGGTTGCTGGAATAGGGAAATTGTAGAGGTTTTCATGAGAAAATGGAGGAAGTCAAGAAATAGGTCAAATAGGGCTCCTTTGTGTTAACTTTGAAGTCAGTACGATTAGGCTATGTCGCATGGGTCAAATGGAATCATTTCGACCCCCAATTTGGAGTGTTAGCTCATAACAGGTTAGGAAATCTCTGGTTAAAATTTCAGTTCATTTGGAGTTACGGTTAAGAAGTTATTAGCTTTCAAAGTTAGGGGTAAACTGAAAAGTTTTCTAAAACGAGTCACTTTAGGTATACTCGAATTGGGCTTTGATTTTTGCTTTTAGGGCTGACCTAGCTGGGCCCTAGGATCCTTGAACCTCCTTCTAGGATAGCCTTGCAGTGAAGCCCCAAGTAGTGGTCCTTATTGGACTTAGAGAAGCTAAATAAGTCTTAGATCATTTTAGGTGCATAAGTTGTTGGACTTGCCTGTTAAAGTTTTAAACCATTTTGCATCTCGTGATTTAGTTGATCTTCATATCTTCATTATATAAGGCATGTTGTGATTATATTGTTTTAGATATGATGACTTAAATCATTAGATCTAAGGATTATAGCACATGAACATCACATGAAATAGAAAAATTAGGTCTTTTTAGTGAAAAACCCTTGCTGTCCAAAACGTCCCCATGAAATCCTTGAAATTTTTGCATGAAAATTGGTGTACGTGTAGTATGGTCACAGTAGGTCCCAGTAAAACGTTTTAGCTTAATCGAAGCTTAGGGAAAGGTCAAAAATGCCCCTGGAGGTCTCTATGGGCAGTTTCGACATTTCACATAAAACGTTAGGGTAAAAAGGTCCAAACTGGGAAAAAAAATTTATGGCTGTGTAGAGCATGAAAAATAGATGGGGAAGCCCAAATTTGAGTCCAAAATGAGTAGAATTAGGGTTAAATCACAAAGCCCGTTTAGCGGCCTAAATGGACTTTAGGCCCGTTAACCCTAAACAAGCCCAATAAACCTTGAAACCTTAAGGATAGGCCCAATAGGGTCTAATGAGGCCCAAGAGGCCTTCACTCATGTATTTTAATAAAGATTTGCAATTACTTAATAATTTACATGATTAAGCATTATTAAGCCAATTTAAAAGAAAATGGTTATTAATTCTTATCGAAGGAAAGACTTTAAATAATGTATTCTTATGCTATGTCTTTACATTGAAAAGTAAAAAGGGCATATGTGCATTTTATGATCGACTTATGTGAATTATAAATCTGTTTTGCTTATAATATGTCAACTGCATTGTTAGTTTACTATGTGCATTCCAATGATCGTTTTTTTTTTTTTGGTGAATTATTTGGTGATGCATGTGATAAGTCATGTTGCATCAACATATCATGGGTATGTGGATACTGTTAACTGAAATAATCGAAATGAAATCCATACCTTCAGGTGGTCCTGAGATCGGGTGACGGTACCGTTCACAGTGGGATAGTGCAAGCCACCACTGAGAGGATAGTGGTAGGTCTCCCTAGGCGATGAAACAATTATGCCTAACATCCTGGTGCCGGGGCACAAGGACAGTCCCAGAGGAGAGGAGGGACGCACAACCAGACTCTGGGGGTTAAACAGAGCGAAGAAAGGACACCTCTAAACCGAAAAAAAAGAAAGAAAGAAAGTGAAAGAACCAGAAATTGATGCATTCATTCTTCATTGCATCATTCATAATGCATTTATTGGTTTACTATGATCATTGCTGTATGATTGCTTATGCTATAATTTTGTTACTTCTGTTTTATATCGCTGCATGTTTCGTTTCCCTTTTCCCTTTACTGAGTCAGTAGGACTCACCCCTTTTATTTGTTTATTATTTTGTATGTACTGCGGCGGTCATCGGACTTGACAGATGAAGATATTCATGAGCGAGCAGATTTTAGATTTTGACACGCATATGTTAGTCATCAAGATTTGAACGTATGTCACTAATACATTTGAGGTGTATGTGGGTATGAGCTCAAGTGGTACCTCAAAGATCCACCCTTGCCCCTTTCTTTCCCGCGTGGAAGACTTTGGGTTGGTAGATGTAGATCCAGCCCTTCTACACATTGTCCCTCCCCACTGACGGAGGGTACCGGAGAGATAGAGTTTATAGACCTGACCTCCGACACCGAGCCAGAGGATTAATCAACTTTAGCAGTTGTCACTTTTTTGTTAGTTTTGGATCAGTCAGTTGTTTCGGACACTTTAGTACAGAAAGCTTTAGGCAGTTTCCACTTTTGTACTATTTCCTCTTACTTTTGTTTTCCTCATGAACGATGTTTTGTAAAAGAGAAAATATATGATCATAGTGGAACTGTTTATATTTTCAAAAAAAAAAAATTCTCTTATTCCATTTCTCGTCCTATGCCATTTTGATTTTATTTTCATAACTTTTCATTTCTTCTCTTAATCTTTTTCAGTTAATTTCTAATGTCAAATTCCTTAAATATCTCATTTTGTCATCGTTAATTTTTTTTTAAGATAGGATTTTTCACTTCTATAATTATTTGAAATGTCATAGGTTCTAATTTCAAAATAAATTTTCAAGTAAACGTTTTCTGCTAAGCTTTCTTCAAAGCCAATTACTAGGATTTTATTGGATTAATTCGTGCCGTAATCTCCGCTTGTGTACATATCATTACTATAGGTGAGTCTATGAGGTAAGTACTGACATGGGGCGTGACAGTTCATATGTGTGTTTCTAATGCCCCTAGCTTCTTGGGTTAAGTCTATATATTACAATTTACAAGCTTTTGTTCTTTTGCTTTTGTCCGTTTTGGTCATAAGTATATTTTATGTTTTTGGAAATCCAATTATATAAATTTTGTCCAATTAGGACGTAAACTATTTAAATTTTGGCTACAATCTCACACTCCTATATTTAATAGGTTGGGGATAAATATTGCTGTTGCAGCCAAACACCTACCATGCGATATTAAATGTAGAAACAACATGATAGTTTGCCATTTGAAAAAATCTACCACATATATAGAATGCCCTTAATTGTTCAAGAATATCTCCGTCCTAAAACACATATCATATTCAAAAATATTCGGATCCGATAAACAACTGTAGCATCCCAATTTAGAGCTCCTTATAACAGTACTATTTGGTCGCTATACCATGATCGAGTCTACATATTCACAAGCCCATCATTCGTGTAAAACAGCAACTAAGGCAATTTTGCCACTATAGTCTTCTTCAACAGACTAAAAGCCACCAGTTATTATTCGTTACATTACAAATCTGATTTTTAATTAATCTACCGAGATGTGACCATGTCCGTCTTGTTGATTAGGTCCAGTCAGTCACGTTTGGCAGGCTGGATAATTATGTTTTAATAGCAGGGATGGGATGGTGCCGTGATGGGCAATATGGTTTCACCTGTTAATTAATTATCGAGATTCACGTTTGATTCCTTTCCTTTAAATTTTCTTTTGATTTCTGTAATTAGTCCGTGTCAATCGGGGTCGTACGCCCCCGTAACATTCCACATTATAATAAAAGTTAAAATAATCCAAAATGCCATCTGGTTTAGCCTTTTTCCAGTTAGTCTTCAAAGACTTTTGTCGCTCTATGGCCCATTTTTCATGTTGGACGTCCTGTCTTCCACTACCGTCAATTTCCAAACATAATCTGTTATGTGATTAACGTTGATTACGTCACACCTAATTGACACATGACACATGACACATTTCCTTGATTTAACATGCATATCACGTCTGTACCGAAAATTTATAAGGAATAAATTGAAAAAAAGTATAAACTCCGAGAACTATATTAGAGTCAATAATATTGAAAAAATGAAACTAATATATATATCGAAAAAATTAAAAATCAAAATATTTCGAAAAAATAAGTCAAATTAATAAGTTTAACATTAGTTCCTGCTATTTGTATTTTTTCTAGTTTGGTTCTTATAAATTTTTATTACAGATCGCGTGGGGTGGATATTGAATTAAAAGAGTGTACGTTTATTGGACATGATGTGATCAGCATTCACCACACTAGTAGATTTTATTTGAAAATAGACCACAGATAGGGACCAACATGAAAAAGGGGTCATACCAAGCACAGCGGAAAAAAAAAAAAATTTAAGAACGAAATTGCTAAACGACAAGGACTTGTAGATGATTTTAATTAGCCTATAATAAAATCCTAGGTGTACAATTTTGGGCCGAAATTGGGCCAAACTGGGAACCCGACCGATCGGTTTTCAGCCCTTAAATTAACAACAAAATTGGATTCCACCAACCGCGAATGTACGTCTTCTGTCTCCCTCAAACGTATGACTCTACAAACGTGCAACAATGTTTTTTGTCCTAGAAACTAGTTTTTAGGTTTCCTGCTGATTTTCCGATGTTGAGATGTCTTTGGCTTTCAGTAAGTAGTCAACAAAGCGACGTTGGACGAATACAAAAGTGACAAAAGCTAGCACTACGCTAGTTTCAAGAATTTTTTTGGTGGATCCAAAATTTTAAGGAATATTATCAAAATTTTTAGGAGATTTATTGAACTATGTAAAAGGAGCTGAAAACTTTCATGTTGAAAAATAAACGTCACTTAAGGAGCAAGTTGCTCTTAATCTATTGAATAGCAATTATCGAGGTACACTTGATAATGACAAACTTGTTCTAATTAGGTTCCTTAACTTTGGGTAGGTGGCTAACCATTTCATTCAGTTGAGTTAATCTACAGCCTACAAGCTAGTGGGGACTTCCAATGCTTGGTGATTTCCAAGCGACAATTTAGAGACATCCTCGTAAGTTCAGCCCTGTAAGTATTACTTCTATTCTTGTATCATATTTTTCGTTGATTCTAACTTTATCCAATTTTAATCCGTCAGATGCATATGGGCAAAGGTCCGCCACATCTGGCCGCATTCGCAAGTTGGGTTGCACCGATCGCAAGGCAAAGCAACAAGATTCTTCCATTTTTGGGTGGACGGAGATGTTCATAGATGGATAAAACTAGTCCCCAACGTTACTGCGTTTGAAAAGCACCAGCTATCCTGAAATTTTTCACCATTTTAAAATTTTAATTTGTAAAAACAATTAATTTAAAATTTTTATCAAATAAAATAACTTTAAAATAATCTATCTCCCTTTCAAATAATCTATTTTTATTATAATAAATATAAAAAATTTACTCAAATAATCTCTATTTTCACCTTTTCATCAACTCTCATAAAATTTTATTTCTTTCTCTATACTTTTACACCAACTCCTATAAAATTCTACTTTATTCACTACTTTCTCACAAAATTTAATAAAACTCTAATTTTCTCAATTTTCACAATATTCTTTAAATATTTCACTTAATTAGAATTAAATATTTATTTGATTTGCTACCCCAAGTGAAAAAGGCCGATAACTTTTAACTGTTTTAATTATTAAATATTTGGGTACAAATTGCTGCTTTTTTTTTTTGGCCTTTTCGTTTATCGGTCATCGTCAAACTTCATCTCGCACAAGCAAAAACAAGAGGGTTTTGAAAAGAAAACGATAGGCTATGTTTGGCTATGAAAATTTTTCTTAATCACTATTTCATTCATTTTAATAATTTTTATAAATTTCAGTAACTTTTTATAAATTTCAGTAATTTTTTTCAAACTACAATAACTTTTAATAAATTTTTCACCAATCTCAAGATACTCTATATTACTTCTAACGAAAAATAAAATAAAATTTATCTTAATAATTATAAATATTACCAGTCAAAGAAAGTGGAAGAGTCCACTTTCTCTTCCTCTGCCACATTAATGAAGCTTATCAATATTACCAGTCAAACATGACCAGGTCAACTTATGGGACATGCATCTTTAATAAGAAAATGAAGGGTTGGATTAATTTTGTTCTTTGTCTAGCGTGTGATGTACCATGGTTTACACAATATTGTCTAAAATTAATAAGATGTTTATTTATTTTCCATGATAGTGAATTGAGAAACTCTTAGTAGTTTTTCCGATGCATATCTTTGTAATTCTTGTCATTTAATTATCATCTCCATTAAACCAACCATTTGCCTCGTATAGGCTTGTGCACTTTATTTTTTTAACTCTTTCTTTTTCTTTCAAATATATAAAAGCTGAATATTAATTTATGGAACGAAGATCCTCCAGAATTTCTAGCCTACTCTATCAAAATAGATTTCTTACAGATCAAGTACAATTCGTTTAGAATAAAATTATATTCATTTTTTCATATAAGCATTTAATTAATTATCACCTTGAAATTTTAAATTTAATTATCTTAAAATTGATTATACTTTTTTAACGTCTATCTAGAAGTCCTAATGCTGATGCTTAAAAAAAGTCATTCTAAACAATTATTAGGATTTTTAAAAAAACCACCCAATATAATGCCATACAAATTGCTGAGGACTTTAGTCATTAAATTTACGTCATATTTCAATTTTTCCACCTCCTTCTACAGGTATACTTCACAAAAAAAGCCAAGCTCATACAGCCTAAAAGTCTACAAAATCATGATAATTTGATAGCCCATGCAGTGTGCTTTTAAGTTCAATTCAAATAATATGTTCAGAGACGCAGGACCAATTCAAATAATATGTTCAGAGACACAATACGTATGGTTTATGACTCGCTTCTAATACCGGTTAATAGGTTGAGGGATTTGCGACTTATAAATTTGTCTATTCTCATTAAAGAACATATCTTTTTGGTGGTTAAAATATGAGCTTGTATAACTTGCTTGTTTGTACCCTCTTGTTGTGTAGTTATTCTCCTATTTACCTCAAAAGAACAAAAAAAATAATAATCTTGGGTGTAATGTATGTTGTCATGCGCATGCATGGTTCCATCACATTTAAAGGCTCTAGTTTTTGACAAAGGGCACATAATTTGGGATCGAAATTTCAAATTTAAGACTCAATTGCAGTGAAATTATATAATTTTGAATTGGTAGTGTATTTGAGAATGAGATTTCAATTTTAGGTGATGTACTACCATCCATCACAAAATAATTGAGAGCATCTAAAGTTCCAAGTAAATATGGTTGAAGGGTAGAAACAATACCTTAATTGTTTGGTTATATCAGATAAATATTTATATGCTCCATATCATTACTTGCAATATTTGATTGAGCTTTCTACTCTCTTCTACACACTCTGTTGCCCCTAACTTAGTAGGCTAGGTCAAAAATGCCCACAGAGCTACAACCAGCATGAGTCAATGTCTCTACGCCTCTAATAGTACCCCAGGCAATGGCGGAGATAAGGGACCAACGTTTTTAAAAAAATCTCCTTTTAAAAGTTAAAAATATCATCTCATCCCCCTTTCACACTTTTAAATACTATTTTACCCTCTTCCTCTCCAAATTTTTTGAAAAAATTCTCTTTCTTTTTAACGCCTTCAAATACAATATATTCCAAAATAAGTGAGACAAATTTAATACTTTGAAATCATACCCTTTAAGATAACAACATATAAAAATAAATTAAAGTATCTTTTTAAAATAACAACAAATGCTAATAGAATTTGAAGTTCACCAAAGATGCAATTTATTTTATGAAGTAAATGCCGGTTTTATGCTTCTAATTTGTTATTTATTTCTCTCAATTTTCACTTTTAAAAAAAATCTTTTTTTTTCTCACCCTTGAAAAAGTTAACATAAAGACCTAGCCTACTAAGTTTTTTCTATTGTTTTACATATGATAACTTTAACTTGATTTTTTTTTTTCCCTTTTGACATTGTCTCGGCGTATGTAAGTTCACTCTCTCTTTTTAGCTTCCAATCTTTTTTGATTTCAGTTTTTTTTCTCTATTTTTGCTGATAATTTCAATTCAGAGTAAAATATTTATAGAATAAAATCGTAGTATGCCTCCTAATTATATGCCAAAATCAATCTCGCTCTCATAAGTTTCAAAATAGTGATTTACCTCTCATATGTTTCGAATATAATCAATCATCTTCCTTCATTTGATTTGACCATTAATCCATATGCGAAAATGATCAAAATGTCCCACCAAGACATATAGGCATATTGTGCAAATGAAAAATGTGTCACTATTAAACAATATGAATTAAGCGAATTCAAATGTCGACTCACAATTGACGGTGACATGTTAACATTTTGTGTAAAACTACAGAACCAAGTTGTTAAAAAAAAATAAACTAAAGAGATTAACGGATTAATTAAGATTAGATTAAAGTTGAAGATTTAATAAAATAGATAATTAAAATAATTAAATGAAAAATTTTAAAGTTAAAAATATTAAAACTTAAAAAGAAAAAAAGATTGGAGGGCCACGGAACTCCTCTTGCTAGTCGCGATGCAGTGTCATTATTTTACAGGGCCATTAAATTTTTGGTTTTGGTTTTAAATTTCAAATTTTAAATTTTAAATTTATTTTATTTTTATTTGTAAATTTGATTAGGATTTTTATGTTTATTATTTAATTTAATATAGTTATTATAATATTCAAAAAATAAATAAAAAATCAGAAAAAATATATAATTAAAAAAATAAGTAAAAATGGTTTTATAAATATAAAAATTATAAAAATAAAAATCAAACTAATAAAAAATATATAAAATTAAAAAGATAAGATAAAAATCGTGCAAAATTTTATAAAACAAATAAAATTTTACAAAAATAATAAAAAACTATAAATTCAAAAAAATTGATTCAAATTTTCAAAAATAAAAACTTAACGATAATTAGCAAATATAATCATTATCAAAATTTTGTTTACATCAATACCCGTTGTGTAAAGAAAACAAGATTTTGTGTGTCCTCTATCCATCTTTGATGAATGCCCATGAGTTTTCCCTCACTGGCCTTCCGCAAACAAATACAATTGCAGCTATCCTCTTTGCTGCAGTGCAAATCTATCCCCCCACTACTATAGCCTATCCTTCACGCAGCGCTTTAGGGGACTTTATGCATGGAGAAAGGGGTGAGGGGCCCCTCCCCCACATATAGCACCCTTCCTCCCCCACGTATAACACATTACAGAGCAAATTAGGAGATGCCTTGACCATATAGACCTATTGTGAATACTGATTGAGATGTGTTATTGGAAGTGATAGCACTAGTCATTCGTTGGTGGAGGAACATGCAGACAAGCTACAGCCGAATCTTTCAACTTTAAGATATACAAGAAACATACTCAAATAAAAAATTATATATATATAATTAAAACATCTTAACTATTGGTACAGTTTTATAATAAATTAGAACTGTGGTTATACAACTATTTATTACTTTTAAGTTAGTTCATTGGATGCTTTAAATGATTGTAATAATTTTGATAATGATTATATTTGCTTTGTTAAGTTTTTATTTTTGAAAATTTTAATCAATTTTTTTGAAGTTATAGCTTTTTTTTTTTTTTGTAAAATTTTATTTGTTTTATTAAATTTTGCACGATTTTTATCTTTTCTTTTTATTTGTAAGAATATTTTTTATTAGAGTTGAGAGGGGGAGCCTGTGGCCTGGATTCGGAGATCAACAAGACTGATAGAGTCAAAAACTGGGTTGGACTCCCGAGCAGAGGAAGAGGTGGACCTCGATTTGAGGCAACTTTTTCTCACTAATTGATTATAAAAAAAAAAAAAAAACTTTCCTCACTAATTCCAACACTTATCCTCGACGCTGTCGACGGTCAATGACCAGAGAACTCTTTGATATCCAGCTCTATTCCCAGTTTAATCCGTCAGACGCACATGGGCAAAGGGTCCACCATATCTGGCCGCATTCACTGACCAGATCACTACTGTGATTTTTAAGTTAGTATTATCCGAACAAAAGGAACATTATGACCACTACTTTCTCCCCACCCGCCTCCCATCTTTTTCTTTTTCATTTCCTTTGGTTGATTATGGGGAAAACATGTTTTATATGGATTTGCCGTTGGTCAGATTCAATTATTTTTTCGTAGTGCACGCCACCTGTTTTACCTTTTCTGTGAAGCATTAACGTGGTTCATTCTCTTGAATAGGACATAGAAAAAGAACGGAGATTCTTAACCTAAGAAGAAAGATGGTGTTGGGTTTGCGTCTTGGAGCCTCTTTCTTTGTCTGCTGGCCGTTATGGTAAATCTCAAAATTGTACTTGATTCTTATTGCAGTCTACATGTCTTTCAGAAGATTAACACAACATTGCTATTAACATATATACCACAACTTTTTAACTAAGTACAAAAGAAAAGTAGAAGGTCTAGCAAGTATACAAACCACTGGCAAGCAAACCAAAAGTAAATAAACAAATGTGGAATCAATGGCGTTCACCAATCTAGCAGTGCCCTCTTCAATTTCCCTATGAGCCTTTGGCACCAACCTCAAGTGCCAAGGTCTAACAAATTAAACGAGTCAATCCAAGGTTCTCAAATCACCGACAACTGCTTCATAGGTGTTGAAGCATGAAATGGGTCTTGAAATTAATTGAACTATATTGTCACACGAGAATAAAATAAACAAATGTATGATATAGCCACAAATAAACAAATTAACTGAACTATATTGTCACTCAAGAAATGGATAGCTTAACAGATAGCCATGAGTCTTGCAGACCGGAAAAGGCCATTGTGGTGGAAGAGGGAGAAGAAGAAGATGAAACTGCTTTGATTGAATCCAAAGACATAAATGAAAATTCAAACAATTGGGACAATGAGATAGGAAAGTGGTCAACAAGTAATTGCAGCTTGCGCACAAACTCAGTCATTCCACTGCTCAAAAAATAGCTACAACAGGGATTAATGTGAGTTCTTAAAAGACAACAACGGTCATTTCTCAAGTAGATTGTTAGAAGTGCAATAACATTCCTAGCAAAATATTCAGCTGAGAATTGAAATTCTTTTGAAGGAAATGATGGCATCTATGACTGATAATTCTGCCAGCCAAAACTGTGGTCAAGTGGACATGAGTTAAGGCCTTAAGTCCCTAAAATTGTCCTACATCAGTAAAAGTTTATCTCAACTTTTCAGGATTAGAGCTGTTAGGCAGTAGTGTGCAAGGGTTGGATTTCATTTCTCCCCTGTACTATTGAGGTGGTATACAAGGGTTGATCACAAACTTTTTATATTTTACTTTGAAGTGAAAAAATACCTACACCCCACCCCACGACTTTTTATATTTTGGGGACTTATGAACACAGTGCAAAATCTTAAATGCCAAGAAACCAGGAGGCCACTATCATTGACCAAATTGAGTCAATTTTGCATTCAGACCAGCATCCTACAATCTAAGGATAGACGTTAAGCGCATTGTATTCCTATAGACTACAATTGATTTGATTATTGGAAAATAACAAAAAAAATATGAACATCGCAGGAACTTCGAGCGGAGAAAAGATAATTGGAGAAAAGCGCAGAACAAAAAAAAGAACACCTGGCTACCACTGAAAGACTTGATCAGAAAGCATACGACTCTTACAGGCACATCATTTTTTCACCGAAACAAAAACATGCCAATAAATATGCGCTAAATAACCTCCATCAACCAGATTCAAACAAGGGTCCAATGTTAATGATACATTGATCAGCAAGTGCTCTGTATTGGTAACTGAGAAAAAACAGAGCAAATATAAATCCTGTTTTCCAACTTCAATATCAGTAACCAGGCATCTTAATTGATTCAAATGATGGCAATATAGATAGATAGATAGATGAAGAGAGGGGGGGGGGGAGAGAGAGAGAAGAGAATTGAGCGGTGGATAATTTTATCTGTTATCAATTTCTCAAAGCAACCAAATAGCATCGTTAATGATTGAGCGGTGGAAAATTCGAAAATTAGAGAACCAAACCAGAGAGAGGGAGATTACCGAAGCAAGAGCAGTCCAATTTGAGCACAGAGAATTTGAGAGGATCAGCAGGAAGCTTGCTGTTGGGAAAACCCTATCAACGATCATCAAAAAAACAAGCCGTCGCTGAAGGGTTTGCAGCGTCGGTGAAGACTTAGCTCCGTCGGCGATTCCGTATTCTCAACGACGGCTGATGGAGCGGTGGATATTTCAAAGGATTCCAACTGTGTCGACGAACAGACCGAATATTGCCGACAGATATGGTCGACGACTATTCGAAGTTGCACTTTCTCATCTATCGCCTGCGGGAGTTGCTTTCTGGTCGTTGTTGCGAAGGTTTCGGCGACGGGAATGGAGCCGCACCCAAGAATCTCGTCGTTGAAGCCCAACTTTCTTGTAGTGAGATAACTAATTATCGCAACCAAACAAAGTTGGATTGCACCAGTCGCAGGGCAAACCAACAAGATGTTTCCATTATTGGGTGGAAAAAGATGTTCATAGTTGGACAAAACTAGTCCACATGACACAAAAACTAGCAACGTTCCTAATTTACCAATTTTGGGTTGAAAGCGCTACTCTCAGTTAAGTTGAATCAAGAGAAACGACTGACATCCAGACAGGGTCCCCGGGCCCACAAACTGACGGAGGGAAAAAAAAAAATCTTTGAGTCTTGCCTTTAATCATCGTGGTTCCGTCCAAGAGATAATTGCACTGTACTTTGGGCTGCGGCCCTTTTTATATTCATTTTCTGCCTTCGTCCCCGCATCCTCTGTAACGCTTCTCCTCATAGACAGCAAATGGAAATTTGAAAGTCTCAGTTCATAGCCTCCTTAACTGCGTGTCGGTGGCTAACCATTTTGGTAGACAGCTCTTCCAGACCTGTAAGTAGTTTCTTTTGTTTTTCGGAGCAGAACTTTCGTTTACATCAATCTATTGAATAGCAATTAGCAAGGTGCTTATATATTAGGGATGGGATGATGCCGACGGATGCCGTGATGGCCTGGATGGTTTCACCAGTACTTTATCGAGATTCACATTTGATTGTTTTCCTTTAAATTTTCGTAGTTTCTTTAATTATTCTTAAGCCCCCCATTCATGACCAGATCAGATCCCAGTTACAATAAACAAGGTTGGATTCCACCAATGTCTTCTGACTCCCTCAAACGTGACAATGCAGTTTGTTGGCCTAGAAACTAGTTTTTAGGTTTCCTGCTGATTTCCAGATGTTGAGGTCTCTTTGGCCTTCACAAAAGCGAGTTTGGACAAATAGAAAACCGACAAAAGCACTACGGAAGTCCCAATTACAAGGGGCAAGTTGCTCTTAATCTATTGAATAGCAATTA
>CM025849.1:7939297-8027887 GCA_003952965.2 Morella rubra
TCGGTTCCACATAAACCTTATATGCGGAAATAATAGCGAATTAAGTTGCTATGTTTGTATGTTTTATTCAATGTCCCCACAGTATCATGTCAGGAAAAATGACATGTGGTTTTTGGGTTCTGATTCCACAGAAAAATAACATTTAAAGAAAAGAATAACAATGTGAAGAATGTTGCTTGGGCTTTTAGCCTTGGATTATTCAGTCCATCATATTAGTTTAATATTTTCTTCTTCTTTTAGGATAAAACCATAGAAAAAACATTTTTCATAAAATACTTTCAAACTGCTCGTGAAACTATTGCATTCTTTTCCATGTCTTACTGATGTGTAGTTTTAAATTTAAAATTTTGTTTGAAGTGGATGGTTTAAGACTCAATAGCGTTGCCGAACCTAGAAGGGGGGGTTGAATAGGTTCTGTTTTTTTTTCTTGAATTCTATAATCACTTAAAGACTGCATACTCTTCACAAGCACAGTTAGTAATTTCAAGAAAAACTAAAGCAACAAAATAACGTGCGGAAGAATTAACCAACTATGGACACTGTACAGCAGTATATTCAATCTGCAGAATATTACTTCTTACGTTCTTTATCAATCAAAGAAACTAAAGAAGAAATAATCCTAATAACAGCAAGTTATTCAATGTAAACAAAATCAAGGACACCAAAATTTGTGTACGAAGAGAAAACCCAAAGAATTCTTTCAAGAGGGAAAAACTCTTCGGGCCTGAAGGCCAGCTGTTCGAATCCACTATAATCTTCAAATTCAGTACAAGTATTTATAGGCTACCCAAACCCCATTTGCTAGTCTGAGATAATGTGGGAAGGAATAATCTCACTGGGTTCAATCTTAGTTCACTCACAGCAAACTATAGAAACTTTTTCAGAGAATGTACGTAGATAAGGCTTCTGGAACAAGGATCTCTCTCAAGGAATCACTCATCAATCATTCGGGGTCAGAATGTGAGAAGAAACACCATTTTATTTTCTGGAGGATTGGGTGGAAGGCTTCTCACGAATACTCTAGTAATCTTGCTTCTTGCGTGCTTCTGTCAAAACCGTTGTAACTGCCTTTCGTGAGTCTTGATCAAACTATGAATGAACTCTGATCAAACTTGAGTCTAGTGAACTGTAAGCATACTTCAATCAAACCTTAACACTTCAGACGATCACCAAATATATTGATACACTGGTCTTGACTTGAGTAGGACTTGATAAATGCAAATCTCAGGAATTTTTACCAACTCATCATGAAGTCTATACGCCAACTAAAGTACATTAACAATCTCCCCTTTGGCGAACTTCATGACAACACAACCCAAACCTAAAGACATAAGTTCTGCTGATCACCACCACAGAACTTATTTACAAAAGACACATAACCTATTCTAAACATAGGCTAGACACAATTCCTGAGATTTATCAACCTGCATATGACAATCTCAACAACAACCAAATAACTCACAAAAAAATATTAGTTTACTGTTAAGATAAAGAAACAATAACTATGATCAACACTTGAAATATCATTAGCATTAGAGCACATATGAATCTCCCCCTGAGTTGAGCAATTTCGGCTCCCCTTAACTATCAGCAAGATTTTATAGATATTTCATGTTAACTCATCAGAAATTAGAGATAACCTCTAGCACATTATCAAGGCACAAATAATAGCAACTAACTTATCCATTAGTCAAAAACAGATATAGAAATAGTGATAGCAACTAAGTGCATCAACAGCAACCTAAACATAGTCATAAAACCAGCAACTAAGTTCAAAAGTTTGAAAAAAGACATGAACAAAATACAACATCAGACATCAGTTTAGAAAGCAAAAGCAAATGAAAACGAATCAAATTCTACTACTCCCCCTTTGTCAAGAAGGAGCCAAAGAAACTATTCGTCATCAGAGGTGGCGGTTGCATAACCGTCATCTTCGTCACCTTCCACCTCATCATCACCCTCTTCAACATCATCTTTAGCTGGGTCATCCTCTTCCTCGACTTCCTCTTCCTCATCTTCCTCTTCCTCATCTTCCTCTTCCTCAACATCTTCCTCAGGAGGAGGAGCACTACTGGAAGCTTCATCCAATCTTAAATGCTTGCGAATCAAGGCAACATCAGCTACTAACTTAGCCAAATCCAGTTTAAACACTTCCTAATTAGCAAGAAGAGTGGACTGAACAGACGCAGAGGAAGTAGACCGTTCGGTCAGGAGTTTGGTGGCCTCAACTAGATATGTAATATCAGAGTGTATAGGTTCACAACTCGGATCAGAGGAGGGAAAGGATTTTTAGTGACCTTTGTGAGATTTACTCTGACTTAGAGTATGTTTTCCTACATTTTGGACTTTCTCACGTATTTCATTTCGAGGAATAAAGATGAAATGAGCAGCCAACAATTTCATGATCAAGCTACAATATGGAAGGCGATTGGTAGTAGACTTAGAATGAAACACCTTGACCATATGTGCACAAATATGGGCAGGTAAATCAATCTGGTCATTTATCAAAAATGCATACAAAAATCACATTCGTTCAAAAGAGAGCGCAGAAAGATGTCTAATAGGAAAAATATTGGTTGAAATAATCCTACTTAAAATCAAATGCTCAGAAGTGAAGAGTTTAGAACTAAACTCTTTTGCCTTGAAGGTGAATTGTTTTTGAGCAAGAAATTGGCAATAACAGTGTTAGAAGGTCTAGTTCTTGCTGAGTAAGGATACGTGGGTTTATGTGCTCTTGGAATGCCTAAACAGTTAGCTAGGATATTAAGGTCTGCGTCTATGGATTGACCACGAAAATATATTGTGAAGGAAGTAGAATTATTATGAATGTTTGAGTAGAATTCATGTATCACAGACATAAATGGAGGCATGATGTGAGTGATCAAAGATTCCTAATCTCTAGCAGTAAATCTCTCAGCAACATGTAACTTAGTGAGTTCGGCTAGTCTAACCTCTCTCGATGATTAACAATTTAAGAGCAAATCTTGTAGTGAAGAGTTCCTCGGCCTTTGCATTGAGGAATCGGGTGCTATCAAATTCTTTTTGTGGTTCAGGTGTCTGTGGTGCTTTTCCAGAAGCTTGTTTGGTAAACCTTTTTCAAGGAGGTGGTGCATTGGAAGACGCCTCAGTCCTTTTCTTTGGAGGTTTAGTGGGTGCGGGCTGTTTGGACAAGCCACAGTGATTTTCAGCTTGTTTGGCAGCAGCTCGCTTAATGCGTACCATCTACAAAAAAAAACTGTTTAGTATTGACTAATATTTATGGACGTAGAAATAGTTATGTTCTATCAGCCCAAATACATACCACAAAGAAACACTATTTGCAATTTCTATGAACTCAAGCTATCCGAAATATTGTTTGCTGATATTAATTCTAATTAAAGAAACTTCAAGAACTTAACGTGTACAAAAATATCATGTAAGTTTCTATAGAGATTAGGACAGCAGAAGTTACATATTATGAGATACCCATGAATCATATTCTAACAAGAGTACCGAAACCTATATTTAATACCATGAGAAATTTCTTATGGATAAAAACTAGAAACGAAAAGAAGTTCTAACAACTTTGTATTGACCGAATATCCATATATTCCAATAATCGAAAATGTTTCACAAACTTAAATCAACTAAGCAATATAATGATAGAGTCAACTAATCTCTCTAGATCTTAACAAAGGATGAAAGATTATACAAGGAGTACAAAATATAACACCAATTTTTCGTAAAAGGGGAAATTTTTTGATAAACCCCTAATTTTGAGGCTCTAGACCATTCCATTTTGTTTTTTTGTTTTTATTTGATTATTATTATTTTTTATTTATTAATTATGTTTTTTTTTTTTTTTTTTTTATTTTTTTTTATTGTTTTTTAATTTTTTTTTATTTTTATTTTATTTCTTTATATAATTTTTTTTTTTTTTATTTTTTATTTTTTTTTTTTTAGATGTGGGATGGTATTTTTGTTAAGATTAATGTGATTTTTGGTTAAAATTGGAGAATTGCATTAAGTCTATTGAATGGGGGTTTGGTATGTTGAGTGTTAGATTGTAATTGATAGTTGCAGTTTAAGAATTTTTTAATTATGAGTTTAGATAGGTTGGATTGCACTATGGTTATTTTTTAAATTTTTATTATTTTATTTATATATTTTGTTTTGGAAGCTATTGATTTTACTAGATATATTAAGGTAATTATTAGATTTGGATTAGATTAGTTGGTTGGGTCGATGGCTGATGGGAGGGCGGGCCTCGCGCAGCTTTCTCTCGTGGGGCGGCGCACGTGGCTTCGTTGCGGGATCCCGTTTCATCGCTGAGTGGGGTTGTGGCCCCCCCGCGCCCCTGCCTTTCCTCGGGCTTTGCCCCCTACGTCTCTCCGTAATAATAAATAATATTTTTTCATTTAAACGAAAAAAAAAATTTCAGTACGTTAAAATCGATCTAGTATTACAAATGTAAGGAAAAATTAGTAAGAAAAAAGTAATTACAGATGAGTTGGCCTCCTCTGGACCCGGGCTCGCCCCCCCGCGCGCGCTTTTTGGTCCCGCTTCGCCCGCTCCCTTCCTTTCGCTGCTCCCCCCCTGCCCCTGCGTTTTTTGGCTCCCGCCCCTGCTCTCCCCCGCCGTCCCTTTGTCTTTGCCTTCTGTGCCCGCCTGCACTCCCTCTCCTGCCGCCAATTCCTCCTCCCTTGGCCCCTTCCCCGTGCCCCGCTCCCCTCCCTCCTTGTTTGCCCTCTCCGGCCGCGCCCCCCCGCAGCGTGGCTCTCCTGTCTTCTCACTCTTCGGCGCCGTGCTCGCCTTTTGCCCCCCGGTTTTGCTTTCTTCCCCCCCCTCCTCCTCTTCCCCCCCTCCCTTCCTGATCCTCGCATGGTTACCCACCCTCCCCCCACCCTTCCTCCCCTTCCCCCTGCTCCTCGCTCCTTTCGTTCTCCGGCTTGTCCCCCTTCCTTGTCCTTCCCCCTCTCTTTCTTCCCCCCTGCCTCGTGCCTCTTTTGCTCCCCCTTCGCCGTGTTTCTGCTTCCCTTGTGCCCCTTCCTTGTCCTTCTCCTTCTCTTTCTCCCCCCTGCCTCGTGCCTCCCCCGGTCCCCGTTTTGCCTCTTCTCAACGTCTCCTCCCCCGCCGTGGACTCTTTGTTACTGCGCCCTGCCCTCCTCTTCTCACTTTTCCCGCCTCTCCCCCCTGTTCCCTCACTCCTGCCGCGCCGTCTTCCTTGCCCTGTGGTCTGCCCCCCCCGCGTTCTCCCCCTGTCGCGACTTGGTTCTTGCTTTTTGATGACTTCTCTTCTTCCTGTCTCCTCTTTGTCCCTCGCTCCCTTCTCTTCCCTGTTTGCCTTTGTCCCGCCCCTTTTATTTTTTCTCCGCCCTTCGCCTCTCTTCCCCACTACATACACCTCGTGTCCCGCGCCCCCCCCTCCTCCCCTTGGCTCTTCTTCTTCGCGTTTCTTTTCTACGCCCTCCGCCTATCTCACCATCCTCCTCGTGAGTCCCGCGCCCCCCACTCCTCCCCTTTTGTTGTTCTCTCCGCTTCGCTGTCGCCCCCTCCCCATCCTTCCTTTGCTGCGCCCCACTCCTGCCTCAATCGGTCGCCGCCGGCTTATCCCTCCCCCGGCGCGCCTTCCCCCCTTGCTTCGAACTCGCTGTTCGCTGCCACTCTCCTACCCTTGCCCGGGTTTCCCCTGGCTCTTGCTCCCCCGTGTCTTGCCCCCCTTTGTCTCTCGCCTTTTTTGCCCGCTTGGGCGCCCGTGTCCGGTCCCGTGTTCCCACCCCCTCCCCTTTCTCCCCCTTTGTCCCGTTTGTCCCCTCTCTCCCCCCTGCTGTCCTTTGGCCTCCTTCTCCCTGCCTTCTCTCGCGCCTCCTCCCCGTCCGCGCCCCCCCCCCGTCCCCCGTCTCTTTCTGCTGGCCCTGTGGTAGTTCCGTCCGTGCGCCTCTTCGCCTCTGCGCTCTCTTTTACGTCCCCGCGGTGCATAACCCTTGCGAGTTTCCGGCCCCGCATACCCTTCTCCTCTGTGTCTCCCCCCCGCGGCCCCGTCCTTGGGCTGTTTCTCCCCCCCTATCGCCTCCTCGCGCGCCCCCGCGACGCCAGCCTTCCTCCTTTCTCTCTCAGGCCCCTCCCTCGGCCCCCTTGGCCTTCCCTTCGCCGCCGCCTTCCCGCGCTCTTATTCCCCCTGCGTTCTTCCTCTTCTCACCCTTGGTCCTCTCGGCCTCTTCCCCCCCCCCAGCCCCTGCCCTACCACCGCCCCGCCCTTGCGGTTCGTGGGTTCCCGCTCCTTCGGTCCGCCCCCCCTTCCCTCTCTCCGCCTCTTGTTTTGCCTCTTTCCCCCCAGCCCTGCCCCCCTACATCCCCGGCCCCCCGGGGCGTTTGTTTCCCGCCCTTTTTGGGCCTCTTCCCCCCATTTTGCGGCCTCTTTGCCTGTTGCCGTTTTTCTTGGGGTTTTGTGCCCCGTACTGCCGTGTCTGTGTCCCCGTGTGCCGTTTCCTTCGGGTTTGTGCCTGTTTGGGTCTGTGGTGCCCCTTTTTTGGGCCCCCCCCTGGGTCCCCCCGCCCCCCCCGGTCACATCTCTCCCCAGTCTCGGCGGCGTCTTCCCCTTTGCGTCCGCGGCTGGCCGGTGCGGTCCCTCCCCTCTTCTGTCGCCGTGGGCTCTCCCTGGGCTCCTTCTCCCCCCCCTTCCGGCCTCGCTCCTTCGGGCTTCTGTCGGTGCAGCCCCTCCCCTCTTCTTTTCCGGCCCTCGCGTCCCCCGGGCGCGGCCTGGCATGCCGCGGGTCCGGTGCCCTCTCCGGTTCCCCCTGCCCTGCCGCCCGGCCATACTGCCTTCCTCCCCCTTGCCCCGACCCTGGTGCGTCTTCCGGCATCCGTCCGGGGGCCTGTGGGCCTGCGCCACACCACATACACTACAAAAACCTCCCCACGTACCCCGCTCCTTCCCCGGATTCTCTTCCTGCTCCCATCCCCTCCGCAGTGCCCCCTCCCCCGCAGGCTGCCCTGCGTCTCTGCCTCTCTGCCCGTCCCTCGTCATGCGTCTCTCGTTCCCCTCTCGTCCCGACCCTCCTGCACCCCCCGTCGCCCTGCCCTTTTTCTTTTTTTCCATTTCCTCCCCCCTTTCCTTACCCCCTCCTCTGTTTTACCTCCCGCGGCCCGGCTGTGTGTCCAATCTTCCCTTTTAGGACTGTTCTATACATTTCGCTGTCCTAGGACACGAGTAAAGGGCCAACTGCTTTCTACTCCGAAGTCATCCTACCCAATAGTGATGGTTGCACTCTCCGGTAAACGGTACTGTCACCCTATATAAACATTACAATAAAAGGAGGTCATTCTGTAAATATTTTGGCACAAATGCAATATGATATCCATTCATCCAAAAATCTATAACTTGATATATTCGCCAAGAATATATCCTTTCCATTTTCTTTCCATACCCTCTTACAAAATAATCCATAAACATGCATTTTTCCCTTGAATAAACACCATGTAAATGAATCTGAAATTATCTTTTCCATAATCAAGAATTTAAATGAACTAATGTTAGCCTAAGGTTGTTTTGCAAACAATCTTTGATTTTGATAATCAAAAAATTCTAAGTTTTGAAGACTTTTAGATTTTACATTGTCAATCTACTATTTTCTAAGATTTATTTCAAAGGTTTGAGGTTCTCTCTAAAATATTTCTAAGTGCACTTGAACACCATTACACAAGTTGATAAAATCAATTTTTCATATTGTAGGTGTTTAAAGAAGTTTGGAATGGATTGGATGCTTTAAAGTTGCTGTTTTTTTCTCTCCAGCACTTATAAGTGTCTACACATTGCATTGTCTCCCCGACAGATGAAAACATGGTGTCGACACATAGAAGACAATGTGTTGACACATAGTGCAAAATTGTAGATATCCTGGAAACGGCGCCAGATCATCCAAAATGTTTCAAAAGTCTTTTAAACCCCTCCAACGGTAAAATGAAGCCACTTTGATGACCGTTGAAGACCTGGGCTATAAGAAGAATGAGATAGAGAGAGAAAGCAAGGACTTGCATCATTATTCAAAATCTACCTCCGATAGAAGAGAAAGCAAGATCCCAAGATTACATTTGCTGATTCCTCCAAGATCAAAGCTCCCATTGTTAAATCTTCTTCTCATGCTTATTTTTGACGATCTAGCCTCCAAAGAGAGAGAAGTTTCTTGAAGAAGAGACAACACAATTGCAATCAATCGTGCCCTAACTTCTAGAGAGAGAAAGTGCTTTGAAGAAGAGGGAAAACCGCACCTACCAAGAAAGCTTGTGCTCCTACTTGCCAAACTTTAAGTCTCATTCAAGAATCTTGTCTTCTTGCACTTTATTGAGCTTTTCATTTGCTGATTTGGCTTAGAGAGCCATTCCACACTTTTGAGCTTTCCACTTGCATATTCGGCTTAGAGAGCCATTATTCATTGTACCCATCTATTGTAAAATTTGAGTGTTAGGAAAACACTTGGTCCTACTTGTGGGGGTAGAAGAAAACCCTTGGGTTTTTGGATTTGTGAGAGAGTTGAAGCGTGAGCTCGAAAAACGCTTTGTAAAGGTTCCTTAGCACCCGGGAAGCTAAGGTGTATTTGCTATTTGGAGAATAGTGAAGGAAGCCCAAGGAAGTCAATAGCCTTGGGGGTGGACGTAGGCAAGTGTTGGCTGAACACCTAAAAATACGGTGTCATCTCTCTAACTCTCTCTCTCTCTCTTACGTTTCAGTACATATTCATACTTGTGGAGATTTATGTTTATGATTTATTGTTCTTCTTATTAAGAAGCATTAAGCATATTCAGATCTGCTCTTGTATTTGTAGAAAAAGTATATTTTCAATCTGCATTTTTATTAAAAAGGGGAGACGTTTTTGATAAACCCAATTCACCCCCCCTCTTGGGTTTTATTTAGACTTACAACTAATCTTCATTAGTCAAACCTAGGTCAAAGGTTCAAGGTCAATAGTTCAAGTCCAATGTGGACTTGTACCTTGGGCTTGCTGACAATACCATTTTCTTAAGTGATCAATGGCCATAATGGGCTACTAAGCTGGTCCAAAAGGAAACAAAAAGAGGTCCAACATGTGAGCCTTAAAAATACGGCTTAATGGGTCCTTTAGGTGTCAAACTTTGGATCTTTCCATTCAAGCCCAAAGCTTTGCCAAAACATCAGACACTAAGCCCATAAAAAAAAAATACAAGTCATTCAAACAAGCCCATTTTGAAATTATACAAACAGATTCGTTTTAAGAAAAAAATAAAACTTTTATATGCATTTTCAAAAATTCATAATAAATTCATTTCAGCTCCAAAAATCATGAAATTTAAATTGGAGGCTCCTAAGGGTGTCTAAATTCATGTCTCAAAATATCAGATCAAAAAAAGGTTGTATGCTATATAATAAACATGCCTAAACACACTGTCATCAAGAAATAAGCTAAAACAAGCTAGTTTTGACCTAAATAAACAAATCTTCTAATCTACATGTAAATCATTGCACCAAATCATTCCTACATGCTTCTAATACTTTTTAAGGATCTAAAAATCAAGACATGCAAGACAAATACACAAAAATCATCATGAAATCATCAAAGGGGGTAGAATGACCTAATCTCCATAATTTCATCAATTCTTCAAACTCTTCCAACATCAAATCAAGTTAACCATTCCTTTAGCATATAATCAACCTAATGAAAAGTTCTAGACCAAAGGATTGCATGTTATTAGCCTAAATCCTCAAAGTACTAAAACCACCAAAAACATGCAAAACTAACCCTTACCTTAAATGATCTCTTCAAGCTTTAACAATCACAAAACCTACATGAAACACCATATTAGGATCTAATAACATCAAAACAAGATCAAAGCATTCCAATTTCTAATGAACTCCAAGAATATCACAAAAATTCCTCAAAATCATCTCTTTGATCCACTTGACTAGAACCTCTCCCTTTCTTCTCTTTCTCCCCTCTTTTCTCCTCATTTCTCCAGCTCTTTCTCTCTAGACACCCCACTCATGGCCGGCTGAATCTGTGAAGAATTCCTTCACACAATGGTCCTATTTATACTACCACTAACTAGGGTTAGCTTAAGCTTCCTAGGGTTAAGTAGGTGTCTAGGCTTAGCTTAGACAGTCTACTCAAGCATTAGAAGGTGATTGGTCAGTCAGGGAGGTAGCTAATGATGACAAATCATTGCACTTTGACTACAAAACAATTCTATGGGCACTAAACCATGGGCTGACCGGTTTTCCTTGGTCAAAGGAGGTGCTGACTTACTAATGGGCCAAGGCAAGTTGAGTGGGCTGAAGCTAGACCCAAGAAAAAATGATTTCTAAGCCCAATTACACTAAACAATGCAATCTAAGCCCAAAACCCTAAATAAAATAAAAATTTCTAAGAAATAAATCAAATAAGGCACAACATCTTTCAATTAGGTCCTATTTACCAAGAAAACAATGAAACAATACATGTCAAGCAAAAATATTGGAGAAAAAAAAAGGTTTCTAGAAGAAATTAGGGCAAAAAAAAAGCTTTAGGGGCAAAATCGTCTTTTCCAGCATATAAAAGTAATTTATAAAAATTATTAGGACGCTGACATAGGAAAAATAGTTAATAACATGAAAGAGCTCGAAAATACAAGAAAGAGGATATTTTTATCATAATTTTTTGGATATATAGAACTATTTCCAGGTATTTTACACTATTTATAAATAATTAAATCCGAAATTAATAATATAAAAATTATTAATCATACTTATTGAGGAAAATTATGATTATCAATAATATTTAAAGGGTTGGGGTGTTACATGTGGTCTCCGCTGCAGCAACACTGACCAATTCCTTTTGAGTTTTAGGAGAAATCATTTGGTTGTTTCAAGAGTATTAAGATGAGTTGTGTTACGAACCTATTTTTTACGTAAATTGTACTATTCCAAGAGTTCAAGAAAATTGTCCTTCCTCGTTGAACTCCCGGACTCATCGTGACCACGAAAAGCTAATCCTTGTCTCAAAAGATAACGAATGCAATTTAAAACCGTTGTTAAACGAATGCAATAAGCATTCTCTACATCATACCCATGTGCAGATAACATGGTCCATCTCGATAACTGTTGACACACTTTTTTACTGTGAGTACTATTACATACACCAACATGCTCACCAAAAATCTCCACTACATTTTTCCAACTGCTAAATCTTATATATGTAAACATATCTCCCTTGGATTTTCCTCCTCTAACTTGCCTAAATAGATAACACCACAAATAATAAGCTTAATCCTTTAATACACTATATTCCAACCACTCATTATTTTTTAACCATAACTCCCTAAAACCCCTCATTGTTTTCCTATATTGCTTCTTGGGAAAATTATGGCCAAGTGGTTGAACAATGACCTTTGATCAAATACTCCTTACGAATTTGATCCCTAATTCTAAAATCATATTTTTCGATGTATTTACGTAACCCTGGGTCAGCAACAATATTATCCGGACTAAATAAAAGACTTTCGAACTAGTATTCATTTCAGAAGTAGCAGCCACGTTAGGAGTACTAAATGACCTTGGCTGGCTTCTTTTTATCAAAAACTTATCCATTATCTAAACAAAACAAAATTCATCAATATAATTTCATAACCTAATCACAGTTTCACAACCTCGTCCTAATCATAATGTCAATATCATAATCACAATAAATCATAATCTAATCAATTATTCATCACAAATTAAATCACAATTAACAACTTCACAATAATCATAATCACAATAACCACAATAAATCACAGTAAATCACAAATTCACAATAAATCATAATTCAAATCAATTATTCATCAAAAATTAAATCACAATTAACAACTTCACAATTTCACAATAATCATAATCACAATAATTATGAATAAATCACATTAAATCACAAATTCACAATATCCTAATCACAATGACTCATAATCCTAATCAATTATTCATCAAAAATAAAATCACATTAACAACTTCACAATTTTTATTTAATAGAAAATTAAAATCGATTTCATCACAATTAACAGATTGTAAAGAATCTTTTTAATCGAAAAAATAAACATAGAGAGATTACCTGGAGGCTGGAGAGAGAGCCGAAGAAAAGAGAGAGAGAGAGAGAGAGCAGAGAGGCGAGAGCCGGCGTTTTGTGGAAGATGAGAGACAGAGTGAGAGAGGGCTAGCTGGAGGCGTTAGGAGGCCGACGAAAGGCAGAGGCTGGAGACTGGAAAGCGGCATCGGTTGTCGAGAGGTGGGGAGCAAAGTGAGAGAGGGCTGGGCGTCGGGGAGAGAATGGAAAAAATTGGGGAAGGACAATCCAATAATTAAACTAGGGTGAAACGCACGTTTCACTTTTTTTTTTTTTTAAGCAGAGCTGTTTCACCCTCTACTAATTTTTTTAAAAAAAACACCAGTTGAGCCGGCCTGAGTGCTTGGTCTAAGGGGGTGGGCCTAGGCTTAACCATATAAAAAAAATATATATATATTTTAACAAATTTTTCAAGTGCAAGAGGGGCAACTGTCCCAATGCCCCTAGCTAGTTTCACCTGTACTGGCAAAGTCGGTTATTGTACTTTATCAGTGTGGTAGCAATATTGAATGTGTGACACTGCCGATTGTGGTGACAGCTACGATTTTTTTCAAATGGTCGCATACAGTACCGCCATTCAGCCCTACTTATAACTACCTGTAACTATCGAAGAATCAGTAGAAAACGATTAGAACATGCCGATTATCGAGGTAAATCTGATAACGCAAAAATTCTAATGCCCGGGGGCAGCGGAAGCCACCTCGAATCACAAAACGTCAAAGTCTAACACGTGAACATGCTTACGTCTAGACAAATGGATGGACCACTTGTAGAGCGTAAAAGAACATAAAAGAGGAAATCGCATTAGAATCCGATAATTAAGATTGCCAGCACAATTTAAAATATATAATAATATATATGGGGATTATTTTACGTTATCGGAATCTTTTCGTGTCGTTCATCTGGATCCAAAGCAAAAAGTAATAACGTTTTCCATCACAAACAGCCCCATAGAAAATCCAAGAGAAAACAAACACTAAAAGAAAGAAAGAAAGAAAACCAAATCTCTTTTTGTACAGATACTCAAGTAATTGTTAAAATTTGTTGTCACGGGCTGGCTCTGAGATCAGTGTTGCTGAGAATTGGAGGAGTCCGATCAAATGGCGAAGCACGAGGAGCTCCCAATCCCTGTGTTCTCATCGCTGGAACCTGTCTACGGCGAGGGGTCCCAGGCCGAAGAGGCTGAGCTTCGATTCAACAATTTGAAGACCAAGTTTGTCCAGGTTTTCGGTCACCCTCCTCACGTCTTCGCCCGCGCTCCAGGTTCTCTCTCTCTCTCTCTCTCTGATTGCCTAGAAAGTGTTCGGATTCCGAAGAATGGATGTAAAACAGTCTGAATAGCAAGAGCCTTAGATTGCTGAGAATGAATATAGCATGTGTCTATTCATATACCTCTGCATATAAAACTTTTTTGTATTATCCAAATTGGAGTTGTCAACCGGGGCGAGGAGAGTTGCAAGATTATTAAATAGATTGAGAACCGGCCCGTTGGTGATTGATTTTCTCCATGTAGGGAGAGTGAACTTGATTGGAGAGCACATTGACTATGAGGGATACTCGGTGCTGCCGATGGCCATACGTCAAGACACGATAGTGGCAATTCGAAGGCACCATGAGGGAGAGACGGAAAAGGTTCTCAGAATTGCTAATGTTGATGAGAAGTACGCCATGTGTTCATATCCCGCTGATCCTGACCAGGTATAGGAGTAATTCTAACAATATTTAGTAGCTTTGATTGTGTATGAAGGATTGCTTTCCTTGCTGTATGCACTATGCCTTGCCTTTACTGTTTCTTTTTTCGATTGCATGTGCTGAGAATCACTGCCTCGTAATTATGGGCTTCGATTGATGGGAAAAGCATTATTTGCATTTAGAAGTTCGTCGTGCATTTTTCGTCTTTAGATTATTCTGTTAATCTTGAGTCCAATCTTTGCTGTCCACCATGACACCCTTATCCACCTCTGTACTTTGACATTGTTTACTTTGCAGGAAATTAACTTGAAGGATCACAAATGGGGTCATTATTTTATTTGTGGGTAAGAATTAAAAAGCCATGCTTCCTGCTGTACTTCTTTTTAAGTTAATGATACGCTTCTCGATTCAATTGTTAGTTTTCAAATTTTGACTATAATCGTAATAATTTTTTTGTTATCTATTTAGTTTCTATAAAGCCTCTGTATTCTCCAGGTACAAAGGTTATTATGAATATGCTAAATTAAAAGGGGTGGATATTGGTTCACCAGTTGGTCTTGATGTCCTTGTAGATGGAACAGTTCCTACAGGTGTGTTTCCCTTCATTCATGTAGAATGGTATTGGCTATGATGGTCAATTGAAGTTGATCGGTTGGCTATTGTTTATGCTATGACAATAACAGAGTTGTTACCTGCATATTCTTGTCAAGTCTGGTTCACATTTCTTTTCCCTTTGATTTAGGATCTGGACTATCAAGCTCCGCTGCGTTTGTTTGCGCTTCCACAATTGCTGTAATGGCTGCCTTCAAGGTGAACTTTCCGAAGGTATGTATTAACCATGATTGGATTTCTGTGTGTCTCTAGGGGAGCATTTATATTCTAAATTCATATTACACAAGCCCAAGGAGGGCTCATGTACATTTGTGCCTAGAATGTCTTCCTAAAGTGTTTGATCTACATCAATTAACCTGGTTTGTGGAAAACCGTAATGATGGTTACTTGGTTTCCTCTCTCTGCCTCCTTTTATTTCTTTAGAACAGTATAAAAAACTAATCTTATCAATTTGGAGTGCATCTGTACTTGTGCTATAGAATTTATTATGTCTTTGAGCATCTTTGTGTTTAGGGCTTTACGCAGGCTCTGCATTTCATTATTTCTGAATTTGGCAATGCAACATCGTCAAAGTTTATAATGACTTGAAATTGTCCTTGGTGAAGAGAAAAAAACTAATAAGTAATTGAACACATCATTCATGCTCAATTTAGCAAATAAAATTATCTTGGAAAGGTTAGAACCTGATTAATAGGGCAAATCCTGCTTGTCTTGTACCTTGGCACATTAATTACTCCATATATCTGTTTGTTCATTTTACCTATTTCAAGGCCTAACACATGTTTCTTGTTGAACAGACAGAGATTGCGCAACTTACATGTGAATGTGAGCGACACATTGGAACACAATCTGGTGGAATGGATCAGGTCATGCATTGTTTTGATTAATCCAATTCTAATATTCCTGACGCCCCATTACATATATCTGGTTATAAATAAATTTCCTGCCTGTCGAATAGAGATGTAGTCTGACTTGTTATAGTTTGATCTCCCCAACATAATAGTCCTTGTTTGCATGACAGGCAATCTCTGTTATGGCCAAATCTGGGTTTGCAGAGTTGATTGATTTCAACCCTATTTGTGCTACTGATGTGCAACTTCCTGCTGGAGGGACTTTTGTAATATCCCATTCTCTGGCAGAATCTCAAAAAGCAGTCACTGCTGCTACAAATTACAATAACAGAGTTGTTGAATGTCGGCTGGCTGCTGTAAGTTTCAGCATTTCCTTAACAAGTCTGCCGTGATGTTCCTTATGTCTGACTTGGATCAGCTTTGGTTTACGATTCAAGTGAACGCATTAGTCACTTGAAGATCCCATCCTTCTGAAAGGAAGAGGCTTTAGTGCTTTTCTCTCGAAAAAGAGTTATATGGTCAACAGGCTTGCGAATTGCAAGGGTTGACAACTTTCTTTTACTTCATAGACCATCTCTATATTTGCACTTGATCTATAAAAAAAAAAAAAAAATCCTGACTTGTGCACTTTATCTTTTTTTCAGATTCTGCTTGGAATAAAGCTGGGTATGAAACCAGAGGATGCAATATCAAATGTGAAAACTCTTTCAGATGTTGAAGGGTTGTGCATATCATTTGCCAGTAATCGTGGCCCTTCTGACCCTGTCCTTGCGGTCAAGGTATTTCTTTTACTTTTCTTCTACTGCCATGTTAAAAATTTAATGAACAGATGGCAGGATGATATGTTTTTGTTCAATCTTCTAGGTTCATGTTTATATTTAAAAATGTCATCTTGCTTTAGGAATTTCTGAAAGAGGAACCATATATGGCAGAAGAGATTGAGATAGTCATTGGTGAGAAGCTACCATCAGTTTTTGGCGATTCTCCAACTTCTTTAGATGTGCTGAAAGCTGCCAAGCACTTCAAGTTACATCAGGTATGCAAAAGATACTTTTAACCCAGTTCATGAATGAATAACGATGGGAAATTTGAAGCTTACCTGCTCTTATTTCCTATGTTGTTTTACAAATACCTGTAGTCCTTAACGTTAGGTTACCTGCTCTTATTTTCGATGTTGGTTTACAAATTCATGCATTCCTGAGCTTGCTTACTGTTCACTAATCTTCATCACAGGTTCATGATTTTATTTGTTTTGTTTTGTATAGGAAAACAATCATGATTCTTGAATCTTGTGCCCCTTCCCACCGTTCGTGCCTGCAGTGAGAATGAGAGGAGAAGGGGGGGGGGGGGGGGGTGAAGATTAGAATAGTTCTGAGAGAAACTTTCCCCTTTCTGTCCCTGAGACATAATACCCTGCAGGAGTAGGTCCTGTACAAGCAGCTTAGGATTAGCAGTGTTTAAGATATACGAAATTGAAGTTTTAAGATGCTTGACCATTATGCAGATATGATCTTCATAGTTTAGAAGTCCCATGTTACAATCTTTCTTACTGCATTCTCATTTGGAAATTTGGTTCTCTTCCAATATTATTTTTTGAAATATCACCAAAAACAAAATCATGTACTATTTTCTTCTATAAATGTCTTTTTTATGTTTTTTTTCTTTTGGAGTAGCATTTGGTCTCATTTGGTTCAATCATCTGTTAGTGATATATTTGTCATCTGGTTCCAAATGTTATTTATTTGTGACAAATTCATCTTTCAGCGAGCCTCTCATGTTTATTCTGAGGCCAAGCGAGTGCATGCGTTTAAGGACACTGTGGCATCGGAGTTAAGGTGAGTTATATCAATTGATTGTTGCTTTGTTATTCTAATTCTAATTTTTGCATTCACACGGTTCATCAATTTTTTTATAAATAGCGACGTTTAGAGGTGAATGTTTTTCCTTTAAACTATTAGAGCTAAAATCAAATTACTTGCAACAATAAAAAGTAAAAGAAAATGAATCTAATTTAGAGGAATAAATGCTCTATTCTCAGCAAACTCACAAGTCTAGAAGACCTTTCTGATTGTGAATGTTTTTGTTTTCAATTAGAGATCAAAATTTCAGGTTCACAGTTCTCATTAGGTGTGTTCCGTCTCTAACTGATTTCACACGTGCATGCTGATTTTCGCGTTTTATGTAACTCAAGTTGAAGATTTGTACATGCCCACAACATCTCTTGTGGTTCCAATCCTTTCCCAAGGCTGGTCCAAGCCAGAAAAATGAGGGTAGTGTCAAGTTGACGGTTTTTACTTGGTCACCATAATTGATTCCATTGAGCGGTCCTGGTTGTTCTGTTCATGCCATGTGTTGCAATGTGGTTGTTTTAATATGCATTTGGTCCTTTAGGCACAAGGTTGGGGCTTGGGAACTAGAATTTAGTTGTTGATTTAAGTTTTCTCCTGATAGAACTCTGTGATGTGGCTGATCTTGCCTTTCGTTATTGTTTTCTTTCCAGCCTTCTAGATTTCCACCTAATTTGACTGTCAATGTTTTGAAGCGTCTTCATGTACGTCCAAGTTTATTAAGACTAAGTTTCAACTAATTGTTCTTGCAGTGAGGAGGACAAGTTGAAGAAGCTTGGTGACCTTATGAATGAGAGCCATTACAGCTGTAGTGTTTTGTACGAGTGCAGGTACAAATGCTCAAATCTAGCTCCCAGAATGTGTATGTATAACACACTTTCACTTGAGAGAGAGAGAGAGAGAGAGAGCATTTTGATGGACTTGATTGGAAGTATAAATCATTACTGTTATTATTGGTAAATGTTACTTCTATTACAATTTTCCTGTTCTGGACTACGCAATAGTTATAGCCACAAAAAATATGCCCTACCTCTTTGACAGCATACAGTCATATTTACTTTTCTCTTCCATTTTGCCTTGTAACCAGCTGCCCAGAGTTGGAAGAACTTGTAAATACATGTCGGGAACTTGGTGCCCTTGGTGCAAGGCTTACAGGAGCAGGATGGGGTGGTTGTGCAGTCTCTTTGGTGAAAGAGAGCATTGTTCCGCAATTTATCCTCAATCTGAAGGTTCGTCGTCTATTGTCCCAAATAAAAAGTTTTCCCTTATTGTTGACACAAACAATCGTTTGACAGTCAATACAACTTGGTTTGGCATGTGTATCAGGAACGTTTCTACCAATCAAGGATTGACAAAGGGATCATCAACAAGAATGATCTTGGCCTCTATGTTTTTGCTTCAAAACCATCAAGTGGTGCTGCTATTTTCAAGTTTTAATGTGCATCACTTCACCCCCCTTTGCATTTCTTGCATAGAGAAACACCGTATTCAGTTGTCAACTTATTTAGGTTGAGAAACTGCATGGAAATCTTTTGGCTAGTTGAATAAGACATGATGTTATCATGTTAGAACTTGTTCTGGAATATGGCCTTCCTGGGTGAAGTCGCAAATGCTAGCCTTGTCTGAAAATAAATAACGATCATCAGGGCGTATAGTTTGTACTGTTGAAGGAAGCTTCTGTGAATTGTGATATCGAAATGTTTGATTTCAGCAGCTACTCAATTTTACTATGGATTAGATAGCTGGCTGCTGTTCTAGAAGATGTGTCGTGTACAGTGACTGTGACAACACTGACGGTGGAAAGTGGAAACAGACTCATTTACCCGAAATTGCTGGGGCCCTGGGGGCATGTGGCTCGGTCTCTTCAGATGAACCCATTCAAGGTATTTCCTCTAGTGTTCCCCACTGGATTGCAACCTAACGAGTGACTAAGACACATGGGTATTATTGAGTTAGAGGGACCCCTTAGGTTATATAGTTGTCCACCCATAGATACGCTTCTTGATGGGCCACTGGTAGGCTGTGGCTATTAAAGCCCACGTGGATTTGCACTGCAATCCAAATTCTTGTTGGGGTTTGGCAGCTTTGGCTGAGCTTCCACACCTCACTTTATGAAGAGCCTGAAAATGCAATCTATTATGTTGGGACTGACTTTAAAGCAGAGCTGTAGATTCTTTCTCCTTGTGACTTAAGGGACTGTACGTGGTTCTCCCATGTTCATCAGTTTCATGGGTCCGTACACCCCTCCCAGATTCGTCATTCATGGTTTCTAGTAATCTTTCTCTCCCTCTTCTACTTTTTGTTCAGGAAAGGAAAAAAAAAAAAAGAAAGCAGATTGCTATAATATCAAGCCTAAATGTCTCTTTCTTCTCCTCAAAAGAGGGGAATGGAAATTATTTCATACCACTGTTTATACTTCAGCAAAAGGGTGTGATGAGGACCCACCTCCTTATAGTCACCGCAAATGAAGGGCTAGTGGATATGCCTATTAGGTACTCCATTTATTATATGTCAGTAAGTGAACCCTAAGTGAACCCAAACCATTACTGTCTTGGCCACGAACAAATTAACCTAATGCAGTGTGCGTTAGTTAGAAGGCTGACAGTAACATCTACCAGAGATTCTCTTCAATTTTTGAATGGAATGGTTTAAATCGAAGAGAGATATTTGTAACATGTGGATCATACAATATTTGTTATTGCATGTATTAATTATCTGGCAGTGTGAGTCTTATAATAATCAATGTTTATTATGTATTTTTCTGTGTGATTTTGTCAATTGGACTGTTTAATTATAAGAACTTAATCCCTTTAAGATGGTACTTGTTTGGTTATTGGAAACCATTATTAAATAGGTAATTATATCTTTCTTATAAAAAAAAAAAAAAGAGAGAATATATCTTCTTTATAATCGTGAATAAGAATCTCTTTGCGGAAAAAAAAAAGATGATGAAATAAACAGAATGTTAATAAATTATGACATTTTCATAATAATTTAGGTCGGTCTTTTCAATGAAATCCGGCCAATGCAAATATAAGCTAATTGAAGAAAAATGATAAGACTAGGTAAAGTATATGGAAATGGAACTTAAGACAAATTCACATTGTTTATGAATTTTTCATCGTTTAAGGGTCCAAATTGATGCCCACTGGAGGTAGTAAACTGAAACTCTTTGACTAAATTCAAGTATCTTCATATTATGATAGCTCTTAACATTTTTTCTCTTACGTGGAGCTGGTGCCCTGGGCCTGGTGCCAGTGGGTTTGGACCTACACCATATCTTTCCGGCATAAAACGGTTAAGCTAACCAGAGTCTCTTTTATTACAACAAAGATGGACAATAAAAACAAACAAACAAACAAAGATGGATAACCCACACTTTTTCCCATCCTGATCCATCTGGAGTAGAATATATATATACAAACAGCCGGCAATTATTTTTTTTTTCCTCCGGTGATGCATATAAAAATTCCGGCAGCTATAATCCACAAGAGTAGATATTATCCCATCTAAGTTCATAGAAAAATAACTTAATAAAATTGGACAGCCACAATCTATATTTTTATAAAGTCTACCATTCAGTTGGGTTTTAACGTTTCAACTTTACAAAGAGTCAGCTTAATAAATTAGTCGTCACCTTTTTAATAAACCCCATCATTGTTACCATTAAATATTATATATCAACCTTACCAAAAGTATTTTTTTAAAACTTATATTATAAATAATCTAAATCTAATAGGGTTAAAAATTTCTGAAAAATAATAAATATTTTGGGCGCTGTTTAAAAGTCCTGGCTGCACTTGCAAATTCTCAGCCTATTCTAATTTTTTTCTCCCCAATTTTCGTGAAGAGTGTTTCTCAGTCAATTTTGCTTGGGTCTGTAATTCCGGAAGACTCTGTGTGTATTGGCTTTTGACCAGTTTCGTTTGGATAAACACGGCATATAGTAAGCCGGCTTTTATGGGTTCCCCTTTCAATGACTACTTGCCCACCGGAAACGCATTTTAGAATATTCGAATTTTGGAATGGTAATTGTTCCTTTTTGGGGTTTCATTATTATTTTTAATTTCTTTTTAAATAAATAGGATATACAAATTTGTTAAAAATAAATAAAACGTCCCTCTGAGAGTAATAAAGCCGTATTTTGACTTTTAAAAAACAAATGTTTTTTCTCTGACCTTTTGGACACATTATTTAATCTAATTTTTTCTTAAACAGATTAAGCTGTTCTGTTATATTTTCTGGATTCATAGACCAGAAAAAAAAAATAGTTATTTAATTAGATTACGGACGACCAAAGAAGATATGCAAGATAGAATTAGTATTTTTTTATCTATCAAATAAAGATGTATTTAGACTTAGAACAGGATTCGATATTATAGATAGAGATAGATATATTTATTATTAATTAATAACAAAAAAAGAAAAATGAGGAAAAATAATTATATTGAGATCAAAATGAGAATACATTTAAGATGAATTCAATTATAACTACGAGGCAGTGTTATATAAGAAGATAAATTTAAAACAAATCTAAAACTTAATTGGAATTTATTACCAAGCGATCATATCATTTAAAATAAGGATAAATAGAAGAGTAAATATTATATACAGGTATTTAAAGATATAATATAAATACTATAATAGAGATATATTAAAGAAAATTTAAGTTAAAAAATTACTTAATTAATAATAATGGTAGTTGTTCTTATAAGAGGAAGTGTAGATAAGTGGCTTCGGTGCATAGCCGTGCGGAATCGCATCCCATTGAATGATATTTGTAGAATTATTGAAACAGATATCGTGATATTAGGTGAAAAAATCAATTCTATAGCGGAAAGGAAAAATTTTAACCCAACTCGACATTAATTTGGCTATGAAAGTGAGGCGATGGATAATTTAGCATTTTCAGCTTTGTGAAACTATTGATATCAACTATTCATTAATTCATTTTTTTAGGACGGCTAAAATTGGTATTGGTCTAGAAGCCAGTGTTAAACACCTATCTTTTTTTTTTGTAATTATTATGAAACTACCGCCAAGAGCTGATTATAGGGACCAAAAGTTTATGACGATTTTATGGAGAAGAATAATAACTAAAGAATATAAATTATTTTGTGGTTAAATCAGTTTAAGTTCATGAACTAGACGGAGAGAGGAAGTTGAGTTAAAGATAATTGCGTAGATAAAAACAAAAGGGGTTTTTGTATAGTTGTACGTAGTATTGGTAAACAAACAGTCCCATAGAAAAGAACTATTTTGCGGATAGTGTAACGTAACCAATGCTCAAGGAAATAATTTCAAAATATTTAATAAAGGTTCATATTTAATGTTACGGCAATGAATGGAGGCAGATAAGGTTAGTGAGAAGAAACGATTAGATGTAGGGCGATATTAAACTGTGTTGCTAGAAATTCATTTATGACAGCATGATTATAAGCGTTAAGGATCAAAGTTTAAAAATTTTGGGAATGTGACAATAGTGGAGATATTGTCAATTCTTCTCCAAAATGATTGGGTAAAAAGATCATTTTGTACTGTCCATTTAAAAAAGGCACTCTTCTTCCGAAAATCATACTGTACTCTCACCAATAAGTGCATTTAAGTAAAAAAAAAAAAAATTAAAATGAATACATCCAAATTTATTAATAACTAGAGGCAGTAAAGAGATATGATGAATCTGCACATTATCCAATTACAAACCAAGAGAAACTATGATTCTGGAGTATATATATAGGAACTCAGATGTTCGTTGTTGGAGTGATATATAAGACGTAGATCACAGAGAGAGTGCGAGTTCGAGATTCTTGAGGTCGTTACTAGAGGTCTTTTTGGAGAATTGAGGTGATTGGCATGTGCGTATTTGATCTTTTGGATTTTCATGTTAACTTCCCGCGCGAATTTTTCATGAGTAACGAAGAACCAAATTTGATATATCTGAAATCAAGAAAACAATTGGTTCTTTTCATTGTTCAGAACCTTTCAGTGTTTATCAGGTATTTTGGGAGGAGCTTTTCGGCCTTTTTGGGTTCTCACTCTAATTTCTGGTAAGCTTGAAGAGGTCAAATAGAGAAAGAGTTAAAGGGCGTGAAGAGAAGAGGAGAAGAGGCGTTTACTCAAAATGCACATATGGCGATAAGTGCTTGAATTAGGCTGGCTCTGTATTTATTAGAGTTTTATAATATTTGCCGGATTCTATTTTCCTAATTTTTGAGTTTGACATATTATTGTTTCATTTTGGTGTGCTTTTTCTGCTCCAGTGTTATTGATTTGTTTTTTGGAATTGAGTAGGCGCTACATATAAAATTCAGTTCCTGCAGTTTTGTTTTATCTTGCATGGTCCTGTGTAAATTGATTTGGATTCTTTCTTACTCTTTGGGAATTTTCTTTGCAATATTTATTATCATATATAAAAGATCGATCACTGCCGTCCTATTATGTTTTTGATCGGTGGGTTATTTGCTATATTTCATATTTATTAAAAGATTTGTGGACGGGTGTCAAAAATGTGAAGGACGGAAGTTGTGTGTTAGAGTTGGGTTCTTGGTATGTTGGCTGTTTAGGGAGATAGTTTTTCCTTTGCCCTTTTAGGATTGGTTTTTGATGGTATTAGCCTTTTATTGGTACTTGTTTCAACTTTGGTATACTTTTTATCCTGCATTTAATTACTGTAATTTTTCATTTCGTTGTTGCCATTACTTTATGTTAAGCTGCAAAATTTATGGGATATAAGCTGAAGGCATTTGTTTCTATGTCATTTGGGCTGTATTATAAGTTGCGGTTCTGCTTTAATTGACAATGGTGTTCCTAGTGATGTATCCTGATTGGTTTATGGTCTGTTACTACAAAGGGATCCATTTAGACTTGTAGTCGTCTTTTTTTCAAGTTACATATTTTCACTCTTGGACTCCGTTCGTTCCTTTTTGGTCCAGGTATAACGATTAGAAAGTAAGTTTAATTAATGGTGTGGCCGTGAAGATGTAGGTCCGTAATTCCCATGTAGATTGAGGAAGTGTGTGGCGTTATTATTATAGAGGATCTCATGTAGAAAGTTGTCTTCTTTTATTTTTAACTTTTGTGACATTGGTCATTTATAGAGAAGTAGTTTAGTGTTGTTACTGAATGGATCATTGATGTTGTCTTTCATTTTTGTGTTAGTATGGTTTTGGGAATATAAAAATAGATTGATAGAGTTAGTAGTTATATGAGAAGTTGTGATTTTTTTTATATAGTTTTCCAAGGTATGGTTTACGATTTATAGAGTTTTCATCCTTGGATTAAATTCTGTAATTTCCTTTTGTTAAATTAGCATATACTTAGAGAGGGGATAATAAAAATATGGATCAATATAATTTATGTTTCGCTGGCGTTGCTTACTTAACTGATGATAGATAGTTACTTTCTTCATCCAAAGATGATAATGGATATGCAATATTTAGGTATAGAAAGTTAATATTTTGTTGTACTTTTTATTTAATAGAAGATAGGGTATACGATAAGGATAGACTTGCATGGGTCATATAATTATTAGTTGATATGATTATGTTAGTTAGTTTCTAATTGGACAAAGTGGGTTGTATTAGGCAGTATAACTGTTTTGTTGATTTGGTTCCGGTCGCAGGCTGATCATATTTGTGTTAATTTTTTAAATCGTTCCCGTAATATTAATTCGCAGAATTTAATATTTTTTGATAAAAAAAAATATTAAGCTTATCAAATTATTTATATATACTAACTTGTATTTGTTTGCACCGGAGAAAAAAAGTTATTGTATGATGGGCCTTACATAATATGATTGTTGTTATAATAATTATTAATATTATGTTCTCGAAAGACTTCTAAAGATGGATCACTCAATTTCACTTTATGTGAACAGTTAAATTTTAGTTATCGATATTAGGCATGCTTTTTGGAGGATTTTCATGGGTGATATAAAGATTTTTTTAGAGGATTGCGTGTTGTAAGGTATTTCGTAGAGCTAAATTCATAGTGAAAAGGGGAGGTAGGTGCAAATTGGGTTCTCAATTTGGATTTTGTATAGTTCGGGTTGACAGTTGATTAGAAGTTTTAAAAATTTAATTTAGTACTTAATTGGATTGGGAGTGATAAGCTGACACAGAGCTTTCAGTTAAACAAACGGTTCCCCTGGCTTAATAAGTTTTGGGGACAAAAAATGATTTGATTTAGGTAACAATTGGTAATACATAAGAAGTATATCTTATAGGATCCTAAAAATTCTTATGATAGGCTTGAATGGAAAGAGGTAACTAGCTAGAATTTGAGTATTGAAAGAACTCCCAAAAAGAACAGTATATATTCACTTGCCATTGCCTACTTTCTGGAAATTTGGTTGCAATACATTGCTTTTTTTTATTAATTTGAATTACCTAGTTCGTGTGAAGGTTATATCAAAGTTTGTGGATTAGTCACATGTGTTTTGATATTTATTGAATACGCCTGCTTAAAATGTGAGGCGTGTGAAAGGACTTAAGATTGTAGGTATATTGTATTTTGTTCTAATTCTAAAGGATAAGCGTGAGTTGTGGGGTCCTACTGATTACAGGATATTTATGGAATTGTTTAGAAAGTATAACATAAAAACAAAAACAAGAACTCAGAAGGGGTCAGTGATGGCATAGGTTTACTCATTTCTGTATTTGTGGATCAGGTTAAGGACTGAGATTAGATAACTTACTGAAAGGTTGGGATAATTATGATACTGAATGGTAAGATTATTTGATATGATTGGGTGGGAAACATTTTTCTTTTTTGGGGTTCTGGCATTATACGTTTTCTTTCTGGTTTAGAACAAAAATGTATGTCGGGTCAACGGGAAATGATGGGAGTGTTTGTGTGTCGAGAGGATAGAGGGATCGTGTATTAAGGGTCTTAGATGGATAATTTGTGTAGAGTAGTATTTAGGAGGATCTCTAGTAGACGTTATGGTTTGTGTTACTTTTTTGATACTAGGGATAATGGGTTTTGAAGATATAGGAAACGATAAGTGCGGATCAAGAAGTAACGGTAATTCATTTCCCAGGAATAGTGATGAGTTTAGGAGATTTGTTTTGAATGCATGATGTGGGTAATATTACTGTACTGGGGGGTGCATACAAAGAATGTGGGGTTTCAGTGTTAATCTTTAAATTTGTTTTTATTTGATTTTTTCTGCAGAATTAGAAAAAGACTATCAATGGACATAAAAGATATATAACAAAGGAGTAAGAAGTTAAATACTAATGAGTATTTGGTAGGCATACGTGGGGGTATAAATAAATTCAAGTGGTATGCATGAATTGGGCTCTGGTTATATCTTTTTACAAGTAAAAAGAGGATACAGGATTTCAAAGTCGTGAGGAGGAATAGGGCTTTTCAGTAGTGAGGCAGCTCCAGATAAATCATATTTTTGAGTCAGATTAAGGATTTCGGTCGAATCTGGGTCTGGAGAGGGAATTTGAAATTTGGGTGTTAGAAAAAACATATGGTGTCTTATAAGGAATAAATAAAAGAATATGAATGAGGAAGTTTTTATTAGTTTGGTGTTCTACTACTGGGGGCAAAACAGCTGGGTGTTAGTAGGTCTGTGTTCTGCGGGGATGAATTTATTTCAATTAAAAAATATTAACTACCCAGAGCATTGAAACATTTTGATAAGCAAGGCGATCAAATAAGAAAAAAAATTAAGAAGAAGACATCACGCAACGGGTTTTTCATAGTGCAAGAAATTTAATACCTATTTCACAATTTAAATCTGAGAAAAGCTCTTGCCTGTAGTTATACTTTGTGAAAGGCATGGTCATATGATGCTTGGATAATAACAAGATATTGGGAAGGATGTGGCTTAACGAGGGATAATTCATGGTATCTTGTGCACTGGATGATGGGATGGAAGAGGCAACATGGAGAATATTTCAAAAATTATATGTAGAGAGATGCGTTCATACTTATCCCCGACCTCCGCTTTGTTTACCCAGAGAGAATAGATTAGTTATGTCAACATGAGCTATGGATAAGTAAGTATTTGTGTGAATCTGGGAGGTAAAGAATATGTTTTAGTTATACATATCAATTTTAATCCATAAAAGAAGTATGTAACGCAGATGCTCAGATAAATTAAATACCAATGCGGGGGTAATACCAATATACAAAGGGAGACATTCGACTGGCATTTAGGATGAGAATCCATCGCCCCATCAACTGTGGAAACTCTGTAGGAAGAAGTCTTTTTTCGTTTAACAGTGGAATTAGTTAGCAAAGCAATAGGACTATAACTCACGAATCTGCCTGAAGTAACTTAAATCCTTTCAAGTCTTTACTGACAAAGGAACTTAAGCATTACAATCATTCCGGACATTGGGCAAAGGTATGTAGTAACTACATTAAGGTGAAGTCCTTCGGGAAACTCCAGACAACTCGTAAAAATTTATATGCCCTAGGAATAAACAAAATCTAGACATTGTAAGAGGGCAAAAGGAAGTACTTGAGAGGTTTTGTACATCATTAGAGGGACTTTAATTTTATTTTTTATTTAGTTGGAAAAGAAGGCACAATAAAGGGTAGTAGAAAAACATGATGACTTCGAATAATGAAAGAGATAAAGAAGAAAAGATGAAAATAAAAGTTCAGATTGACGTAGACAAATAAAGTACCCCGTGGATGATAGAGAGATATAAGGGGTGGGTAGTTATATTGCTTAATATTTTTAATAAAAGAAAAAGGGAAGGCGACTAATGAATAAAGACTTGATCACTACAGTAAGATACATCCAACATCCTTCAATAAGCGAAGATAGAAAATGTGACTTAACCACATACCCTTCATGATATGATAGCTGATAAACATTATTAGGGGATTCAGTTAATATTATTGGTAGTTAATTATATGTCTCGAAAAGCAATAAACATTGTAGTTGGCATGTTTAATTTTATGAGAAATTCGTTATTTAATGTTATTCATGCTATCAGGCTAAACCTCAATGGAGATAATTTAGAACAGGGAATAGGAATCAATGTTATTAGGGGAAGCTGTTTATGGAGAAGATATTTAAGTTATGGGCAAATTCATTGAGGTGACGAAGTATGTGTACATAATCTTTACAGAGTGACCAATGCTGGGCTAACGCTCATCGCCACTGGCTTAGTTTCTCAAAATGTAGGATGATATTAATAAAGAGTTAGCATACCCGAAAGCTAATTTCCATTTTGTGCTAGAAATTTAAGTCTTAAAGTAATATGTGATACATAAAAGTTGAAGAAACATAAGGTGAGGTAAGATTACGTTTTTTTTTTTTGTTTTAACTGGTATTAATTATTTTTATAAGAAAGAATTTTGTGTGTTATAATCTATGTCACCACAGTAAAGATAGATTAAGAATAGATAGCCTCAATTAATATATAAATTAACGAAAACAAGTGAGAGACATACAATTACCATTTTTGACGGGTTAGAGTTAGATATGCGTTCTGTGAATCTAACAAGTGTTGATTGGTTATGTAGGATGTTGTTATTGAATTAGAATTACGAATAGAGAGAGACTTTGAGAGTGAAGATTCAAATGTAACGTACGATGCTTAGAATAGGGGGTGTAATTTGAAATCGGTCTTCTGTACAGAAAAAACTAAATACTAGTACATGCCAACATTGAAAAGAAGTTAAATGGAATTTCCCTAGCATTACTTAAGAATCAGAGAACATAGTTGAATCCAAACTAGCTCCTAAACATAGGAATCAAAAGAGAAGATAACAATTGCAATATATTCTAAAGAGAAAGAATAGGTTCATTAGTATACTGAAGTACAAGAGAGTCTTCACCATAGTTAATCTGTGAAAAAGGCATCTCATGTCGGATTCAAATAGTATGCTGTCAAGCGGAATTAGAATAGATGGTAACATTTATATAATAAATATAATAAATGACGTTTAAACTGATCTATGGTAAGTTATTGGTAGTTGAAAACTATAGTATCAGGTTTAGAAAGCTAAAGAAAGGAAACACATGAGGAGATTTGCAAAATTCAATAGATAATAAGAAGCTGGATATATGTTCAATTATTATAATGAGTTTGACAAGTATAATGTAAGTTTTAAAGTGATGAAGATTTTATTACACTACTTTTCTATTATGAGTAAGTCGGCTTATATAATTTCGGGGTTTATAGGCATAGGCTAATGAAAAAGGAAGTTGGAAATGATTTAGCTAGAAGGACTAGGTCAAAATCAATGAGATCACGGAATAATGGCTAAAGTTGTATTATGATGCAACCATTGAAAGAATCAGAGTTTAGGTAGAATAGCAGGTGCAAATGAGTCGCGATGGCACTATTGAAATTAACCACTTTAGTTAAAGAGAGAATATATTGAGTAAGATTTAATTCTTCATCAATATCTGGACAGTTAATACTTAAATTATTTGGAATTTCATATGATTTTTGGATAGATCGCTCATGATATAACATTCATGCATATCTTATCTAAATTATGAAGAAATTGCCCAAACCTTTTGTCTTACTCAGACAGATATTAAGAATTTTTCATTAGAAATTAAAGGCGTTGATTTTCCAAAGATAGAATTTAGTGAGGTGTACTTCATATTTTTTCATCATTTATGGCATGAGGATATGTCTGTTATTATGTTTAATATCTCATTGACATTCCGTGACAAATCGAAAGTAATGGTTTGTTCAGTTATAGTTTAAGTAATCGAAGCATGTAAAAAATAATGAGACAGTTTTCAGAACGCTGATGAAGAATTAGTAATTGGTCTGCACATCCTGTTTGGCTTTTTCATGTGGGAAGTAAAAGTAGTCGGACTGATTGGAAACTAGAAATAGTTTTTTTGGAAGCATTTAGCTAGGTGATACATAATAATTTGCAAGATCAGATATTTAAAGGATCACTACAACATCTCTAATCCTCAAAAGAATACAACAAAATTGAGTTTTATAGTTTGGGATGAATGGGTAATATTGTTTGAACGAGGAATAATCCCGATGTCATTGCTTGGGCGGTGTGGGTTTGGGAATTTAGGAAGACAGTGAGTTAGATTTGGTTTGCATCAGATGCGGCTGGTGGTGGTGCTCTAAAAGCCTCAAACTTGTTAAGAATCATTGTATTTTACTGGTTAAATATATACCGGATAATGTAAGAAATTCTCATTCTTTTATGAAGACATTACGTTTGAAGCCAAAATATGTCTCATTCCAAACTTGTCTTTTTTCACGTTTAAATCAGTCAACCACGTCTAATACTCAGACGAAAGTATGGATATAATGGACAGAAGCCTGACACAAATAGATCTTTCTTTTTGTTTCTTTAATGATAGAAATATAGATGAGTTTCAAAGAAATCGTAGCTTGGCAAATTAGTGGCATGAGGGGGCTTTCAAAGATCAATTTAAACTTCTTGGTGGATGTCCTAGAAATAGAAATGGAAAAATTCAAGCTCATTGGAATTTGTGAGCTTTCTCATTGTATAGTTTGAAAGGACTGAGTTTTGCTAAAATCCGTATCTTTCAACTTTAGAGTCATGAGAGTAACCAGAGGGTATGACGAATACATACATCCAGAAATATTGGAAATAGAAATTTATACTTTGGCCACAATTCAGGTGGTTAAGGTATTAAAAGGCAGTCCATGCTTTAAATTACATTAGGTTGTTATAAATTAACGTACCAATATAAGGCCATCTTTTATGGGGAAATGTTTGAAATATGTTTTTTGATATCCCAAGCGAAAAACTGACTTAATAGTGCATTATTATCAATTACATTATCGAAACACTATTTTAAATGAACTGATAGATTTTACTATTTTGCTTTTTTTCACCCCAAGTACCATGCAACGACAACTAAAAAATAGAGCAAATATCAAAAGAACATATGAGTTGATTAAGAATAACACAAAAAGAGAATGGTATAAAATCTGGGAGTGGCCAAATTTTTCCCAGCCATTTTAAAAAGTATATTTAACTAACTCTAAGAAGTGGAAGATGTTACAGGTTTATCTTTTTGGTACTAATTTCAGTTTTTTTCATAAATAAAAAAAGAAAAAATAAAATAAAAAAATAGATATTTGCTAGAGGTGTTGGTAGATAACATTGTGTATTCTTATTTATTCTAGTTGCTTTAGGTGGTGTTCTTTTGCCCAAAATTTCGGGGTATGGAAATTTCTAACAAAACAAACACACTACAAAATTTTCAACTTTTACACATACACACTCTATCTTTCACAAACTCCAATAAATTTCAACATTCAAAAGATCCTCAAAATTTTGGGAATATTTTCCAAAATTTTGGCAAAAGAACACACCCTTAGTCACATCATCAGAATGTGGTATACACCCAGTAAGTTTTGGTTGGGAATCACAGTTTAAAATTAGCTCCCCCCTGTTTTTCTTTTCTTCTTTTTCTATTATTGGTTTAATGTTGCTTTAGCCCTTTCCTATCATTATGCATTCTCATGGTCTTATAAATTATTCAGGAATGTCATCTAGAACAAATTCACCTGTAAACTTCCAAGGGTCTCCTGCGTCAGCAGGACCTATGGAGGGTGGTCTAATTTCCATTCAGTACTATCCATTTCCGTCTGCTAGCGAGCCAAATGAACCTGGTTCTGGGTCTCCCAAGTATGTCTACTGGTCATTTTGGCTACCAAACTTCCTTTGTTCATTGCAATTGTGTTGTTCTTTTGGCTTATGAATTTTTCACATACAATGACAATAGTGGTAGGGCAGTCTAGTAACAATAGTCTTTTGGTGGTACCTTGCAGTTTAGTAGAACAGATTGCTGGTTCAGATACATCGGAAAAGCTGTCAAGAGTTGCAGGATGAAATAGGGCCATACTGAAAAAGGGGGATGCTATTGAAGAACAAACTTTTGGAGTTACCCTCCCAGTTCTCCTGCAGACCATTTTTCCTTGCACTTTCCTTGCACATGACCTTCTGAAGCTGAATCTTTTTGGTAAATCATCCCCTGTATTGTGTATATCAATTTGTACTGGGGGTGAGTACAAGTTTCTGTAGTGAGTTTTATAGGTTGCTTCTTCAGCAACAAGCCTGGCCAAATTATGTTCAATTGGGTTGGTTATTTCAACTAATTTATGAAACTCAAAATTGGAGCAAGCTTTCTTACAGCTTTTCCAAATTCAAGCGAATCACTCATTTGTGCATGTTGTTGTCCAATGTCGGATAAATTGGATGAAATTGCTACAGATCTACAAAGCCTTTTTTGGCATCACTTTTGCGGTAACTGGGACCCCAATTTGTTCCTTTATCTTTGAGAGCTCTTGAAGTGCTTATCTTTGAGAGCTGCTTGTGATGTATTCCAGGGATCCGGAGGTGGTCTGTGAGAGGATCTTCCCAGAACATTCCAATGAATTCTTAATTGTACTTGGGATGGCCCGGCCAGCTTCCACTATTCAATGCACATTGTGAGGCACAAAAGTCTAAACATGTGACCTCACGTGCGAGCTGCGCTGGCTTATAGATTTGGTGTCCTCACTAAAATAATTGGCTTTGGGAAACGGTGAGCACCTGAACTTCGGTCGTTTTAACCTCCCTTATTTTTTTTTTTTCTCATTAAAAACAAAGAGCTACGTATCCTTCACTCTTCAGGATGATTGATCAGCAGAAATTGACCAGATTGCCATTCTGTGTCACGTGTAGTCGACATATTTAATTAACTTTTATACGTCGCAACCTTAATTAAATTAAGGGAAGTGCATTTTGCTGTCCAAAACATTGAATGCTATACGGGTCACTCTGTCGGTAAATAATATGAGTACATTAAATATTGGAAAGTTCGCACATTGCGTTTACATCTTCCAATTAGACTATGTTGAGTAGCAAATTGGAAAGAATACGAGCAACTTTTAAACGTGTTCGATTGGTATTCAACGAAAGTATTCCACCTTAAGGAAGTTCCCTCTGGAGCTACGAGAAATTTTACAAATGGGTCGTCTTGAACTGCTTAGTTTTAGAAATTTTTTTTTTTTTTTTTTTTTTTTTTTTTTTGCGGCTTTAGTTTTGGTTTGTTGGTTTTTTTTTTTATTGGTGTTTTGTCGGTTTGGTTTTACAACAATAATTTAAAATGAACGAGTTAAAAACTTATGCACCATGTAAAATTCATGATATCTTGCGCATTCCAATTTGGAGAAAAGAATTTGTACTTGTCTTTAGTGCGTTTAAAACCTTGTAGCTGTAGGCAATAGAATATATGCCCTGTATGTGGGGCAGGAATTCAAGTTTGGACACACCTGGGAGAGCCATTTTGTTTGAAATTTATCCTCCTCGATGTGATTGCTCGGCAAGCTGAGTTGGGTTCTTTCATTTTACACAAGGAAAACCTGAATTGGGGAAAAAAAAACCAAGGAAAACCTGACAAGGCCCAAACCCCTCACAGCCAACCAGTCTTTACCAGACAGTTCAATGCCTATCGTGGAATACAAGAGGACAGTACAATAAGGATTAAGGCTACTGAACTTATGGCTGAAACTGCTGCTCCAAGTACAACTATCTAGACATAACTGAGAAATCTGAAAAGGTTCCAAGACAATTGCTGCAGAGGAGTCTCTGTGCACGACATTCTAGCACTACAGAGAAAGAAAGAGAATGAACTAACCCTCTATCAATATATTGACGATGGCTACAGCCACATCAGAAAGGTTTTCCACAAGATTGTTCCAATCACTCAGCGGCGACTTGGTTGAACCTGATAACTTCTTTTCGCATGCATCGGCCTCCTTGGCAGCATCCGATATCCCAAAATTTGCAAACTTGTACTGACCGTTAGTCAAAGCATCAATTGCTTGCGGGAGAGTGTACTTCACCACTGGGATGTATAATTCTGCGCAATAAGCCAGGGATCGCTCTACCTCTGGTTCAGGGGATTGCTTGATCAGCCCCTCGATGTAATTCAGTGCATCGGCGGCATTTGCCAAAAGGGTATCAGCCATGATGCGGGCTAGACCTTTGACATCGGTTTTTGAGCTTTGAGGGTTCGACTGTAGAGATGAGAGGCAAAGGTCATAGAGGGGTGTTTGCTTGCATATTTCCTCTAATAAGTTGCCGCTCTCATCCGTCGAAAAGTTGGAGCATTGGGTTGATTGGAGAAACACGCTAAAAAGAATGACATGAAGAAGAAGAAAGACAGACGTTGCAGAGATCGAATTTCTCATTTGGGTGTGGAGATTGCTGAGGTGTTGAGCTGATAAATAGGGAGTTGGGGCTCTTCCGATGAGAGAAAAATGGAATTGTGTTGGATTTGGCTGTGTAATTGTATTGCCAAATAGGTACACGTTGCATATTAAAGTACTGGTGCAGGTTGTCTATATCTGGGTTGTTTCTTTTGCCATGATTTGCAAGTTTGAAATTGGAGTCCTGTCCACATTATGACTCACAGGATTAGATTAGATCACCGGCATCACCTTTGATCATCTGTGATCAGTACCCTCCTTCGTTAAGCCCCTTGATTGGTGGTAGTTTTGTTTGGAAAAATGCCGACAACTCGCAGTACCTTAAGAAAAGAAAAGAAACCATCTTAATTCAAAGACAACGTCCTTGATGGAAAAAACCTCCGGCCCCTGAAACATTTCTCTAGTGTAGTCTTTTCAGATGTCTTGTACTACGAGTAACATTTTAAGTTGGGGCGAATCTTTGAGAACCAATTGGTACCCAATTTTTGTGGCATGATTTGGTCTTAATAGAAGATGGTTTTCTACTTTTCTTTGAGCGAAAACCATGGTCGTTTGATAGACAAACAAACAAAATACAAGGATACGTCTAGATTGAGGAAATTTCCTGCAAACCTGAATTGTCGCTTTCTCAATTTTGTTTCTGCGGTTTGTTTTCCCACCCGAAACTCTTCCTAAATCCGATTTCAATCAAGTTGTTTTCATATACGTTTTTAACTTTAGATTAAAAATCACGTACGTCGGTGCCATAAATTCTTTCCTTTATGACTACACAAAGACTTCGGCCGCTGGAATCCAGATGTTTCTTTAAAGTTGAACTTTGAAGCCAAACTTATAAGTGATGTTTATGACTATGTAGTTTGAAAAGATATAGACAAACTGTCCGAAGTATAATACGAACAACATTAAATAATATAAAATTCATATATTGTACTCAAACTGCACCAAAAAATTGTTCATGATCTCGATCACTTGACTTTTGACATTTACATATGATTAATATCTTAGTTAATTTCAATCGTTTTTCTTTTCAAAATGGTGGAAGAAGAGTAATTGGTAAATGACATTTATCTAATTCTATTAATTTAGTCATGCAAGGGCATTATTACATCATCTCCTTGGTAGTTAAGACAGCAGGAAATGCATCAAATTAACTAAGAGTTTACTGAAGCAATAGCTCCACCATGTCCGAAACCACAACCGAGATTTCGCGCACAAGCGTATTCATGGCAGTCAGCGGTGAATTGCCTGAGAAACCGGCTTCACATGATGCGACTTCGTTGGCAGCGTCATTTGCACTTGTTAGAGCAAACTTGTAATCTCCTTTGGTCAAAGCCTCCATCGCTACGGAGACGTCAGCTTTTAGAACAGCGTCGTACTTATCAGCACAAGAGCTTAAGGCCTGCTTCACCTGATCACCAGGCTTTGGGTTGCCTTGCAGAAGACTGTAAATATGCCCGAGAGTCTCAGTGGCGTTGGCTTGAAGTACTTTAACCATAATGATAGCTAGCCCTTGGACATCTGAACTGGAGATTCCACCATTCGATTGGAGAGTAGAGACGCAAAGATCATGAAAGTGTGTCTGCTTGCATGTTTGCTCCATCAAATTTGCATCCATGGGCTGCAGTATTTCTGCTTCACATTGGCTTGTTGGGAGACGCATGATCTGAAGGAGAACATGAAGAAGAAAGATGAGCATCAAACTTTTCATCTTTGTGGAGGATTAGACAGCAGAGAAATGATAGGAGAGGGGGATGATACTTATCTCAATGGGTGTGAGTACTCGACCCGTGAGATGCTTAATTTATAGGGAATATGAGGCCTGCTTTTGCTGTAACATTAAGTGCTTTGGGTTTGTTGCGTTGTTGTCACCATCAATTCCATTTGCATGCTTTGGCATTTCCAGCATATTAGTGTTAACATATATAATGAATGCTCTAAAGAATAAATATTTCTTTCCAAAGATGTCATTCCTTCCTTTTCGGAAAGATAATATCAAAGACACAACTCTTACTAAGTGCACACTAAATATTATTGGGCTCGCGCTATGCAATTATGCTATAAAAATTATATTCGATTCATGCTGGCTGGTCATGATTTGCTAGTGATACAAGAACGTTTCCAACAATTAGAGAGAATTAGTCACTCTAGGTTTGCTTTGCCGCACAAGAGCATACGGAAATTACGTGTATGAGAGAAGGTGAAAACTAGGGGGCGCGCGGTTTACCAGTACCGGTGCCCAATATCACTAAGGTGGTTCACCGCCGCTATGATTTTTTTTTTTTTTTTCATATGAAAACTACTTAAACAATTATGAGAAAAAAATTACCTAAATTGTTTAAAAATATTAGCTCAACTTCTTCATATCTTTCCAAATATATTATAATCAAAATAAAAACGTACAGCAATGGGTTTCCAAATACATTATAATGAATTATAAAATAAACAGTCCATTGATGAGTTTCTAAATACATTATGATGATATAAAACGTCTTATCTTAATGGCACGTCTACTGTCAAAACTTAGGATATATTCATGGCAATAACGATAGATGTTTTTATCAAATATTTTTTTCAGGTTTGTGAAAATCAAATATTGTATTTCTCTTATTTAGTTATAAAAAAAATATATCAATCACACGCTCATGCGTGGTTTAGGAAACGATAATTTTGCAAATATTCATATCTATTCTTATTAGTCAAGAGATGAATTATAAAAATATTAAACAAACAATGCAGTTTCTAATGGCATTGAATGATATCGCTACTATAAAATTTTACTTGATTACGTCTACTGATGAGGATATGGCATTGACGATAGATGTATCAAATAGCAGGTTTGTGAAAATCAATTGGTTCTCATTAGCTATATCAATCACACGCTCATGCGTGGTCAATAATATTTAGGAAACGATAATTTTGCAAATATTCATATCTACAATTCTTATCCTTTTAGTCAAGAGATGTATTCACTTACTTTAAATCAATTAACAAATAAAACGCATATTAATAATTTTCAAATTATTAAATTTGAATTTCCCACACCTCTCTCTTGATGCAAATTAGAAAGTTGTTTCACTGATAGGAAAAGGATTTTTAGGAAGCATATTTTGTTATTTCTCTCTTCTTCTCTCTCTCACTCTCTCTCCTGCACCCCTCTCTCTCATGAATGGCCAGATATCGCTACTATCGCTAAAACAAGTACCATTGGCCATCAGTAACCAAAGAAAACGGTACCGCTACTTGTACCACTTTCTACAACACCAACATAGACAGTAACGATGTCAGTGGAGGTCATAACATACACAAATACGGTCTATGTACAGCCCTAGGGGGAACAATTTTTTTTTCCCCTCTAAAATGGATATTTGAGCTACATTGCATTATGCATATGTTCAAGTGCTCACATCATAACATTGCTTCAAAGGAGCTTTTAGTGGTTGTAATTATTTACTGTTTTTCAATCTCTACCTACCCTCCCTTTTTATACTTTTGGAAAATTAACAAAAGCACGTTGGTATGAAGAAATATTTCCAGCCTTTTTCTTCATTCTTTCCCATGTGGGGAAGTTTCTTTCCATTCCTTGCATTCATGGCTCTTTATAACATCCAAACTAAAAAACCCAAATCAATATTCAAATTATTTTCTTAGTTGATAAATTTGAAATCTTTACGATAAAAACCAAGTTAATGATCATAGATTATTCCACTTGATAAATTCTTTCTTTAAGGACGTACAATCCTTGGGTGTTTATAACTTCCATATCTTTCTGATGATAAAAAGTATGCGAAGTAAGATTGTGTGAAGCGCTGTGAAACGACGGTCAAGATTGACAGACGTCATTTAATGAACACCTCACTCCGACCCGTGACTGATACCCACCCAACCGAGTTCTCCCACCCTCCTGAGAAACCAAAACAGCCGAAGTTATCAAAATTATGCAGAAATTGTGGTTTATGTATTATATAATTGGTGCCGAGGATACACTAAAATTATTTTTGTATTCAGTGCTGTAACTAGGCCCATTGAGACACCATAGTCGGTACATTTTTTTACTAAACACAAGAAGAACTTGTAGAACATTTACCATAAGAACCTTTTTTTAAAATGTTATAGAGACTGTTTGTATAATTAAATATTGATTTTTACATGAAAAAAAAATATTTCAATTTGAATAAATTCTTCTACCTAATAATTGGCCTCAATTTTATGTAAAAAAAAACACAAAAACTAAAAAAATATTTGACGAAAACTTAATTGTGGGCAAATATTCCGACAACACCAGAATTTTCAATTTTGGCACATACCAAAACCTGAATCGGAATATTTTTGTTGTCATTTTCTAGAACTTGAACCAAAATTCCTTTCAGAAATTTCTGGAATTTTTGGTTCTGATTATTTCTTTTTTTAAAAAAAAATTAGGGCTGAAATGTATAAAGAATTTTACTTTTTGATACCCAAAATTTTAGAATGTTGTAATTTTATTTTAGATTTTAAAATTTGGAAGAAAGTTTATTATAGATTTTGGATGAATGATTATTTTACATTTTATATATTTTTAATTTATGATGCATAAAAAAAAATAGGCCAAAATTCCGACCTAAAATGCTTTTTGGGCCGATTTGAGGTAAAAAAAAAAAAAAAATTGGCCAAAAAAGCGATTTAGAATTTCAAGAAATAGTTTCCGAAAATTCTGGTTTCATTTCGGTATTTACCAAATTTTGCATTATGTTGGGTACCATAATCGTTCTATCTACTCCGAAACCCGAAATTCTTCCTAAATCCAATTTCAATCAAGTTGTTTTCGTATACGTTTTCTTCTTTAGATTAAAAATCATGTACGCCGGTGCCATAGATTCTTTTCTTTATAACTACACACACTTTGGCCGCTGGAATCCAGATGTTTCGTTAAAGTTGAACTTTGATGCCAAACTAAGTAGATATTTATAGTAGTGTAGTTTGGAGAGAGATAAATACACTTGTTCAAAACAATATGAACAATGCATTTGAGAGGTCAAAAACAACCCAAGAGGGGGGGTGAATTGGGTTTTATAAAACTTTTCTTCCTTTTTCTTTTAAACCCAATATGCACAGAACCGATCTAAGGAGCAGAAATAAATCTATTTAAACAAGGACTAATATAGAGAATGAAAGAAAAGACAAACAAATGCAACAAATAAATGGAGATAAGGATAGAGAGATGACACCGTGATTTTTAGGTGGTTCGGTCAACACTTGCCTACGTCCACCCCCAAGGCTATTGACTTCCTTGGGCTTCCTTCACTATTTTCCAAATAGTAATACACCTTAGCTTCCGGGTGCTAAGTAACCTTTACAAAGTGTTTTTGAGCTTACACTTTAACTCACTCTCTCAAATCCTCACAACCTAGAGGATTTCTTCTACCAACAAGTAGGACAAGTGTTTTTCACAAACACTCACGTGTTTTTCAAGAATGGGTACAAAGGAATCTTAGTAAAAGCTCTTTAAGCGAATAAACAAGTATGAAGTACTGAGGTGTGCAAAGAGACAAGATTTCAAGAAAGCTACAGTATTTTCAGGTGGGAGTACGAGCTTTCTTGGATGGTGGAGCTTCTTTCTCTTTGAAAGCTTTTTCTCTCTCTAGAATTTAGGACAAGAGTTAATAGCGCACACTTCTTGCCTTTTTCTCTCTCCATCTTCTTCTATTTAAAGCTTCTAGGGCACCAAGGGTCTTCTTGTAAAGTTTGAGTGCCGTTGGAGGTCATTTGAGACATTTGGAGACTTTTTGGATGAGTTGCGTTGCTCCAGGAAATCTGCAAAATAACACAATGTGTCGACACATGATTGTATGTGCTGACACATTAAACTTAGTCTGAAAAAAGTCTCGGGTGTTAGTTCAATGTGTCGACACCATGGTCCAATGTGTCGACACTTCCAACACTTAGAAAAAAATTTGAATGGTTTGAAACAAACTCTCGGGTGTTAGTTCAATGTGTCGACACCATGTCCAATGTGTCGACACTTCCAACACTTAGTAAAAAAAAATCACGTTGAATGGTTTGAAATACAAGTTCTCTTAGTTCAATGTGTCGAACCCCAATGTGTCGACACTTCCAACACTTAGACATAAAAAATTTTGAGTTTTAACAACAACTACTTCCACTTCAATGGTTCCAAAAAAAAACATTTACATATGCATTATAAAAGATGATCAATTAACAAGAGTAATATCTTGGAAAGGAATCTCAATGTAAAATCTTAAAGGACTTAAAACAAGTTTGAAAACTTTGTTATCATCAAAATCAAGACGGATTGTTTGTAAGAACAACCTTGGGCTAACAGCATTAAATAATGTAGAACTTATATGTTGTAGCCGAAGTGCACGGAAGAATTGTTCATGATCTTGATTTCTTGACTTTTCTTAAGAGATTTGACACTTGCATATGATTAATATCTTGGTTAATTTCAATCTTTTTTTTTTTCAAAATGGTGGAAGAATGGTAGTTGGTAAATGGCATATAATATTATTCTATTAATTTTGCCATGCAAGGGCATTATTACATCGAGTTCAGCTATTATGATGATGCCTATTACGCTGATGGACAGTTAGGATTGAGCCTTCACAATCCAAAGGCCCAGATCGTGCCATGTCAATTCTGACCCATCGACCCAGATTACACATGACCCAACCCATTTTGCAGAAAATTTCAAATTTGCAAGTTTCATTCGAGGTTTTCATTGCACAGCTCTAGCTCCGTCGCGCCACCCATCTTTGTCGCTCCCAGCCCCTGTAAGTCGGGTTTCTTTAAGTTTATTTGCGATTTTGATGTCTTTTAACCCTTTTATTTTGTTAATTTTTAGGATATGATTAATGATTAAGGGGCTTCTTTATTATTTTTGCACAAAAATATGAACTCTTCCTATTTGTTTTGGGATTTCTTCAAGGTCGCAATCCAATTAATTGAAGACTCAGATCATTCAAAACCTCGCACTTGGCAGGAAATTGCGAGATTTCAACCTTAAAGCAATAATAAAATCACATTGAACCTAACTACCTCATAGAAAGACAGAGACCACGCTTGGATCCAAAACAAAATCAGCGACAAAACTGAGCTGAGAGCAATGGAGATGGGAGGTGAAACAGAGTCGAGCAACGCGACGATGCTGGAGTTGTGCGACGAAAACCTCAAATGAAACTTGAGAAATTGAATTTTTTTGCAAAACGGGTCATGTGTAATCTGGGTTATGTGGAAAACGGGTCGGGTCATATGTAATCTAGGTCGATCGCGGATTAAATCAATTTTAATTGATGTGGCGCGATTTGGACCTTTGGATTGTGAAGGCCCAATCCTAACCGTCCATAAGCACCCATCAGCATAATAACCGAACTCTTATTACATCATCTCCTTGTAGTAAAGACAGCAGGAAATGCATCAAACTAAGAGCTTACTAAAGCAATAGCTCCACCATGTCTGAAACCACAACCGAGACTTCACGCACAAGCTTATTCATGGCAGTCAACGGTGAATTGCTGAGAAACCGGCTTCACATGATGCGGCTTCATTGGCAGCGTCATTTGCACTTGTTTGAGCAAACTTGTAATCTCCTTTGGTCAAAGCCTCCATCGCTACGGAGACGTCAGCTTTTATAACAGCATCGTACTTATCAGCACAAGAGCTTAAGGCCTGCTTCACCTTACCAGGCTTTGGGTTGCCTTGCAGAAGACTGTTAATATGCCTCAGAGTATTGGTGGCCTTGGCTTGAAGTACTTTAACCATAATAATGGCTAGCCCTTGGACATTTGGACTGGAGATTCCACCATTCGATTGGAGAGTAGAGACGCAAAGATCATGAAAGTGTGTCTGCTTGCATGTTCGCTCCATCAAATTTTCATCCATGGGCTGCAGTACTGCTGCTGCACATTGGCTTGTTGGGAGACGCATGATCTGAAGGAGAACATGAAGAAGAAAGATGAGCATCAAACTTTTCATATTTGTCTAGGATTAGACAGCAGAGAAATGATAGGAGAGGGGGATGATACTTATCTTAATGGGTGTGACTCGACTCGTGAGATGCTTAATTTATAGGGAACCTGATGCTGCTTTTTCTGAAACATTAAGTGCTTTGGGTTTCGTTGCGTTGTTGTCATCATCAATTCCATTTGCATGCTTTGGCATTTCCAGCATATTAGTGTTTATAAAGATATATAATAAATGCTCTAAAGAATAAAGATTTCTTTCCAAAGATGTCATTCCTTCCTTTTCCGAAAGATACTATAAAAGACACAACTCTTACTAAGTGCACTCTAAATATTATTGGGCTCGCGCTATTCAATTATACTATAAAAATTATAATTCGCTTCCTGCTGGCTGTTCATGATTTTCTAGTCATCCAAGAACATTTCCAACAATTACAGAGAATTAGTCACTCTATAGCGGAAATTACGTGTGTGAGAGAGAAGGTGGAAACGCCAAGAAAAAAGAGAGAGAGAAGGTGGAGACGAGCATTAATACTGTTAACTTTTGTCTTATCTCGAGAGAGGCGGGGGAACTCATCGTATCGGTGCCCAATATCACCAAGGTGGTTCACCGCTACTGTGGATTTTGTTTTTCTAGTTTTCATATGAAAATTAATTAAATAATTATGGGAAAAGTTAAAAAAATTATCAAATATATTGGCTCAACTTCTTCCTATCTTTCCAAATATATTATGATCAAAATAAAACATCCACGTTTCCAAATACATTATGATGAATTATAAAATAGACATCCGATAATAAGTTTCTAAATACATTATGATGACATAAAATGCATTATCTTAATGGCAAGTGTACACTGTACTGTCAAAACTTGGGAGATATTCATGGCAATAACAATAGATGTTTTTTTCAAATATTTTTTTCATGTGGTCAATAATATTTAGGAAAAGATAATTTTCCAAATATTCATATCTACACTTCTTATCCTTTTAGCCGAGAGATATATTCACTTACTGTTACGATCAATTAACAAATAAAATGCATACTAATAATTTTTCAAGTGTCAATGGAGGTAACCATCACAAATAACATTGCATATGTCACTACAAGAAATGTCACTTTTAGTGACAACTTTTTGGGTGACAAATTAAAATTTGTCACTTAAAGTAAGTACCTTTCAGTGACAAAATTAGCAAATTCGTCACTGAAGGTAGGCAAGGCCTAATAAAACAGTTCGAACGTCCCTAAATGCGTTCCAACGCTTTAATTGGGTGAAAAACTTGAATTCTGTCACAAAAACATGACAAATATTATTGTCACCCAAAAAAAAAAAAAAAGTTCCCACGTTTTAATTTGGTGTCAAAACTAACTTATGTCACCAAAACAAACGTTCGCACATTAAAATAACGTCTGAACGTTCTGCCGCAGGCATAACTCTCTAGGATCACACAACCTCCCCTCGAAATTCTCTCTCCTTCCCTCTCGCTCTCAATTTATCTCTCTATTCGCTCTCTGTGCTCGTTGTTGCTCTCTGTCTGATCTATCTCCTCTACTGCTTCTCTTTCTCATCCCTCCTCTCTCTCCCTCTTTCTAGAGGCCCCTTGTCACTCTCAGCTCCTTTCTCTGCCTCTCGTTGGCAACGCCATGAATAGTTCTCCAATCCACCAAGCCTTGCTCTTCGATTCTCACTTCGGCGGAGACTCTCCATGAACAACGATACCGCTTTCTTCTTTTTCACTTCACCATTTCTCACCTTTGTTCTTAATTTTTTACGATTTAATTCTTCCTTTTACTAAAATTTCAATTTTGTGTTCTATTAGGGTTCGATGGCCAATAATTTAGGGATTTCTACTCTCAATTGTTCAAGATTCCTTTGATGGGCTAATGGCGTTGCACGATATTCAGATATCTTCGTTGTTCTGGCCTCCACCACAAGATATGCAGCAACGAAAGGTGTTATAGATTAATTGCAGTTTTTTGTAGTGACCTTTTTTGTTGCTTGCAAGTTTTGCTTCCATTGAATTTTATTTCATGTTCTGTTTGGTTTATCCATTCGAACGGCATATAACCCATTCGAACTGATGAACGAGTTATATGTCGTTCCAACGCAAAATCTATTCGAATAGGTTACATGCCGTTCGAACGGTTTTGCGTGATGAATTACAGATTTTATTACTCAAACTCTTTCCTGACAGGCTTACCCTGATGAATTGAGTGGTGAATAAATTTTGTCAGTCAAAACATTTGGTGAGAAAAAGATAGCTTTTGGTGACAAATTTTTTTTGTCATCCAAAGCTCAATTTCTTGTAGTTTGTTCAAGTGCACACAACATAACATTGCTTCAAAGGTGCTTTTAGTATTTGTAATTCTTTACTATTTTTTCTATCTCTATGTACCCTCTCTTCGTATAAGTTGGTATGAAGAAATCGGTTTCCGGCCGTTTTCTTCATTCTTTCCCATGTGGTTAAGTTTCTTTCCATTCCATGCAATAATTGCTTCTTATAGCATCCAGAAAAGAAAAACCCAAATCATTACACATATTATTTTCTTAGTTGATAAATTTGAAATCTTTATAAAAAAAACCAAGTTAATGATCATAGATTATTTCACTTGATAAATTCAATTCTCTCTTAAGGACCTACAATCCTTGGGTGTTTATAACTTCCATATCTTTCATCTCTGATGATAAAAAGTAAGACAAACATCATACTAAGTGACCTAACCTTTAAATCAAACGGAAATTAATGTGTATTGACCGAAATGGCTCTTTAAGATATATCTTTTTTTGAATAAAATAAAAAAAATGAATTAAAAAAATAAACAGAAACATGAAACAAATTTTAGTTTATATAGAAAAAATTACCTTTTATTTAAAGCCGCTGAGTACTGACTTTTCTGAGTTGTTCAGTCACTATGTGAAGCAAGATTGTGTGAAGCGTTGTGAAACGACGGCCGAGATTGAAGAATGACAAACGAATGGTGGAGACCGGCACATGTCATTTAATGAATACCTGCCCAACCTGTGGCTGATACCCACCCGACTGAGTTCTCCCACTCGCTTGAGAAATCAAAACAACTAAAATTACCAAGATTTTGTAGTGCCTTATGTATTATACAATTGGTGCCGGTGAAAGACTGAAAATATTTTTGTATTGAGTGCTATAACTAGGTCTATAGAGACACCATAGTTCTTGACAGTACATTTTTTTACTAAACACAAGAATAATTTATGGAAACAATAGAAACTTTTTTGTCAAAACATTATAGAGACTATTTGTATAGTTAAACCTTGGTTTTTTCATAATAAAAAATTCAATTTTAAATAAATGTTTCTACCTAATAATTGGTCTCAATTTATGTAAAAAAAACAACACAAAAACTAAAAAAAGCTTTTATGCAAACTTAGGGGTGGGCAAATATTATGGCCTGCACCAGAATCTTCGATTCTGGCACATACCAAAATCGAAATCGGAATACTTTTTTGTCATTTTTCGGAATTGGAACTGAAATTTCTTATAGAATTTCTAGGATTTTCGATTGGATTATTTCATTAAAAAAATAGGGTGAAAATGTATAAAGAATTTTATTTTTCGATACCAAAATTTTAGAATGTTGTAATTTTATTTTGCTTGAATGTTTATTTTATATTTTATTTATTTTAATTTATGATGTATAATAAAAAACAATTGGCCAAAATTCCGGCCTAAAATGCATTTGGGCCGATTTGAGCTAAAAAAAACTAGCCAAAAAAGCGAACTTTTTTCCAAAAATTCTAGTTTCATGTTGGTGTTTACCAAATTTTGCATTCTGTTAGGTACTGGAACTATTCTATCCACTCCAGTAGACACCCTTACGAAAACCCATAAAAACTCATCTCACAAAAAATATTGTTTTAAAATATATTTTTTTACTCTCACATCCTTTGTGAAGAGAAATTTTTAAGATTTTGTGTTTGTAGGAGAAAATTTTGAGAGTTTGAGTTTGTAAAAAGTTGGTAAAAAAATTAAAAAATGTTTCACTGTAAAAATATTTTTATTGGAATCGTTAAAAAAGTAAATAGAGAGAAAGATTTGATAAACAAATTTTAATGAAAAAGTAATGGAGTTTCTGAAAAAGTAAGATGATAAAAGATTTTTATGTAAGTTTCTTATAAAAAAAAATATTAAAGTTGGTGTGAAATGGTGTTGGAATTTGTGTGAAAATTTTGAGATTATAATATTTGGTTGTAAAAATTTTAACTTTTTAAAGAAAAAAAAAATTCGTAGAAAATTGAAAATTTTTCTTAACTAAATATGGATCAAGTGACTTTTTGGCATGTAAAAATTTTAAGAATTGTGGAAAATTTTTTGAGAATCTGACTTAAAAGTTCATGTATAAGTTTAAGAATTTGGAATTGAAAAATGATTTTTATTAGAATTTGTTAAAAATTATGTAGATAGAATATTTCATAGAATTTTTTAATAAAGAGTAATAGAATTTGTTAAAAAGTAAAAAGAGAGAAGAATTGATGTAATTTTTTTTTATGAAAAAGTATTGAAATTGATATGAAAATGTGTTGACAATTTTAAATTTTGATGTTTGTTTGTTTTTAAAAGGGATAAATACATAATAGGTCCCTGTGGTTTTTACAAAAATAACTTTAGTCCCTAAACAAATTCGGGCATAACATAAGTCCTTTACATTTTTCCCCTTTCTTTTGTAATCCTTTCATCCATTGGCGTTAAATTTTTTTAACGGTAAAGCCCATTCAGCTTCATCACGTGGCCAACTTTGCCACCTCACAAACCACATCAAAACAAACCGTTTTGCTCTACAAATTAAAGATGTAAACGAAAGTGGCTTTGCTCCTGCCTCATTTGTTCAAAATCTCAATTTAGTCAAGCCCTACCCATTACCCACTCCCCAATCTCCCAATCTCGCAAATCACTGAAGTTCCATTGAAGTTGTCCCCCTTCCAGCTACGACTTCGAAACTGGAGGTGCCAATGCATTCCTCTTCATCTCTGTCTTCTGGGAGCTCAAAACCTACAAGGGAGATGTTATGTCACTGTGGTTTAGAAGCTTAGTTGAAGACATCGTGGATGGAGAAGAATCCAGGACGTAGGTTTTTTGGGTGCGCAAGATATGGGTTAGTTACGGTAAGCCACCTCTATGCATGGGTTTTGCAAACATCATGTTCGTTGAAATGCCTCAATGAGCTTAGCTTTGCAATTTCTTTGAATGTAGGGTCGTCGATCTTGCGATTTCTTTGAATAGGTCGATCCCCAAATGTGCAAGCGTTCGACCTAGGTGATTCCAAGGCTGACAAATAACAAATGATAGAGACAAAAAAAAATACCTCTGTAGCAAACGTTAGTGGTCTTGCGACAGTGGATACCTTCTAGAGCAACGAAAACAAACAGATTGGGACAATGGGTAGCAACAATGTCGCAAGAGAAAGTGTTTGAGGTTGGGTGTTTTAAGAATTTGGGGATTTCGTATTTACCTAGGGCTCGGGGGGAAAGTTCTAGACTTTTATTTGTTTACAAGCGGCAATGTCTGAATTTCATATAAGTCAAATGAATGGACGCGTACTGCGTTTAACACTGTCGTGGCACATGAGAGAAACAATTGGTTTTGATGTGGTCTGTGAGGTGCGAAGTTGGCCACATGGCTAAGCTGAATGGGCTTTGCCGTTAAAAAATTTAACGCCAATGGATGGAAGGATTAAAAAGTGAAAGGGAGAAAACATAAAGGACTTGTGTTATGCCCAAATTTGTTTAGGGACTAAAGTTATTTTTGTAAAAACCACTGACCGATTATGTATTTATCCCTTTTTAAAAGGTTGAAATTTTTATAATTTGTCACTGACCTCACGGTATCAAATGAGTAGACTGTATAGCATTAGGCTGGACTCTTATAGGACGTGATTGAATCCCATTAGTCTAATTTTCTACCTCCTTTTTAATTTTAATAAATTGTGAGCAATTTCCATCTGGAGCCGGCAATCTGCTTTCATTCATTGGATACTCTTCCATTAAATTTTTTCTTCCAGTTTTACAAGTCGGCAGTTATAAATTGGGCCATTTACCACGAGAGACAAACGTGGGCCGGGTCAAACAGACTTCGAATTATAATAAATGCAGTGTGCCTCTGATAGTATAACAAACTCCCATCTGTTTGGCAATTTCCCAATCCTCTCCGAATTAGATAATTTCATATGAGAAGAGATAGTTTTTTCTTCTTTTGGTCCCTTTAAGGACTGCGGTACCATTACTTTTATCTTCCTGAATACACATTGTTATTGTGTTCGCTTGGTTAGTAATGGAGGAGAAAGATACAGAAACTAACAGCTTATTGCTTAAAGCAAGTAGGCAGCCATATCAAGTGACCTCCTAGGCATGGACAAATTCAGGGTTGAAACTAATGCTTGTTCTCCAAGAGGTGCCCAATCCGTAAAAGCTTTCAGATACCCACAGAGTTCCGAACTCAAGGAAGTTAATCCCATGAGTAGTATATGAAGGCACAGAACTTCCATTGTCCTCCTAAAGCTTAACCATCTCACCCCTCTAAGAGCACATTTGTGGTTCAGGAAAAGGAAGTAGAAGAAGAAGAAGAATAGGACAACTGTGAGCACCAAAAGGTAAGCAAATGCACTGCTACAATTTCCAGCCTATCGGACCGGGTTGGTCATGATTGGAAAATTTGTGCCTCAATGTAAGAAAATTGGCCACAGAGACGCACAAGTAAAACCCACAAAGCATGGATTGAAACTGTAGCTGAATGCTCAATAATCAATCATCAATGCACCAGCTACAAGCAAGCATATATAGCAGCACTTCCCCCTTCTTTGTAGCGGATAGAGTTACACCCGCCTGTGCTTTTCTAACAAAGCTATTGCCTACGTTATACATGTCTGCATCACACCTCCGGTAGAAACAACACCACCGGAATCAATTAATTCTTGGGTTTTCAGAAAATTCATCAGAGATTATGTAGCCCTGTACAATTTTATCATACGGGCAACATTGCTCTCACATGTACTGCAGAAACTGAACACTCTTCAGAATTCTCATTAGAGATTTCAGTTTCTGCAGAATTCCTATTAGAGACTTGCACCGCAGGGACAACATTGCTCTCACACGCACTGCAGACACTTGGAAACACAAAGCAAAACTAAAGGAAACCAGACAAAAAAAAAAGAAAAATTCTATTTTTTTTTTTTCTGTGATGGTTAACAATTGGGTACAGGCGTACAGCTACGCAAGGATACAGCAAACAAGTGTATCATCAAAGAAAAACATAACAAGGTTAACGGTAAGATTTCCTCTAATAATCCATCGGATGTTTCAAACTCCAATCCACCGACCAATTTGAAAGGGTGTCAGAAGTTCCTGCCAATCAAACTACCATATCTACAAGAACAAATATATTTTCAGCAAACAAATCAAACGGTACAGCCGCAGAAGACGAAGAAGTAACAGAGCATAGCGACCAAAGCCACCGATTCTAGCACCGTAATTACGGTCCAGAACAAGTCGTCGAATATATTAAAATCCAACCACCACCTGAGGTTTCCGAAGCTCCACCAAGTCGTGAAGTACGAGAGATTGAATTCCGGCCAACGGAATACCGACCTCGGCAGAGAGAAAGTGAACTCCGGCCACCGGAAAGCTGACGTGTACCACCACCTGAAAGACATCTCTCTATGTTGTCCGTCTCCCACTCCCCCCCCTCTTTCTTTCTTCTTTTGTCGGGGCTCTTCTAGTCTTATGCAGGAAACGACTAAACGTATATATATGAATTTTTTTTTTTTTTTGGGATTGAATGTATGGAATAATTAATAATTGGTACAGGGTGCATACGCTACAGATGAGCAATTACACGTGTTCCAGCGAGGATTGACCAAACCACTTGGGTGCCTTATGATCAACTGTTCCTTCTGACTTCGACAGCAGGCAAGCGATTTCCAAATAGATATAAGAAATTAATATATTTTATCAGATGGTTTCAAATTTGCATTAAGTTAATTCTCAAGTGATCAAATTTATCATTCTAATTAATTTAACTTTTTAAAAATTATAATCAACCATGGACAATGATGGTTTTGGTAACAATGTCAAACAAATTCAATGAATGCAAGCATTCAATTTAACTTATCTTATTATACTTCTTTTTTTCTTTTTTAATTCTATTTTAATTCTTTTATTTTAGTAACCGATAAATTCATTACACTTAATTTTTGTGTATCGAACTTAAACGAACCTGATATAATAAAGAAACATATGAATCTGACTGAAAGCACAATAACAAACTCTAAACACTCATTCAGCCACACAATCTAAGTATTATTTAAGTTAATGACTTATTAATTTGTAAACGATGAAATTCAAATTCATACTCACCTATTATATATGTTCATTTACGAGCAAAAGTCCATTATTTCAACCATTGAACTATCGTCCTTGAAGATCTTATTTTCATTTTCTCGTGTGCAATTAAAGAATATAGGGTAGAGTAGGGGATTAGGGAGAGTGGTTACCGATTGCGACTTGTATCAACAGAGGGAGAGAGTTGTGGGATGGGAAATAGGGTAACCAATTGGGAAACGAGTATTTTATGTCACACAGTTTTGTGCTTTGGTGGATTTTTTTAGGCTGACCAAGATATAGAGAGTCTACCGAAGAGCTTGCTTTAGTGCAATTGCAAAGGGCATGTGAATTTGAAAGAGCTTGCTTTAGTGCAATTGCAAAGGGCATGTGAATTTGAAATCCCATGTGAATTTTCAAAACTTAGAATCTTGACCAAATAAAGTAAGCTTATGATATTAGCTTGGGGTGATTTACATGATTATCGTAATTAATCGATATGTGGAGGTGAATCTAGAAAGATGGTGAAGTGAAAGCGAGAGTATATATTATAATATAGAATTTGTGGGGGAAGTAGGTTTTAAGGCGACTAATGCATCATTAATTAGCTGTTAAGGGGATAATTAATTTCTTGCACTCAAAGCAAAATGTTTAGCAATGAGTTGTTGTCGTGTTGGCTGCTTCTTTCGTCTAAGTGGATAGTTCCTTCCTAGTTAAGCCTTTGAACGGTATAAGGTTCCCAATGGGAACCCTGTCCCTTTCGAGTCTTCGACAGTTGTAATTGCTTGAAGATTTATCAGACGGTGAAGATGTTTACATTCCTACGTAAGCAGTTGTACATGAATGGAGCCCGTAGGACTAATAGCTGATGATCAAGGAAAGAGATATCGGAGCCGTAGGCCAACGTAAAAGCCGGAATCAAGCGAAACATATTTACATGCACATATTTCAAGAAAAAAAATATATATATATTTACATGCACATGGTTTGTGAGGCATGATAACGACACCGCCATGTGCCTCTTAATGCCACCGTATCAGTACACCTAAGACTTAGGAAATACGCTGTTGGGAAGTTTGTTTGGAATCTATACATAACTTGCATACATGCTCTAAATTACGCGCAAAATGTCATTTCAAGCTATTAAGTTACCAAAAAACAAAGTTACAACTTTTGCTACTGCGAACCCTCGAACTATTAAATTCATTAATGTTCCTTTTATCGTAGGATCTAACAATTGATATTGTGTTGTGCAGCTTATTTTCTGTACATTTTAACTGTAACATTTTATTAAAAGGCAAATATCAAAACATTTTGATAATTTAAGAGTTAAATGTGATGGAATTTATAATTTAGATTAATAAAATGATATTTTGGTGAAAGTTTGAGAAGTAAAAGTGAAGATTTTTAATACATAAATAAACATGGAACAATAGTTTTTTTTTTTGAATGATTTATTTTTACTCACTAGGGTTTTGACGCGATTTTAAAAACTCATTAGGTTTGGACTGTTAGTACAATAAATCACTCACCAAATTCGTTAAGGCAATTTCAACGTAAATATGTTTTACCCAATCAAAACTTGCCATGCGTTATAAAACTAATTCAAATTTTAGAGAAATTAAAATTTTATTTATCTTTTTATTTTTTATTTTAATTTTTACGACACATGGTAACTTGGAATTCACGTGATTGATAGTAATGTGTCTCTGTTAATCACGTAAAATTTATCCCATAATCCATTAAAGAGACTACTTGAGTTGACGGAATGGTTACTCTAAAATATAAGAGATTCGTATGAGATTTGGTCATATAAAGAACTAGTGAACTAATTAATTCTTCAAATCACCATTTTCAACGAAAAAATGTTGAGTTAAAATTACCATTTCAATGGAAAAAATATTGGCTGTATAATCTAAAACAAAGAATATTAGATGCCATTATATGATTTATTATTATTATTTATAAATAGATCCATGAGCTTATTAAAGAATGATCATTTTTTAAGTCAAAAAATATGTTCAAGTTAAAGTTTATATATATATTGGATCTTGAAGTATATTTATAAAATTATTACTACTATTATTGAATATATAACAAGATAAATAATTAAAATTAATTAATTATCATGATATCGGTCTCTTATAAGACAAATTCCTAGCTCCGCTCGGCATGTGAGAGGTTTAAGGATTTTCTGCCAATTAGGTGCAATTACTAGCGTGTTTATCTTGATCGACGTGGCAGACGCAGTTGTTGCAACTTCTTTCAACCATATCCGGAGAAGGTGACATCTGATATTAATTGTATAAACATTCGTATCCCAATTTGCGATTTATCTCTGTTTATTAGATTTTTTTTACAATAAGAGAAATTTATTATACTTAATCCTTTTACATCATCAAATTTTGAACACTTTAATTGGCCTTATAACTGAAGTATTATTTGAATTAAGTATTTATTCACAACCGGTATGATATGAATTAATGTTCATTCCCAAATATAATTAGTCTAAAAATGAAGTTCATCCTTCTAACTATTAATTAAAATATAACTCTAGGCTTTTCAATTCAATTTATAATTTATATCAAATTTAACCATATCTTTTACCTTTAAAATGGTCATGAATCTTTATACGGTTAATTGTTTTTAATATAAATAAAATACTAATTTTGCACAAATATCTATTTTTTGAAGCGAAAATTATTGTTTTATTCTAATATTATACAATGCACGAAAGGTTTTCTTATCATAGGATAATGCTATATATTTATCATAGAATAATTTTAAAAGACTCCTAGGTAATAAATTCATCATAAAATAATACTTGTTTAAACACCCTATATATATATATATAGCTATAACTCTCCATCTTTATAGTGGGATCAGGTAATTTTTTAACTCCGTACTCAAGGGTTATCCAAATGGGTCAAATAGTGACAAAAACTTAATATTGACAGAAGGATATTTGTCTCAGCGAGAAATTAGTTTAATATTTTTCAGCAAGGAAAATGAGAAAAATAAAAGAAACGCAGGGGTTTGACAAATAATTAGCTTTATATATATATATATGCAGTCGTTCGTGTGCCTAACATATTCCATGTGGCGTGGACAGAGTTTACTGTTCAAGTACAATAGCTTTATTTTTATTTTTTCTTTTTTCTATTTAGTTTCTAGAGACAGTCATTGCAAGTCCATTCGGCCATGGCATACGAGGTTAATTATAATAAGAATATCCTTTTTTGCAGCCTAATTAATAAGAATATCTAATCCCATTGGATACTCTTTTTTTTGTCTAAACAATCGTAACATTTATAAATATTATTCATGAAGACAATGCAGAATATTTATTCATCACATATTATGAGTTTGATGTATTTAATTTCTTATTTGGAAAATCGTATTCTCTCTGAAACCTCAATATATCTATCTTACCAATTATTTGGAAATCAGATACTTCTCTTTTTTTTTTTTTTGGGGAGGGGGGGGGGGGGACTAAAAAAATGTTTTTTCTCTTCATTTTTTTTTGGTGAGAATAGAGTTTTGAAAAAATATATTTCACAAAAATTAGATTTTTAAGACAAGGAAATATAGCAAGTGGTGAGAATAGTATTTAATGATCATAAACTTTTTTATCTACTTAAACTATCAACAAATTTTCCTTTTATAGGAGTAAAGTTCTACATTTTTTTTTTGGGTGATCGCAAGTAAAATATTATTTGTCTACAAACACCCCAAGGCACAAAAGTATCATTTTGAATTTTTGAATTATTAAATTCAAGTGACAATTGAGATAGTTCACCCGTGGGGGAAAAATGGTATGTTTCAAATTTTGGTGAAATAGAACAAGAATAATAAAAGGTAAGTAAATGTGGGTAAAATCATAATTTCAAATATAAAAAAAATACAATTTTTTTTTTATCTGAAATAACAAAAATCTTTAATGAAAAGTGTAAATAATTGTATAATATTAATAATGGGTAGAAGAAATGTGACAAAACCATAATTTAAACTGGTCAAAACCTTTATAATTAGAGAGTAGAAAGAGTCTTTATTACTTTTTTTTCATATGCATTGTAAAATATATATGACGGTTTGAGTTTGATCCTACTAGTCGAATTACACGAATAGCCTTGTAGGCTCAAATCACAAGGACCTGTAACTTAACCCCAACTCAACAACATGGGCCAGTTGTCTAAGGCTAGAATGGGTGGGCATCGTGGGCCCGATAGAATATTCCAGAACAGTTAATCCAAAAAAAAAAAAACCTAACTCTTGATACGTCAGCCCTTCCCCAGCACGTGAGGAGCAGCTGACTGAGAAAGGAGAATAGAGCGCCGCAACGATCCTATCGACCCAGAAATACAAATTCTCTGACGGGGATCGTCCGATATGTTGCCACGTCATTGATCCGCGTGAATCCGCGTTTCAACGGCTCAGATTACGGTTGCAGAGGTACTGGTAGACGGGGAACGAAGAAGCTAGGCTCCTCTCTCTTCTCTTTGCTCCTACCTGTTCTCCAATTTCTGAATTTGATTTGTCTTTCCGATTCCTCAAGAAAGTTTCTCGCGAGTTAACGGAGATGAGGGTAAAGGAGGACGATATTGAATTCGAAGGGGAAAGTGGATTTAGGTTCTCGCACGAAGAAGGCGAGGAAGATGAGGTTGAGGATGGCGTAGAAAAAGGTCATGAGGAAGAGGATGGTGATGAAGACGACGACGACGAAGATGAGGACGAAGACGACGATGAAGATGAGGACGACGACGATGGTGATGTGCAGGAGGTTGTACCTTCTTCTGGTGGTCCTCCGGTTCAGTCAGTGGATGATGACGAGGACGATGACGAGGAGGACGACGACGACGACGAAGACGAGAACGGTGATGGAGATGATGACGGCGATGGCGACGACGACGACGACGACGATGACGAGGAGAAGAAGGGTGAAGAGGAGGTAGTGATGGATATTTTTTTTCTTAATTTTATTCATATTTTCGAATTTTCCGTCTTCGACATTTTTAGATTTTTTGTCGGTATGAAAATAGTTCAGATCTATATTTATTTCCCGGTTGTTTTGAATTAGAAAAAGAAAATAGTTCAAAATCTGCCTCTTTGTATTGATTTCCTCGCATATTTGTATGAAGAAAATCCTTCTTTTTTACTGTTGTTTTCCCTTAATCTTCCTTTAAGGTGTATATTTGTTAATTTGCAATCTGTCCTCTTAGATCTGTCTACCTTTTTATTTAGATAGTCCTGTGTTCCTTTTTCCAGTGGTTAATGATAAAAGAAATTCGTATCCCTATATGAAATTATAGGTGTTTTTAGTCCCTGTTTTTGTTCTCTAATTTTGAAGCGAGTCGATGTCAGTGTCATCTTTTTACTTAGTGGTCAGGTTTTGCAGATCTGGAGCGTTTAACTCTTATGTGAAGTTGTAAACTTGAAGCATGTCGGTAATCATCAGAAAAATCAACCGAAATGTCTGATTTCTTTAGTTTTTAAGGCATGGGTTTGCAAGTAGATTTTCTGATGCGTTATGGGGCTCATGGAATAATCCCTTGCATGCTTCTTTATGGTTTTTTTGTTTTGCTTTGATATCTTTTCCCTTTCCAGTTGAATTGAGGAGCTTGGAGTCTTTAGTTTTCCTGCCTTTATTGGTCGGCAGTTTTTCTCTTCATATTTTATCTCTACCTACTTGTAGATCTAGCAAAAGTCAATAGTTTATTCTGGGCGTCAGGTTTCATGTTTGTGTTGTCTTGATCTTCATGGCACCCAAATAGTTAAGAAACTCAACTTCCTGGTAGATATCTATGCCCTTTTTGGCAATCCATTTCCATTGACTTCAACTGGACACACACTGGGGTTCAGGCGGAGCAGATCCATATCTGGCATATTTTTATTTTCATGAAATTGTCTCCTGTCAGCTTTTATCTTCTGTGCGCTGAGGAAGCCCTATAAAGTCCCGCATCCATTTTAAAACTTGAACCTTGATCCGTTTCATCAATTATCTATTTGCATGTTAGCTCTTGCTGCTTCCATATCTAATATGTTTTCTCTGTTCCCGGTAATCTGATTTTTTCAGTTAGTTTATATTTTTCTGATATCTTTCTGTCTAAATTTATCCATGAAATCTACAAAAAGGATCTGGGAACTGAATACCTTGTCAGGCCTGTGGGCCATGCTGAGGATGAGGAGGATGCCAGTGATTTTGAACCCCAGGAGAACGGCGAGGAGGAAGATGCTGACGAGGAGGATGAAGATGAAGATGACGATGACGATGATGCTGGTGGGAAGGTTGATGTTCCAGCAAAGAGGAAGAGATCAGATAGAGATGAGGAGGAGGACGATGACGATGACGACGATGATGGTGGGGAGGATGATGAGAGGCCATCCAAGCGATAGGGTTGGGCCTCTCTTGTGTTGAGGACTGACCATAGAGAAAAAAACATAGGTCAATCTCTCTCACTCTCTCTTTTAGATCCATATCTCCTCTTTGTAGAAAGAAGGATACAATGGTTCATGGTTTCCGCTTTTAGTTCCTGTATTATCATGGTAGCAGTGTTAGGTTCTTACTGTCTTGTCTGGTAATGCTTAGTTATGTGGGGGTTTGTAGAAGAACTATCTGAAAGTTCTGGTTTAGGATATCTGTAAGTTACTGGATCTAGATAAGTTTGTGGACATTTGAAGACTTCCCTTTCATTAGGTTGATTGCAGGTTTTCTAGATTGGGTCTTTGTGGAACTACCTTAAAGGTTTGTTGAATGGTTGGTGGATCTTATGTGTTTAGTTGATGTGGTTTTTTACAATTCTGATCCAGTCGTCATTGTTCTAAAGAGATTGGGGGAAGAATGCACCTCATGCCCGCGTGTTTGACCGAATCCCATTTGCACATGTGGTATGGTCATTGGTTTGAAAAAAAGGGGATTAAAGCATGGAGATGCTTCTGATATGATTCTGATTTGTTTCTCCTCTTTGTTAATTTTCGGCTTGTTCTGAGCTGGGAACTGAGTGATTCGAAAAGCCAAGTATTCTTTGGATGGGTCTAGTCCTGGATTTCAGATCCGGGTCTGTTTGATTTCCCCCTGTGGTTGCGGGTCGGTGCGGATCCCTTATAACTCAATTACCGAAGCCAAAACAAACAAACCTCAACCATTTGTCTTATGGCCGCGGTGACATCGGTTTAGGGCGTAGTAGCGCTTCAAAAAGTCCGCAAATACACTAATAGGCTAATGAAAATGGATATTACCCGGGGAAAGAGACAACAGCGCATTTTTTAATATCCTTCAAAGAGTTTGAGATTTCGTGCATTTTTACTTGTCAACTAGAAAAAGAGAAAAAAGGTCAAAAAAAAATAATTCTTTATATATATATATACACACACACACACACACTAGTGGGTCCTTCGGATGCACATGTTTCTGGACGAATTTATTGACTGCCCTCCTTACCCGTCTGTGACTCTGTGGACCGTAAAATGGGGATAGTTTTACCGTTTTGTCCTCTCTATATGAGCGCCTGTACAGCCATCAATGCAGATACAGGGGGGGGTGGTATAGTCAGTATGTGGTAGTGTATTAAAGTTGTCTTCTTTCTTTCATGCATTTAATAGAGTTTTTGATTTATATAGGAAAATGAATTTAACTGACGTGGATTTTGGACTTTGTGAACAGATCGATGGTGTCACTGGCGAAATTATAGCGGTCCACTGAGCGATGACGGATTGATAGAGACGCACAGACGAAAACAGCATCAAGTTATGCTTTGCGAAAGAGGACCAAGGTGGTGATCTACACCACGTCAGCTCTCTGGAAATCTGGGGAAGCTGGCCCCACCTTCTTTGCATAATTGCTGCCCTGGCCGTTGCCATGCTTCGGAAAGCGAATGGGAACAGAACCGGGCCATGCTGTCCCAAAACAAACAATATAAGATTTTGCATCTTTTTTAAAAAAGAAAAGTTCTTGGGTTTTTATCAAAAAATGAAAAATTCAATCCTTAAATTTTTATACTAAAAGAAAAAAAAAAGTCTTTAGGGGTAGTCTTCCATCAGTTTTCCTAACGGGCTGAGTCATAGACGAGTTGATTCAGCAAATCCTTTGTCACCCGAGCTGCCTCAACAGTCAACATACCTCCTCTGCCACCTAATCTCCAGAGCTCACACGTCAGCCCAAGTAAGCTCAATGGCTCTCTCCACACCCTGGAGTCAGGTGATTGGTTGTGTACTGAGATTTTTTGTATTTGGGAAATGTTCTTGTAACAGAATTGGTTCGGCCATTCTAGGATATTGTAGTGCCCACCACCTGTTTGCGACAATACCCACGAAATACGGGCCCAACTGGTGTGAGGCGGTTACGTCCATTCTTTGTATAAATATTCTCTTCTCATGTAGAATCATGAAATGAAAATATTCTTTACATCAAACATTTCACTCCATAATGAAAGAAGGAAAAATATTGTATTTCTGAAAGAATTCAAATCTTCTCACTCCATGAATTCAAGGAGAGAACCGTCAGTTTTCTTGGGCGGGAAAGCAAAAGAATAAGAGGCAGAAAGAGCGAAAGAGAAAGAGATAGAGATAGAGAGAGGAGAGAGACTTGCAGGGAGATTTGGCTTTGGCTTGTTAAAATTTTAACGAAATTTTTTTTTATCAAATATACTTCAAAATCTATATTTTATTTTTATTACTTATTCATTAATTTCAATACACCTCACTTTTAATATTAACATAAAATTTTAACAAAATTTTGATAGAGATAAATTGATATAGACAGAGAGAGGAGAGAGACTTGTAGGGAGATTTGGCGTTTGGTTTGTTAAAATTTTAATAAAATTTTACTTTTATCAAACACACTTTAAAATTTTATTTTTTACGTTTATTACTCATTCATCAATTTCAATACATCCCCTTTTTAATATTAACACAAAATTTTGCTAAAATTTTATAACCAAATGCGCGATTAGTGAGGAATTGTCGTTTTGGCACGAAACGCAGCGGTGGTAGGATGATGACATGACCTATGCGTGACCAGCAAAAAATTACAGCTGTATACGTGGATCTTAATATTTTTTTTTAGTGCAAATTTCACGTCTAAAAGTTGAAGTTTCAAAACTTAAAAACATATTTTTAAATCACTGTAATTGGCGGAAGATCTTTTTTTTTTTTTTGCGCTAAAAATTCAAACATTAAAAATTCAAACATTTGACTTATTTTTAAGGCTAAAATAATATCCGTGTCCTTATGATTTGATATTTTCTCAGAAATATCTTTAAGATAAGTTTTTTTTTGTTCTGCCATCGTTGTAGTATAACTCGTTTTTCAATTATGTCTCTCTATCAACCTTTTGTCTATAGGTTGACGGAATTTGATGACGTGACCCATCGAAACTACTGAGATATTCACGAATTATTTATTAAGATAAAAAAAATTAATATGAGAAAGTTATACTTGTCTATTTTAAGGAGTAAATGTGGATAGTAGGTGAAGATGATTTTTATTTTAATTGATGTGGCAGTGGACTTTTTAGTCATTTCAAAAATATGTGAATGATGTGGTGCCATTTTATTGGTATTGATGTGTTTAGTATTGGTTACGTCAGTAAATTCTGTCAAATTATAAACGGAAGGTCGACGGAGGGACATAACTGAAAAATGGATTATACCACACATACGATCAGGCAAAATAACTTAACTTAAAAACATTTCTGAGAAAAATATTAATCCATAAGGACGTGTATCATTTTTGCCTATTTTTAAATTCGTATAAAATTGAAGGACAAAAACTGATTTCAAACAATCATTTATGTTCAGCAATATATTGTAGACCTTGGGCTACAATAATTATAAGTTCCTTTCATATCAAAGAAATCCTTTGGGCCCTTATCCAAAGGCTCCAAAGGCTTTATGGAGGCAACTGGCCGTCGCCAAAGGCTCAGATAATTGGGCGAGGTCGAGAGATTTTTTATCTTTTGAAAATCTCGGGTGTTCGGGTCGATCTTTTATCGTTGCTATGAATTCCGAAACAGAGCTTGGTAAAAACGCTTTAATATTCCGCAACAGAATCCCCCTTTAGTTCGTTGAAAATACTTTATGATCTTCTCGGATCGAAACACGGATCTGTGAACTATATATGTAATATATCAAAACAAATTGAAAAAAAATAAAGATAAAGCCCAACGCGTTTGCTTAGGGGAAAAAATCGTGTACGCCGACGTTGGATGGGACTCGGAGAGCGGGAGGTAGAAGTTTGGAATGTTGGATGGAGTATGACACCGAGAGTAGGATAGACATTTCCAATTTTCCACAGTGCAATAATTTGCAATTGGAAATTCTTTTTTGTTTTTTTAGTGGCAATTAGAAGGGGAAACCTTTTAATTGCCAGTGATATGCCACGCTATTCGACAACTTGCAGTTGCCGACAATAAATTGACTGCGGCTCTTACGGTGCGCATAGACTAGTACTAAGATGTTCGGTAATAAAAAGTTTTCAGATAAAATATTCACAACGAAATATACAAAAATTCAAAAAAAATTTAAATAAACTTTAACAACTTGCGCATTGCATAGTAGAAGAAATGGAGAGAAAAAACCAGAGTCCACTTATGTCGTACTCGACAGTCTTAAACACAGACTACTGTCATTCAGAAAAAAAACATAATTTATTATTAAGTCGACATTTGTTTATTCAATTATTGAATTGGGATTAAATTCTCAGGACCAATTCCCCTCCCGTTTAGTTTTATTTTCCTCTTTTAGATACACGGAGGCCATTAAAGTGGATCACCGACACGGGCGAAGCTAGGCCCCAGCGGGCAGGCCACCGCCAATCTTTGAATAAATTCCTTCGGAATATTTGCATGTTTTACTCATCTCTAAAAAATTCGATATATTATACCATAAATTTTAAACATATGGCATCTTTTCATTATTAATATTAAATATTTTACGCTCCTGTTAAATTAAATAAAAATTAATTTTCTTTTTATATTTAAAATGACTATAATACTCCTAATGTTTAATGAATGGAAAAAATATAATTTTTCACCCACAAAGTACTGGGGTAGTGACATATTGCACCCAAAACTACCATCTTTAAGACATTACATCCTCAAACTACCAATGTTAGACACTTTGCACCCTAAACTACCTACTTTGACACATTACACCATCCAACTACTAATATTAAACATTTTACACCCTCCATTTGACAATAATACCCTTGAAAAATTAATGAATTGACAACAATATCTTCAATATATGCAAAATGGGTCAAGGCATTATCATTTTAGTCCCAATGTGTCTTTTGAAAGGGGCCTCAATTGCTTGAATGGGTCAAGGCATTAGTTAATTAAAATAAAACCATTAGAAGGTGCAATGTGTCAAAATTGATAGTTTAAGGTACAAAGTGCAAAACCCATGATAAGTGAAAAATATATTTTTCCCTTAATGAATTGATAATAATACCTTTGTTCTATATAAATTTATGTAAAGGGAGTCATGAGTATTGTCAATTTTTTAATTTAATTTGATGAAAAAAATACAAAATGTATAAAAATAATAATCAGTAGTTTGATTAGAGTGTAACGGGTCAAGAACTCTTATAATGGATGGATATTTTTTTTTCTCTCTCTAAGCTTATAATATGTACTCCATTAGTTAGAAGAAACGGCGCTTTCCCAACTAACCGCTCTCCGCCATATTTTATAAATGGTCTGAGACAATTCTATCCCCCGTATTTCTCTGCTAGCCAAACTCGGTCATCACCTTTTCCGACGCTGTTCTTTCTCTTCCTGTGTCTTAAGCGAACGAACCATCCTTCCTACCACCGTCGGCTCCGTTTTCTCTGCATTTCCTCTCTCTAGCCGAGTTCATATTTCCACCAGATCTGGTTACGGAGCGCCTGAATCCGCGGTTTTATTGAAATGCTCGTCGATTTTCTTCTCCGATCCCTGTGAATTCTGCTTCAACTGAGGCTCTGTTTGGTTATTGTTTCCAAAATGATGATCGTTGGTCCGATAACTCCGGGACAGGTACGGCGCTTTCTGAGCTTCTCGTTTGCTCACAGATCTTGCTCTTGTTTTCGAGTGCTTGAGCAATGGCTGCTGAGCAATGCTTGCTTTTGTAGCTCATTCGCTGAATATTTTTTGTATTCCTTTAGTGGCAGTTGTTCATAAATGGAAATGGTTGTGAAGCTATTTGCGGTAGTAGAATCTTACGTCGTGGTTTGCTCATTTTCAGGTGTCCTTTTTGCTTGGAATAATACCTGTAATTGCAGCTTGGATATATTCCGAGTTTTTGGAGTACAAGAAATGTTCAGCCTCTGCCAAAGTGTGAGTTTAAGATTTTTTGTTTTAATGTCGACATCCTGTAGCCCATGCTTACGGCCAAATTTTTTTTTTTTTTTTAAATCATAAGTTCCTGATTCCTTCAATTAGGTGCATTCTTCAACCTTATTCATCTCCGTTGTGTTATGCTCATATAGTGTGCAAGTTTTAGTTCTGTTTTCATTTTGTATTCAGAGTGCAGTATGTTCGTTTTCCTAAATGTATGAATGGATGAATGATATACATTTGCATTTGTGCCTATTCATGTCGGTCTTTTTATAGCTTCCATTAAGAATGAAAAATGAAATGTCAGGAAGAAGTTAAAGACTTATTCGGTTGTGATTCTTGGTAGCGAATGAAGTTTTATTTTAAAAAAAAGGAGAAAAAAAGAAAAGAAAGAAGGTTAGGTTATTGACGAAAATGAAGTTACTCCTTTACTAGTAGGCACTCGGATGCGAATTTGGCTGAATTGGGGAATGGGGCAGTTAAGGAAGATGATAGTGCTGTTCTATTAGAGGGTGGAGGTCTACAATCAGCCTCTCCTAGATCTCGAAGTTCCTCTGCTACATCTCCTATTTTCAGGTTTCTAAAGACAAGTCTTGGATTCTTTAAGCTGTCAACTTATCATCACACTGTAATTGCTTAAGCATATACACTGACATGCATTGTCTGGACAATATACTTGTAGGTTCCTCTCAATGGACGACGCTTTCTTGATTGAAAATCGATTGACACTTAGAGCTATGTGAGTGAATTACTTTGTTCACTGAAGTTGTGAAATATTTTCTTCAAGTTGGATTGTATATTGACTTTCTTTCTTCTTTTCTCTCACTTTCTCTTTCAGATCTGAATTTGGCCTTCTTATGGCATATTTTTACTTGTGTGACCGTACAGATTTCTTTGCCTCAGCAACTAAGGTGCTGTTGATCACTCTATCATATTGAGTTGTACATTTCAAGCATTTATGAAATAATTTTTATTGAAGTACGTGAGAATTTCCTGTGTTCATTTAAATCTACACTTGAATCTAATATAGTACATTTTTTACGAAAACCGAATGTTTGTATCCTGTACATTTGAAGATTTCATTGTAACATTTTTTGGTTGTTTGATAAATGAGGTGCATCTTTATTATCTTGGTGTCATACTTTCTTGTCTGCTGATAAATTTTTTCTGCTTGATTATCATCTGTCTGTGCAGAGTTACAATCGAGATCTCTTCTTGTTTCTCTACTTCCTTCTCATCATAGTTGCGGCTCTAACTTCTTTCAAGATACACCAGGATAAGTCACCTCTCTCAGGGAAGTCTATACTTTATTTAAACCGGCATCAAACTGAAGAATGGAAAGGTTGGATGCAGGTTAGTCTGCTTTTTCCAATTGTATGCTGGTTTGTGGAATTTTCTTTGTTAAAAGATAATAGTTTATAAAGTTTAAAGCTTTGACCATGCAATGCTTGAAGAAGTTTTCTTGGCTTGTTGATCTTGTCATGGTTATCCTACATAAAATCATCCAATCGTCACAGCCTGTCTTGGTGTTTCATGACATGGAAAATTCATATAGATGAGAGTGCATAAAACGCTTTATAGCATCTGTTTAGGCTTCAAGATATTGTATGTTCTTATTGCAATGCATTTTTGGTGGCCTTACTATTTGCAGGTACTTTTTCTGATGTACCATTACTTCGCCGCAACAGAAATCTATAATGCTATCCGGATGTTTATTGCTGCATATGTATGGATGACTGGATTTGGGAACTTTTCATATTATTATGTCCGCAAAGATTTCAGCATTGCAAGATTTGCACAGGTTTGCAGTCCTTTAAAAGTCAGAGGTTGCTTCTCTAAGCTTTCCCTTCAATTAATTTGCTTCCCATTTTTAAGATATTGTTTTTTCTTTTCTTTTGGAGCAGATGATGTGGAGGCTTAATTTCTTGGTGTTATTCGCTTGCGTAGTCCTTAACAACAGTTACATGCTATACTACATTTGCCCCATGCACACCCTCTTCACTCTCATGGTCTACGGGGCCCTTGGTATCCTGAACAAGTATAATGAGAATGGGTCGGTCATGGCTGTAAAAATCATTTCGTGCTTCTTGGTAGTTATCCTAGTATGGGAAATACCTGGAGTATTCGAATGGGTTTGGAGCCCACTTACATTCGTTCTTGGTTAGTTACTTGAAAGAGCTGCATATTCCCTGCTAGAACATTGTGAGGACATTCTGACTCAAATTACTTTAATCATTGCAGGTTACACTGACCCAAATCCTTCAAAATCACAGCTTCCCCGCTTACATGAGTGGCATTTTCGTTCAGGCCTTGATCGCTACATATGGATAATTGGGATGATATACGCCTATTATCATCCAACTGTAGGTTTTAATGCAGTCTTGTGCATCCTTCTTGTTTCTTTCGTCTCCTCACACCACACAAAAAGAAAAGAAAAGAATCATGAGATCTTTTCACTAGTTTTTGGTGCAGAAGGGAAATTCATATTTTTTTTGCATGAATAGCCACCAATTTGGCATGAATTATTGTAGGTTGAAAGGTGGATGGAGAAGCTGGAAGAAACAGAAGCAAAGCGAAGAATATCAATAAAAACAGCTGTAGCTCTGATATCGTTAACGGTATTATAACTTTTGCAGTTAACAAGTTTCCTGTTCCCTTATCATTCATCTCTCATGCAAACTGTTCCTCTGGATTTCTAGGTGGGATATCTTTGGTTCGAGTATATATACAACCTAGACAAGATTACTTACAACAAATACCATCCATATACCTCATGGATTCCAATTACGTATGCATACATCAACTCGAATATATTCTGTTTTGATTATATCCAGAATATTTGCAAGTTCGTGACGTATTATCATTCTTCTTAAAATCAGGGTCTACATATGTTTACGGAATGTTAGTCAGAATTTTCGTAGCTACAGTTTGACACTTTTTGCGTAAGTTGCCTTTATTTTCATCTATATATTGTTGTCTTCATCTCATTAGAAATTCATTATTCTTGGAGCTAGATTTGTAATATGTTGTCTTCTGTTTTCCAGGTGGCTTGGAAAGATAACTCTTGAGACCTACATTTCGCAAATCCATATCTGGTTAAGGTATTGGGAAGCTTACAACTTCGACTGCCTGCTAGTACTTTTTTAAGTCGCACCAACGTTAGAGGCTAGTGGTTGATATGCATCACACGCCTAGATAGGGTCATACATCAGATATGAATGGCGTCTTGAATGCTTAGAAAGGCTTCTTACCTTTGCTTTGCATTCGAGAGGGTCCTAGCTAATGCAGAAGTTCTTGTTCCTCCACTCTTTAATTGGTGAATTTTGAAAGAAAGCATAAATAATCTTGGTGAAACTTTTGTTGAGTGTCTGACTTGTAATTAAACTGCAGTTTTATGCATAAGGGAAGGTTTACATGTTATATGCATGCAAATGTGCGTATTCGCAGACATTCATCCTCCTGCATGGATGTAGAATACTAGCTTATGGTGTTCCTCTCCGAACTTGCAGATCAGGTGTTCCAGATGGTCAGCCAAAATTGTTGCTTTCTCTGATCCCAGACTACCCGCTATTGAATTTTATGCTTACGACTTCCATATATATTGCAGTAAGTAAAAGATATTATACTTCCGAATCATGTCAAGCATCTTGCGTAACTGAAGCTCCAAGTTTTGGTTGTCTTGCAGATTTCTTGCAGACTATTTGAACTGACAAATACACTGAAAATGGCATTTCTACCCAGTAAAGACAGCAACCGCCTTATCTCCAATGTGGTTACAGCACTAGCAGTCTCTAGCGTTTCATACTCGTTGTCTTTTGTATTCCTTAAAGTCCCTCAAATGTTGGTAAGACCCCCTCCTATTTTTGACTAAATAGTCGCAACTTCTGTGTCAGTTTGTCTTCCTTTCCAAGACTTATCTGCCTTGCCATATATTTGTTGGACAGCAGTCACCGTCCTCAAAAAATAGAAAAAATTAGAGGCAAAATTAGTGGTGCATGTGCTTCGTTCATCCGAACGTTCAGATGACTCTTGATTTAGGCTTTGAAATGGTCGAGTGTGAAGAAATTAGTTATATGCCAAGAAAAAAAAAGTGAAGAAAATTAGTTATATATATAATATGTTATCTGAAAGTATCTAGACCAATTTTACCCATGGGCTTGTATCGTAATTTCTCCACCTGAATTATCTGGAGGGATTTAATTTTAAGCCCTGGTATGGGCATTTATCAGATTTTAGTTTCATTGATTGGTTTCTGTCTTATATAATGCACAGGTATGAGCATTTGGATTTGTAAATGTAGTATAGCAGGCCACCGGCATCTGTCGAAGTTCTGCGAGCACAAAAGCATTGTTCCACTGCCCCGATTCGTTGGCGCCAAACCGAAAGATGGATTCTCGAGCTGCTTGTCGCGCGGCTATCAAGGAAAGGCGGATCTGGCCAGGAATAGATTTCGGGACCTATTCTATATAGTGTGGTTGCATAATAGATGTAAAACTCCAACAAAATGGATGTTTTTCGTCATGTTATCATATTAAAATTCATGACTTCCACAGTAAAATTATACGAGAAGTGCAATATACCATTATTTCCAGTGTTATGGATCTGTTTCGGTAGATTAATTCCTGATCATCAACTTTGGGATAATAATAAAAAGGAGAAAATATATTTTTCACCCACAAATTACTGAGGTAGTAACACATTGCACCTCAAATTACCATCTTTAAGACATTACACCCTCAAACTACTAATGTTAGACACTTTGCACCTTAAACTACCCACTTTGACACATTACACCCTCCAACTACTAATATTAAACACTTTGCACTCTCTATTTGACAATAATACTCTTGAAAAATTAATGAATTGACAACAATATCTTCAATATTTGCAAAATAGGTCAAGGGCATTATCATCAGTTTAGTCTAAAAATTTGATAAAATGGTGCAAAATGTCAAAAATTGGTAGTTAAAGGGTGTAATGTGTCAAAATTGGTAGTTTATGGTGCAAAGTGCAAAACCTATGGTAGTTCGTGGGTGAAAAATGTATTTTTCCCTAATAAAAAAAGAAATCTCACAGTGGTAAGATATGATTCTTTATAATTTTCTGTTCTAATTACATTGTGTAATTTAAAGAGAGATAAACATAATAGGTAGAGATTACATCATTTAATGTTTGTGTTTATTTCTTTTCAAATTATACAATATAATTTGAATAGAAAATTATAGAAAATTTTAATCTGTGGTCATGAAGCCCTACTCCATACTAATTTTATGCAAACCACCATCTCTATCAGTCAGTTTTTCTTCGTACAGTACATGAACTATGACTTATAGATATGACTTTGGAAAAACTGACCAATTTAAACGAAAAACACTGAGGAAACGAAAAATAATGAATGAATTTATGGGGAAGTTATTAAAACACTTATCTTACATGGCATATTGACTCATTTATATATATATATATATTAATGTGTGGAAAAAATTAATTCTTTATTTGATCGACAGTGCTTGAAATAAATGAAGTAAAAATCTTGAAGTTTACTTGATCCACTTCGCTATGGAAGCGTTAGGATCCTCGACAGATCAACCTTAGTAGATAATTGTTTCTAGAAGATTTTAATTAATGCAAACATTAGTGGCCAAAATTTATGTGAAGAAAGAAGAACGGAGTTGCAACTCGTTACATAATAGAAATAAATCACTCGCATTTATTCGAATTTATTGACATTCTTATTACTTAATTAGGGGCATTCCTGGTATTTAAAAGGAATCAAACTATTGGAAAATTAAACATAAAACTAAGCGGACTTTCCTTGTACCCCAACTATTGTTTTCAAGTCGATGCTTGCTCGAGATCTTATTACACGTGTGTTTATTACTTTTACCACCATAATATTTTAATTGTCTTCAAAATTTAAATATATTTTTCAAGTGTTTTTACTTGGCTTTTTACACAGTTTGAAACACAGAGCTTGGAGGGTAGGATGGCAGTAGGCATGGATCGGCATTCGGCGGTGTGCCGGCTATTTAGAAGAAGCGACAGTTTCATAGCTAATGCTCTCTCATTTATGGCCCTTACAGTTTGCAAATGGCTCCGGACTCTTATTAATTCTCTACCCTCTCTCTGTGCTTCTTCGACCGGGTTCCTCCGCGCCAAGAAAAATGTTAGCTCGTTGATTTCTTCTGCTCCAGTCCCGCTGGAACTAAGGCTTTTCGTTTGCTTTGGTTTTTGAGGTAAAAATGGTGATCGGAGGTCCGATAACGCCTGGACAGGTACGCGTTTTGAGCCCTTTCTGGCTTTCGGATGTTGCTCTCGTCTTTTGACAACTCGAGTGGTCTTTGCTGAATAATGCTCGATACCGTATATCGTTACGGCGACGTTTTGGTTTTCACCTTTTGTGTCCTTGCGTTCTTAGGCTGTGTTTTGTTTGCACGTTCTACGTCGAAAGATGTTTTCAGCTTATGTTTCTTCTTTAGTAATACGAGTAGAAATGGTAATGGAAAGTTACTTTTTATCCTTATATTGGTTGCTTATGGATTTCAGGTGGCGTTTTTACTTGGAATCATACCCGTAGTTGCAGCTTGGATCTATTCCGAGTTTTTGAAATCCAAGAAATATTCATCCTCTGTCAAAGTGTGAGTTGGAGAACTTTCGAAATTGATGGAATCTTATACTCATGCTTAGACGCCAATATGCAGTTTACACCTGAAAAGAAATATGCAGGGAGGTTTTTAAGCTATATTGTTTGAGTTGAGTTTCTTGGAACCACGAGGTTCTTTTTTGGTATGCTGGTTTTGTGCGTTACGAGCATTATTCTGCAAATTCTATGTATCGATGTATGTTACCGTTCCTAGTTTGATCTTGTTTTTGTCGACTCATATGTCCTGCAAATCTTGGCTGTGTTTCATTGATGCAATTCAATGGTATTTTGTGGTGAATGCGTGCTATATGTACGTATGAATATACCTCACATTTATGCATTCGTAATGTTTATAATTTGACATCATGTAGGATGTTGTATGTAATTCCTTTGAGAATGAAAACCACATGAAGGTAAATGATTTTTAGATAATAATTCCTTGTTGTGTATGGTGGTTCTTTTTCAACAGAAAAAAAAAAAATTGACGGAAGATGGAAGAAATTCTTTTAATTTTCTTTTACCAAATTTTTCCTCATTCAAGTTGCTCTTTCTGTTAGTAGGCACTCAGACGAGCATTTAGTAGAAGTGGAGAACGGCAGAGGTGAGGAAGATGATAAAGCTGTTTTATTTGGAGGGGGAGGTCTCCAATCATCCTCTTCTAGGGATCGAAGCTTTTTTGCTTCATTTCCTATTGTCAGGTGCTTAGAGACAGTCTCCCATTAGTAAATAGTAATTTGTCAACTTTTTGTCAATTTATACTTGTTTAAGCATATAAGGTCACATGCCTCTCTTTTACTATTCCAATTAGGTTTCTCTTAATGGACGAGTCTTTCTTGATTGACAATCGATTGACGCTTAGAGCTATGTGAGCAAATTACTTCCTTGATTGAAATTGAGCAATAGTATGTGCGCAAGTGGATAATCTTGGTTATTTCTTGTCCTTCATTATCTGTTGCAGGTCTGAATTTGGTCTTCTTATGGCATATTTTTACTTATGTGACCGTACGGATTTCTTTGATTCAGCAACAAAGGTGCTTTTATCCTGTTCTATACATCTCATTGCTTGTTTAGGGTTTCATTAGCCTTCCGCTAAGCACATGGCTGAAGAAGCACTCATTCATAGGAATGACCATTGCAACCGCATTTTTCCGTATTTGACTCTACACTTTCTAAAAGCCACTTCAATCACTTGTTGTACCATCTTAGATATTATTTGTAACAAGTGTTAGTTGAGTATGTTGTGCCTCTCAAATGATTAGTACTAAATTATTTACGCATTGGAAGTGCTCTATGAAATTTGTAGTGGACTCTACTATAGTATATGGAGCAGAGGGAACAACAACAGACACAACAGAAAAGGCAAAGGACTGGGGGTAAATGAAGTTACTCCTAAAAAAAAAAGGAAAAACAGATCTTGCCAACCGTCCGGTCCTGACCATAACTGAGCTCAAGGGAAATTGGCCTTCCCCTTCAATTGCCATGACTTGTCCTATCGCTTGCAGGGTTTCTACGTACTCCCCTCTTAGTTTTGAGCAGGGAACCAATTCTTATTAGGAACAACAAGCAAAACTTCCATTAATTACCTTTGACAAGTTCATTAAATTGTGAATAGGAGGTTAGCTGAATGGACTGGATCTATGATTTGTAAATTTTGTGGCTGCTGATTGGTTTTCTTGCTCACCATCATCTGTACGTGCAGAGTTACAATCGGGATCTTTTCTGGTTTCTCTACTTCCTTCTCATCATAGCTTGGGGTATACCGTCTTTAAAGATACATCAGTATCAGTCATCATTCACAGGGAAATCCATACTTTATTTAAATAGGCATCAAACTGAAGAGTGGAAAGGTTGGATGCAGGTTAGTCGCCTCTTTCAAATCAGGTACCTTTTTGTTGAAAGGTTCTTTTTAAAGATATTTAAATTTATATAGGGTGAAAGATTTAAGTATGCAATATTTAGAGTGGTATTCTTTGCATGTTGGTTTGGTCATGCATGTCCAACATAAAATCATTAAGCAACTGCTGCAAAATGCGGTGAAACACGCGTTCATCATCACAGTCCATCTTTGTTTGATAACATAAGCAATACTTATGTACTGGGGTTCTTCAGGCTTTATGTGATTGTATGTTCTTATCGTTGAATCATCATGGATGGTCTTAACTTTCTTCTTCTATCTTGCAGGTGCTTTTTCTGATGTACCATTACTTTGTTGCGACTGAAATCTATAATTATGTTCGAGTATGCCTCGCTGCATATGTGTGGATGACAGGATTTGGGAACTTTACATATTATTATGTCCACAAGGATTTCAGCCCTTCAAGATTTGCACAGGTTTTCAGTCCCCTAAAAGTCTAATCGCTGAGCTCTACCAAAACATTAGTTTGCTTCCAATTGAATACATCTTTCTTCTTTTGGAGCAGACTATGTGGAGGCTTAATTTCTTGGTATTATTCTCCTGCATTGTCCTTGACAACAGTTACATGGTATACTACATTTGCCCCATGCATACCCTTTTCACCCTCATCATATATGGGGCACTTGGTTTTCTGAGCAAGTACAACGAGATTGGGTGGGTCCTTGCTGTGAAAATCATTTCTTGCTTCTTGCTAGTTATCATAGTATGGGAAGTACCTGGGGTGTTTGACTTGGTTTGGAGGCCACTTACATTCCTTCTTGGTTAGTAACTCGTCAGAGAGTCAGATTCCCTTCTCTAATATATTGCAGGTCATACTGACCCAAAGTCCTTAAATCATCGCAGGTTACACTGACCCAAATCCTTCCAGATCACATCTGTCTTTTATGCATGAGTGGCATTTCCGTTCAGGCCTCGATCGCTACATATGGATTATTGGAATGATATATGCTTATTATCATCCAACTGTAAGTTCTTATGCATTGATGTGCAGCTCTTTTATTTTATATCTTCTCCCCCACCCCCAACAAACCCGCCTCATGGTCTCCCAAAAGAAATGGCTAGTAAATCAGCATGAATTATTGTAGGTTGAAAGGTGGTTAGAAAAGCTGGAAGAAATTGAAGCAAAGCGCAGACGATCAATAAAAATGGCAGTTGCACTTGCATCTCTAATGGTATTTAACGTTTTGCTGTTGAAGAAATCCTGCTTCCTGAGTTTCCAACTCTCATGCAAACACTTCGGATTTCTAGGTGGGATATGCGTGGTTCAAATGTGTATACAAGCTAGACAAGATTACTTACAACAAATACCATCCATATACCTCATGGATTCCGATAACGTATGGGCATCTTAGTTCAATATGTTACATTTCATTCTATTCAAAATGTTTCGCCAGTTAGTGATGTAACATCTCATTCTTGTTTGCTCAGGGCCTACATATGTTTGCGGAATGTCACCCAACATTTTCGTATCTACAGTTTGACATTCTTTGCGTAAGTGACATCTACTCTAACCCTGTTTACTCTTGGTTTACTCTTGCTGCCACATCTTCTTGCGAAGCCGCATCAGATGTTATCTTTGACTAATATTTGTGTTCTGTCCTAGATGGCTTGGAAAGATTACTCTAGAGACCTACATCTCACAAATTCATATCTGGTTAAGGTACAGTTTCTGTAGAAGACATTATTGGCAACATTCATTGCTGGGGCAGGCCTTTTCCCTGTAGTTTGTCTTTTAGTACTTTGGTTTGTCTTTGTGTAAGGGAAAATTACATGTTATACATATTCACATATGTACATTACCCAGACATTCATAGGCTTAGTTATGTATGGATAGTATTTTGTAATTATTCGCAATGGATTTGCAGATCGGGTGTTCCAGATGCTCAGCCGAGATTGTTGCTTTCTCTGATCCCAGACTACCCATTACTAAATTTTTTGCTCACTACTTCCATCTACATTGCAGTAAGTAAATGACGTTCTACTCTAGATTTTATCTGGTCTTAACTGAAACTTCAACCTTTTGAGTCCCTGCAGATTTCTCACAGGCTCTTTGAACTGTCAAATGTACTAAAAACCGCATTTGTGCCCTATAAAGACAATCAGCGGATTATCTACAACATGCTTACAGCAGTAGCAGTCTCAATTGTTTTGTACTCCTTGTCTTGGGTACTCTGCCGAATCCCTTGGACATAGGTAAGACCTGCTGTGGTTAAATAGTTTGAGCTAGATCAGCTGAATGTAATCGAATGGTCATAGATTCGATCTGAGGTCTGTGATATTGCTGATAATCTTATACTGCACAGGTTTAAGCATTCGAATATTTAAATATGTCACAAAAAGCCGCTGGATTATGTGAAAGTTCTGTGAATGCATTGGAGGAAATAAAGTTCCACCACAAGAGATGTCGTCTCCACGACTGAAACCAATTGAGAGATTGATGCTTCTGCAGCTAGTCATAAGGTTTATTTAGGGAAGATCTTGCTGTTAGAAATGGATTTCCGGAAATTCTCTGTACAGGAACAGTTGGGTAATGCATATTAACCTCCGCAGAGTTGTTTCCATTATGTTTCAACATTATTAGCGTAGACTGTAGTGAAATGAGTACAAGTGGCAACATTCCATTGGGTCAAATGTGGGACACACCCTTGCCCAACGGGATGCCACTAGATTACACCACGGGATAGGTCCCCTTGCTATGTTACCTTCGGCACTTTTGTTTCGCGATCACTTGTATAAGCCTCCATGAGGAGTTACTCTTGATCATGAATAAAACCTTCATTGCGTAGGGACAAAAAAAAAAAAAACTGTTTTCAGTAGATCATTTTATGCTGTCAAAAGCTTTCAATGCCTACCTTTATAGGCTTGAAGCAGTGTAACTGCTAATCTACTTTACATTGAGGCGGCTTCTGGTTTAATGTGTCTCACTTCCTATTCATTTTTGGAATATCAGATCAGAACCACCCATGTAAGAGCTGGCTTTCCCCATCACATGGGGCGGGCCATCACCATCCAAAAACTGAATTGTGTTGAAAATTCTATGAGATCATAAATAAAATATCATCAGTTCAAAGTCTCAATTGCTATTGATGTTCGATATTTTGTCCCCTCCCACAGATTTTCCTAAGAGGCTTTCTCCAAAATATCATCAGTTCAAAGTCCTAAGAGGCTTTCTCCAAAATTTCCTAGACATCAGATTCCATCCTACAGTCAAACACCAGCAATACATTTCCCTCCGGAAATATGGTCTTCATGCAAAGTTATGAAAAACAAAGAAAACTGATACACAATTATTAGAGCTATTTTTGAACACCATAGGGGAATTAAATTCCGAGCAAGCAGAAGCCACAGCAACATCACAGCTTTCCTTCCATTTGCGATGTAGCAGTGAGTCCATCAGAATATGTGCACCATGTCATAGGCAAATCTTAGAATGTCAAGGAAAGAACGCAACTAGGAAATCAACATTCTAGAGAAAAATGGTTCAGCAGGAGTAAAGAGCTTGAACTACTATATTTGTGTCCAAGAATATTTCGATTGGACAAGTTTCAGCAAGATATTAGTCCTGCCAATATGGTTCCCTTATAGCAGAGAAAAGAAAAGAAAAAAAGAGATTCCAGATAATTAGGTAAAATGTTAGACATCATGGGGTAAGGATTCCATCTTAAGATGTTATAAGGAGAGGTGAGGATTTAAAAAAAATAAATCCAAGGGCCTGAATTTGACCACTTCATTAATGAGATGAGACAGAACTTAACTCAGCCATTAGATTTATTTTTTTAAAATCCTGACCCTCCTTATAACATCTTAGGATAGAATCCAGACCCGACATCATGAGCTGGGTGCTTGCAAGAGAAGCTTGCTCATGCTTAGGGGGCAACAAAGGAGAAATTCCCTCGTAAATAACCTTTTGGCACGCTGACTTGAGGCAAACATATTGTTTGTTGTTAAAATCAGGTAGTCAGAGAGGAAAGATAGCACCAGAAAAAAAAATTGTTCGCCCATAGAAGATTAAGCACTAAACGATTCTATCTTATAGTCTCTTCATTAATATCATGTCCTAGGAAGTGGAATAAAGTACCTATCATCCATGATTTTTGCCATTACTAAGAAGTGTCTCAATGTAGAGAAAGGATACGTCCAGAATAGCACGAATGACTGCAAAATAAAAGAAGAGGTAGAAAATATTATTAAGATGCTAAAAGTTGGAAATATAGTGCAATGTTGGCAAGTTGAACACAAATAAAAAGCATTTCATAATTAAATGCAAATGTGCAAATTACTTTGACCAACAAAATCTTACAAAGGCCATTCTTTCTTCATTGGCATTATTGGTGTCTTATCCGTGATAAAATCTTTAGAGTAATGAGAAATTTTCATCAATCCCCAGCAACAAAATGTACTTCCCTTCAATAAATATTTTAGGCTGTGCCATGGAAACACAAAAGCTCTTTCTGACAAACTAAATCTCAAAGGCATTGTTCAAGCAAGAGGTTTTACCCGAACAGATTAATTTATAACCAACATCAGTAATTTCCATGAGGCTAACATCACTAACTTGAAGTTGCAAAAAGAAAAGGAAATTATCAATAGAGAACATATTATCCAGATGATAGCCTGCAAGATTATATGCTTAGAAGAGAACTCAACAAATATCTCAAGATGTTCCCAATTTGTGCTAATTAACAAGAAAGATGAAGCATTTACAGACAATCCATTATAGGTTCTAAGTCAATTGCAGAAAAAACTAGATTCATCTTCATTGAGGCCCAACCAGTTCGCAACATGCCTTCGTGGATAGAAAATATGTAAAAAATGACATAAACAAAACAAAGCAGGAACTATGACTCCTTAAAGTACAATGATCACAATTCTCAAACAAGAAAACAAATGCCATGGTAGAGGTGAACCATATGCAAACAGGTCAGAAAGAGACAAAAAAATAGAAACGATGGACAACGGGTCCTACCATAAGCCCGCCAAAAAATCCCTCAATTACAACCCGGTTCCAGCTATCGAAGTACGAATGAATTGAAAACCCTGCCTTTGCTATTAGCCCAGCAGAAGTGATTGCCATGACGAGGAAATAAAAGATAAACCCAGTCAAGCTTGTGAATCCCAAAATTCCAGCAATGACCCCTCCAATGATAGACAGAAAAGTCCGGCTGCAGAAAAAGCTAAAAGCTTAGGTACTACCTAAAAGCACAATACATAAAAAAGACTCTGTGTCATATTTTGTTGCATTATCCAGCATTCTATGGCACCAAAGTCAAATAAGTTCAGGTATATTAAACAATCCATGTATCGTTTAGGGTTGCCTATGATGCTGTATGTTGACCTACCTGAAAGGTAATTTTGAACTTGTCGGACATCACAAAAAAATACACTAATGCATTAATGAACACAAGTTGCAATGGTATGAAAAGCCTTCAGGGATTTAAGTAACTTAAATAACCCAGAAATACCAAATAAGGCATTTGCTTTCCATCTCTCTTTCTCTGCCATAGTAATACACAAGAACTCCCCCACCCCTGTAATATATGGTCTGAGGGAACGGCGGATGGTGTCTTCCATAGTTACCTAAACTATGAAGCATATGGCAATTAGAGTAGCTCCATGAGCTAATAGGTTGTCAAAACAAACCTGTAATATATAGTCTTCATGTTACTTTGCAGCTTCTCAGCATTGAAGGTTGGAATATCATTCATAGGATCATTTGATTTCTTTTCCATTGCACTGGAATCACTATGTCCCCCCATACCTTCCAGTCTGCAATATGATAAAAATTCCTGATAACAGAGAGACAAAAATAAATGGGCTATTTGTGCTTATATAAAAACCTTCAACCAACTTTTGAGGATTCTTAATACAGTACTGAAGTAACTAAGAATGGTCTATAAGGCTCGCAGTCATAACAGAAGACCTTAATAGTCATGAAGAACTCGTAACTACACATAAACGAAAAAGTTTTTCTTTTTTTTTTCATTTTTTTTAATGAAAGATGACATTACCTCCTAGCTTTATTGATAGTTCTCATTTGTGTTGGAAGAATACTGTAGTTACATCACAAGAGTCGCCTTATCCATAATTAACAACAAAATCAAACAGTAAATAGATTTGATGTTAAATCTTCAAAAGGAGACAGAGAAGAGCGCAAATATTAACACATCCTAGGTTGCAGCATGTTTCAAAGATGTACTAGAAAACCATATTCTTTATGATCATCATTTTGGATTAAGTGGGAAATCCAAGTCTTTTTTGTTTAAATAGATGAACAGTACCTAACCAGCTAACCTGGGGTGTTCATATTGATTGTAATCCATCACCCTAATTAGCCCAGTTTTATGCTGCCCATGCACTATTTAACATGCCAAAACACTAGACAGAACCCAAAAGGAAAAACTCTACTTAGCCCACTCCCATTTAATCCTCACTTGAATGCTACAGTCCCAAAACCACTTCCCAATATACATCCTCCACAACTATTGAATTAATCCCAGCCAAACAGGTATTGATTCAAAATACCCAAAACCTCAAATTTCTCAGCTTTATTTAAGTAATTCTTTCACACATATTTCAAGGACGACAAGATCACCAGCATTTTAGCTTTACAATGACTCAAACGACCAACTAAAGAATACACAAACTACAAGTAAACGAGTTTGATACATAACAGCGAATGCTATCAGATCTGTGAATTGAGAAAGTGTTCCAAAACGAAATAATTCATCAAGAACAACGATTATTCAGCGTCAACAACAGAGATAGAAGACGAAAACCAAAACATGTACCTTTACGGTGACTGGAGATCGGAGACCGAATCACTTTCTGGGCTCTTGAGCGACAGGACTTATTGTCTGGACTTCGATATATGTTTTCACTTCAATAGTTCAATTTGCATTTTCATAGCTGAGTCTTTCTAAAATTACATTAAAACCCCTTGACGTTTTAAAACTATACTAACAACCCGTATTCCTTTCCGTGTTGACGGCGTTAATTCGTAACCTTTAATTTCCAGTTATACCCTTAGATCTTCGTTGTCCTCAATAGCTCAATGCCTTTCTCCTGAAACCCTAAAAGCCTTTTATTGATTCCTCAGATCTTAATATCATGCAGGACGTTCAGGTACGTTCCAAGCCAAAAAGGCACAAAAAAAAAAATTATGTTTTTTATTTCTTTGTTACATAATTCTATGGTTTTTTTTTTCCTGTCAAATTTAGGTCATTGAATTCAAGAACTTGATTCAGCGAAGCTAGGGTTTAGGTTTTGGTTCTTTTATAATGTACTTAAAAGAGGGGTGTTCCTTATTGTTGAAAGTACACAAGCCTTCAATCCCATTTGTGCTAAACACAAGCCCAATTCTCAATCCCCCTAAACCCCAAGCTGAACAAAAACAGTGTCTTCTCAGAGAAAGCGACGTCGTAACCAGATTGAAATGCGAGGGTGACATCGTTTCGGCCTTGGAGTACTTCAAGTCCATTGCCAATTCAGGTGCCTTCAAGCACACCCCATTAACGTACGAAACCATGATCGAGAAACTCGGACAGGAAAAGAATCAAACCGATGCTGTGCAATATTTATTGCACCAAATGAAGTTGGACGGAATTGGTTGCTCCGAGGACTTGTTTGTGAGTGTGATAAAAGCTTATCGGCGAGCTGGGTTGGCCGAGCAAGCCTTGAAAACGTTTTATAGGATAAGGGAATTCAGGTGCGAACCGACTGTGAAAATTTACAATCATGTGTTGGATTCCTTGCTTAGTGAGAACAGGTTTCGGATGATTAATCCAATATATAGTAACATGAAGAGAGATGGAATGGAGCCAAATGTGTTTACATACAACATTCTTCTGAAGGCATTGTGTAAGAATGATAGGGTCGATGGTGCATGCAAGTTGCTCGAGGAAATGTCAAAAAAGGGGTGCTCTCCAGATGCAGTGAGCTATACGACCATAGTGTCAGCATTGTGTGTGGCTGGTAAGGTGGAAGAAGCAAGGGAGCTCATAAGGAGGTTTGAACCCGTTGTGTCAATTTATAATGCTTTGATAAGTGGGCTATGCAGAGAATACAAGTTTGAGGAGGTTTTCAAGTTGTTAGTCGAGATGTTGGACAAAGGGATTGATCCTAATGTTATCACCTACTCAGCGGTGATTAGTTCTCTCTGTGATGTGGCAAAGGTTGAGTTGGCTCTTGCTGTGTTGGCCCAGATGTTTAGCAGAGGATGTAGTCCCAATATTTACACATTTACTTCCTTAACAAAGGGGTATTTCTATAGAGCCAGACAGTGCGAAGGTATTGAAATGTGGAACCGAATGATTACAGAAGGATTTGTACCCAATGTTGCTGCATACAATAACCTAATACGTGGTCTTTGCTCCTGTGGAAATATGAGTAAATCTGTAACTGTTTGCGATGAAATGGAGGGAAATGGCTGTTCTCCAAATGTGATTACATATAGCACTCTCATTGATGGCTTTGCAAAAGCAGGGAACTTGGTTGGTGCATCTGTGACATGGAACAAGATGATTACTCGGGGTTGTCATCCTAATGTTGTGGCATATACCTGCATGGTGGATGTCCTTTCTAGGAATTCTATGTTTAACCAGGCTCATTGTCTGATAGAGAATATGATTACTGAAGCTTGTCCCCCAAATACGGTTACATTTAATGCTTTTATCAAAGGCTTATGTGGCAATGGAAGACTAGACTGGGCTCTAAGTGTGCTTGATCAGATGGAGAGATATGGGTGTTTTCCTAACATCACAACTTATAATGAGCTATTGGATGGTCTTTTTAAGGGAAAGAGATTCAGAGAGGCTTTTGGACTTGTTAGGGAGCTAAAAGCAAAGAAGATTGGGCTGAATTTAGTTACTTGTAATACCCTTATGTGTGGGTTTTGTCATGCTGGTATGCCTCAGGACACTTTGCAGCTTTTTGGGAAAATGCTGGTTGGAGGAATAAAGCCTGATGCCATCTCATATAATGTAATAATTTATGCCTACTGTAAGCAGGGGAAGGTTAAATCTGCTATCCAACTTTTTGACAGAAAGAGTGCAGCAGAAGAGTGGCACCCGGACATAGTAGGATACACTACTCTTATATGGGGGATCTCTAGTTGGATAGGTGATGAAGAAGCCAATTTTTATCTTCAGAAGATGGTAAATGAAGGGATCTACCCCAACCTCACCACCTGGAACATATTAGTCCACTGTTTATTTAGCAACTTAAGTCACATAGAGCCGATCCACATTCTTGATGATATCCTGGGTGACGGATAAAAAACACAAATTTGGTGTTTTTTCTGAAAGTGAATATTACAGGCCAAAACATCACTCAAATGAAACAGATGTTCAAAATGACTGAATAGACGTATTGTTGTTGATCTTCTTGGACCTATTTTAGATCCTACCAGCATCCATTGGACAACTAGAGAGGCACAGGCAGTTGAGAGTCTTCACTCTCCGTGTGTGGTTTTGATAATGTCAAAATGTCAAGCACTCATCCTCTAATGACTGGTAATCGTGTTTTTTCTCTCTCCCATGGCCTTTTGTTGGGTTGAGCAGAATTGAAGATACGTTGGGGGAGGGGGGGGGGGTTGTTGCATTTGCACGTACACCTTGAATCTTGAAGGAATTGTGGAGAAACCAATTCCATCTTTACCAGTTTGCCCATTAGAGAAAATTTCAGCAGTTCAACCCCGGTTGTTTCATAAGGATCCATGAAGCGGGCTTTAATTAAATTGGACGATCTGGATTGCCCGGCTATTGATCAAAATCTCTCAGAAGTTGGTTCAAAATTACTTCTAGTGGTAAGTGGAAGTCAAATTTCCCTGGTCTTCACAGAGGAGTTCACAATTTCACTGATCAGAGGTTGTAATCAAGTACGTAGTTTCATGGGAAAGAGGTGTGCAAGTGGTGTGTAGTTGTCAATGTCTACATACCTTGTAGTATATTTTCATTGGTTTTGATTTTGTTCGTATGTACCAATAGAAGTTTTGGTCATCAATACTTTATGAACACTTTGTGTCTTGTGTGTAATACCATCATCAAAATGAAGTTTTGACATTGCCTTGTGACCATGGTGAAGCGTGGCCTGCCACCATCAACTTCTACTCTTGTCTAGATGATTCTAACCTTTTCTCCTCATGAATATTAAGAATATTCTAGAATGTCAGTGCTGATTTTCAACAGAGGAGTCCTACCATGTGCAAGGGAATCTTTATGCCCAGCAAGCAGTTCGTGTCCTTAGTTCACCACTCAGCTCTCACTCGCTCTCGGAAAAAAAATGATGGCTTCGCGGAATTGTTTCCCCCGGACCGGAGCCTTTCGCTGGGTCTTATTTTTGAGGGGAGGGGGGTGGGGGCGGGCTGGGGAGGGTATGGCTGGGGGGGGCTGAACAACGGATTTCCACGTAAAAACCCTAGCCACAAATCCCAATCGGTACGATTTGACTTTTGTTGTACCTGCCATCTTTTACCTCCGTGTGCGGGTGGCGGGTGCCGGTCTGTTTTGTTGTCTGCTCCCTTTTCTTGTGTTTCGAGAGACATACAAAAGTCAAACCCGATGGGATTTGTGGCAGGGTTTACGAATCGTTTTCTCAAAATAAGCCAGAAAGTCCGGTCGGAAACATGAAGGCCTCATTTTTTTCCGAGACGAGGAGCCGAGGATGAACTAAGGACAAACTGCTTGCTGGGCATAAAGATTCCCTTGCACATGGTAGGACTCCTCTGTTGAAAATCAGCACTGACATTCTAGAATATTCTTAATATTCATGAGGAGAAAAGGTTAGAATCATCTAGACAAGAGTAGAAGTTGATGGTGGCAGGCCACGCTTCACCATGGTCACAAGGCAATGTCAAAACTTCATTTTGATGATGGTATTACACACAAGACACAAAGTGTTCATAAAGTATTGATGACCAAAACTTCTATTGGTACATACGAACAAAATCAAAACCAATGAAAATATACTACAAGGTATGTAGACATTGACAACTACACACCACTTGCACACCTCTTTCCCATGAAACTACGTACTTGATTACAACCTCTGATCAGTGAAATTGTGAACTCCTCTGTGAAGACCAGGGAAATTTGACTTCCACTTACCACTAGAAGTAATTTTGAACCAACTTCTGAGAGATTTTGATCAATAGCCGGGCAATCCAGATCGTCCAATTTAATTAAAGCCCGCTTCATGGATCCTTATGAAACAACCGGGGTTGACTGCATGAATCTCCATGGCCTCATGGCTTGTTTTCCACTTCCTTCCATACGTGGTGCCATCACGGTGACAGCACAAATACAAATAAACAAAATAGTAAGAATCATAACAGACAAACTCACCTGAGTACAAAACTATAATTATCCCATAAAATTTTTTTATTTTTTTTTGTCCGTCGTACTAATTCACTTAAAAATCTGTTAAAATCGCCAAAACATAGTGATCCTCATCAGCTTCCTGTTTTTATCAATCACATAAAGGCAATATTTCTTCGTCTTCACGAAGGTCACTCTCTATTCTCATCTACGGCTAAGCTAATTCATCAAGGATTCTCTTGACACAAAGCAACACAAAAAGAAGATATCCAAAACCTGATACCCCATTACCCGGCACATCAAAATCTTTCTTATCTGCTAGGTAGTTTTATGCTTTCAATAATGAAATCAGACCATTTAAACTGCATATCATGTAAATTTACCACTCATCTCAAAAGCTCAAATAAATAACAAGAGGAAGGTTTCATTTTTTGAATTATATTCTGTAACAATAACTATCTCAAAAGACATGAGAATTACTTTATTGGTTCTGATTTGTATTATATATGAACCCTTTCAGTGTTTTGTGTTTAATCTCGTGGAGAAGATATTGGATCATAAATGATGTGTATATTATTAAATGGTCTACAATCAATACCTAACCATTATAAATATCTAGGTGAGGAATTCCACTCAAGAGTAGAGTTATTATTGATCCCAACACATCGAAAACATAATTATCTTCTAAATAATGCTCAAATTTAGTCCTACAAACAAAGATATTGAATACGTACCCTCACGTTGGTCACATGCACTTGCAGGTTTTGAACCATGGAACATATTCTTTATCTTTCTAATACAGAATAAGCCATCAACGACATTCCGCCTGTAAAATTACACACATCCGCTCCGCTGGTGCGATAGTCTTTAAAAAATTTTAATAGACGATAATTTAATGTATGTCCACTTCTAGACGTCTTGTACGTTGCTCCTACGATCCGAAATGCTTTTCTGATGTCTCTTCCGCCCGTACCCTGGACATCTTTGCGCGCTTTATTACTCTATGTAGGCTGTCGGAACACAAAATGGGTTTATTTGACTTCGCAATCACTCTACAACAAAAAAGCCTCTGATGTACCGTTTGTTTGCGTTGGTTGTCCGCGCTCCCCGTGTGTGTTTCTCCCTATCTGTCTCTCACAGACAACCCTACGAATCAGGAAAATAAAATTTTCGTCAAAATTGTACTGAGCAATCTTCAACTTTGCACAATTAGTCTTCAGTCTAAGTTCGTTATTACCATGCCGGGCCGGCTGGTGTTCAATATCGTATCAGAGTGATTTACCTTCCCGTTGGGCCTTACACAGACACACAAGTGATTAATAATCATTGAGTGTTTCTTCCCTTCCTCTGTACATTTTGGTCATCTGTCACTCTTCCGCACGTGTTCGTTTGGCCCTTTTCATGCGGTGCTTGCGACCCGTGGTCTATTCTTTGCGGCTTTTTCTCTTGATATTCCTTGCCGCCCTTTCGCAATCTCGTGTAAGAGAAGTCCGCCTTGCACTCTTAACTATACGGCGAAAATACTCATGCGCATACTCTTGTTGTTCACAGCGTTGATTACTTTTTAACGGATTTTCTTTTTTCTTTTCAAGTTCTTCTCACGTGCTTTTTAAACGTGCTTCTTTTCAGTCTTTTCGAGCTTGTCCCGCACACGAGTTAAAACCTGTTGCGCCATCTGTCCCATCCAACTATATTAACTCTCCAGACCTTCCGGCCAGATTAGACGTGTTCTGTCGCCTTGCCCACAATTGCTGTAGCACTTTTTTTTTTTCGTGCCGTCCCTCCAACCACCTTGTGGGGGCCGGATTGTGGTCTGAATGCACCATGCGCAAGCCCCGCCCCTCTAGCTTTTGATCTTGTCTCGCCTGCGCCTTCTCAGTGCGGGTTCACTTACGCCTCTAGTACACCAACTTTAGATGTTAACAAACGGTATCATTAACGCGCTTCACACTCAATCAAGAATTTCAATCTCCTATCCCTTTGATCCATCTTTTAGGCTCCCTTTACTTGCCGTCCGTATGCCTTGCTCATTCCCTTCTCGCCTCTTTTTCTTTTGTCTTCTTTTTGCGTTCATATTCCTTCAAAGCCCGGCTGTCTTTCTCCACCAGTCATGCACACCTCATCAGCTTGCTTTTCCACCCCCAACCCGGCTCACTTTTGCTTCCCTTCATTGGGCTTGAGACGACAGCACCTTCACCTGTGCACATTGGTGTCCGTTTGCCCGCACTATTCCTGTTATCCTGTGCTTCCTTTGCCTCCTTTTTCAGTTTGCCATCTTTCACCGTCTCCGTGGTGTTTGTTATGACTTGAAATTCAAACTATCACTTGGTCTCTTATCACAGCTTTGTATTGGCTAATTCAGTGTATCTATGAGGATAACAATTCTTGTCAAATCCCCATCCTGGTCTTTAAATTTCATCTGGTCGCCCGTGCCCGTCTCCCTGCCTGAAGGTTCTTAACGCGCGCTTGGTGTGCGACCCTGTTGGCAGCCCTTTGCGCACCGGTTAACTGGCCGGCCCTTCCTGTGGCTGGAGTTTTTGGCCCGCTTGATACACCGTCTAGGTTATCATAGCTCCAATTATTACATACGAACAAGGCAGGAGACCGCTCCGGCACAACTAAAGAATACTGACCTGTACATTCTGCGTCATGGGATTCTTGGAGTCTTCCAGACACGACGCGTTGGCAACCCCCCAGCTTGCACGAAAAGTTTTGTGCTTTTTGTTTTGTACCACTGAGCAAAACAGCGAAGTCTTGGCCGCTTTCCTACCTGGGCTTTCTCTACTTCGCTAGGCCAATGACGTCTATGTTAGCACATTGCCTTGGAGCAATAAGTGATACACACACAAATAACGGTCAGGCAATTGCCCCATAAAAAGAACCATTCATCTCTTTTGCTGTCCCTACACGGTCCCCTGGTCATTCTGTGGCCTTTGTGCAACCTTGTTCCCCTGTTAAGCCCGTGAATAGTTGTGCCCGGTATTTTCCCCAGTCACCGCTCACTCATGCGCCTCTTAATTTATCAGAGCATGAAGAACATATGACTTCCACGACTATATATGCAGCCACAGCTTTGTTCCCTCATCGGTCGCTCAATCAAAGACAGTCAGCTTGCATGTTGCCAACTTGATCGTAACTGTTCCTGCTCACAGGGCTCGGTATGCCGCCACCCATTCACCCGCCGGATGGTCCCTCAGCCGAGTTCTTATAATTCCACTCCTACCAGACCCAGACGGAAGCCACCAATCCCCGCTCCCCCTGGACTAAGGGACTGATGCAAATGAATAATCTTGCCAACACGCCCGGTGCCGCCGGCAGGTCTCCGTCTATTAGTCTCCAATCTTCCTCCCCCCAACTTGTCTAGGTGTTCCTGGCCTTACAATGTCTGACCCCAATGTTCGGGTCGAATAGATCCAGTTCGTGGCATGCTAGCTGTAGTTTCTAGACTTAGTGCTGCATCACATGGATGTAACTCTATGAGTTTTAGGAATGACGCCCTCCACATTCCTACTATTTCACTCAAAAGAAGTGGGGGTTATTCCTTCTTGTTTGCATAATGCTCTCTGAGTTAATTTAGATTCAGCTGAGACATGTGTATTCTCTGCGAGCCTCCAAGCACTGTTGTGTATGACTAAGGATACAGACACATCTTAACAGCCCCGTTGAACTCAAATTCTGAAGAATCACGATTTGCAACACACAATTATACCCTCTTCCGCGCCGGAGTCGGTGGAGGTCCCCTAAACCGACTATTTGCTTAATTAGGCCTTCATCTTTTCACCCGGTACTTTTCACCGCAATACCACCCTCATCTGTCAGAGGCCAGCCCCGGCTTGTCTTGTTAACACGGGGCAATGATATTTTCCCCAAACCGAAATTTATGTTAACATCTTTAGCTCTCCAATTCTTTTCTCTACTCCATTGTCAACTTCCCTTTAGTTGTGCATATTCTGTTCCATTTTTCCCCCAAGCACTTGAGTTAGCACCATAGCATCAGTGCCCTTCCGGAGCTACATACCTTAATCAATTCCTTTCTCCGCCATCATTGTACTTTCCCCCAATCAAGAATCTTCATTTTATGGTAATCAAGATACGTGTCTCCCAGTTTCCTGTTTGTCCACCCTACACGTTCTGTCCTTCCCTCCCACAGCCATTGTATGTAGATCTAGTATTTGTTCTTCCCATACTTTGAGACCTGTTTGATTGCAATTTTGCACTTGCTGCAAAGCGTCAGAATGTCTTAGAGCGAAATCCTGACTTAATTTTCTTAATCTAGATAGTAAGTTTGACCCTCTTCCAATGTGAAATCTTTATTCAAATCAGTGGACATTTTGATTATTCGCCGCTCGCCGTCATATTATAAATCATCTCTTCATAATTCATTTTCCGTTCTCATAAAGATCCATAATTCATTAGAAATCATATGCCATCCTTCTCCCCCTCATTTGCGTCAAGTCAGTCATAGCCTTTATTCGAGTGGCAGACAAGTCACACCTGCTGCTTATCCATACTCAATCACATATATAACCCCATTTTCCTCATGTAGCTGATCCATCAAGTGGTTATCCGACATCAGTCTCATGAGCGTGAGGATCACATTCTAGTGGTCCTCCCTCAAGGAGACACGATGGCTAAGATAATCCTGCACTTATACATATCCACAAACCCATCAGCAATTGAAGTAGCCGAATAAGAACCGTAACTCATCCAGTATCTACTTCCTTAACTTACAGCATTGTATAGACATGGAGGACGGTTTTTGATGATCACATCACAAAAATCGAAGATATTGTCCTCGCTTCACTATAATCACTAAATTATTTATATGTTACTAGTTTCAAAAAACTGATCATTCATTCGTGTTGTGTACAGCTTTCGATAAGATAGGGATATGTAGTGCATTTATTAATGTTAAGGTGATAAATAAAGAAATACTATTAGAGTATAATTATTCCACGTTGTGAAAAAATAATTTAAAACCTATAGGTAATGCAAAATAGATAAGATCATCGCCCCAGAAAAAGGGGCTTTCTAGTTCTAAAACTGCAACCCCGCCTAAGCTTTGTTCAATCAATTTTTGCAAATGAACAAATTTCAAGAGACCAAAAATGCACCGTTTCCAGATTAATTCGGTGTAGATATAATAATGGCCTTACAGGGTCCCTATCCTCCTAAACAACACGGCAACAGCTTGTTAACCAGTATGTGTAATTTGGACTAGTCGAATAGTAACTGCAATACCATTAGAGATTGATTCCCCTTTTCTGGGCTGGTTTAAGTGGTAATCCTCCTAATCCTCTACACTTCATCTGATCCCCCCTGAACAGACATTTTTTCTTCCCATACGCACTCCTCATTATTCAATTTCTAGAACTTGACCTTCCATGTGTTACCTCTATATCTATTAGTATCGCCTTATTTTTTGACATTCCAGCCGCAGGGTTTCATCGCTGCGTTGTCTGCCTTCCCCCCAGTTCAAGAGCCCATCTGTTTAGAACCGTGAACCTGGGGTTAATTTCTAGATGCTGAAAATATTGTTATTCTTTCCACCTATAATACCGACGCCAGGCATCCCGCCATTGGTGTCACTTCCTTTGTTACATGTCGCTATCCGGCCGATCATTTTTTTATACCCCGACACGCCTGTCTCCTGTGGGCTTGCCTTAGGTAAGTTTTTGCTGCCCAAACATGCCTGAGTACGAGAATTCAGACTGTTTATCCATACCCTTGCAACTGGCCCTCAACCTTCACATTGCATGTACCATGCCTATTTGTAACGAGGCTGATGAGACGATTGCACTTATATCCCTGATCACAGACTTTGTTGTTGATGA
>CM025849.1:8027988-8082256 GCA_003952965.2 Morella rubra
TACTATTTGAGGCGGGAAGGAATCTGACTCTAATTTTTAATGTTTGTGTTATGTGATATATTTAATAAATTAATGAATATGTGTCTAAATATTAATATAAACGTTTACTACAAAATTTATGTTTATTTTGTGGTGGTATGCATATAAATAGTAATATTAGATATAGCTGAAGCTAAGATATTAGGTGCCATTGTCAGACCTATTACAGAATTTTATAATCTTAGCTAGTGGGAGTGGACCTTCATAACACCCACATACACTACCAAACCGTAGGAAATTTTGGTACCTCAACGCTCAACTGAAAATCATACTAATGGATAAAACATAAGAATCTATGAGAGTCGTGCGTGTAAGGGCCTATGACTTTAGCTTGTTCGGTTTTATTTTTGTGTGGTTTGTACTGTCAAGACTCAGCAAACCTATCATTTTTAACAGGTTGTATCCCTCTTATTCCCTCTCTACCTCGATACGTTCATATCAACGAGAGAGTTTCTTATACATTTTTATTTAGTTATACAGAATATCCACCTTCTAATCTTCCAACCACATAATCCTTATCACTTATCCTCCGGACTATCTATCGTGTTACTTCACACTGACCCCGTTCTGCAAACACACACTGTCTTAGCTTTATCATAATGAGGCTGTCGTCGACGATGCAAGATCATGGACTCTTCCTGTTCCGGTTCTTTGGCACTCGGGTTCTTCTTGCGCCGTCCACATAGTGCCATCCGCCGTTTCTTCCTTTGCGTGTAGTGGTCATCCGCTTGTCCATTTGCCCCAATTATCTTCTGGCAACCCACTTCTGTCGACTGGGTGCCGGCCGCCGACTCGACCTCCCAATTTGCCCGACTATAATCTAAGGCTATCGTCAGACCTCACGCGGCGTGCGGCGTCCTGGGATATGGCCCGTAGATTTTTTGTGGGGAGCCCCGCAATATTCGACTTGGCACCCGTTTCCCGGACGCTCATTGTCTGCCATTATGACTTGATTTCGGCGTTCGACGAATTCTGCCGAGGCACACCCCAACCAGCAGCGCAGGAGCTCAGCCTCTTGCGCTCACTGTTAGCTTGCGGGTACAGAGCTTTCCTGTTCTTTAAAAAGTACACTGTTTATCTCGGTTGGTGCAGGGTCGCGGGAAATATTCACATACTTAACCTCCCCAGCACACTCCAATCACGGGTCCGTAGGATATTGCCATCCTAAGGTTTTGGATCCTTCTTAGACGCTCACAGCGCAAAAAAAGAAAGCGCTAGAGAATTAAAAACTCAAGTAGCGGCCTTCGATATTATTTTTTTAACTCTCGCACTAGAACTTATCCTTCTTGGGGATTGCCGCATCTTACGAGCTCGCACTTCGCCGACCTCCTGGCGGGTGCTTGGGCGTAAGAGGGAGTTGGCTCCCGTAAAAAGAAAGTTCGGGGGCCCACACCGGGCGAGACTCCGCTTACCGCATCGTCGCTGTTTCTTATGGGCAAATTCGCCACTCTTGTAACCTATACATTTTTGTAGCGGGCCGGCCGTGCCCTTTGGGGCGCACCTTAGCTTGTTTCGTAATTGTATTCTCCGAATTAATTGGATGCCTTGCTCGCTTTTCACTGCACGTTTGGAATAAACCGACGTAAAGTACAAATGTCATGCCACATAATCTTCTAGTGAACACTACGGACCACCCATCGCAGGTCACGACATCTTAGACGCGTCAACCACTCTACTCCCCTACTGAAAATTGTTATAAAGTGTGCGGGGAGTATTGTTTAATCGGACTCACGCACCGCTCTCGCATAACACACACTCGTGCGAGCACACTCTGCAGCCAGGCGTGCAGCGTGAGGCACAGGAGAGTCGCGCCGGAGAGACTCGAAGAGCACAGACCTAGGAGAGGGATATAGTCTCCAGCGAGATGCTATCGCGAAGAGTAGGGAGCTGGATTATCGGTACGTTGTCCCTCCACCAGCGGCCATCAGAGAAGCTCTCTCTTGAAGTGAGTCGATACAGGCACGGCGATGGGAGACGGAGGTACGCAATACAGGCCCGTCGCACCTCCCCGAGGTGGAGCAGTCGTGCTTGTGCGCGCCGACACTCTGATGAGAGGTGGGACCGCCGTCTAGACGGAGTCACCACTCACTCGACAGCTCGTGACCTAGTCCGATAAAGTGCATGACTGCCCCCCGCAGGCACGCGAATTCCACGGGTTCATCTTCTCACGATGGGTTGGCCAGAACCTCGGGTGCACCATGTTGCCCATCGTTGCAACCCCCCCCATCACGCACATTTCTAGTATGTCATGCCCCTGTGCCATAGTTCCTTTGCACACCCCACACGATCATTTACCCAGGCCCTTGCTTTTTCAATCATGGCATTATTCGGGTGATTAAACATCCGTGCTAGAACACCAACTTTTCGCGTAAGCCAACAGACAACACTTTTTCAAACCTCCTCGGACACCCAAAATGTAACTTAGGTCGCTGTCCTTACAAATCAACACATTTTTGGACTGCTGGGGGCTGGAAACCAGTCTCTTCAGCCAACCCTCTTCCGGTTGGTTACGCCGCGTTTTCGCCCCCGCACCCCGATTTTTTATTAACCCGACTCCCCGTAAAAATTTCCTGGGCTCCCTATCACTGCGAAGTTGAACACAGCAGGCTCTGCCTCCCTTTCTCTGAATGTGCCCACGATTAAATATGCTTAGAACCCGACAGAAAGAACTCACATAAGTTAAAGATGTTCAAATTTGTGCTAATTAACAAGAAAGATGAAGCATTTACAGACAATCCATTATAGGTTCTAAGTCAATTGCAGAAAAAACTAGATTCATCTTCATTGAGGCCCAACCAGTTCGCAACATGCCTTCGTGGATAGAAAATATGTAAAAAATGACATAAACAAAACAAAGCAGGAACTATGACTCCTTAAAGTACAATGATCACAATTCTCAAACAAGAAAACAAATGCCATGGTAGAGGTGAACCATATGCAAACAGGTCAGAAAGAGACAAAAAAATAGAAACGATGGACAACGGGTCCTACCATAAGCCCGCCAAAAAATCCCTCAATTACAACCCGGTTCCAGCTATCGAAGTACGAATGAATTGAAAACCCTGCCTTTGCTATTAGCCCAGCAGAAGTGATTGCCATGACGAGGAAATAAAAGATAAACCCAGTCAAGCTTGTGAATCCCAAAATTCCAGCAATGACCCCTCCAATGATAGACAGAAAAGTCCGGCTGCAGAAAAAGCTAAAAGCTTAGGTACTACCTAAAAGCACAATACATAAAAAAGACTCTGTGTCATATTTTGTTGCATTATCCAGCATTCTATGGCACCAAAGTCAAATAAGTTCAGGTATATTAAACAATCCATGTATCGTTTAGGGTTGCCTATGATGCTGTATGTTGACCTACCTGAAAGGTAATTTTGAACTTGTCGGACATCACAAAAAAATACACTAATGCATTAATGAACACAAGTTGCAATGGTATGAAAAGCCTTCAGGGATTTAAGTAACTTAAATAACCCAGAAATACCAAATAAGGCATTTGCTTTCCATCTCTCTTTCTCTGCCATAGTAATACACAAGAACTCCCCCACCCCTGTAATATATGGTCTGAGGGAACGGCGGATGGTGTCTTCCATAGTTACCTAAACTATGAAGCATATGGCAATTAGAGTAGCTCCATGAGCTAATAGGTTGTCAAAACAAACCTGTAATATATAGTCTTCATGTTACTTTGCAGCTTCTCAGCATTGAAGGTTGGAATATCATTCATAGGATCATTTGATTTCTTTTCCATTGCACTGGAATCACTATGTCCCCCCATACCTTCCAGTCTGCAATATGATAAAAATTCCTGATAACAGAGAGACAAAAATAAATGGGCTATTTGTGCTTATATAAAAACCTTCAACCAACTTTTGAGGATTCTTAATACAGTACTGAAGTAACTAAGAATGGTCTATAAGGCTCGCAGTCATAACAGAAGACCTTAATAGTCATGAAGAACTCGTAACTACACATAAACGAAAAAGTTTTTCTTTTTTTTTTCATTTTTTTTTAATGAAAGATGACATTACCTCCTAGCTTTATTGATAGTTCTCATTTGTGTTGGAAGAATACTGTAGTTACATCACAAGAGTCGCCTTATCCATAATTAACAACAAAATCAAACAGTAAATAGATTTGATGTTAAATCTTCAAAAGGAGACAGAGAAGAGCGCAAATATTAACACATCCTAGGTTGCAGCATGTTTCAAAGATGTACTAGAAAACCATATTCTTTATGATCATCATTTTGGATTAAGTGGGAAATCCAAGTCTTTTTTGTTTAAATAGATGAACAGTACCTAACCAGCTAACCTGGGGTGTTCATATTGATTGTAATCCATCACCCTAATTAGCCCAGTTTTATGCTGCCCATGCACTATTTAACATGCCAAAACACTAGACAGAACCCAAAAGGAAAAACTCTACTTAGCCCACTCCCATTTAATCCTCACTTGAATGCTACAGTCCCAAAACCACTTCCCAATATACATCCTCCACAACTATTGAATTAATCCCAGCCAAACAGGTATTGATTCAAAATACCCAAAACCTCAAATTTCTCAGCTTTATTTAAGTAATTCTTTCACACATATTTCAAGGACGACAAGATCACCAGCATTTTAGCTTTACAATGACTCAAACGACCAACTAAAGAATACACAAACTACAAGTAAACGAGTTTGATACATAACAGCGAATGCTATCAGATCTGTGAATTGAGAAAGTGTTCCAAAACGAAATAATTCATCAAGAACAACGATTATTCAGCGTCAACAACAGAGATAGAAGACGAAAACCAAAACATGTACCTTTACGGTGACTGGAGATCGGAGACCGAATCACTTTCTGGGCTCTTGAGCGACAGGACTTATTGTCTGGACTTCGATATATGTTTTCACTTCAATAGTTCAATTTGCATTTTCATAGCTGAGTCTTTCTAAAATTACATTAAAACCCCTTGACGTTTTAAAACTATACTAACAACCCGTATTCCTTTCCGTGTTGACGGCGTTAATTCGTAACCTTTAATTTCCAGTTATACCCTTAGATCTTCGTTGTCCTCAATAGCTCAATGCCTTTCTCCTGAAACCCTAAAAGCCTTTTATTGATTCCTCAGATCTTAATATCATGCAGGACGTTCAGGTACGTTCCAAGCCAAAAAGGCACAAAAAAAAAAATTATGTTTTTTATTTCTTTGTTACATAATTCTATGGTTTTTTTTTTCCTGTCAAATTTAGGTCATTGAATTCAAGAACTTGATTCAGCGAAGCTAGGGTTTAGGGTTTTGGTTCTTTTATAATGTACTTAAAAGAGGGGTGTTCCTTATTGTTGAAAGTACACAAGCCTTCAATCCCATTTGTGCTAAACACAAGCCCAATTCTCAATCCCCCTAAACCCCAAGCTGAACAAAAACAGTGTCTTCTCAGAGAAAGCGACGTCGTAACCAGATTGAAATGCGAGGGTGACATCGTTTCGGCCTTGGAGTACTTCAAGTCCATTGCCAATTCAGGTGCCTTCAAGCACACCCCATTAACGTACGAAACCATGATCGAGAAACTCGGACAGGAAAAGAATCAAACCGATGCTGTGCAATATTTATTGCACCAAATGAAGTTGGACGGAATTGGTTGCTCCGAGGACTTGTTTGTGAGTGTGATAAAAGCTTATCGGCGAGCTGGGTTGGCCGAGCAAGCCTTGAAAACGTTTTATAGGATAAGGGAATTCAGGTGCGAACCGACTGTGAAAATTTACAATCATGTGTTGGATTCCTTGCTTAGTGAGAACAGGTTTCGGATGATTAATCCAATATATAGTAACATGAAGAGAGATGGAATGGAGCCAAATGTGTTTACATACAACATTCTTCTGAAGGCATTGTGTAAGAATGATAGGGTCGATGGTGCATGCAAGTTGCTCGAGGAAATGTCAAAAAAGGGGTGCTCTCCAGATGCAGTGAGCTATACGACCATAGTGTCAGCATTGTGTGTGGCTGGTAAGGTGGAAGAAGCAAGGGAGCTCATAAGGAGGTTTGAACCCGTTGTGTCAATTTATAATGCTTTGATAAGTGGGCTATGCAGAGAATACAAGTTTGAGGAGGTTTTCAAGTTGTTAGTCGAGATGTTGGACAAAGGGATTGATCCTAATGTTATCACCTACTCAGCGGTGATTAGTTCTCTCTGTGATGTGGCAAAGGTTGAGTTGGCTCTTGCTGTGTTGGCCCAGATGTTTAGCAGAGGATGTAGTCCCAATATTTACACATTTACTTCCTTAACAAAGGGGTATTTCTATAGAGCCAGACAGTGCGAAGGTATTGAAATGTGGAACCGAATGATTACAGAAGGATTTGTACCCAATGTTGCTGCATACAATAACCTAATACGTGGTCTTTGCTCCTGTGGAAATATGAGTAAATCTGTAACTGTTTGCGATGAAATGGAGGGAAATGGCTGTTCTCCAAATGTGATTACATATAGCACTCTCATTGATGGCTTTGCAAAAGCAGGGAACTTGGTTGGTGCATCTGTGACATGGAACAAGATGATTACTCGGGGTTGTCATCCTAATGTTGTGGCATATACCTGCATGGTGGATGTCCTTTCTAGGAATTCTATGTTTAACCAGGCTCATTGTCTGATAGAGAATATGATTACTGAAGCTTGTCCCCCAAATACGGTTACATTTAATGCTTTTATCAAAGGCTTATGTGGCAATGGAAGACTAGACTGGGCTCTAAGTGTGCTTGATCAGATGGAGAGATATGGGTGTTTTCCTAACATCACAACTTATAATGAGCTATTGGATGGTCTTTTTAAGGGAAAGAGATTCAGAGAGGCTTTTGGACTTGTTAGGGAGCTAAAAGCAAAGAAGATTGGGCTGAATTTAGTTACTTGTAATACCCTTATGTGTGGGTTTTGTCATGCTGGTATGCCTCAGGACACTTTGCAGCTTTTTGGGAAAATGCTGGTTGGAGGAATAAAGCCTGATGCCATCTCATATAATGTAATAATTTATGCCTACTGTAAGCAGGGGAAGGTTAAATCTGCTATCCAACTTTTTGACAGAAAGAGTGCAGCAGAAGAGTGGCACCCGGACATAGTAGGATACACTACTCTTATATGGGGGATCTCTAGTTGGATAGGTGATGAAGAAGCCAATTTTTATCTTCAGAAGATGGTAAATGAAGGGATCTACCCCAACCTCACCACCTGGAACATATTAGTCCACTGTTTATTTAGCAACTTAAGTCACATAGAGCCGATCCACATTCTTGATGATATCCTGGGTGACGGATAAAAAACACAAATTTGGTGTTTTTTCTGAAAGTGAATATTACAGGCCAAAACATCACTCAAATGAAACAGATGTTCAAAATGACTGAATAGACGTATTGTTGTTGATCTTCTTGGACCTATTTTAGATCCTACCAGCATCCATTGGACAACTAGAGAGGCACAGGCAGTTGAGAGTCTTCACTCTCCGTGTGTGGTTTTGATAATGTCAAAATGTCAAGCACTCATCCTCTAATGACTGGTAATCGTGTTTTTTCTCTCTCCCATGGCCTTTTGTTGGGTTGAGCAGAATTGAAGATACGTTGGGGGGGGGGGGGGGGGGGGGGGGGTTGTTGCATTTGCACGTACACCTTGAATCTTGAAGGAATTGTGAGAAACTGCCAATTCCATCTTTACCAGTTTGCCCATTAGAGAAAATTCATGCAGTCAACCCCGGTTGTTTCATAAGGATCCATGAAGCGGGCTTTAATTAAATTGGACGATCTGGATTGCCCGGCTATTGATCAAAATCTCTCAGAAGTTGGTTCAAAATTACTTCTAGTGGTAAGTGGAAGTCAAATTTCCCTGGTCTTCACAGAGGAGTTCACAATTTCACTGATCAGAGGTTGTAATCAAGTACGTAGTTTCATGGGAAAGAGGTGTGCAAGTGGTGTGTAGTTGTCAATGTCTACATACCTTGTAGTATATTTTCATTGGTTTTGATTTTGTTCGTATGTACCAATAGAAGTTTTGGTCATCAATACTTTATGAACACTTTGTGTCTTGTGTGTAATACCATCATCAAAATGAAGTTTTGACATTGCCTTGTGACCATGGTGAAGCGTGGCCTGCCACCATCAACTTCTACTCTTGTCTAGATGATTCTAACCTTTTCTCCTCATGAATATTAAGAATATTCTAGAATGTCAGTGCTGATTTTCAACAGAGGAGTCCTACCATGTGCAAGGGAATCTTTATGCCCAGCAAGCAGTTTGTCCTTAGTTCATCCTCGGCTCCTCGTCTCGGAAAAAAATGAGGCCTTCATGTTTCCGACCGGACTTTCTGGCTTATTTTGAGAAAACGATTCGTAAACCCTGCCACAAATCCCATCGGGTTTGACTTTTGTCAGTGCATGCTGATATAGCAATGCACGAATAGGTAGCTGCTGATTGGCTCGATTCAACAGCCGAAAAGACCTGCAACAAGCTGGCAGCATCCGCATGCATATATGCTAGCACACACATGGCCCCGCAAAAGAGCAAAAGGGTTCTATGAATGACTTTTGCTTATCCAAGGTTTGAGTCGATGGTCAAAGTTTAGGCTGACCATTCCTTTCTCGACTTGGAGACTGGGATTTTTTTGTTTCAACCTGCCGAGCCCACTCTGAAACAGCCGCCCATCTGTTTCTGGACTGTCCCCTGGCCCGGATTGCATGGCGTGAATCACCACATATATATATAAACGAAATTTAATGTTTTACGAAATAATAATAGCACAGAACGACAAGTTTATAATTGTACATTAACTGGTTTTACTGGTCAATTAAAATATTGGTGGGATAGATATTTAAATGATGATGAACGTAATACTATTCAAGAGGCAATAAAAAGAGATGCTGATAACAATCCTGTCTTTAGTAATGGTCAACAAATACTTGATTTTGTTAATACCTTATTATAAACTATTACCAAAAATTTTATCGGTGATTCAGGAATATATAAAGAACTTTCTTCTGATTTTCTGCTAAATCTTAAATGTCTTACTATGGCTGATTTTCGCTGGTATAAAGATGTATTTTTATCAAAAGTATTGTTGCGAGATGATTGTAATCAAGCTTATTGGAAAGAAAAGCTAATAGCAGGTTTATCTTATTATTTTGCTCAAAAGGTTCGTATTAACTTAGCTAATGATCAAGGTGTTATTTTGTATGATCAATATACTTATGGTGAAATGATAAATATTATTAATCGAACTGGTTTGTTAATTTGCAATGATTTAAAATTAAATAAAACTTTAGAAATAGAGAAAAAACAAACTCGTAAAGAATTAGGCTTTTTCTGTGAACAATATGGTTATTCTGTTCCTTTACCCCCCTCAAAAGATAAAAAAATCATAAATATTACTCTTCAAAACCTTACTACAAATCTAAACATAAACATAAATTAAAACCATATAAGAAATATTTTCCAGTTCATACGGAACCTAAACATAAATCTAAGAAAAAAGATATTACTTGTTGGAAATGTGGAAAAACAGGTCATTTTGCTAATAAATGTTATGTTAAAAAACAAATAAAAGAATTAGATGTTTCTCCTGAAATTAAAGCACAATTATGTAAAATATTTCTTAATACAAATTCTTCTCAAACACCTGTATCAGATAATAATTCTTCAACCACTTCTGAATACGCAAATTCTTCTTCTGATAATGATAGAATTCAACTTTGCAACTATTTTGAAGAAAATTGTACCTGTAAAAAAAAAAAAATCTGTGTTGTCACAATCTGATCAATTATTATTAGAAATTATTTCAAAAATCCAAGACCCTAGTTTACAGCAAACCTATCTTTTAAAAATGAGAGAATTAGAAATGCATAATAATAATACTTTTGTTCCTTCTAGTTCTTCTTTTCAGTCCACAATATACTACCCGATACTCATTATGATTATAGCAAAATATTAGCTCGCTTTTCTTCTTCAAATATTCAACCTCCTACTACACAAGACTTACATAGATAAATTCAAATACTTAAACAAGAAATTAAACAATTACAAAATACACAAACAAATTTTACAAAAATTACTGATCATTTGCTCACTGAAATTTGTTTACTTAAAACCCAAAATAAACAACCATTACAAATAGCTTATTTACTTACTTCTTCGAAATCTTTTCCTATTATACCATCTGACTCATTTTTGAATTTTTGATAAAATTATTTTTCAAAAATGGTATTCCGAAATAACCATTTGTATTAAAGATTATTCTTTTACTACTATTGCTTTAATAGACTCTGGTGCTAATTTAAATTGCATTCAAAAGGTTTAATTGATTCTAAATATTTTGAAAAATCAAAAGAAAAATTATCTCAAGCTGATGGTCAAAAGATGATATTAAATTATAAAATTCCTAATGTTCATATTTGTAATAATGGATTTTGTTTTCAAACTACCTTTGTATAGTTAAAAATTTAACTTCTAAAGTAATATTAGGAAATCCTTTTTATCTCTACTTTATCCTTTTATTGTTACTGAAGAAGGAATAACTTCAAAAGTTTTAGGTCATGAAGTTACTTTTAAATTTTATTACCCTCCTTTACTCGAGATATTCAAGCTTTAAAAAATATTTCTATATCTAAAGAAATTAATATTTTAAATCAAACAAAAATAAATCGAAAAAGAAAACATTTACAATTTTTACAACAAGAAATTATATATCATCAAATAGAAGACCAGCTTAAAATAGTAAACTACAACAAGAAATACAGCAATATCAGCAAACCCTAGAAAAAACCATTTGTTCTTCTGTCCCTAATGCTTTTTGGAATAGAAAACAGCATATCATTACTCTTCCTTATGAACGCAGATTTTCTGAAAAGAATATACCTACAAAAGCTCGACCAATACAAATGAATCAAGAATATTTAGAAATCTGTAAAAAAGAAATTCAATCTTTATTAGAAAAAGGTTTAATACGACCATCTAAATCTCCATGGTCATGTGCTGCTTTTTATGTAATGAATAATGCTGAAAAAGAACAGGGTGTTCCTCAACTTGTTATTAACTACAAACCTTTAAATTAAGCTTTAAGATGGATAAGATATCCTCTTCCGAATAAAAAAGATTTACTTAATAGATTACATAATGCTTGCATATTTTCTAAATTTGATATGAAATCTGGATATTATCAAATACAAGTCGCTGAACAAGATAGATATAAAACCGCTTTTACTGTTCCTTTTGGTCATTTTGAATGAAATGTCATGCCTTTTGGTTTAAAAAATGCCCCTTCTGAATTTCAAAATATTATGAATGATATATTTACTCCTATACTTCTTTTGCTTTAGTCTATATTGATGATGTCTTAATTTTTTCTAAATCAATAAAACAACATTGGTATCATTTGCATAAATTTCAGAAAATCATTGAACAAAATGGTCTTGTTGTTTGTCAGAAACAATAATCATTATCTTGAACAGTAACTGAATAGTAACTATCGGCAGCTTTATTCTGACATTTGCAAAATGACAATGGTATCCTTCATGTCATGTAATTATCCGTCAAATGAACGTTGCAGGGCTTCTATTTCTTCAATGGAAAGTTCCAACTCATAGCCAGCATAAGGATCTTGAGAATTTTCTTCATATTGAGAATTGATATCTTGGAATGAACTGGGGGCAGCAGTATCTTCTACGGTATCTTCTTCAGATAATTGAGACAAAACTTCTAACAATTCCTTTTTATAATCATCTCGAGATGGGCCGCAGTGAGTTTGGCTTGAATCTGGCTTTTTTGAGAAATGAATTGGGGATGTTTGGCTATGTGATGTTTGGCTTGGGCAATGGAGTTGATGATATTATCACAGGTAAAAACAGACCACCATTTCACAAAAAATTTCTTTGAAAGGATTTTGGCAGTATTTTCGTGGGTAAAAACAAACTTCCAACATAGTATCCAAGGAAAGAGGTTGAATGGAATGAAAAAGCGAAGGAGAATGGGGATATTTTTGCAAAGAGACAGAGTGAAAAACGAAGCCACTTCTCTCTACTTCCTAATTTCCTCAAAATCATCTCTGTTTCCTCTTTTCTCACTTCTTCACTTACCAGACTCTCTTTCCTAAATATCCAACTACCTTTCTTCATTCTCTGTTTACTCTTGCAATCCTTTGGTCTTCCTGCAATATCAAGTTTCCAGTTTTCAAGTTTTTCAAGTTCATCTTGTACGTGTGCTTTTATTATTGTACTTTGTAAAAGTTGAATATTATTTCAATATGAGTCAAGATCTTTCAACGAATAGTGAATTTAGAAAATCCAATATTAGAAGGATCATACTTGCACTGGGTTCTTTCAAATTCAACGGATTTGGTATCCTGCGAAATATGCTGATAAAATTCTTGTGTAAACATGGGATTACGTGGAACATAATTCCACCTTGGTGGTAATATTTGGGAGGCTGTTTGGTATGGATCAGGAATTGTATGATATGGGTCTTCTACAAAGCACTCATGTCTAATATAGGTTTTGGATATTAATGGAGTATTAGGTAAAGGAGTAGCAGATGATGCACTGGAGATGATTGAACCTTTTGACTGAAAGTAGAATTCATATTTGGAAGAGGAGGAGGGACACATGGTCTGATATTGGTGGTATTTGGCTTATTTGGCTTAAAACATTAAATTGATTATTAATTGGAATTGATCCTGGATGAGGTCTAGGAGTAGCTCCACGAAAAGGAATAGGAGGTAATGGAGGAAAAGTATTATCTGAGGGAGAAAAAGTAGAATTTTTATTTTTATTTGAAGATGATAAAGAACTCATTTTCCGTGTAGAAATTCACGAGTTAAAAAATCAGGTATGGAATTATTAGAACCTTTAATATATTCAATATCGAAATCAAAAATAGAAAGGATTGCTTGCCATCGGGCAAAAGATGTTTGGAAGCAAGATTTTTGACATCTTTAATAAAATATCTTTAGCAGATTGACAATCAACACGAATTAAAAATTTTTGATTTAATAAATCATCTTGAAATTTTGAAATACAAAGAACAATTGCTAGTACTTCTTGCTTAACAGTGCTATATTTTTGTTGAGTTGTATTCCATGCATGAGAATGATAGCTTACTATTTGCTCTTTAGCAGAGTCATGCATGTGTTGCTTTAATATGCCACCATAACCAAGATTTGATGTATCGGTTTCTACTATTTTGAATGCATGAGGGGATGCATTGCTAAGCATGGTAAATGTTTAACATGCATTCTCAGCTATAAAACATTCTACATTTGCTTTTAATACTGATTATGCAATAAAAACCATTGAACAATTAATACCAATTGGCAAAGAATATGAAACTATTCATTTAATAAAATCTAATATGATTCAAAAACATATAACACAAGGCTTTAAATATATGCATATGGGTTTAGTTCAGATAGCAGCAACCCCTTTAACGCGTCAAGGTTTAAATGCTTCTGTTCTTTTATGCTTAAGAGATGGTCGACACAATCAATTTTCAAATTCTTTACTTGGAATAGTTGAATCTTCTTTACATCAAGGTCCTATATATTTTAATTGTTATCCTTGTTTTCCTCTTTCTTTATCCGATCCTACTATTTTACATTCTTTAATATTAAATATTAAATCCATGGTCATGATATGATGGAAGGTGCTCAATATCTTGCCATTATATATCGACTCATTATAAATTAATGAAGACAACTCTTGATCCTAGATCTAAGGTTCGTCCTCATTCTGGTGAAACTTTACTTTTAACTACTAGTAATGAATTCTCAAATATTACAATTCCTCGTGTGATCAAATGTGATGATGTTATTTTACCTGATCATTGGAAATTACCATTAATAGTACCTCCTCCTAAAAAAGAAAATTAACAGATTGAATATTTTACTCAACATACAGATGGATCTGTTACTTTATCTTTTAATAAAGATAATACGAATACTTTATCAAATAGATTTTCTTCGGTATCCTCTTTATCTCCTTCTACAAGTTCTCGAAACTTTAAATCTGCTTTAAATTCTTTTCGTGCAAGTACTTCTTCAATACCACCCTATATACCACCTTTTATTCCTCCAAACACTGTTAAATCTGATAATTCTGTACAAATCCCTATCTATGATAATCAGATTGAACCTCCTAATAAGACTTCTCCTACGCAATCTAAAATAATATCTTTAAAACGATCTCATTCTATTCATGTTTTACAAAATAATTTTGTTCTTAATAAAGATATTTTACGAAAAGATTTTGAGTCCTTGGAAAATATTAAGAAAAGATTTTGGTTCTTTGATACTTATGATAAAATAGACCAAGCTTATATACGTAGTGTTTATTATACTCATTGAACTACAGTATAACAACATATACCTTTATTTTCATATTTTGAACAATATTTACCTACTTTAAATGTTCTTACTAAAGAAATACCATGGCTTACTACTAATAGTCAACAGATTTATGAATTTTATCCTCTTAAAACTACCATTAGTATAGATCATCAAGCGAAACAATATTTTGCAACTCCCTATAAAGTCAATGCTTTAAATAATAATGATAAAAACTTTGATAATATTATTCAACAAAATAATTATACAAATGTTTATTTACAAAAACTTGGTATTCATTTAACCAAACTTGAATCTTTAATAAAACCATCTGCTCCCGTTAAAACCTCTAAACCTCAACCTATGTTTATTCCTCATGAATTGCCACCATGCCTCCTTTGAATGCAGTCAACGCTACTACAGAAAAATTAGATAAAATTAATGAATTGCTTGCTAAATTATCAATAAATGAAAAGAATAAAACTACTGCTTCTTCTTCTTCTTCTAAAATACAAGTTTTAAATCAGTCCAGTACATCTTCTAGTCCTATTACTTCTGATTCTGAAACTGATACTCCTGATCTTGATATACAAAAATTAGAATCTCAATTTCAAGAAGACTTAAATCTTAATAAAATACATCGCTCCAAAAATAAGAAAAATGAATCTAAATATTATCATTTAATACTAGAAATTATTATCCTCGACCTACACACACACATATATATATATATATATATATATATATATATATATAGCCTCTCAATGTGTTAGTATCATTACTGGATTTTGGTCATAATTACCCTATCCTTGTGCACAAACATTTGACGGAATTGATGGAGAAAACTTATCGTCTAAAAGAAAATGACTGTAATGCGTCTTAAAGTATTCATCCATCGCCTTTTCTTCTGAATCATAACATTTCCACCAACAACTTTGTTACGAAATTTCTCGGTACAAGGTTTGATCATATATAACCATTGGCTGTAGAGTATATATATCAAACAGCTTTCTTCTGTTCAACATTTTCGTTACAGATTTCGAAATTTCTGTAAGAAGCAATTGCACGTGGATAAGCAAATTCATAAAATACATTAAATGAGATTTAATAATTAGATCCTCTCTAATTTTTTGTCCGAATTGGACATTCCAATTTAGAGAGAAAGACAAGTTCTACACCATTCAATATTATCCGTATTAATTATTGCGTAGCATATATTATGTATTTCTCTCTTAGTTTTGAGAAATGATCTAATTCGGACAAAAGATTGGAGAGGATTCTCCGTATGTACCCTTAGATTCTCGAATTTTATGTCTCACGTGTTGGCTTCTAGAAATTGTAGAATGCAGGAGATTCCAAAAATCAAGAAGGAAAGCAAAAAATATCAACATGGAAATAATAGTGTCAGTGCCGAGGCTATGGCATATATTGCGTGATTCTAGTGTGCACCAACCTCAGGTTGAATTAATTAATTAATTAACCCAATTTTAAAGACAATGCTCTGGCGAAGTGATTGGATTAGGAGTCTCAGCAATTCCAGGCAAACTTGATCATATATACACAAAACATCTTTGTGTCATATTTATTTCTATCTTTGCAAAGGTCATATAGTTTAGATACAGTTACGCATAATTTAAACAAAGTTACATGAAAATTGGACCAACGCTTTAAGAAGTCTGTAAATGAGATCTGGCAATACGACCATTAGCTCCCTTTGGATAGAAACCGCCGGGGACATGCTCGTTACCTCCCCCATATACAATCCTCAGTATCTCCTCTGGAGTCCGATCATATGCAACCGAGTCTGCGTCTCCGGCAAGCACGTTGCCCTTAGACCGTCCCTCGGCACCCAAGGATGGGGGAACGACCAGGCCTTCATCCTTCAAACCTGCGTGTCCCAACCTATCCCTCAGTGCTGAAAAGCGATTAGTGAACTCCGCCACCGTTATGCCATAGGGAGGCACCTTCGTCCTCGAATGCTCGTATAGCAATGCTCGGATAACTGCATCTTGGCCTGATTCCACGCCTAAAAGGCCTACAACAAGCTGCATATATCCATGTACATATATATATGCACAAAAAGGTTAAATGTACGTGCTGTATATAACTTAAGAAGTTTAATAGCTAGCATCGATCACTCGAGATGATCATAGTTTGATTTGGAGGCTTACCCTTCTGGAAGTAGCCCCCTGGAGTTTCGGGACCGTTCCGACATAGCCAGTGAGTCCAACATAAGGAACAAGATAGGATGCGAGGAGGAAGTGGAGTCCACTCGAGTAAGGGTTAAAAGGTGGATGTAGTGGGTGTCCGAATGCACTATCCGCCACTTTGGCAAACGATGCTGCACTTAAATCCAATTGTGGCCTGGTGAATCCTTTAACCTTACGTTGTATTGCCTTGCATGCACCAATAACTTCTAATTAAGCACAATGGCTGCTAGCTCAATAAATACTTTATCACCTTAAGATTGAACATAAAGAAAAAAAAATCTAAAAAAGAGAATAATGATTAATGAAGGGAGAACCTCAAGTGTCCAACTTCTAAGTAAATTGCTTGATAACATCCCAAGTAAAAGGGTCCAGATGTGCCCATCTAGCACCAGTAGGTGTTGGACCTCCCTGGGTCAGATTTGGAGCAACTTTATCTAAGCCATAACCAAAAGCGCCATACAAGAAGAATTCCGCTTCCAGGAACTCCAAATTCAAAGGAAATTCTAGGAGATCCACGTCAGATTGTGGGATCAAGTTGTCGGTGTCAATGAGTTCCTCAGAAGAAAATGATCTGGGAAGGAGAAGGATGAGTAAAGCTGCAAAGACGGAGGTGGAAGCAGTGGGTGCCATAACTTCAATTTTTTTGGCTTTCTTAATTGGAGATGTATGTCTGGGTTGAGCCTAGCTCCTGTTCCTATTTATACATAAACTCTGGCTGATACAAGTACGGGAGAGGAATGCCACTTGGCAAAAGGAAGAACCTTCCTCAAATCTTTGAATGGCAGCGTGGATATTGATCGTACGTCAGATGCAGCTGTTGATTCTAGAGGGTTAGCAGGGTACGTAAGATTTTGGGTCAATCCATTGTCTTTGCATGGTTAGGTACGTGGCTGCTGAAAGAGAGGCCGATATTCTATTCACATTTGATATTCTATAAGATTGGTCAATTTACTTTATTGACAGGAAAAGAATAAAAAATCTAACTAATAGAACAAACACATTTATAAATCAGATAAATAGAAAAAATAAAAAAAGACAAGGAATTAAGAAAGTTTGTAACTCGAGAAATGAATATTATCCCTGAAAAAAATAAGGTATGAAGAGAAAAGATTATATTACGCAGATATTAGAAAAGAAAAAAAATCTTCAATTACATTGTAAATCCTATTCTTTTTTTAAAAAAAATTATGAAAAAATTATACATAAATATCTTTCTGTCTATCATTAAATATCCCTAGAATCAATGCACATATTTTTTTTTTAGTTAACAAAGATAATTATTAATAAATATATCTACAATGATGAACCATGACCCTAGAAAAAAATGATAAAACAAATCAAAGTATAATTAACTTTATTTCGACTATAAATGAGTTACTTGGTATTTTATCAAACTATCAGTGGGCCATCCCTCTTTCACTTCGAACTTTGGATTGTTAATATATATCCGGCCTCTCTTGTTAAGTCTTTCAAAATTGGTGCTCACTCTAGGGCTACCTCGATTTCGATAGATTATTGCAACAAATTCCTCATGCTATATTAATTCAGTGGCAAATATGAGGGCCGAATTGAAATCTAATAAATAACCTCACAGAGTGGAATCTCAACAAGAAAGGAAATATTAATAGAAGATTAATTGAACAATGAATTAGATGCAAAAAGAATGTTGACCAAACAATTAAGGTTTATAAAATGCTTTGATAAACACCCATGTACATCGAGTCTTTCCACTTATGGAACACCTAGAAGGAATTATAAGTTGATGATACAGGTGAGAATCCTAATTGCCTTGCACCATCGTGATACAAACTAAAATTTTCACATCCTTAATCACCAAACAAACAAGACCTGAATGTTCCCATATCATGATTCGGCTCACACCCTTGCGCCTTGAGTCTGTCCATTGTGCGAAGCGTGAAGGTCTTGAAGCGGTTGATGCTCATACTCTTCATGACTCGGTCAAGTAGTCTGGTTCTTGGCAAATACTCTTCATGATCTTAATGTTCCTGCCGAGGGGTAAGTGATTGATGTAACAACTCAAATTGTAATGACAAGTTACTTGTATTAATTCTCCAAGCGTGAACTACAAGATATAGCTGATTCGAGGTAGCTACCCTCCACAATCGTAAACAAACAGGTTCTGCGTTTCTTCTTCAAAAAACATCCGAAAATGCCAAACAGGAATATATCCTGTTTCTGCACTTATGCTGGGTTGGATCCCAGGCAATTGGGTTGGGTTAGGCCTAGCCCAAATCCAGACTAACTAAATTGGCCATCACGTGGCCTAACACGTAAAAGACTAAAGGAATTCAAATAAACAAAACAAACTACAGAAAGAGACAAAACACACTGCAGCATCTTCGGTCCCCACAAGCATCTCGAAGTCTCCTCTCCCTTCTTGCGATACTCTCTCTCTTACTCCCTCAAGCACGCACCTTTCCCTTAACTTCTCTTACACCTTCCGATCCCAAACATTCAAGCCATGAATCGTAACAATTGACGGATATCTGAAAGAGTAAGAGAAGCGAGGAGAAAGTGGAAGGCCTTGGAAGTACGTAATTAGCAAGTCGATCATGAAGTCTGTTTTCTCACGGCCATGTTAAGATCATGAAACCATTTTATTTGCTTGTGATTTGCAAAGTCGAGACAATTGGCTAGGCACAGTTTCTGTATGAATACTCGAGAGAAAGAGGGCAAAATCGTTTTGCATCAGCATCACTGACACCTGGCCAATCCTATATCAGATGCTGAATTATGCCCTTCATTTTTACCCTATATGCTTGTATTGGCATGGGACAACCGGACAAGCCAAAGTAATAGACCCGTTTTCCAGTGAGAGAGGTTAGGGTCCTAATGTTAAGGTCCTAATGTAGATGTATATTAGTTGGCGTATATACTTCATGACGTGTCCTAGTTTATTCCTGAGGTTCATGTTTAATGAAGTCCTGCTCAAGACCAGCAGTTCAACAATATTAATGATCATCGAGTTATGTTGAAGGTTTACTTGGAGTCTGCATATAGCTTGCCTACACAGAGCTGGCGCTTTGATGGTTTGAGAGCTCGGGCAGTTTGTTCCGAGTTCACTCCAAGTTTGATCAAAAGTTACGAAAGACTGTTGTAACGGTTTTTTACTGACGCGCCCAAGATTCAAGAAGTCTTGAAACTTCGTAAATTTCTTTCCTCCGACTCTAGAGAGTACAAAAGCTATCTTTCTCACCCTTGCCTGATTACGTTCCTTGAGATATCTTTGAGAGACCTAAGCTTTCTAGAGCCTTCTTCAAAACTCTCTCTGTTAATGTTTCTGTAGTTTGCTTGTGAGAACTGAGATTGAACCCTAGACATTATCTCAGATTCTTGATGAGAACTGATTGCATGTTCGGCTTGGCTGTGAGATCCTCAAGATCTTCAAATGGAAGAGGAGTGCCTATTCCCTAGCAAGTATTCATACCTCATTCGATTAGTGATCCCTGATACCAAGACGTTGAGAAAGAATTGCATGTGAAGAGTTGGAATCAAGATCTTCAAATGGAAGAGGAGTTCCTCATTTGCATGGTGCTGGATGTAGTATTCAGGTAAGGTACAAGTTGAGTTAGACTAGCAACGGGGTGTTGGGTAGTAGATCACTGTGTACCGAGTTTGTTTCTAGTATATTCGCTTAAACCGGCTTAGAGTTTTTTCCTCTTGAAAGAAGTCTTTCAAGTGGTTTTTCTCTTCGTCATCAATTATGGTGTTATTGATTGTGATTGTGATTACTTAGAGAAAGTAATTGTTGTGATTGTTGTCTGGTTGTTTCTTTGATTAAGAAAGAAATTTTTGAGTATATTGTAGAGTTAATGAGCTGCAATAATTTGGCCATATTGATTTAATTATTCCGCATAATATACTAAGTGTTCTTGAAATTTGCTGATAAGCTTGTGAGATTGTGCAGCAGTAGATTTACAAAGGACCGAGAATTTTTAAACCTATTCAACCCCCCCTTCTAGGTTTGGTTACTGTATATTGAGTCTTGAACCACCTTGTTCACCTAAGATGACCTAATGGAGGGCTGAGATGTTGCCAACACATTAATGAATAGAATGGAGGGCCGAGATTAAAGAAGCCTTAAAAATTAAAGGCTGAGATGTTTTGGCAATCACCTTTAATTTTTAAGGCTCCTTTAATCTCAGTCCTTCATTCTATTCATTAATGTGTTGGCAATATCTCAGCCCTCCATTAGGTCCTCTTAGGACCTTAACATTAGGACCCTAACTTCCCTCGAACTCGTTGCAGTCCCTGCATTCTTATTGAAGTGACTGCAGTAAATTAGAAGAAAAAATAACACGTGCAGTGCCCTTAGATTCTCGAATCAAATTTCATGAACATACTTTGTCCTCAAAATTTACACAAAGAACATGATACATCAAACTGCTCGTAGATTCTCTCAAATCAAAACCACGAAGAAGCTAAAGCGCGCAAAGCATTATCGACTCCCTACTTTCTCAGCTTTCAGATATTTTCCTACCTTATTTTTAACAATAGGTGATAAATTGTTCATATGTTCTCTGTGATCACCAACATCATTGTTGATAGCAATAATTCCATCTTCCATTGCATCACCAAAACATCGTTGGCCTCGTCTGGCTCAGGCACGTAGGCGCTATATATGTGCGTCTGCCTTTTTTTTTTTGGTCTTCTTTGCCCCCGCGCGCTATCACTGTGTCTCTAATTCCAGCGGAGAGCTTCTTGGAAGTAAATGGGGTAGAAAGAGAGAAGGAAGAGTACCCATTCGTAAATTTCATTTATGGTTTTTTATCCCAGCTTGAAAACAGAACAATTGGTGTTGGGCAATTTCGGACCTTTCGATGTATGATAAAATGCAGACGCAGTGTTTAAGGCTTCCTCCATTGAAGTTCTTAGAGCACGAAAGATAATTGTAAACTGTGTTACGAGTAGCTAGAAGTTTATAATTTATAAAACATCTTTGTCTCACTCAGGGAAAAGTACTATATATTTATTTATATCTTTGCAAATTAAGGGCATAGTTTAAATACAATGAAGCATAGTTTACACAAAATTACATGAAAATTGTGTTGGGAAAAGTGGCATGAAAATTAAAGAATTGAACACCAAGAATTTACGTGGTTTGGCCCCAATCCGGCCTACGTCCACCCCAGAGCAATTTTATTAAGAACGCTTAAGAAAATCACTTTCCCCGCCCAATACAATGGTCACAACACGCTCTTTCTCTCTCTCTCTACCCAATGCTCACGCAGTCTCACGCACACGTTCTCCTATAACATAAGCCACTATTTATAGGAAAAGATACAAAGAGAAACCCTAAGAGAAAACCTAGATAAACTTGAAGTGGGGAGCAAGTAGACTTCTACTCAAAGTCTACTTCTATTCTAAGTCTATCTTATGGGTGTGGACCCCAACAAATCTCCCCCTCCATACCCATAAGGGAAGAATCTGTTCCTGACATCTTTCGTTGAGTGCATCCCGGGCTCCCATCAGTAGAACCTTCCTGCAACTTTGGTGTCTGTTGCTCCCCCTTGCTCACCACCCCTTGCATCCTTTTTCTACTGGCACTCCAACCTCGTCCTTGTCACCAGACGACCAACCACACTCTCATTCGAGTGTCCTGCACCCTCGCTTAGGGTGCCCGCATCCCTCTGCTTGTACCACTGGACCCATGTAGAACAGTATCTCCCCCTGCTCTTGCATCTCCACCGGCTGGTACCAAGCACCTTCGTGTGCTACACAAAGTCGGAGTCATCAGTCACCATTGAGGCTTCTGATGATTTCCCTCTCTCTGCTTTGTACTTTGGACAATTCCGCTTGATATGTCCTTCTTGGTCACAATAGAAACAGATAATCTTGCGACCCTCTCCTCTGGATTTACCCCGGCCTCTTCCGTTATTCCAGCTGCTTCTCTGCCTCTTTCTGTGATGAGAGCTTGTGATCCACTGTGGTCATAAGTCTCCATATCCTTCCTTCGTGCCTCTTCACTGAACAGAGCATCCTTGACCAACTCCATGGTCAATTTCCCATTCGGTGCTAAGTTTTCGAGAGAAACAACAAGAGTCTCCCAATTATCCGGTAAGGAACTCAGAAGCAGTAAAGCTTGAACTCACTGTCGAAAGTCATTTCGACGCTGTTCAATTGATTGATCAGGTTTTGGAACTCACTGGTATGTTCCGCCACTGACTTCTCATTTCGCAGCTTCATATTCATGAGCCTCCTCATTAGTAGCGCTTTATTCTGTGAAGTCTTTGACTGATACATTGTCTCCAACTTCTCTCATAGTTCAAAAGCACTCGTCTCTTTGGCTACGTGATGGAATACCTCTGGCCCAATCCACTGACGAATCAACCCTATAACTTTCCAATTGATCTTCTTCCACTTTGCCTCGTCAATCTCATCCGGTTTCTTACTCTCATTCTCCAATGAATCATACATATCCTTTGCATAAAGGATATCTTCCATCCATGGCTTCCAACTCATGTAATTCGTAGCAGACAACCTCATCATACTGATAACCATACTCTCCGCCATCTCAATTAACACTGATAGAGACCTGAATTTTGAAATTCTGACTGCACCAATGGATCCGGAATGGCCCAAAACCTTAGGAACCAGTCTGACCTGCTCGAAAACCGGCCTAAAAGCCCCTGAACCGGCTGAAAAACCACCCTGGAATAAAACCGGAATCTTCTGGTTCCCTGGAATATTCTCTGTTGACGTGGCAATGCTGAAGTGGTGCTGACTGGGACCCACTGCTGACGTGGCAATGCTGAAGTGGCGGACGACGTGGCAATGCTGACATGGCACATGGGACCCATTGCTGACGTGTCACTGACGTGGATTCTGATGTGGCTAGACACGTGGCAGAACAATGTGCACGGGCGCGTGTGGTGCGTGCGGCGAGTGAGGACCACGCGCCCTACATCTCTTCGGCGCGTGGACGGCGTGATCCAAATTCTTGCGGCGCGTGACGGCGCGTCCTGGCTCCTCCGATGACGAGGTTTTGACCTCTGGCTTCATCTCAACCTCCTCTACAGGTTGGTGCCCTCCAATCTCTGATTGGACCACTTTTAATTTTCAGACCTTCTCTGCTTCACCTGCAAAAATGACTCCGGCCCCTCGAACCCGGCTCCGATACCACTTGTTGGGAAAAGTGGCACGAAAATTAAAGAATGGAATACCAAGAATTTACGTGGTTCGGCCCCAATCCGGCCTACGTCTACCCCAGAGCAATTTTATTAAGAACGTTTAAGAAAATCACTCTCCTCGCCCAATACAATGGTCACAACACGCTCTTTCTCTTTCTCTCTCTCTCTGCCCAATGCTCACACACTCTCACGCACACCTTCTCCTATAACATAAGCCACTATTTATAGGAAAAGATACAAAGAGAAACCCTAAGAGAAAACCTAGATAAACTTAAAGTGGGGAGCAAGTAGACTTCTACTCAAAGTCTACTTCTATTCCAAGTCTATCTTATGGGTGTGGACCCCAACAAATTGGACCAACGCTTTAAGAAGCCTGTAAATGAGATCTAGCAATACGACCATTCGCTCCCTTCGGATAAAAACCGCCAGGGACATGCTCATTACCTCCCCCATATACAATCCTCAGTATCTCCTCTGGAGTCCTATCATATGCGACTGAATCTACGTCTCCGACAAGCACGTTGCCCTTAGACCGTCCCTCGGCACCCAAGGATGAGGGAACCACTAGGCCTTCGTCCTTCAAACTTGCTTGTCCCAGCTTGTCCCTCAATGCTAAAAAGCGATTAGTGAACTCCGCCACAGTTATGCCATAGGGAGGCACCTTCGTCCTCGAATGCTCGGATATCAATGCTCGGATAACTGCATCTTGGCCTGATTCCACGCCTAAAAGGCCTGCAACAAGCTAAACACATCCATGTATATATGCACAAAAACGTTAAATGTACGTGTTGTATATAACTTAAGCAGTTTAATAGCATCGATCAGTACTCGAGATGATCATAGTCCAATCTAGAGACTTACCCTTCTGGAAGTAGCCCCCTGGAGTTTCGGAATTGTTCCGACATAGCCAGTGTGTCCAACATAAGGAACAAGATAGGAAGCGAGGAGGAAGTGGAGTCCACTCGCGTAAGGGTCAAAAGGTGGATGTAATGGGTGTCCGAATGCACTATCCGCCACTTTGGCAAACGATGTTGCACTCAGATCCAATTGTGGCCTAGGGAATCCTTTAACCTTACGTTGTATTGCCCTGCATGCACCATGAACTTCTAAGCACAATGGCTGCTACTCTGCTAGTACAATCAATCCTTTATCACCTTAAGATTGAACATAAAGAAAAAAAAATCTAAAAAGAGAATAATAATTAATGAAGGGAGAACCTTAAATGTCTAACTTCTTGCTAAGCAAATTGCTTGATAACATCTCGAGTAAAAGGGTCCAGATGTGCCCATCTAGCACCAGTAGGTGTTGGACCTCCCTGGGTCAGATTTGGAGCAACTTTATCTAAGCCATAACCAAAAGCGCCCTACAAGAAGAATTCCGCTTCCAGGAACTCCAAATTCAAAGGAAATTCTAGGAGATCCACATCAGATCATGGGATCAAGTTGTCGATGTCAATAAGTTCCTCAGAAGAATATGATCTGGGAAGGAGGAGAAGGATGAGTAAAGTTGCGAAGGCGGGGGTGATGGAAGCTGAAAGTGTTATGTAAATTGGCAGTTTTCTCATGGTCAAAACAGTCTTTTATTAAATGTATTTTTTCATTTTAGAATTGTTGCAGCAACTTGATTAATTCAAGAATGACGTGGAGCTGAATAGAAAGTGGCTGGAAGGTGCTGGTGGCTTCTGGAACAATTGGAAATAGACGCTGAGCTGTAAGGCAGTTTTTCGGTTATCTGGGTTAGCCTTGGGTCAACCTGGCTAGTTTCTGCAGCCTTCGTATATACCTTCTAGAAAAGACGCCCAAAAGAAAATCTAACCTATTTTTATCAAGATACCCTCACAAAAACAGACTAGAACCTAGGAGAAATAGTTTACGTGATTCAGTTAAAGATATTCACGCACCTTGACGAAAAGAACTACAAAAATTTCTCTCTACCGAAAAATCCCCAATTTCTCTCTACCTGAGGAAATAAGATCTGATTGCATCTTGCTGTGAGAGTTGATTTGCTTCCCTCTGGTGGAAGGTTTCGAGTGGTGTAGACCGTTGATCGTTGGGTTTCTCGTTCCCACTCTGGTGTTGATTAGATCGTGACATTGCGAAGACGAATCTTGAGAAGTTGATCAAGACTAGTTGCTGCCAAGTGTTTTCTGAGGAAGAATCGAAGGGTCGACGAGTTCGTCGACGTCCACTATTGCTGATCAGAGTTGCTGGTCAAAGAAATTGGTGCTGGGCACCGTCCTAAGAGAAGCTTATCTTAGGAGGCTTTACGGAAGAATTAGGGATCTGGGAAATGAAAAGGATTTTCATATTGATCACCTTTGTGTAAAGTTTTCAAGCATATAGTGGATCGACTGGTGTGGCCTTCGCACACCCGGAGTGTTTTTTTTCTCTTGGGAAAATATCCTCAAGTGATTTTTCACTTCGTTAACAAAAAATCTTGGTGTTGATTCAAGTTCTCGTTTCTCTTAAATCTTGATTTAACTAACTCATATTGTGATTACCATTTTGCAGATCTAAAGTGCTACAGACGTGATTTTTACAAGCAAATTGGTTGCTGTTGTTGATCTTGATAATTGATCTAAGTCACTTGTTTTTTATTGGGTTTGTGAGTTGTATGCTGTTAACAATCTTGTTTTAATTACTGTGTTGCTGAAATCTTTACTGTAGTGTTGTGTTTTACAGGGTAGGAAAAATCTGCATATGTTGTGTTGGTATTGTTGCTGAACATCATAGTGTTTCTTGATTGTTTAGTTGCTGTTCATTCATAGAAAATAGTTGATTGACTGATTTTTAATTGATTATGCTTTTCTGTGATTTATATAAAGAGTAGATTATATTTTTACAATACCTATTAACCCCCCCCCCCCCCCTTCTAGGTATAGTTTAGGGTCTAAACGTAAGCAGGGTGCCATAACTTCAATGTTTTTGGCTTTCTTAGCTGGAGATGTATGTCTGGGTTGAGCCTCTTGTTCCTATTTATACATAGAGTCTCGCTGATACAAGTGTGGGAGAGCAATTCCACTTGGCAAAAGGAAGAAACCAGCTCCCTCGAATCTTTGAATTGTAGCGTGGAACTTATCGTCACAGCTGTTAATTGATTCTAGAGGGTTAGCAGGGTACGTACGTAAGATTTTGGGTCAATTCATTGTCTTTGCATGGTTAGGTACGTGCTAAAATAGAGGCTGAGTGACAAGGTAAAACTAACAATTCTGCTTAATTTATGATCAAGTTATGCTACGGATAGAAAACGCGAGTTCTATAGAAAATAACGGCGAGAGATAACATTGCCCTGCATTAATTAGGATATAAATAGCATATATAGAATTCAGTTGAGATGTAGGTATCCAGAAGTTTTTACAACTAAATCGTTTACGCTGGAATATTCATTAGAGATTTGACTTCTCAAAGAACTTTTTCCGTAACCCAATTATTTTCCTTGTTCTTCCTATATATTTCTTTTTGTTTCTCGAATCCGGTCGATGTGTTAAGCAAGTGTTGTTTTATTGAATCTGTCCTCGAAAAGCTTATTTCACTAAAAGTGCAAATAAGCAAATCAAGTGCAAGTGCTAGTGAGGAAGTACCCCTATTCTATTAAGAGCTCTGCTCCCAGGGTACGCCCGAACGATAGAGTGATGAGCGACTTTCGCAGTCGGGAACATGAGCCCCCCCGTATGCCCTTAAAGTGATAGGGGACGGCGTAATCTGGGAGGCTGCTAAAACGGAGCGAACAGAATTTTTTGTCATTCCTCATCGAGGGAGAAGGAGGTGAATAGTTAGATATTTTTAAAATGTTACTATTTTTAAAAAATAAAATAAAATCGTTAGTTTACATGTATTTAAAAGAAACAACTGAGATATCAAAAAGCATTATATTTGTTAATTGTAAAGATACTGAAAGAGCTCTAAAAAAGAAACCCGATTCCATTATGTGGATTGGAAAAAATAAGAATATATGAATTGATTGAAACTTAAAAAGAAGAAAATTTGATAATCCAGAATAAAACCATTGCCAAATCTTCTGTTCACATTTGATTTTCTATGGATTGGTCAATTGACAGGAAAAAAAAATAACTATAATAGAACAAACACACAGCTTATAAATCAGATAAATAGAAAAAAATCAAAAAAGACAAGGAAAGAGAGTTTGTAACTCGAGAAATGAATATTATCCCTGAAAAAATAAGTTTATATTTGGTGGATATTAAAAAATTAGAAAAAAATCTTTAATTACATTGTAAGTCCTATTCTTTTTGTTAGTTTCTAAGGTTAAAATGTTGGCGTTATTCCGTGACATGTTTGTTGTAAAGAAATGGTGTCTTGGATGCAGTTGATCAAGTAAATATGCTTCAGTTGAAAGGATTTAGAAAGTGAAGAAATATGGAAGTTATAAAGTTGTTAAAGTGGTTAAGTGCTGGTTGGGCTAGCTTGAGGCGAGCTTAAGGAAATCACGTTGTAATTTGGAGCTAGCTTGAGGCTCAAGCCCAAACGCAAAAAAATAATAAGTGACGTATCGCGTTTGATTACTCAGTCATTTAAAAGGCACTTTTAGTTTGCTGGACAGTAAAACTTTGACGAAAATAGAGCAGAAACATATCTGAAACTAAACGAAAGTTTCTTGAGAGAGATTTGTGGAGATTTGAGGAGATGTTCTTGTAGACTTGAAGAATCAAGATTTTCATTGTCTTCCATCATGTGCTGTTGAAGAAATCAATCACCACCAACAAAACCCCACTATGGCAGTGAGTAAACATCGGAGTTCCGGTGTTTGTTGATTGGAGTTCCAATCGTAGTGAAGCAAGTTTGCTTTGATCAAGATTTGTTGAAGTGAGAGAGAGATTCAAAGGTTTTGATTCTACCGCTTGGTGCAGGTTCGAACGGATCGTTCGAATTGCTTCTTTCGGGGTTTGTTTTGTGGTAAACAAAGTCACCGACTGTAAGTATTTATCTCATTTAGTGGATTGGTTAACCGACGGAGTGCTCGGAGTGGTTTTTCCCTTTTTTGAAGGAGTTCTTTCAAAGGGTTTTCCACTTCGTAAACAATCTCTTGTGTTTGTGTGATTGTTTGTGTTCAATTCCTTTTATATTTGCTTGTTAATTGATTAACAATATATAATTTCGAATCTTGGTTTGTTGGTTGTGAATCTTGGTTCAAAAGAGTAGATCAAGGATGTGCTACACACCTAGTGTTTGTGATATTGTCTAAGTGATCTTAGAATTGTTTAAATTGATCAAACATATTGAATTTCTGTCATTTATAGGGTTGTGTGATATTTTCCAGATCTGGACAAATTCAATAAAATTCCTTGTGCTAAGATTTGTGTAAAGTTTTCCACATTTAGGGTGAAATAGGTTGTGCTGAAATTTTTAACTTACTATTCACCCCCTCTAGGTAAGTTTAGGGTCTAAATCGTGTTCCACACTTTTTTTTAAAAAAAATTATACATAAATATCTTTCTGTGCATCATTAATTAATATCCCTAGAATCAATTCACAGATTTTTTTTTTGAGTTAACAAAGATAATTATTAATAAATATATCTACAAATTTACAATGAAGGACTGACCCTAGAAAAAATTGACAAAACAAATCAAAATATAATTAACTTTATTTCAACTATAAATGAGTTACTTTTGTATTTAATCAGACTATCAGTACGGCCGGCCCTCTTTCAGTACTTCGAGCTTTTGATTGTTAAAATATATCCGGTATTCTCTCTTGTTATATCTTTCGAAATTATTGCTCGCTCTAAGGGCTACCTCTCGATCAATTTCGATAGATTATTGCGAACAAATTCCTCATGCTATATTCGGCGGCAAATAAAGCGCGAAATTGAAATCCAATACATAACCTCACAAAAAAGTCGAATCTCAACAAGAAAGGAAATATTAATAGATCAAGCTGCTTGATTGAATTACGAACCAATTAAGGTTTATAAAATACTTTGGCAAATACCAATGTCATGAACATGGAGTCTTTCCAATTTTGGAACATCTAGAAGCTGGAATAAGTTGACGATACAGACGAGAATCCTAAAGGATTGCCTTCCACCATCGTGATACACTGACACGAACTAAAATTTTCATATTCCCATACGATATTTCGGCTCACAACCTTGCTCCTCGATCACCAAACAAACAAACAAGATTTTCATGAGGTTCCCAGATGATTCGGCTCACACACCCTTGCGCCTTCAGTCCTTTCCATTGTGCAAAGCGTGAAGGTCTTGCAGGCGGTTGATACACATAATCTTCATGCATGACTCAGTTAAATGGTCTGGTTCTTGGCACACACTCTTCATGATCTTCACGTTACTGCTGAAACTGGGGGTAAGCGGGCCTCGGAAGTAAGAAAGCAAGTCGTAAAATCTGTTTTCTCACGGCCATATTAATTAAGATCATGAAACCATTTAGTTTGCTTTTGATTTGCAAAGTTGAGAGACAATTTGCTGGACACAGAATTTCTGTATGAATTCTCAAGAGAAAGAGGCCGGGCAAAAACGTTTTGCCGCAGCGCTCCTCCGTATGATAGACTAAGGGGTCAATTCAATCAATTTCACAGCTTCATGCCTTCATCAAAGTACAATCCACCTAAAAGGTATCAAATTTACACAAAGTACATGATACATAAAACTGCTCGTAGATTCTCTCAAACCAAAACCAAGTAAGAAGCTAAAGCAAAGCACTATCTACTCCCTACTTTCTCAGCTTTCAGATATTTTCCTTCCTTATTTTTAACAATAGGTGATAAATTGTTCTTATGTTCTCTGTCACCAACGTCATCATTGTTGATAGCAATAATTCCATCTACCATTGCGTCACCAACATCATTGTTGGCCTCGTCTGGCTCGGGCGCGTAGGCACTATGCGCGTCTGCCTTCTTGCTCTTTTGGCTCTTCTTTGTCCCCACTCTCACCGAGTCTCTAATTAAGTCCAGCAGAGGGCTTCTTGGAAATAAATGGCGCATAAAGAGAGAAGGAAGAGTACCCATTCGTAAATTTCACATATGGTTTTTTATCACTTGAATCAGAACAATTGGTGCTGGGCAATTTCGGAGCTTTTGGTGTAAGATAAGATACAGACGCGCAGTGTTTCGGACTTGCTCCATTGAAAGTTCTTAGAGCGGAAAAGATAATTGTAAACTGTGTTATGAGTAGCTAGCTGGAACTGGAAGTTGAAAAATAGATGACTGATCGTAATTCATAAAACATCTTTGTCTCACGCAGGGAAAAAAGTACTTTATATTTATTTGTATCTTTGCAAATTAAGGGCATAGTTTAAACAAAGTTACATGAAAATTGGACCAAAGCAGCTTTAAGAAGCCTGCAGTAAATGAGATCTGGCAATACGACCATTCGCTCCCTTTGGATAGAAACCGCCAGGTACATGCTCGTTACCTCCCCCATATACAATCCTCAATATCTCCTCTGGAGTTCTATCATATGCAACTGAGTCTGCGTCTCCGGCAAGCACGTTGCCCTCAGACCGTCCCTCGGCACCCAAAGATGGGGGAACCACCAGGCCTTCATCCTTCAAACCTGCGTGTCCCAGCTTATCCCTCAGTGCTGAAAAGCGATACGTGAACTCAGCCACCGTTATGCCGTAGGGAGGCACCTTCGTCCTTGAATGCTCGTATAGCAATGCTCGGATAACTGCATCTTGGCCTGATTCCACGCCTAAAAGGCCTACAACAAGCTGCATATATCCATGTATATATATATATATATGCACAAAAAGTTAAATGTACGTGCTGTATATAACTTAAGAAGTTTAATAGCTAGCATCGATCACTCGAGATGATCATAGTCTGATCTGGAGGCTTACCCTTCTGGAAGTAGCCCCCTGGAGTTTCGGGATCGTTCCGACATAGCCAGTGAGTCCAACATAAGGAACAAGATAGGATGCGAGGAGGAAGTGAAGTCCACTCGCGTAAGGGTCAAAAGGTGGATGTAATGGGTGTCCGAATGCACTATCCGCCACTTTGGCAAACGATGCTGCACTTAAATCCAATTGTGGCCTGGTGAATCCTTTAACCTTACGTTGTATTGCCCTGCATGCACCAAGAACTTCTAAGCACAATGGCTGCTAGTACAATCAATACTTTATCACCTTAAGATTGAACATAAAGAAAAAAAAATCTAAAAAGAGAATAATAATTAATGAAGGGAGAACCTCAAGTGCCCAACTTCTTGGTAAGCAAATTGCTTGATAACATCCCGGGTAAAAGGGTCTAGATGTGCCCATCTAGCACCAGTAGGTGTTGGTCCTCCCTGGGCCAGATGTGGAGCAACTTTATCTAAGCCATAACCAAAAGCGCCATACAAGAAGAATTCCGCTTCCAGGAACTCCAAATTCAAAGGAAATTCCAGGAGATCCACGTCGGACTGTGGTATCAAGTTGTCGGTGTCAATGAGTTCCTCAGAAGAATACGATCTGGGAAGGAGAAGAAGGATGAGTAAAGCTGTGAAGGCGGGGGTGAAAGCAGTCGGTGCCATAACTGCAAGTCTTCAATGTTTTTGGTTTTCTTAGCTGGAGAAGATGTATGTCTGGGTTGAGCCTATTGTTCCTATTTATACATGAAGTCTGGCTGTTACAAGTGTGTGAGAGCAATGCCATTTGGCAAAAGGAAGAAACGTCCCTCAAATTTTTGAATGGCAGAGTGGAAGTTGATCTTTACAGCTGTTGATTCTAGAGGGTTAGCAGGGTGAAGATTTTGGCTCAATTCATTGTCTTTGCATGGTGATTAGGTGGCTGCTCAAAGGGAGGCCGATTGAAAAGGTAAAACTGATAATTCTGCTTAATTTATGATCAAGTTATGCTACGTATAGAAAACGCGAGTTCTATCGAAGAAAACGGCGAGAGATAAAATTGCCCTGCCTTTGGGATATACATAACATATATAGAATTCAGTTGAGATGTAGGTATCCAGAAGTTCTTACAACTCAATTAAAGATTTGATTTCTCGAAGAACTTTGTCTTGAACTCAATTATTTTCCTTCTTTTTCGTATATATATCTTCTCTTTGTTTCTCGAATCCGTAATTAATGAGATTCTTTTTCGTCAATAAATTTTGAATGGTTGGATATTTTTAGAATGTTACTATTTTTTTAAAATAAAATAAAAACCGTTTAGATGTATTAATTTAAAAGAAACGAAGCGGGTCATCATCAAAAACATTATATTTGTAAAAATCCTACTAAAAGAGCTGTAAAAAGAAACCCATGAACATTTAAATATTCTATGGATTGGTCAATTTACTTTATTGACAGGAAAAAAAAAATCTAACTAATAGAAGGAATTTACACCCGTGAACATCGAGTCTTTCCACTTATGGTACATCTAGAAGGAATAAGTACTTGATGATACAGGTGAGAATAATGAAGGATTGCCTTGTACCATCGTGATACGAAATAAAATTTTCAGATTCGATTCGGCTCACAACCTTGCTCCTTGATCACCATAAAACAAGATTTTCAGGTTCCCCATATGATTCCGCTCACACCCTTCCGCCTTGAGTCTGTCCATTGTGCGCAGCGTGAAGATCTTGAAGGCGGTTGATGCACATATTCTTCATGTATGCATCAGTCGAATGGTCTTGCGTGTAGGCGGTTCTTGGCACACTTTTCATGATCTTAATGTTCCTGTTGAAACTGGGGGTAAGTAATTGACGGATATCTGAAAGAGTAAGAGAAGTGAGGAGAATTTCGGTTATTTAGAAAGAAAAAAAAAAAAAGAAAAAAAAAAGAAAGGATAAGTGAGGAGAAAGTGGCAGGCCTTAAAAGTATGCAAGCAAGTCGTGAAATCTGTTTTCTTACGGCCATATTAACATCATGAAACCATTTTGTTTGCTTTTGATTTGCAAAGTTGAGACAATTTGCTGGACACGGTTTCGGTATGAATTCTCAAGAGAAAGAGGGCAAAACGTTTTGCCGTAGAGCTCCTCCGTATGATAGACTAAGGGGTCAATTCAATCAATTTCACAGCTTCATGCCTTCATCAAAGTACAATCCACTTAAAACGTGTAAAATTTACACAAAGTACATGATACATAAAACTGCTCGTAGATCTCTCAAACCAAAACCAAGTAGAGGCTAAAGCAAAACATTATCTACTCCCTACTTTCTCAGCTTTCAGATATTTTCCTACCTTATTTTTAACAATAGGTGATAAATTGTTCTTATGTTCTCTGTCACCAACATCATTGTTGATTGCAATAATTCCATCTTCCATAGCATCATCGTGATCTTCCATTTCAACCTTGCCATTCCAATCCTCTCCATCATCTTCAATGTCATCGGCATCATCTTCAATGTCATCAGCATCATCATAATCAATATCATCCTCCACTTCGTCATAATCATCCACATTTGCACGCAGGGTGTGAAACTCAGGAGGCGGAGGGCAATCCTCTGTGATTGCCTCATCTCTCTTTATCACAAGATGCCGAATCACCCTTTCATCTTTGTCTAGCATGCTCTTAAAATCATTAATCCATTGTGCTTCTAACTCGAAGTTCATTAAGATGTAGTGGGCATTCTTGGCTTTCTTTATCTTGTATGCTAATCTTCTCATACCCCAATCATTGAGTCTCCATATCTTGCCTTTCTTCTCCCTAAGAAAATCTGCAACAAGCCTTTCACGAATATCAGAAACTCATGAGTCTATCTTACCACAGTTCTGAACTGACCCCTTTTTAGCCAGGTTTTGTACCATCCACAACATAGAAACCAGCAAAGCAGAATCAAGAAGCATAAAAGGTGAAGCTACTATAAACTACTAATAAATTTGCTTTAGGGTAAACTTGATCATATATGACTTCAGCAGATGCAGACAAAACACGAAGATGAAAGGGAAAAAGTTACCTTGAACTTTCTCATTAACACTCCCAACCTCTTCTGTATGGTCCTCATGAATCAAGTAAACCACTTCATAGTGGCGCACTGTATAAACAAGGGAAAGAATGGTCCATAAGATGTATAGTAGGCTTTCTGTCTTATGATATTACATGCCAGTCCCTAATCTCATTAAGAGATTCAACAAGCAGAGCAATTTGATGAAATTACGTCGCAGTCTCTCAAGAATTTCTTCCCACAAACTTCTAAGCATATTCTGCAAATAGTAATATGACAAGTTGTCTTAAAAAATCTAGACTAGATTATGCCAATGGCCTCCCACAATTGCATGGATCTGCAAAGGCATAAGTTCCACAACCATTTTCTAGGTGCAACATATATCTATGGATTTGTTAAACTATAAGTGCAACATATATCTATTTTCTTGCCCTGGCTTTTTCAGTAACCGAAGGACAATTATCCTAATAGCAAGAGGGACTAACCAACTGAGTTGAAAGCAAACTTACTCTGTTCCACAACTGTTTCACTTTCCAGTTGAAGCATCAAAGTTTCATAAAGTTTTTCTGCAAATCACCACACAATTGAATAAGTGAAACCTCTCCATAATCACAAAATTCCTATTATCTTAGAAAACAGGAATGACCAACTAGAAAGTAGTTGATTTTACCTTCTTCTTCATCAGCAAACTCTGGGAGAAGTTTACCATCAAGCACTTTCTTCTGAAAATAGGGGAAAAAAAAAAAAAACCACCTTAATGAACCAGAAAGTCCATTGAATGATAAAGACTATTACATTCTTCACAGAACTAGATACAACCTCGATTGCCCAAATTCTTTCTAGATGCATAACATACTTTTACGAAAAAGAGACAAAATTCAAGTACACAGAACATTATAAAGAATTCCAAAGAATTTTCAGTAAACTTCTTCAAGATTTAAGAGAAAAAAAATGAGCCCCTCCAAAAGGGGGATCACTCATAGAACACTAGGATTGATATAAATTCAAGAGATGACTTCTCAACACCATCAAAAGCACGTTTGTTCCTTTCCCTCCAAATAGTTCACATTAGGCAAAGAGGACCTAATGAGCAATTTTTAGGGTAGAATGCAGCTACAACATCCATGGTTTAATTAGTTTTATTGACACCCAGTTCTTAATTTTTGTCAACAAAGATCCTATGTTGCCAACTTCTTCTGCTCGACTAATTTTATTATTAATTGCAATGCAAGTGACTCCACAAACTGACGCACATCTCTCTCTCTGCCCCTGATTACATCCTTATGTCATCCGCTTATTCTCATACGAAAGCTTTTCGCATGGATCTTTGTAAAATACATAAAGTAACTGAATAGAACAATTGATTTCCAACATGCATGTAATCAGTAAAATCAAATCCCTAGGAGATGACAAAAGAACTGCATCAAACCACAGGGGATGGTGGGCATATTTTACCCAAATTGTACTTTCCAAACAACCCTGACAACTAGAGCACTCATCTCTCACCTTATTTGGTATCGGCTGACACAAAGGACCATAATTCCCTTGGAAAGGAGGAATGAAGCGACTGATGATCAAGGGATTCATTACTGTTACATGTATACTACAATCACTAGGGTAACTCTATTTTTTGGTAAGGTTTTCAACGGTTCAATTTTACCCAAAATCCACTATCATCCTGAAACCTATCACTTGAAGTGGTTTTATTTATCTATTACATGAGCAGCAGTATATATTCTACCCAAAGCAGAAAGTAATACATGTATGCAACCCCTATCAATTCTTTTTCACTTCTTGAGCTTCATGTGAAAAAAAAAAAAAAAAACCCTTCAATTCTAATACACGGCTTTTTATATGTTCAAATAAGAACCGAACTATCAAAAGCACACGACAAAAGCAAAAGCTCTCTTTTTGCCTCTTAATATTTTGGCAAGCAAACAAATAGAACGTATGAAAATAAAAATCATGAAAATATCTTTCTTGTATGTATAGCAGAGAAAAATGAAAATCAATAATATGTCGTTCTTGTGAAGAGCACCTCTTTAAGGAGCACGGCTTCAGGGAAAGGACCAGTGGCCTCGTCTGGCTTGGGCACGTAGCTATGTGCGTCTGCCTTCTTGTTCTTTTGGCTCTTCTTTGCCCCCACTATCACCGAGTCTCTAAGTCCAGTAGAGAGCGTCTGGGAAGTAAATGGTGCAGAAAGAGAGAAGGAAGAGTACCCATTCGTAAATTTCACATATGGTTGTTGATCTCTTGAAACAGAACAATTGGTGCTGGGCAATTTCGGAGCTTTCGGTGTCAGATAAGATACAGACGCAGTGTTTAGGACTGCCTCCATTGAAGCTCTTGGAGCGCAAAAGATAATAGTAAACTGAGTTATGAGTAGCTAGAAGTTGAAAAATAGGTGACTTCGTAATTCATTTTTCTCCTAGACTTTTGGCAGTGTGGCACTTTTGCCCTCATCAACAACTCAGAAAATGTCGAATTTACCCCCCAAATAACTCCAGACAATCTCATTCTGGGCAGGAGCATTTGGCATCTTAAAACCCCCGCTGAATGCTCTTGGACTTGGACCTTGGAGAGGGCTTCTTGAAGTTGCGCCCTACTGCCACCCAAGCAATCACATCTAACATTGGCAATGTGAAGAAGAACACCTTTCTTTGGTGAGATAATGGGCATCCTCCTGGGCCACTTTCCCGGCTTGTCACTCTTGATGAGATCCACAGCTCCTCCACTGGTCCTCGAGCTAAAGATGCATATATAGTCGAAGGTATTGATTGGCGATGGCCAATAACACCAGATTATGGGACGATATCAGAATCTCAAGCCTCAACCAAACCGAGAGGATGTGGTCTGTTGGAAGGCTAACCCAAATGGAAAGTTTTCAATTAGGAGTGCATCGGAAATGGGGAGATGGGTACACCAGGATTGGTGCTGTGTGTATGGAGGGATGTATGCCGTCCCACCCTCTGTGTGCAGAACTTGCTGATTGATCTTAATGATACTTAACAGAAAAAAAAAAATGCGAGCCCATGTCTACAACTTTCTCTCAACAATTTCATAAAAAAAACCTGACAAAAGTCTTGAAGCAAATCTTAAACTCAAGTTTTCAGATCCCAATGAAGTGTGGCTGCGGCAGCGTTGGGAGAAGGGCATGGACGGTGATTGTTTTCTCTAGTGGAAATTTTTGCATTCCTGCTTTCATTTGTCAAGGATTTCCACTTGATAGTAATGCTGGAACAAAAATGCGTAGGACGAGCAGGATTCTCTCCCACATGAAAAAAATGAGATCCTTTTAAAGACGGCTATGAGTTTACTTGACCATATAAGGAAGAACCCTAAAACTAACAAAAACGACAATAAAGGAGAAAGAAAACAAAACGCTATACACTTCCGTATCAAGGTGGCTCAGGAGACTATATCTCATGCTGGTATGCATTTAAAGGACTCAAGACTTTCCTTGGGCACCTCGTTTTCTTTTTAAAAGACTATAGGCCACTTGCTAAGTCAATAAAACTTCTGTCTCAGGCTCACAAATGCTTACAAAGGTTGGGCTGCGAAATGCGAAAAACACTGAGTAATCACCATTGCTTCTTTCCCTTTTTCTTTCTCTTGTTTGCACTGCTACTATTGTTGCCACTACTCTTAGTGCCATTTCCATTTCTCTCAGACGGGCTCTCAGCGGAGGTACTGCCACTGAAATTCTCAAACACGCCTGCTTTGACCGCATTCTGTAACCACTCAAAGAACTCTTCCTCTGTCATGCTCTCTTCCATATTAGATGCCGGCATACGACCGCCTCTTTGCCCTGAACTTGTTCCCTTTCCACTGTTATGTTTGGAGGTTACACTAGTGTTGACATGAAAACTTGGTTTGTGAGTGTTTGCTGGACATCTCATTCCCTGCACAAAAAGTTCAGCATTATGCACCTCTACTTCCAATTAGGTGGTGTGGCATATGTGCGAGGTGCAGCACATGGGTGGGTCTTGCAGAGACAGCATCTCTAACTTCTACATACCAAATCATCCATCGTGCAATCTATGGTTGCATTAATTTTGCCAGATATCAAATATGCTTCTTTGAAATGGATAAGGCAGCAAATATGTACAAAGATAATACTAGTGAAGTGATGCGAATGACACAAAAGAAGAAGGTATTCTAACAAAAAAAATGTCACCATGTTACATTCTGTGATGCGGATGGTCAGCAAAAGTGCATCAGTTCAATCATATCAATCCGATAAGGAAGAATACAACTATGCATATAATGCTCAGTCAAACGCATGTATGTGGTGGTTAAAATACTAGATTGGTTTAAATACGCTATGTGGTGGTTAAAATACTAGATTGGTTTAAATAAGGGGAATTCTAGAACACAGGACTTAGAATTCCCATTTCAAAACGAATCCAAATGCCTATATAAAGTTGATACTTTTCATACCGAGAGTCACATTTTCCGTTTTCACTCTGGGTAGCCTATTATTTGCAGCATCTGGTTGTGTAACATACCTATAGTTTCCTCATTAACTAATCTTTAGGCTCAGTATATTCATCAGCAAATGCACACATGCTTGGAGAAAGCAATTCATACCTGACAAATATACCATTCAGTAGCATCATATACTGTGCTATCTGCACAAACATATGCAACGGGAGCATCTACCTGCCCATATCATGTTGAAAAGAAGAATCACATACCAACATTAAATTATACTTCATCAAGACAGGATCACAGTTAATATATGTTATACACCGCTTCAACGGTATACTTCAGGCTCTTTTCCCTGTTCTTTTTTCTTGGGGGTGGGGGAGGGCTTTAGACATAAGATGAAGTGTTTAATGATATCAAGACAATCATATCATATAGTAGATTTTCAAAAACAAACTTCCTCTATGATATAGGAGAGTTTTTCAAAAAAAAATTTGTCCATGATATCGTCTAGGAGATTCTTATAACCAAGCTTCCTCCAAAATGAATTATTGGCATATACCTTCTGCAGTAGCCCGAGAAAGAACGGCTGCGAAGACTGTTCAACCCAACCGTCACCGTCTTTTGCTTGATGAAAATCTTTGCAATCCTGCAAAAGGGAAATTCCATAGGAAAATCTGAAGCACCCACGACGAAATTGCTTCCCTTTCAGGGAAAGAAACACTGTGTTTATAAAAAGCTGGGCCATGCCATGTAACACGGTAGTATGCTTAGTCCCGATTTACAGAAATTCAATCTAGTTGAAAACCATGGATCATGATAGAAGAAAAGGAATACCTGGCACCATCTTGCCTGAGATTTTGATTTCTTGGTGTGCAACCAGAAATGAAAATTGCCACACTTTTTGCAGGCTATTCGCCTTGAATCTCCAGGAGGATCCTCACAACCAGCCTCCGAGTGTGCAAAACCAGAGGTGAAGATATCATGCCCTCCCTTCTGGATAATTAATTGCATCAAAAGTTTGAGTGAAATGTAAGGATTAAAGATATAGAAACATTAAACAAGAGACTAGCAAGTATTCCAAATTGGGTCCAAAGTGGTCAACCGTTTTGATGGTATAATCTAAGTAAGCCTCAATCACTTCAAAGAACAAATGTTGGACCAACAGAAATAACACAGCATAATACTCCATGTGATCAAAGAAAAAGACAAGTTCAATGCAAAATTCCCAAGACATTCCGCCGGACACATATGTGCCAAATCAATGACAACAAGGGTTCAATTAACCAGTGGCATGGTTACTGATTAAAGATTAGCTTATTTGCTGCATCACAATACCCTTTCCTTTTTATACACATGTTTGTGGCAATGCACCAAGCAAATGGAATATTGAGGGAAGAGCAATTCGGAATCAATTACAAAAACTGAATATATATGAAAGGCAAAATTGGCTGAACAGAAATGGCATCACTTCCTGTAAAGGGGATGAATACCAGATATCTAAAGACTTTTCATTTCAAGGATTTGGTTAACATCATTTTCCCTTTTCCATATGTATTTGTTGCTAGAGTAGCATTGAATAATCAGAGAGTAAGGGCGAGATTCATTCAGCAAAAGGATTAGAAGTAGCCTTTCATTGAGTATGGTATATTGTCAAATAGAGATTTTTTTTTCTTTCAACCAAAGCTAGAACACCCTTAGGAAATGCTAGCCACATCTGCACTTTAACTTAAAAAAGATTGATCAAGATTACTTCTGAAACCCCTTGGAGTCATAATAAGGCCAGTTACACCCAGTAAGGATCTAAGGTCAAACTTGACAATTCATTCCCTTTTTCACTCATGAGGGAACTCGGGTTATTACAATCTCCCTCCTGAAATCTCTAACGTTCTTGTCAGGACCTGTCAAACCCACATGGTTGTAACCAGCTCCACTTTGATACGATTTATATTGCTCCCAATAAGTGCTAGCCACATCGGCACTTTAATTTTGCAACGAGTAAAGTATGCTTTTGAAACTCCTTGGAATCATTAGAATGCCTAGTTTTAACTAGTAAGGATCAAATGTGGGTCTTGAGTATTCTTTTCTCATCCCTTCCCCTTTCTCACCCCATGAGGGCTCGGGGGACTACAAAAACTGCCCTTATTCCCGCCAGAGCTAGAAGGGCAGCTTATTATGTGATTTTGATTTGTGACAGAACATGACTCCTTGCACTCAAGACTCCCATATGTTATGGATAATTGATAATTCTCTTAATCTTTCATTGATTCTCATACCCAATTCTCGTGAAAAGAGCATTCCAATATGGCTGTGGAGTAGAGAGGGAGTAGGATACCAGTTTCCCACACCCAAACACATCAAACAAACAGCTGAAAAGAATTGGAGGCAAGACATGTATACATACTTTTTGAGAAGTGCTTTGAAACCTACTGAATAAGTTCAGCAGCTCCTCCCTCCTTAATTCATCGTCATATGTTTTTCGTTTCAGATTGTCTAGTAGAACCTAGAAAAAGAAAATCATAAATCCAACAGTATAGCTAGATGGGAAAAACAAAAGAAGAGCATGAAAATTTTCTTTGAAAAAGGTTCACCTCGTATGCATTTTGAAGTTTCTTAAAAGCTTCTGCAGCCTTTTCATTACCCATGTTCTTATCAGGATGCACCAAGATTGCCTGGAGCCAATCAAAAAACTGAGTCAGCAAAACGAAGTACTCTCCTTGTCTCCTTTATGGTGAATGGGAGATTATTAAAGAACAATTCAAATGTAAAGATTAAAATAACAATTTCATTGAAGCAAAATCAAACTGATATTATTGGAACTTCCAAGGGAATAGCGACAACAGCAATTCTAGCTGATTATAGCAAACAGAGAATGCCTGTTACCTTCTTCCTATATTCCCGTTTGAGCAGAGAAATATCTATGTCCTCATACCGAGGCAACCCCAACACCGAGTAGTGGTCAGTGCAGTTTAACAAGCGGACCACTTCTTCTTCAGAAGTTATCTCAGAATCAGCTCCACTGGTTGAGGGAACTCCTGTATTACGATCAGATGATAACCCTGGGCCAGTTTCAGAGGTCGAAGCATGCACTGTGTCACTGTCAAATAAGCCTGGTTGACCTTGCATTCGAGCTGCTTGTTCTGGGGACCTATTGGGTCTTCTATGCTGGTTCATATTATTCTTTAGGAAGTATATCAGAACATCAGTCGAAATGAAAGAGAGATTCAAGCCGATAAGCAAACCAAGCCATCCAACGTATGTCCAAGCACAGTACATGGAATACACAGTGGCGATTAATAGCCCAATGCGTTCGTGGCTCAAAATGAATGCCAACCCTGAATTAAAAAATGTTGAACCCCAGCAAAGTTAAAAAGTACTATTAAAGACGAGCAACAGACACAGCAAGGTAAGAGGATCACCTCCAAGCAAGATGACAAGCCCTGTTGTCCAAAAGCTTCCATAGATCCACAACAAAACAGTTCCAGAAATGGCAACAACCAAAATTGCAAGAGTAAACCCAACAAAAACTCCAATAAGAGCCGCTAAGGCCTGATTTATCACGAAAGTCACAATGAGAGGATAAGAATAACATAGTTACAAGAGCCAAACTAAGAAACTGAAAATACAGCCATTAAAGCACTTAATGCAAGCTCCTCGCAAGTGACTGCTAGAAGAGAGGAATTCACAAAAAGATAAAGCACGTAACCATGCCAACTATTCTGAAATAGATACAAATAATAAAGCAGGCATATCTACCTCACTTTATTATGACTGTTTAAGTTCTGGCTGCATGTGAAACATGTTAGAAATTACATGTAGATCACACTATCACCTAAGTGTCAAGAGCAGAACACAACCAGACTCCAAGCCAATATGGTTACACGCCTAATTAGACTTTAACCTGGATTGTGAAAATCTACATCACCATATATCTATGTTTGAGGTTGGTTAAACCATAAAACCAGTTACTTTGGCATCAAAGAAGTTCTCCTCCTGGTAACCAAAGGAGAACAGACATGGAATAATTCAGCATCAAGCACATTGCTTCAGCATCCTTCAATAAAGTATTGAAGAACTTCCTCATGGAAATTGAAATATCCAATTGTCTTTCAAATAGAAAAGACAAAACAAGAAAACAAAACCAAATAACCATCATCCAAATCCCAAAATACTCCTACAAAATGTAAATGAGAACACTGATAGTACAGAACTGATTCGATTTGATAGATTACACCCAATTTCTCACACATAAATGGCAAGTACCCCCAAAAAACCATTGAAGTATTTATTTCACCAATCAATATCTAAAGGCCCCATAGTATATAAACACGGGAAATTATCAAGAATACCATTGAAAATCCAGGATTCTCAAGAACTCTTTTTTTCTTTTTTAAGTCTGACCTCTCTGGCAGCATTCGTGAATTGCCCTTTTACTCAAACAAATCATAAAGGAATAAAAAGGACTGAAACATGAAACTGAAGTAACTTTAGAGAATAGTCCAAGAACTGAGCCTGATCATAACAAGTATCAATAAATGAAGTACCAATGTCTGGTTTCCAGATTAAACATAAACACGACTTACCAAGACAACAAGAAACTTGAGCATCCCGACCATAGCGATTACTGAGAAAATAGTGAACCAGACAACTGCTAAGAAGGATGTGGTCCCCATACGTAAGAAGGAATCAATACCTCTAAGGCAACAGTCTAGCCAAACCATTGATAGAAGAAGCATTATGCTCCCAAAATGCATGAGCCATTTCAAAACTACGGGATATGCCTGCTCAATATTCATTCTCGCAGAGTCACAAGCATTCAATATTTTGGTTTTCAGGATTAGAAACAATGGCCTCTGCCTATCTAGCCATTCACTAGCTGCTTTTATGACTGACAATGCTGATTCCCTCAAGCTTCTAACCACCGAATTATCTCTACCATTTTCTATCATATTCTTAATATTCCAACCATTAAGCAAGAATGCTGGGCTGTTTTTCGAATGATCTTGACCTTGATTAGCATGTAAAATTCCATTTTCTTGTTCAGTTGAAGCTCTGATATTCCCAATGCAATCCTCTAAATCATTCCCCGAGGACATTGGTTGCTCCGGACCTTGCACTGCATCCATTCCTTCCTTCTCTTCCCTCAAACAGGACTCTGATTTTTGTGTACCTTTCATTTTGTTTCCTGCATTAGTAGTTATACTCACACTCTCCTCAAAATTGCTTGACTGGTTACGATTTGGGAGTTCTTCCCCAGGAAAAACCTTCACCTCACATGCTTTTCCCCGTTCCCTCGTATTTGTTGTATTACACCCTGAACCTGAACCTCTTCTTTTGTGGTTTAATGCATGGTGATCCACCCCATTCTTCTGTTGATTACCTTTCCGCGCCATGAGGTACTGGTTCAGGAAGATGTCAAGTTATAGTATTTTCTATTCCACCAAAGAAGCCATAGGTTAGCTAGGTGAGAAGCATAACCTGTCAACAAAAGATACAGACACTGCATCAAATATGCAAAATCAGATACCGCAACACAAATATACATGCAATTAAATTAATATATATTGATTTATGGTAGACACGCGTGCAGACACAAATACACATGCTTAATAAATCAGCTCTCCAACTAAAGAAGAATAGAGATTAACTTCAGTAACATCGTCACTGATGTTCTCAAATAGATCACTCTGATGGTAATACTCCATACATCCCCAATTGAGGCAGACACAAACTCCAAAATTCAATAAATATAACATCCCCAGCATCCAAAATTACACACTGCCACATTAAAAAGGAATTCATTTTTCTATAACGACCAACAATCCTTTTTCCCTCCAATAAGACAAATGAAAAGTGGCAATGGGGTGCAACCTATTAAATAGGAAGTACACAAAAGAAGCATCAAATATCACGAAAACCCCCACTTGAATCCACAAAAATTAGTCCACACCACATGACCTGTTCCATTACAAGGCTTCCCTCCCCTAAAAAGCAAAAGTCGAATGGTAAGTAGTTACCTCCAAACCTAGCAATGGAAGTATGCAAACCCCGTTTGCTAATAACCACCCATGGGGATGGCAGCCCCTACTACCCAAGGCCAAGTTCTATAGCGAGCTATAAGAAAGAGATGGTGAGTTGAGGAAAGAATTCAACACCGAATGGTATTAGACTCCTGATGAATAAAGGGCAACCTACATAGCCAATTAATTCTTAACCGGAGAGATAATTTCAAGTGATCAAAAGTTGAAAACCTATGTCAGGGAACGGCGTTCTATAAGAAAATTTAGGTTTAATTACCCCTCCCCACGAAATTTCACACCCCAAAGTTTACATCCTTATTCATATATCTCCAAACTTCCGACTTTAACTTCACATAGTCCTTTCCAAACGAAATTTCAGACACAAAAATTCACATGGTTATGCGATACACACTTCCAAATAATAGATAAAAATGTTACAGTAGTTGAAAAAATTTATCAATAACCTGGAAAATAACGTTCGTCAGCGTAGTTAAATGAATAAAGAATTGGACAACACCCAAATGAAAATTTCTGGAACAGATGAATATTGAACAAGAAAGAGAAGAAGCTGACGAAGTACCGGCTGTTAACATATAAATAAAGAAGTTGCACAATACCCAGATGAAATCCTTGCATAGACGAATATTGAACAAACAAAAAAAAGCAGCTAAAGTACCTTGAGCCAAGGCTAGGTTCAGGTGCGTACCCAAGTGAAAACAAGCCCTAAAACACCACAGGCTTTACCGAGCTCTTTCTTTTTCTTAATCTACCTGTTGCTAGTGTTTATAACAGTCTCGTTCTAATTGGGCACGTTGGCTGATGACAACGAAAAAGCTGTCCCTCTATATGTCAGGAATTTGGTGGAAACTCTCCGCTCTAAGCCAAGGAGTTCCTCCCATGACTCATCCGCGGTGTTGAAGATCTGTTTGGTTGACTGCAAGGCCGTATTCTCAGCACGGATGAGGAACATCTCCACGCTATATGCTATGAAGTAGCCCTTTTGCTTATTAACCGCAGGGGGTAGAAAGCGCTTAGGAAGTAGCGCCTTTTTTTATTCTGGGAATCTATCATCCAACACCTCTTACATTTTGATCTTTACAACTAAACCCATCTTAAATTTTAATTTCCATCCTCTTTCAATCTAACTTGTCAAAGTTTTATTAAATGGGAATTTTTCAAATATTATTGAATGTGATGAAAAAAAAAATGAAGAATTATATCAACCACACAAAAAAAAAATTGATAAAGATAAATTTTAAAAATTAAATCATTTTTTTCTATTATTCTTCATTTACGATTGAGCTCATAATACAAGAATGTAGCACAAGGGAATATGATTCTCCTCTCCAGACACATTTCTTATATCCCATAAGATGCTTGGCGATGCCTCCAATGAACCGTCCAGCAGTATATCTTTTCGAATAAATTTGAAAAAATTATTAATAAAATTAGTTTAAATACCACTTATTTTTTTTCATACATTTTTTTACTCCCCCCCCTCCCCCCTTCTTCTTAGGGTAGTCCAAAAATCGTTTCACATGTTTCTTACTTTCTATATAAAAATTAGAAAAAAAATTGCTTGAACTATAGGTTAATGTTACTACAAACTTACATTATTAACGTATAATACTTGAATAAAAATCGCATTGAACCTGACATGTAACAGAATCATTAGGCGTGTCTTTGTGTTAGCCTTGGTTGTTGTTAAGGAACATAAAACTCAAGTGGAATCAGTACAACCTAGTACCGAAACCTAAGTGGGGCATTTAGGATTTGTGATTAGGATATTGGACAACACGGCGTGAGGTGTGGTAAACAAATGAGCAGCTAGAAGATGCCCTCAAACTGATGGGAGATTCACCAAACTCGTCTCGTCACAGTTCGGCAGTAGACTTTAGATTCCAATTGTGAAAGTTTTTCTTTGCACGTTGCGGGACGGCATTACCATTCTTCAATGCCCAAGTTTGACTTCTAAAGTGATAACCCTCGTACTCAAGTGTTGCGAGCACATCATCTATTTTTCTTTAAAGCAAATTTAAGAGGCAGACACCCAAGCCTGCGGTTACAAATCAAACTCCAACAGCTTTTTACAAACTCCAATAAAATCTACATTGTCTCTCACAAATTTTATCTGGTCTATCCAAACAAGGTAAGCATAAGAATTTCTCATAAAAGTGACCAAATCTAAGAAGATCTTAATCCAACAGAGTCGGCTAGGCGAATTTGAGCAAGCTTTGGGACCCAATATCATGTCCCCTGTTGATGTCATTTGGCCCTAACCATTCAAATCATAGATCGGTGACCCGGAAGCTCCATTAGATGCAATTTGAACTATATAAGTTTGCCAATGTAAACTTCTGCTGCCACATAGTTGAGGGTGGAAATGAGAAGAATAATTGTTCCAAAAAATTATTCTCTCCATGACCAACCCAAATGGGGCAAACCCGTAACCAGATTGTAAGCATCCTCTATAATCAACATTGTCAAGGATGCTATGATCCCATTTGCTAACATCCTGGAAACTCTTTCAAGCTTCTAGATTTTGGATAGAATGTACAGAATCAACTGCATTACAAGGGGCATTAATTTGGGAGTACATTTTCTGACTAAAATAAACAAATATGAAGCTTGATCCCGCTACAAATTGCTGGAAAAGCTATGAAATGTTATGCACTTGCTTTCTCAAAACTTTACCAATGAAAAGGTCAGAGCCTTCATAAGAGAACATTGGAACTCGGGCCCAAGCAGTATTGAACAGTACATGCAATATGTTGGTTTTGGGGTCATAGCCTTCTCAAGAGGAAATGAATAACTACACTTCTGATAGTTTGAGAAGGTGCAAAGCAGCGGCCAACCAACCAAGGAATCAGGAATATGCACAGCCAGTAGAAATGATCAACCTCATGCTCGCATCTCACAAAGCATATCTTTTATTTCTCTTTCAAGCTGAGCAACAAGAAACTTCAATTTATGTATCCAAGATAAAACCAGCCTCACTGTTCTTCATAGCAAAAGTGATAAGGTCAGAGCCAGAGCCAACAGCTTAAATTGAAAAGTTTGCACTACAACTAAGAACATTCAACCTTTGACAAATAAAACTGCCAATTGGTGCTTGCAATAAGAATTTTATGTACAGCAGTTCGGCAGATGTAGTCCACAACTTAATGACAAGAGAATATTGTGCCACGGAAGGCATGTGCTGAGAACCACAATGGAAGAGTAGAGCTGTTCTTGTACATCTCTTTCCATACTCGCTTCTTCAGCTGATACACCAAAACCTGCTTATGAGTTGCTAGGAAAACATAATCACCAGTCTGACTTATTGGGAAAATGCCAGGCACAAGTCCTCTGATACATCTAAGACTCACCCTATCAACCAGATGCCATTCTTCTCCCTCATAGTCTTTCAACACCCAAATATTCATCCAAGCATCTGACATCTGAATCACAGACAAGCAACCATCTGATTCCAACAAATAAATCCTATTTCCAGAACTATAACTCACTTTGTCTGGCAATGGCATCTTCCTCCAAGTGTTGCAATCCATATCAAGCACAAGAATATACGAACCACTACCCGTCAACCAATGCAAAGAGCCATTAACAAACACAACTTGATTTCGATTCATATGTGTAAAATGATCATCTTGGAAAGACACAAACTTCCTCCATTTGTTCAACTCGGAATCAAAAACCAAGCATATAAAAGTTCCATCCGACCTATGGCCAAAAGAGCGGTGATAACCTGCTAACACAACATTAAACTTCTGACTCGGCAAACAACAAGCCAAACCCACCAGAATTGCCTCACCATCAGGGTGAAACCGTGTCACTGGCCTCTCTCTACTCCTAGGAAGCAACCGAAACTCCCTAGTCATTGGATTGCAAACATAGTACACGCCCTTATCAGGAATACTAGAACAACACAGCAATCCATTGCAGGACGCTCTAACCCTAACTCTATCTTTCAAGAAATCCAACGACAATTCACAAGCACCCCTCAGATTATCAACACAAATCAAACTGGATTTCGAGTCTGATGCCTCTGAAATCTCAACCAACACCATTGGGTTCTGAACAGACAATTCATTATACAGCTGAACAAAATACTTGTCCGAGGACAATCTGTACCAAAGTTTACAGACAGTTTTGCTCCTGAATAGGGACTTAACAGGCAGCCTTGCAAGAATTTGAAGAACAACTTCGTCCGGGAAAAACCCATCTCCTTGTGAATTCATAATCTTAATTACAATTTTTTAAAGATACCCCAAATGGGAACAAAAAGAAAAACCAACAGAAAGGTCCGAGATTTGCTTACCAGACGAAAATTGCGAGATGGGTATTCGGTAAAATCTCATTTGATGCACGATATTCTAAAAGACTAAAAGTGGGGCTTTCACTTTTGGCCTTTCGGTTCGTCATTCTCTTCGCTCCTCTTTGGCGGTTTTATTATATCCTATTTTCTTGACCAATTAAAACGGTTCTGAGACTCCAAGGTTAATAAGAACTTGGCTTTGCCGGTACGAGACTAGAGAATTGCAAAAATTTAAATATTCTGCAGCAAAACAAGGGTAAGCATTAAGCAAGGGAGAGAATCGGAAGGAAAATTCGAAAACCGGAGAGAGAATATGCCTGTTGAGTGGAAAATTATCACAGGCCACTCCGATAAACGGCTGTAATGTGACCTCAAATGGCAAATGGGCTCGTGGGCCCCACCATGTTGGCTAATGGGCCATACACTATGGCGCCGGTCGGGAATAATTAATCTTAGAAATTTCTTAAATGGGCCTCAAGTCAAATTACATGCACTCCAAGTAATGTCTATTTTTTTTTCTTTATGTTATTATTTTTTTAATTTTACTTGCGTCTGCAAACTTGTAAAAGGGCACGAATATTCCTTTATTAAAATAACTAGAGGGTTTTGGAAGCTATCTCATGTTAGAGTGATAAAAGATTAGATTATCTCGGATGAGACTCCACCTAATCATATAATTTAGGAATGGAATCACGTGGAAATCAATACTCCATATTAATGTAAAAAAAAGTACCTGAATATCGCCGTATTAACTTATGCCTAGAAAACTCTAAACCAAAAAGGTAGGTAAAAGTCTATATCTATACAACTCTAATGTCAAACTTCAGATAAGAGGGTTTGTTTGATAAGTGTACAAATCAAACAAAAAATATAGAGAAATATCATAATAGACCAAAATCTATGGACTAAAATAAAAGTTAGATTCAATAACTTTTAATTTATTTTATTACACTTTAAAAAAATCAATCTTCATCTTCCATTCATTTTGACAGTTAAATCAGACAGAAAGTGACATAGATTGATTGAAATATCCCTCTAAAAAATAAAATAAATGAATAACTAAAAATAAAAAAATAAAAAGAATTTTTATATTTTTATTTAAGGTTAAATACACTTTGCACCCTTCAACTATAAGGGTCTTGACACTTTGCACTCCAATATATTATTTTTGTCACATTGCACCCACCAACTACTGTTAAAATGATAATTTTGTCCCCATAATTTTTTTTTTTTACAGTGATTATTTTATGAGGGTAAAATCATAATTTTCAGGTCAAAAATAAATTTTTGTCTATTATTTTTAACAAATAGTGTAAAGTGTTTAAAATCAATAGTTAGTAATTACAGTGTGACAAAAATAATAAATTGAGGTATAAGATATATTTATTCCTTTTATTTATAAAATATTATTTTTTATTTTTTTAACAATTTTATCTTTAAAGGACATTTCAATCATTTTCGGTACAATCAAATTGAATGATGCCAATGATTGATATCTTACGGGTTTATAATAAAATAAACTATAGTTAAAAGAGGTTTAATTTGATTTTTGTAATTGCGGGTAGTATGATCTTTTTATCCAAAAACATTGAAAATTGAAAAGGGTTCCTATCGGCTATTCAAGTAGCTTAAGGGGGCGTTTGTTTACCAAAATTTTGGAAAATATTCTTAAAATTTTGAGAATCTTTTGAATGTTGAAATTTATTAGGATTTGTGAAAAGTGTGAAATGTATGTGTAAAAGTGTGAAGTTTATTGGGGTTTGTGAAATATGTTTGGTGTGGTAAAAATTTTGGGACCTCAAAAAATTGGACAAACGAACCCCCTAAAGATCCAACCGGGTCATGGACTTACCGTCCATCTATATTAAAGAGTTGTATCTTTCCCACCACACAACGCGTGAGAGGCCCCCTCACCCCCAGCACCTACAGAGACAACCGGCACTCACGCATACAGGGAAAGATGTCTCTGATAACAGAAGAGATGAAGGCCAAAGCAGAGGTATACTACGGGGACGAGATTTGCAGAGAGAAGTTCATGTTGTTGCTGTCAGAAATGGGTTTGCCGGATGGTCTACTCCTCTTACAAGACATTGAGGAGTGCGGGTACGTGAAAGAGATCGGCTTTGTTTGGCTCAAACACAAGGAGAAGAGAGAGTACCGGCTCGACAACGTACTCGTCTGCTACGACACGGAAGTCACGGCCTACTTCGAGCCCAACAAGATCAAGAAACTGACCGGTGTCAAAGCCAAAGAGTTCTTGATCTGGATTACCCTGAGTGAGATTTATGTCAAGGACCCTCCTGCAAGGTGGATCACTTTTAAAACTCCGGCAGGTTTGTCCAAGTCTTTCCCCATATCGGTGTTCGTCGGAGGAGATGGAAACTGAAAAGAAGCAAAACGAGGGAGAGACTGTAATGGAGGAAAATTGTAATTTAGAAAAATTATAAGTACTTATATCGACATTTATTGATCCTTTGTTCCCATTAATTTTGTATATAAATAATCATATTCCTTTGTCTCTGTGAAATCCGTTTATCATTTCCTTTCTGTACAGTCTAACCAACAAGAAATGGATATATATGCTTTAATGTAAATTCTTGAACGATGTGCTTCAAAGTGCCTAAAGTGTCTTCCCGTATCTTCACGCAATAGTTTGACATAATTTTGGAAGACGAAGAAGTTGCAGGGTCTATGGATAATAATCTCAAGAAAAAAAAAGCAAGATGCCCCTTGCCACGGGAAAAAGGTAGACCGAAAGAAAGTATGTGCTTCTCCAGTTCAGTGGAAGCCCATTATTACTTGGCAGTGCTCCTTTTTCGGGTGGCAAAACGTGTACAGCTATGTCTCTCAATCCATTTGTAGAGATTGAAAGCAACTTCCCCAGTTAGATTTCTACAGAGGTTAGAGTTCCTTTCACTTCAACTGGCCAAAACAGATGTCGGTTGCGTTGATGAGAGAGTAATCTGACAAAAGAACAGTAATTATTTTAGCTGTTATAGTTGACCAATCTATAAGCTTTTAATCGAAGCATCGAGAAAGCATTACGTATCTTTAGACTTCCTGATTACGGAATCTAACGACAATAATTTCAGGCTTTGTTTGGGCCTGATGCAGCCATGGCCCAAAATCTTGCTTGGATAATACCTAAGGTAGGCATGGTTAAGTTAAATTGATTACAGAAACGGATGTAATTTGAATGGTTAATTTCGTTTTCGTTTCGATATTTATTGAAATATAATTTTTTTATTCAAGTTCCATTTTAATATTTTATTAGAACGGAATTGAAATTTTTGGAATCGCAATTAAAAATTTTGGTTCGGCCTGTGGATGTTTTTAGACATATTTTGTTTGGACCTTAATGAGTTAAAAATATTTTTGAATCTAATTTTTGGAAGATTTTTCTATTATTCATCATAAATTAACAATAAATGTAAACATTCAATCAAAATCTAGATTCTAAAATAAACATTCAATCAAATTATATATGTTATGCTTTATTTTGAGAACTATTTTTATTTTATTTTTTTTAGAAAAATCAGACCCATAAATTCCGCTGGAATTTTCAGTTCTGATTCCGATTCCGGACATTGTCAAAAATTACTTCCAGTTTCAATTCTAGTATATGCCGGAACCGGAACGGAATTTTTGGAATCGAAAATTCCGATTCTTATCGAAATTTTTACTCACCCTTAGATTAAGTTAGAACCGTTGAGATTATTGTTCTTAAAAAAAATTAAATTAAATAAATTATAACAAAATTCAAAACTATCTCTCTTCATCTAAATAAAGATAAAAAAAAAAAAAAATTCAATCAAATTATTTCCCTATTTACTTCTTCACCAACCACATAACACTCTCCAAAAAAATTTCCACATTTTCTTGTGTTTGGACGGGCAAATTGTTTTTATAAAAGATAGTGTAGATTCTTTTCATATTGTAAAAAAAAAAATTATTGAAATTGATGAAAAATCAATAGTGAAAAAAAATTGTGCCATCCAAACACGTACTTTAAAGTTTTCACTATTTTCTTCACAAAATCCATAAAACTCCAATCTATCTAATTTTCACAACACCACTACAATTTTTTAATAATTTCTAAATGCAAACATGAACTGATTGGATCGATTCGGATAATTATATATATCACTCATGCAGTACTTCATCATACGTGATATGATATGATATGATATATATATATGAATTATACCATATCTACATCCAAAAAGCTTTATGCTTTAATTAAATGTGTAAGATTCATCTAGGTCGCTAGCTATCATCGTCTACATCTACTAAGGTTATGCTATGAAGAAAACTTATAAGACGTTTGGTTTATGGGAATAATGTACTATCAACGAGTTTGCAGGATGACCCATCTGTTGCATTTTTGTTATAGCAATTTGCAAAGATCAATGTCGGAAAAAATAAAGATCAAAACAGATATGTGTTCCTTTTTTTTTTTTTTTCATTCAATGATCGTGACATTTGACCAAATCATTAGTTGTTTGGAAAACTCTGGTTCCAATCTCTCTCTTCACTTGGGAAAAATAATGGAGCTTATTTGTATACCACAACCATGTTGTGGTAGAGCTCACAAGATCATCTTGATTAAGGTGCCTCAAAGTTTGACTGATTTAAGAGTAATCTGCCGAGATTTGCATATCACTACAAAAAAACAGGTCTACAGCGGCGGTCATTTTAGCGGCGGTCACCAAAACCGCCGCTATATGCCCTATATACCGGCGGTTTATCAAAACCGCAACAGAAAAATATACATATAGCGGCGGTCTCTATAGCGGCGGTCAAAAACCGCCGCTATAGACCAAAGTAGCAGCGGTTGATATAGCGGCGGTCATAGACCGCCGCTATATACCGCCTATGGCAGCGGTTTCTATAGCGGCGGTCAGTGACCGCCGCTATAGATCAA
>CM025849.1:8082270-8139663 GCA_003952965.2 Morella rubra
AATCTATAGCGGCGGTCACTGACCGCCGCTATAGAAACCGCTGCCATAGGCGGTATATAGCGGCGGTCTAATGACCGCCGCTATATCAACCGCTGCTACTTTGGTCTATAGCGGCGGTTTTTGACCGCCGCTATAGAGACCGCCGCTATATGTATATTTTTCTGTTGCGGTTTTGATAAACCGCCGGTATATAGGGCATATAGCGGCGGTTTTGGTGGACCGCCGCTTAAAATGACCGCCGTGGTAGCACCTGTTTTTTTGGTAGGTGTCGAATAGAGGCGATCACCGAAGTTCTTGGGGATGCCATCACTTATGTAACTCAAGAGAACATCATATACCCAATAATTCGAATAAGGTCTGAAAGATGATACTGTGTTCCGACTGACCCACATGAAGGAAATTTCGTCAACAACATCCTCCACAAAGTTCGCTGGATCCCTGATAATTATTATAAACGATTATAAGTAACTAAGATAAACATATACTGGTGAAGAAGAGGACGAAAAATATTACAAACCATTGACGCCAAAAGGATGTCGACATCTTACTGGTTTGAGACATAATTACTCAAAAATATGCATGTAATTAATTTCTTGTCTTCTCCCAACACGCCTTCTTCGTGGCCAAAGTCATTTATTTGTCTCTAAGAATAGGACAGTTTATCGAAGAGGCCATCCTAGACGTACCAATGCAAAGAACCAATATCTACCTCTAAGTGGCTTCTTTTGCATTTATATATTGCTAGGTAGAGTAGTAACGGATTAGAATTAATCCAAGAGCTCATTGAACTCCAAAACTAATTTTTTGAAGGTCCACTTGCAGAGCAATGTTTATATTTATTTATTTCTATCTAAAACAATCAAGAAAAGGACAAAAAAGAAAATGAAAATAGAAAATACACTTTACAATCCTCTAACCACCACTCATTTTATAATTTGCACCCTAAACTATTAAAATTGACATATTACACCGCAAATCACCAACTAGTTTACACTTTACATCTCAGATGATCAATTGATTTACACTCTACACCCCATGTCATAATTAAAACTGTTAAGATTGTGTCACAATGTCCTAATTTTTCTTTTTTTTAAAAGTAAGATCTTCACATGAAATGCAAAATGTAAATATTCTCACAGTTTGAGGTCCAATGTGCCAAGTTTGATAGCTTGTGATTCTAATTACAAATTTTCTGGTATTTAAAGGCCGGATGCAAAGTACAATTTCATTTTCCTCTAAAAAATTTAATGCAAGAAATAGCCAAAGAAATTGGAGCATAATACCCATCTTTAGCACTCCTGAACACCCATATGGGAGAGTCTGCAGTATTAGCGAGGGCTTTTCTCCACTGTCGTACCTTCTCACAATCCACCTAAGAGTTCTTTTCATGCATATCAAATACTTCCGCGAAAGGTCCGGTTTGATTTCGAATATCATCGGGGTCTATATCATAAAATATGGGAATAAGAGGTGATAAACAGACTTGTCAATTTTTTATACTTGGCCTTTAGCGAATCATCTGATTAGGCAGCATGTTTAAGGCTTTACATTCAATCTTTTTTGGCTTTTCGATTTTAATTTCGAATGATCTCTCCATTGTTTTATAGATAGTCCAAGGGATGCCCTAGAATTTTCAGGGCCTCGCGCTCGAGACTCGCTGAACTTGGCCTCGCGCACGGGGTGTCCTGGAATTTCTAAGGCCTCACACGTGGGATGTTTTGGAATTTCCAGCGCCCGATTGCGTGGGCCTTGGCCACCTGCGGTGGAAATCCAGGGCATTCTACACATATTTGCCTTAAAAAAAATGTCACATCCAAAAAACATAACTTCTTTTCTAAAATAGGAAATCCGCCAACATGCTTTATGTCTCAACACCATACATCTAATCAAGCTTTAGTCTAAAGAATATTGCGAAATGCTAGTATATCCAATCAATATATAAACAGATTCAATCAAACAAAATTTTAAAGATGATATTGTTAAAGGAGCTTATGGACAAATATGTCAAATAACAGATTCAATCAAACACAATACTTCTCCATTCTGTCTTCCATGAAATGACAATCAAATCTTAATCATTATGCTTGGTAAGCAGGTTAAGATATAATTTTAGTTTTAGTTTTAAATTTTTATGGAACTAGTTTTAAAACTGTTCTAGAGACTAAAATCCGTTTGGGTGATTTAGTTTCATGAGTTTTTTCACTAGCTTTGTATTTATTTATTTTTATTACAAATCAGTATAAAGAAAATTTAAAATTACTAGAGAAAAAAAAAAACAAAAAAAAATAGGCTCGAGTGATGGGATCTACTCCTGTCCCCCCTCCTTCAAACTCTAAGGTCATCTTCTCATAGTCAGCATCAACCTTCACTCTTGTCCCTTTGCTTTGTTGCCCTTTGAAACTTTGTTTAATTTAGAACTCCATTCTCTGGTAATGGTGCTTGGGATTTATGGAGTGGCATCAGGAACTCAATTTGTTGTAATATTTTTGGACACCTTTGTTTGCTCATTGGAAAATAATAATAACAAAGCAATCAATTTTTGGTAGCGGCATCTGTGGAGACCTCAACTACAAAATTAAATTTCAATCATAACCAATTTGCAGGTGTAGGATCAGGTTTTAAACATGTCGTGTGATGCAAAACTTCTATTCTTTTTTTTTTTTGGCTAGGCAAATGTAATATAACTAAAAAGGGAAATACAGAGTTCGAAACAAAGAAAAGACAAGAAGGTGCACGTAAGAGAAGGAAAGAATGATTGTCACAAGATAGCAAATCAAAAGGAATGCAGACGCATGAATGTTTCCACAAATTCATATTTGAGCTGCCCAATTGGCCACCCCGTGGGCGAGTCCATTAGTAGATTTGTACCTTTATCTTATCTCCCCAGTCCATCCTTCTTAGTCACCGAACAGTTTCCTATGTGTTCTATAAAAAAAAAATATGATAAAAAAAAATTACCCAAAGACATGTGCGTTTTGCGAGACGAAGGAAGCTGTTCTGCAAGAGAAGTACAGGGAAGATGGAGAAAAATAGGGGGACAGGGAAGCGTGTTCTTGAAGCCAAAGGAATGTTCGAAAAAATCTAATTTTAAGCCAAAGCTGAGCAAGCCTCAAAAGTGGGTTGTTAAAAAAATGAGCCGAAGCCGAACAGAAGTCAAGCCGTTTCCATCGATCCTCATTAATTGACGTGTCGAAGTTCAGACCGTTAGATCCACTTCTTAAAATCTGAACCGCTCCTTTAGAGCTCTTTGAACTCCTGTTCTTTGGACCGAATCTTTTCCCCTCTCCATCGTTGCACCCGTTCCATATCCTCTCGAAACCGCTCCTCGTGCCTTGCAAATGCTTCGGCAAAAGTTCCGGTTTGTTTTCGGACATCTGAGGGATTCACGTCATAGAATACTGGAAGCAGAGTTTGGCCTCTGATTTTCGTACACGGTACAGCGCAGGATCTCCGTAAGTTCATCAAGGCACCACCTCGAAGAAGCATAGCCTTTGGAGAAAACCACAATCGAAATCCTCGACTCCCGAATTGCCTTGAGCAGTTCGGTAGAGATGTCCTTCCCTCTTGGAAGCTCGTCGTCATCCCGGAAGGTGTAGATTCCGGCTTGCACCAATGCAGTGTAGAGGTGATCGGTGAAGTTCTTGCGGGTATCCTCGCCTCTGAAACTCAGGAAGACATCATAAATCCAACTATGTCTTCGGTTTAAGCTTGGCCTTGAAGCGGTAGTCCGGCCCTCGTGTGGATCCGTGTGGGTGGTTGAGCGGCTGTAGGAATTCGGGCAGATGGTGGTAGTTCGGTAGTAAATCGAGGTCTGGGTAACGAGAGAGGGAGAGCGAGACACAAAGATTGGAGATGCTGAAAGAAAAAGGTCGGTTAAGAAGGCCGTCTTCTGTATAGGTTCTCCACCACCTTAGAGTCGATCACGCGAGTTCGTTGAAGCAGCTTTCTGGGATCAACGGTAACGTTTCCCATTTTGATTTCATTTTGTAGTCTGAACGTGGGGGCAATGCACAAAATTATTAATTGCAATGGGAGCAAAGGGTTATGTCGATTGGCACGACGGTGATGATTGACTGCGTGACAGCTGCTTAAGAGAGGCCGTTACCGTCCGTGACGTTTTTAGTGATTCGGTACAGCTGGTCTGGTCTCGTATTTTTCCTTTCCCTGTACTTCTTAGTTGGATATTCTTTGTAATATTTGATGGGCAATTTCACAAGATTACTAAAAAACAAATATTACGTACATAAAACGGGTGTCATTTCCGTGCATATATCCAAGAAGGACTAAACAACAGCAAATAGCTCTTGACATATCAAAGATGGAAAATTTAGCTGAACACTCATAGTCTGATAAAAAGCCTAATGGCAACGCTAATTAGGTTTTGACACACCCTCACACATAGAAATATCAATAATCCTTTGTGAATTAGCTAATTAATTACTTTGCATATTTGACAATTTTACTCGGCCTGCTGCCATTTTGATGGACGTGATTTGGTTCATTAGAAATCATATAGTTCATAATGGTAAGATAGAGGATGCCTGGACTTCGGTGCAACGAATTAAGAGGAAAATAAGACACTGAGAGGACGGGAATGCCAATTGGGCAGACACAAGTTCAGTCAAAGAAGTTCATGACCACTCAAGTGAAGACTTCAAATCTTTGGAAGAATGTATATCTGGGTTTTCTGATCACATAACAAATCTTTGGAAGAAATCCAGGTCCATTAACAATTCATTTTGACTATGGAGAAAATTGTACAGCTACCATCTATTCATCGTTGCCCAAACCAGAAATTCTATTGATACCCCTCAATGCATCTTAAGCAGCAAGCAATTCAAAACAGAAAGAAAAGACAAGCTGAAATGAAACGAGAGGTCATTGAGCAGCTACCATGTCCAACGTAAGAACATGTGGTAGCAAATTCTAATCACCAAGATTCAGTAGTCGTTAGGTCACTAGGCAGCTATGGGTGATAATTGGTAACAGAACAAAGTTGTACTCAAGCAATTTAAGACAGCATGAAAATATCAACCCTAAAGAAGCCAAGAAAGCAGTGTCCTACACTTTTAGAACAATGGTAATTCTAGTCGGCTGTTCCAAATGGAAGAGATTAATCACAAAAGTATCAGAGACTTCAGATGTTTAAAACAATCAACCTTCCAGTAAATGAAGTTGTACGTTATTAGATCATAGACCACAGTGCCGCTTTTGCTAACTGGGATATGTTCCTATTAAAAGATCTGACCATTCACAAAGCCATACACAGCATAATTGAAAAACTGCTCTTGCTTAACCAGTTCATATTTACTCTTGGCTTCAAAATCTCAGTTCACTTTCATTTATCCTCCATCTCCTCTGGTGATCTCCCTGTAACATAGTGTGCTTTTCTTTCAAGAATGAGGATATAGGCAAATTTGAAGACCCAAGCAGATCTTTGACATCAAAATGCTTAAGATACATGCCCAGGTCCCACCTGACAATCTCAGCCACTGTCTGGAGAAGCATCACGTGATCGGAGTTAATAACTGGCAGCAAACACTAACGGCATGCATCTAAGCATATCTCTCAACATCGAGAAGTATCAAAAATGATCAGTCATCATTTTGTTCTAAAACATTTCAGTAATAAAACATCAAACTGATACTATATATGCGGAAATCAAACCAAGACATAACATTGAACTGTGTCGCATAAAAAATAAGAAGCAGGTATTATAAAACACTTTTTTTGTTATTTAAAGACAACGAACATTTATTGTGATTTCCACATCAAAGGTGTTAAGAAATGGAAGCTCTGTATTTTGTACGAGAGCAGAGCATATGAATTACTCTTTCTTCGTTTGTTTTATTCAACAAATGTAAAGGCTATATATAGAGTACAAGAAGTCAGTTCAAATGAACTGTATTCTGTTTACACTTTACAGCAACTATGTAACAGAAAGCAACTAACTTCTAACTATCAACAGAAAATGAAATTGAATTCCAACGCCAACATCTGTTATATTCAACAAAAGGAAACATTGGATTTACCTTCATTTCAGTCTGTGTCAAATAAGGCTGTCCATCTGGATCTCTTTGTGGTTTAACTTTTTTTTCTACCCAATTTTTGTCTAAAATTACTAACCCATTTGCATCTTTCTTGAGAAACAAACCGCCACAGCACCCAACTTCAGCAAGAGCTGCTCCCAGTTGCTGTACATCTGTACCTTCTCCATATTCGCCTGCAACAGTTTTTCATGTCTAGCAAATGCTTCTGTAGAAGTTCCGGTCAGTTTTTGAACATTCGAGGGGTACACATGAAAAACAAAAAAATCAAGTAAAAAAGGCACTACCTGCCAGAATAAGCCTAGCCTTTGGAGAAAACCAAAAATGGACTCATTTGTCCATGGATGAGGGTCAGGCACAAGTGTTGGCTGCTCTAGGGAGGCTGTGACCCTTCGTAACTTATGCAATGTCATTTCCCATTCATCAATGCTTCTTCCTTTAATTAGAAAAGAGCCCAAAAGTTTAAGAGCTAATGGAACCCCTCGAATGAGATCTGCTGCAATACCACTCAAACACTCAAAGTGATCTTTGCTTTCATCAATGTTCCCTTGAAAGGAATGCCGGCTTAAAAGGTCTAAAGACTTCCAATAATCCAATTCTTCAACCTTCATTTTCTCATCGACTCCAAGTTGAGTAAGTAATTGTTCATTTCTGGTCGTTACAATGATTCTGCTTCCCAGACCAAGCCATTTACGATTTCCTGCTAATAAATGTACTTGTTGCATGCAATCCACATTATCAAGAACAATAAGAACTCTTTTGCCATGCAAGTATTTCTTAATCAATGCGCGTCCTTTAGTTTTATCCACAATATTCTCCAAATTCTTCGTCTTCAAGATATTGTAAAGAAGTAGTTTTTGTAAATGAACGATACCATGGCGTTGTTTTGAAACCCCTTGAATATTCTGAAGAAAACTACTTCCTTCAAAACTCTTGCAAAATTGTTAAAACCAGCCTCCGCTAGGCTTGTTTTGCCTATCCCACCGATTCCATAGATTCCCACGACGCGAACTTTAGGTGTTCCCAGATTTAGTAAACCTCCAAGTTTCATCACACGAGAATCCATTCCCCCATGAATCAAAGTAGACCAAACTTTTTCAACAATCATGTTGATGAACTTTGATTCATACCTGATCATCAAAACAAAATAAAATGAGAGAAAATAATGAAGAAAGTAATTTCTTTCCTTTCATGCATGGAGAAAGCATTGACTATATTTTTCAAGGATGGCTTGTTTCATTCCTCTTAGATATATTGCATTTTATCTATCAGGTCATCTTAAAATTACCGATGCTGTGACCAAGATTTCCTTCTAATTGGCATTATCTTTCTTATCACTTCGTCTAAAATTTCTTTCAAATGGCTTAAAAAAATACAATAAAATACACAGGAGGCTAAAGAATTAATACCCATTAGCTTCGTTTGTGAGACAGAAACCGGCACAGTGCCCAGCGTTAGTAAGAGCTGCTTTCCAACGGTCTACCCTTGCTGCCTCAAAGTTAATTTCTTGTGTAGCAAATGCCTTGGCGAAAGCGCCAGTACATGGATTGCAAACATCTGAGGGGTTTACATCATAAAAGATTGGAAGAAAAGAGTGGCCTCCGGTTTCCACACGCTGCATGATCTCTGCAATCTCATCAAGGCACCACTTGGAAGAAGCGTAGCCTTTGGAGAAAACAACAATTGAAACACTTGATCCCCGAATAGCCTTGTATAGCCCAGTACCGATGTCCTCCCCTCTCGGAAGCTCGTCGTCAGCTAGGAAGGTGCTAATTCCGGCTTGCACCAGGGCAGAATTAAGGTGATCAGTGAAAGTCTTCCGCGTGTCTTCACCTCTGAAACTCAGGAAGACGTCGTGTTTCCAACAATATCGTTGATCAATAGCATTCGGAAAGGAGCACGTAAACATAACTTCTTCAACAATATCGCTGATCAATTTTGATTCAATATCCCTGATCATAAAATCAAAAGGACCATAAAACAGTTACGGAAGTACAAGAAAAGATATAGAATTAAGAGTTCTCGGCACTAAAAGGATGTTATCGTCTGAGTCATTTGAGAACTTGAGAGTAACGTGTCATCGCAAATAATCAAGTCATACAAAATTTGAATATCTTTGGAAAAAAACCTTAACATATATGTTTCACAGTAAGTACGGTCCAAATCATATGATTCCCCTCGAATGTAAACTACTATATCTAAAGGGCCCTTCAAAACTTGATAACTCAAGAATTTGGTTTTCCCTCTATGTTGCATGATCATTATAGCGACTAGAGTGCTGATCATGGAAGAGAAGACAGCTAAATAGTTCATTCTAATCAGTGGTGGAACCAAGACCTAATTTGAAAGGGGCGGACTCCTAAGTTGAAATGACAAAAAAAATTTTTTTTCCTAAGTGCTGCAAAAAGCGTCTAAGAGTTAAAATATCGAAAATTTAGGACTAAAAGCATTAAATTTTTTTGAAATACACTTACCATTCTATTTACTGAGACTGGAAGTGGCAATTGGATCCTACAAGTTTGTATTTTTTGAAAACGTTGCAAAATGACTTCATTTTCAATAGTTTTATTTGACTAAATAAAACACAAGGTCTTTTCGAACTAATATTCGTTTTAAAAGTAATAGGCACGTTAGGAGTCTTAGACAACTGCACACTGACCAAATTTTTTTATCAAAAACTTATACATTCTCTAAACAAAACAAAATTCGACAACTAATTCAATCTAAAAATTAACAAATTCACAATCATTATTCAAGTCCTAATTATTCAAAAATCATTAACCAAATTCACAATTTGCAAGAGGAGCGGGATGGGGTTGGGCAGGCAAAAAATATATAAAAAATTGAAGGAACCAACCGAGGCGGTGCCCCCCACTGCCCCTGGCTGGTTCCGCCTGTGATTCTAGATCTATCATTAAGCTTCGTTTATTTTCATTCAGATTTATATAGAAGGAAAGGGACAAAAGCAAGTGAAAATGCATGAAAAATGTGAAAAACCAGCATATATAATAGTACCCTTCTGCAACGCTCTCAACAATCCAGTGAGTACAATCTGCTGCTTCACTAAGAGCAGCTCTCCACCTTTGCACCCTATCCATCTCCATCTTTAACCGCTCTTCATGCCTAGTGAAGGCTTCAGCAAAAGCTCCAGTTTGGTTTCGGACCTCCAGAGGATTTATACGATAGAATATTGGAAGAAAAATGTGGTCTCCATTTTTCTGAAGGTCTTGGATCTCCACAAGTTTATCTAGGCTACATTTGGAAGAACCATAGCCTTTAGAGAAAATGACGATGGAAATCCTCGATCTATGAATCGCGTGGAGAACTTTGGTGGAGATGTTTTCCCCTACAAGATTGTCGTCATCTAGGAAAGTGCAAATTCCGTTTTTCACCAAACTAGAATAGAGGCGATCCCCGAAGTTCTCGTGGATGCCGTTATGCACGTAACTCAAGAAGACATCATATGTCCAGGAATTCCAATAAGGTCTGAAAGATGATACTGTGTTCCGACTGACCCACATGAAGGAAATTTCGTCAACAATATTCTCGACAAAGTTCGCTGGATCCCTGATAATTATTATAAACGATTATAAGTAACTAAGATAAACATATACAGGTGAAGAAGAGGACGAAAAATATTACTAACCATTGACGCCAGAAGGATGTCGACATCTTACTGGTTTGAGACATAATTACTCAAAAATATGCATGTAATTAAATATTTCTTATCTTCTCCCAACACGCCTTCTTCGCGGCCAAAGTCAATTATTTGTCTTTGTAAGTATGGTTACAATAATGTCATTGATCTCTAATCTAAGAGGCCACCCTAGACGTACCAATTCAAAGAACCAATATCTACCTCTAAGTGGCATCTTTTTCATTTATATATTAATGGCTAGGTAGAGTGGGAACGGACTAGAATTAATCCAAGTGCTAATTCCAAAACTAATTTTTTGAAAGTCCACCGCAGAGTAAAGTTTATATTTATTTTTTTTTGTCTAAAACTGTAAAGAAAAAGGATAAAAATAAATTTTTTTTAAAGAGAAGAAAATACATTTTAGCAACCCATGTCATAGTTAAAAGTTAAAACTGTTAAGATCGTGGCACGTGTCTTAAATTCTTTTTTTAATGGTAAGATATTCACATGGAATGTAAAATATAAATATATTGACAATTTGAGGCATAATGTGTCAAGTTTAATAGCTTGAGATGCAAATTAAAAAAATTTTAAAAGTCGGATGCAAAGTGTAATTTCATTTTCCTCTAAAAAATTTAATGCACGAAATAGCCAAAGAAACTGGAGCATAGTACCCATGTTCCGCACTCCTGAACACCCATTTGGGCGAGTCTGCAGCTTTAGCAAGGGCTTTTCTCCACTGTCGTACCTTCTCACAATCCACCTGCGACTTATTTTCATGCATATCAAATACTTCCGCGAAAGGTCCGGTCTGATTTCGAACATCATCGGGGTCTATATCATAAAATATTGGAATAAGAGGCGTGTCTCTGGTGTTTTTTAAGTTGACCATCTCTACAAGCTCATCAAGGTGCCCGTGCGCAAGGGAAGAACAATATTCTTTAGAGAAAACCACTAAGTTTATCCCTGATTGATGCATCGCTTGACGTTGTTTGGCAGAGAACTCATTTCCTCCCTTACTGAGGAAGGTGTGAATTCCCTTTTCTCCCAACGCATTGTAGAGGGGCTCGGTAACCGTTCTGTGAGTCTTTTCACCCAGATAGGACAAATAGGTATCTAGAGGATCTCTTTTTGTACTAAGCATATCTAGAGTTTCTTGGATGCTCCTATCAAATATATAAAATCCCATCAACTCATCCCATTCACACTTTTTTAACATTTCAATAAAAATCAATATTTTCTAAAACAACCTTCCAACTTTCTACTAACTTTTCACAAATACGAAAAAAATTTCTTCCTAAAACTTGAAATATAAAATTTTTTTGACATGCGAAAAGACTAACTTAAGGTGTTTCTATGCAAATCAACAAACATAAAATATGGCTATATCTCAATAGAAATATGTGCGTCTGCATTTAAATTGAAATAACGAAAAAAGAACATAACCGAAACGACAAAGAAAGACGAATTCAACGAGTTGATAATTATATTAGAGCGGAGTTTACGAGGAAAATCAATACTTCTTTTAAGCAAATTGAAAACGAGAAACAATTATCAATATCTTTCGAGGAAAAATTCACATCAAAAGACAACAGATCCAACTAGTTAAGGTGTTACAGTTTTACGGAAATCACCAAATTAAAAAATGGATGTAATATTCTGGTGATAAAAAAAGGTGCTTCTTGGATGACGCTTGAACTCAAAAGAATTTTTTTATGAAATTCAAAAGATAATACACTAACATCGTTTGAGGCAAAATTAGCTTCAGAAACACGACAGATCTTGTCGTACAACATAACTAAAGTGCCACTGTATTATGGAAATTACCAAATTAAAAAGGCTATCTCTCAGAGCAAAAAGAACAGAAGAGATCTGGTTAATTCTGGATGGCATTAAAGATAAAACTAGTGTCTAGCTCGTCTACGCATCCTGCAACGCAACGGGCCGTGGGTGTTAAATTTAGGGCTTATTTGATTGCGGGTTCAAGTCGTGGTTTGAATCTAAATTATTCGTGCGCGTTTGGCATGATTTATCAGTACAGGAACGCAACACGTGTGACCACCTAATTGGTCATGTGTTTCAAAAGACGCTCAAAGTATACCTGAGATTCTCCTCAAGAAATTTGGATCTGTTCCCTGTCATGCTACAGTACGGATCCAAAAATATTGGGCAATTTGTCCGCTCGAACTGGAAGTCTGCAACCTTTAGTGGCTAGATAACTCCTGCACACTGGAGGGGTTTGTTGTGGTTAATTTAAATGGACCTTAAAAAACAGAGAAAAAAAACCAAAATAAAATGAATAAAAACTTGTCAGGAGACATCTATCAGATCTGGTTGGATGACATACTCAGCGGAAGATAATGATTCCACCATTGAAGCCAGTTCTCGAAAACTCCGGGGATGTTCCATCAGATCTCTCGGGGTGCTAGCGAGCTGCCCAATCAGATCTGATTGGACGAATTACCTAGAGCGAACTGACCAAATCTCTTAGCCAAAAAAAGAAAAAGAAAAGAACTGACCAAATCTGACTCGGTGCCCAGCTGATCTAGTATGTGATCAATCAGATCTGTCAGGGTGCTAGGAGATGTGACTCTTGGTCTTGGGATTCATGAACTTGAAAAGAAAAAGAAAGGTTAGGAAGAGTGGATCAGGCAAAATTTCACATCAGAACACAACGCTTATGTATCGCGAAGAAAACGCGTAAAGTCGTTTAACTTAATTAAATACGTCGAAAAGGGGCTAGAGGAAGACTAGTGCGTCTGTTTGCACTTGTGTTTTCGCGGTTAACGAGGGACAACGAGGCATCTAAAAAAAACAGAAAGAGGGACAACGAGGGTAATGCTGGCAAATTGGCAATGGACATTTTAGAGTCAGCGAGTGTAATTATTTAGTAGGAAAGTATCAGTGAAAAATAATAATAATAATAATATTAGGGGACACAGCGAGAAATCACGAAGAATGAACCTTTCGTTCGTCTTCTGACTTGTTCTTTTTGAGCCGTAAGGCTCCACACGCTCTCCTTAAGATATATTTCCTCGAAATTCCTTTTCCAGTTTTAAGAAAACTGATTCACAACATCATTGACTGGATTAGGTATCACTTGACGTCGGTGGTTTTCATAGAACCTTCGTAGGAACTCCTTAATTAAGACAGGCAATATGTTCAAAAGGTGATCTTGCTCTCAGTTTCTAATGTTCAAGCATATGGCTGCCCCTGCCCAGGAGCCCCTGATCTCAATACAGCCAACAAAATCCAACTCCCTAGTTGTAAATGTTGGACACTGGACTATGAAGGTTTTTCTTATTTTGCCAAGTACCTAAAAGAAGAACATAAATCAGCAGGTTAGGTGACCTTACGGCCTAAAATCAACTTCAAAGCGTTACTGTTCTTATTCTCAATATAGCTTACGATATAAATCAGCCCAAACAAAGTCTTAATTGAACAATCTTTTGTATATAGAGATTAATTGTCTATGTTTGCAGACTTGTTGGCCATGGCGAAACGGATGCTCTATTGGCTTTAGTTTTAAGCATCCAGACAAGTTCAGCTTTTCAAGAGATTTTAAGGTAGAAATGTTGCTAGGAAGATATCTGAGGTTCGTGCACCCTTTTAAATTCAGCAAAACAAGCTCTTTCAGATGTCCGATAGACTCATGCAGCTCAACCAAGTTTGTGCATTCATCACAAACTCGCACGAGTGTGCAAGGGCGCACATAGGAGTCGCAGATTACACACTTCCCGTCTCATTTCTCACAAAGTCATCCAATGGCAATTCCTGGCTGCTTACGGCACATAATCAAATCCGGATGATGCTTCGCCATGCTTTCCTGAAACAAGCTCCTTCTCCATGGATAGGAATAAGTACAAAAGTGTGCAAAGATCCCTGCATGGCATGTTTCTGACATATCAGCAGGAACACAGAAAAGTAAAGACGACATTATAAACAATCCTTTAAAAAATCAGAATCTCCATTTATAAATAAGAACAAAATCCACACATGGGATATTAATGCCTAGCAACAGAAATACACTGAGCAACACCAACAGCCCGGATTAGATAACTGCCTATTCACGACATAACCACAGCTCTCACGGAAATCTCAAATTTTGCCCCCTACTAACTCAATCGAACCTAAATTTTGTAGATTTTAGTCAAGCAAAATTGGAAGTGTGTCAGAATTTATACGCATAGCAAGTATTTACGCCATGTTGTTGAGCATTCGAGGGGTTCACATGAAAAAAAAAAAAAAAAAAAAAAGTAAAAAAGGCACTACCTGGAATAAGCCTAGCCTTGAGAGAAAACCAAAAAAATGGAATCATTGATACATGGATGGCATAAATTAGTAGTCCAGGACAAAGAGGCTCCTCTCTTTGAAGCTCATGAACATCATCCAGGAAGGTGCTAATTCCAGCTCACAACAAGGCAGAGACGAGGGGATCCATAAAGGACTTATAAAACGTGTCTTCACCTCTGACACTCATCAGCAAGTGTTATTTTCCTCTTTTTCTCTTTATGAATGTGAGGCGCAAGTGCTTGTTGCTCTATGGAGGCTGTGATCCTTCGTAATTCATCCAATTTCATTTCCCATTCACCAATGCTTCTTCCTCTTAGAAAAGAGCCAAAAAGCTTACGAGCTAATGGAACCCCTCCAATGCACTCTGCTGCAATACTCGAAAGCTCTGAGTGATCTTTGCTTTCATTAATATTCCCTTCAAAGGAATGCCAGCTGAAAAGTTCATTAGACTCCCAGTAATCCAATTCTTCAACCTTCATTTTTTCATCTACTCCAAGTTGAGTAAGTAATTGTTCATTTCTGGTCGTTACAATGATTCTGCTCCCCGGCCAAAGCCATTTACGATTTCCTGCTAATAAATGTACTTGTTGCATGCAATCCACATTATCAAGAACAATAAGAACTCTTTTGCCATGCAAGGATTTCTTAATCAACGCGATTCCTTCATATTCATTCACAATCTCCAAATTCTTCGTCTTCAAGATATTGTAAAGAAGTAGTTTTTGTAAATGAACAATACCATTGGGTTGTCCCGAAACTCCTTGAATATTCAGAAGAAAACTACTTCCTTCAAAACTATGGCTCAATTGGTTAAAAACAGCCTCCGCTAGGGTTGTTTTGCCTATCCCACCGATTCCATAGATTCCCACGATGAAAACTTTAGGCGTTCCCAGATTTAATAAACCTCTAAGTTTCTTCACACGAGAATACATTCCCCCATGAATCACATTAGGCAAAACTTTTTCAACAATCATCTTGATCAACTTTGATTCGTACCTGATCATCAAAAAAATAATAAAAGGAGATAAAATTATGAAGAAAGCAATTTCTTTCCTTTCATGCATGGAGAAAGCATTAACTATATTTTGCTTAGGATGGCCAGTTTCATTCCTCTTAGATATATTACATTTTATCTAAGAGGTCATCTTAAAATTAATTACCGATGCTATGACCAAGATCTCCTTCTAATTGGCATGGTCTTCATATACTGATAAGAGTGGTCATGATATAGACAACAATTCACTATATTCAACCAAAATATGATATTTGTAATTCCATTTTAGGTTCACTTTTATTCTTTCTTATTACTTCGTCTAAACTTTTTTTAAATGGCAAACAAAATGCAAGAAAATACACAAGCAGGCTGAAGAATTAATACCCGTTTGCCTGGTCTTTGAGAGACAAACCAGCACGGTTCCCAGCATTAGTAAGAGCTGCTCTCCAACGCTCTACCCTTTCTGCCTCAAACTTCTTTTTACGCCTCGCAAATGCCTTGGCGAAAGCGCCAGTTTGATTGCAAACATCTGAGGGGCTTACATTAAAAAAGATTGGAAGAAAAGAGTGGCCTCTGTTTTCCATACACTGCATGATCTCTGCAATCTCATCAAGGCACCACTTGGAAGAAGCGTAGCCTTTGGAGAAAACTACAACTGAAACACTTGATCCACGAATAGCATTGTTTAGGCCAGTAGAGATGTTCTCCCCTCTCGTAAGCTTGTCATCAGTTAGGAAGGTGCTAATTCCGGCATGCCTCAGGGCAGAATTAAGGTGATCAGTGAATGTCTTGCCCGTGTCTTTACCTCTGAAACTCAAGAAGACATCGTAATTCCAACAATTTGAAGGAATTTTGGAAAATGGTGGAAGAGTTTCAAAAGCCTTAGGAAAGGAGGGCATGTAAACATCACTTCTTCAACAATATCGCTGATCAATTTTGATTCAGTATCCCTGATCATAAAATCAAAAGGACCATAAAACAGTCACATAGGCGTACAAGAAACGAAAAAGAGGAAAAGAATTGAGAGTTCTCAGCACCCAAAGGATGTTCATCTCAGCCATTTGAGAACTTGAGAGTAACATGTCATCACAAACAATCAAGTCATGCAAAATTTCTTAAGATATCTTGGGAAAAAACCTTTCTATTTGTTAGTACTTATATTACCCTAATGGCATGCATAGCATTCTTTTTTTGGGGCCTAAACCGATAGCCTTCTAACGAAGACGTTTCCAAATGGGATTTATGTATTAAAAAAAAATTCAACTGATCATTTCTGCTCATTTTTCCACTGACTCTCCAGATGTGGAACTTGCAAGACTTATGGTGTCTAATGAGATTCTTGCAATAGCTAAGATCGAGGATCTTCAACTTTTCTAGTATCTCTGAAAACAAAATTTTATTTAGATGAAAAACAGTTCTTGCAAGTAGTGCAGTTAATATCAAAACATCAATAAAAGCCGTAGGAAGAGTTGGTATACTCTGTTATCCGGCCACACGTGTTTGATTTTGTTGTGCTGCATGTCAAGAACAACGAGGTTCTCTAAAATTTAGGGGTGAAAACCGACTCCCTAGATTTCTGCCCATAATTGAATAGTCCTACTCTAGATTTCTGCCCATAATTGAATAGTCCTACTCTAAATGAAAATTATTGATTTGGAGCAGCCTCAAATTCTTCATGTTTGCAAATGCTTTAGTTTTCAAAGGTACATCTTTAATCACAGGTAAATTTAAGGCAAGACCCTCCACAGTATCTGATTCCTAGCAAAATACAAAGGAATTGAGGGCCGAAACAACTTATTTAGTTTTTAAATTTTATAGGCCGAGAGTCGAAACCAGGCCACTAAGATTCCTTAGCCTAGTCGGCCTCGATCAATTTGGGTCAGACCCAAATCTGAACAACCCTAACTACAACAATACAGTTGTTCTCAAATTATTAGTAATTTAGAGAGACAATGTGTCAAATTTAACAGTTTATGATTGAAATTGCAGTATATATATTATATCGGAATCTCTATCCAAGTTTTAAGAGATGGAGCAACAAAATTAAACTCTTATTGTCAAACAATGAACAAAATTAATTACTATATAGAGTACTCATGTCTCAAATCTATTCAGTAACCAGCTAGTAGAATTAATACATATGTAACAATTGGGGGTGTAGGTCGTACATGTAGAGTTTAAGGGAAGAGAGGCAAGCAATAAAGTAACCAATGTATTCATATTCGCAAGGAACAAATCAAGAATTAACATAGGTATAAAAAAATTAGACTTTGGAAACGACAATATTTTCTTTAATTAATTCTCTCAAAATATCTATGAAATTGTGCGGCCTCCACAATATATAATGCAAACCAAGTCGGAGAACACGAACAATATCTTTCTGGTGAATGATGCAACTGTAATTTATTCATTCTCTCATCCTTTCCGAACACCATTAATCGCCACCCCGAGCCCTAGTTTTGGGAGGATCATGCCCACTGTTTGCTGATGGTTCCTCATAGTCATCGACCCTTACGGCCATCAAAGATCTTCCCTCCATGGCCAACATGATTTCGTTCCCTAAAGCATATTCCCCCATTCGACCTTTCACGAACAATCTCCCTTCCCATATCTCGAATCAGATCGTGCATCCTCAACTTATTATGATAATCAATTGTCACAAGAGACCTTTTCATGAGAATATTAATACCAATATTGGAAAAAGATCACATCCTTGGAAGATTCTGTTGACATATTCTTTTTCCATACCAATGAAAAAACAAGCAATATCAAGTAATATCTCTGTTGTTGTATCATCCAGGGAATCAAAGCTTATTTTGAATATTTTATTAATATTATGGTGAGGATTTTTTTGTAACTTTTCTAATGCACTTTTCCATTCAATAGTGCTTCTTCCTAATAGATAGGAACCAAGAACTTCAAGAGCTAATGGAAGCCCTCGAGTATAACTTACTACAGCAACAGAAAGCTCATGGTAGTCTTCAATTGGATTGGCCATCTTGAAAGCGTGCCAACTAAAAAGTTGAAGAGAGTCGGAGTCGGCCAATTCTTCAACTTCATATTTTTCATTCACCCCTAGTTGAGTCAACAAATGTTCATCTCTAGTCGTCTCGATGATTTTACTTCCCCAACCAAACCAATCAAAGTTTCCAACCAATGCGTACACTTGTTCCAACTGATCCACGTCATCAAGAACAACAAGAATCTTTTTGCGTTGAAGGGCTTTTTTGATCAAATTGATCCCTCTATCAACGCTCGAAATCATCAAGTTTTCCTTCTTCATGATCAATGTATCCAAAAGAAGTTGTCTTTGTAACTGAACCAAACCATTAGGTTGTTGTGAAGTTTCTTTAATGTTCAAAAGACAACTGCTTCCTTCGAATCCATCACGTATTTCGTTATAGATTGCTTTGGCTAAGGTAGTTTTACCTATTCCACCTATTCCATAGATGCCAACACTGAGAACCTCGTCTCTTTCTATATCTAACAAAGTCTTTATATTTTCTACACGAGGATTTATTCCTATTGGGTGTTTGGCAACATGCAAGTGAGCGCGCTTCAATTTGCCCAATATTTCTTGAACAATCTCCTTGATGAACTTTGCTTCATACCTGATCAAATTTGGATGTTAGTTATAAGAGACCAATACATCATCACTAGCAATTAAGTCATATTAATTTATTATAAATTTTTGTATAGATACATCAATCGAAATGCCAAAAAAAAAAAACAATAATATCCCTTTTTTTTTTTTTTTTATGCACGAGCCATTCATTGTGTAACAGTAATAAAGAATATTACAATGAATTCTTCCCAAGTCTATGATATTCTATGTAACGACCATTCCAAGAGGCATGCATGGACTTTTTTTTTGGTCGTCTAAGAATGGAAACTAGGAAATAAAATAAAAAATTATATAAAAAAAAAACAAAAACAAATACTACAACCCAAGTACCAACTTTTTTATGAATGGTTTTCAAATCGGTTTCCTTTAACATTTAAGAGAAAATAAATCAAAAGAGAATACAAAAACGAATTAAAAAAATCTATGAACAAGCGTACAAAAGACTATAGCACAATACCCGTTTGCAACACTTTCGAGATCCCAACCAGAATAGCTAGCAGCTTCTGTTAGCACTTCTCTCCACCTCTTTACCCTCTCCTTATCCTCCTCAAACCGCTCTTCGTGGGTAGCGAATGCTTCGGCAAAAGTTCCGCTCTGCTTTCGGACCTCCGCCGGGTTCACATGATAAAATATGGGAAAAAGAGCGTGGGTTTTGGTATTCTTACAGTGTAAAATCTCCACAAGCTCTTCAAGGCACCACGTAGAAGAGGCATAACCTTTGGAAAAAACGACGACGGACATCTTCGATCCACGAATCGCATTGATTAGTCCGGTAGAGATGTTCTCCTTCTTCGAAACTCCTCATCGTCCCGAAAGGTGCGAACTCCAACTTGCACCAAGGCAGTGTAGAGGTGATCGGTAAAATTCTTGCGGGTGTCCTCACCTCTGAAACTTAGGAAGACATCGTGATTCCAGTGAAGTTTGGAAGACGATAGAAGGTTTTGAGCAGCCATAGAAATGAGGTGCTTGTTGGTTGAGTTTAACAGGATTGAAAAAGGAGATCACTAGTTCTCTGAGTTAACAGATCAGATATGAACACATCGTTTCGATAGCAGTTGGGAAATAGCTACATCAGATATCTAATACTGGCGTGAAGTTAGAATATTAGCTTAATTAGGGGGCTGTACTATAATATATTTGGAATTTGGGAGACAATGTATCAAATTAATTGGAAAAGAGCACATACAGTAGTGTTGTTGATTCTTGTTGTAATTTGTAAGCTAAAATGAGTATTTGTGTTATAAAATGTTGGGAGGTTAAAATTTTAGAGTACCAGAATTTTAGTGAAAAAATAAAGATAGATAATTTGAATGAATTTTTTATATTTATTATAGAAAAAGGATAATTTGATAAGGAGAGAGATTATTTTATAATTATTTTATTAGATAAAATTTCAGAGCACACAAAGCCTGGATGTAGGGAAGAAAGTAACAATATTTGTTCAAATTCGCAAAGAAACAATTCGTCGTGCCTCCATGGTACAATGCAAAACACGTCGGAGAATACGAGCAATATCTTTCTATGCAGGAAGAAATGCAAGTTGCACCCGTTAACTCATTAGAGATGTATTTCTCATCCTTTCCGACCACCCTTGCCACCCCAAGCCCTAGTTTTAGGAGGATCATGCCCACGGTTTGCTGATGGTTCATCGTAGTCATCGACCCTTATGGACATCAAAGATCTTCCCTCCATGGCTGACATGATTTCGTTCCCTATAGCATAATTCCCCCAATATTTGGTTAATATATAGAGACAGTACTTTTGTCGACCAATTAATACATCAAATTAATAACTTGAACTTTCATTAATTTCCTACTATTTTGTTTTCCGGTCCGAATGAATATGATTTATTTTAAGAAATTCAACTAATTTGATTTTATACTTTGGTGGTATTCGGCTGTGAAATTTTGGGTGTTGGAAATTTTGAGTTGGTTGGTGAAAAAGTGAAGAAGAGAGATGATTGAAATTAATTTTTTATATTTATTTAGAGTGAAAAGTGATGATTTGATGAGGAGAGAGAGAATTTTGGAAAGTTATTTTATTGGGGTGAAAATTTTGGCAGCCGAACACTACCTTTATGCCATGTTATTTATAGAAATGTCCCTTGTAATAAAGTAGTCAATATTACTTTGCATGAATGAATAACTGGAGACGAGGATCATTTGTCTCTTAATTAGCAAGTACTATAAGTAAAAAGAAGCAAGAAATTGACAAGTAGGGAAAAGTCACTTTACGGTCCCAAACTATCAAAATAATCTTAAATTGGGAAGAAAAAAAAATAAACAATCTTAAATTGGGTCACAATTATAAATTTTGACACATTGAGCTCCTAAACTTTTAAAATCACTCAATTTGCGCTCTGAAATAAAATTCAATGGTCAAAACCATGCTACATGACTCATTTATAGCATGTACATGTGGCACGATTTTAACAATTAGATTTTTTTTAGGAGTGTGAATTAATGAAATTTGATAGTTCTTTGCCTCAATGTGTCAAAGGTGGCAGTTGAGACCTCTGTTTGATATTATTTTGGCAATTTGAAGGAACAAAGTGACTTTTAGGCTTGATATGTATGTAATTAAATATACAAAATTCAGTTTTATTAAGTGCATATTTTCGAACTCAAGACTTTTGTTCTAATGCTATTGTGAAATTATCATTTATTCTAAATTTTTAAATTTATATTTTTACCAAACTCCACCTCAGATAACCTTTTTATCAAATGACGTTAGACCGAGAAGACACATTAAAATTGAGAATAACTTCATCTTACAATGCATGATGCATCTACAGTTATGCAATCATTATATTTTCTATTGTTCCCGCTCCAATTGATATGAGAGATTTATAGAAAGCTATAAGAATTGAGGGACACATTATATATATATATATATACCTGAAAGCGAAATGGTGTTTCGAGCAGAACACATTATCACAAAGCCAAGCAAGAGACAAAAACAGAGGCAAGCTCCAATTGCCATCTCCTCCCTCTGCTGCTGGTTGAGGCTCTCTCACCCCAATAAACCAAGTTGGTCATCATCTCCATTTATAGGACCAAAAGCGGTAGGAAAAAAAAAACACGTCACGCAATTATTGCCAGATAGGAGTTGACGTACGTTTCCGAATGTGGGTGCCACGTTCGACGCCTATGTGCGGAGTTGCCGCTGGCGGCCGACGTCGCTTACTTTCCCAAAAAAGGGAACAGCTTCCTTTTCCATTTGAAAAGTAGCAATTTTATTATTATGTAGTGTATGGTTTTTTTCTCACACGGTCAGGTCCATATGTGGATGCCCGGTCTAACACGATGCAGTCCAAAGATTTTGTTTAGACACGAGACAGAAAACAGCTTTGAATGTTATTGGATTTAGGAGTGGGAAAAATTTCTGGCAAGAACCGGAATTTTCGATTCCATTTTCAATTTCAGAAATCCAGTTCCGATTTCAGCATATACTGGAATCCGAAGTCAATTAATTTTCAGAACCAGAACCAAAACCAGAAATTTAGGTAGAATTAATTTCCTATTTCGATTTTTTTATTTTTTAAAAAAATAGAGCTTAAAATAAAATAAAACATATGAATTTACTGGAATGTTTATTTTAGAATCTAGATTTTAAATGAATATTTATATTTATTGTTAATTTATGATAAATTATTAAAAAATCTTCTAAAATTTCGGCTCAAAAAAATATGTCCAAAAAAATCTACATTCCAAACAGAGATTGATTATTTCGATTACATCCGTTCTGGTATCCACTACTAATTGAATTCCTTTAATATTGATCATAACAAAAGAAAAATTTATTATCTCTTTTTTAATGAGGAAAATACGCTGCACTCAATTTTTGTACGCGGAACTCGAACAAATCCATCAAAACTCTTGATATTGCACGAAATCAATCATTTTAATTACTTTCAGGTGGTACTACGTCAGAAAAATTAGTCTTCTTCGTGCGTGCATAATCTGTGATGTGTTTGGCAGATCAGAGGGCAAACGGAACTAGTCTTAATGGACACACACACCAATATTTAACTACTTTAACGTTGACTTTCGAGAATTGCATATATCTTATATTTTTGCAGAGATTTGGGACATGAATCAATCGTGATAACGATTAATAGGTTATATACATAGCACTAGTACGTAGTAGGTAATAGGTTAAGGCCTTTGGTCAAAACTTTCGGTTTTTTTTTTTTTTATTGATGGTTTGATTGTTTCTTTAGGAGCACTTAAAGACAATATCTGAACGTCTCTTTCCGAAGTAATCAGAAGAATTTGAGTCAGATTTTAATTAGGCATAAGCCTTCTAAGTCCAGTACTCTAAACTGAATATTTGTAACTCTAATGATATATATTATCAGCTAATTTTTTTTTCTTTTAGTCAAAACATCAAGTTTTCATTAAGATCACAAAGTTTGAAAACTCCAAGTACATGCTCTACGGAGCGTGTCAGACCCTCCAGAGAGGCGACGGCTAACAAGCAAAGGGGCCAAATGGCCTTACAAACCCAAACCCAAAAGGGTGGGAGAGACCCATAAAGGGTGAAAAGCCCACGAAGGGCAGCAAGCTGAGACGACCAGCGGAAAAGGAAAGCCGATGGCGGAATAGGGTGGTAGGACCAGCAGCTGGAGGCGACAAACCGGCAAGATCTGAAAATGTCGAGGCACGTGAAATCCACACGCGCGCCAGCGGTCATCGGAGATGACCACGAGAAGCGCCTGGATGTCCAGATGCTAGCCACCTACGCGTGCATACCGGAGAGGACCACCTGCCGCTGAACGTCCAGATGCCATCCCGTCGCTGGCTGGCCAGTGGAGAAAGCTTCTCAGTTGATGTAGATGTCGTCTCTGTCAGTCGTGGTCTTCAAAAGCCTCTAGAAAAGTGTAGATCTCATCACCAAATCCGTCGGAAAAAAGCCCCTAAAAGTTGCTAGAGGGGGGGGGGGGGGGGGGGTTTATTAAGAGTTCTGATCACAAAAGGAAGAGCAAAGGAGGAGAGGGGGGTGGGAGGAGCTCCTACTCCTATTATCAGCTAATTACTCTCTATTAAAAAATTTGGGATGTCCGAGGGACCCAATGATTATAATTAGTGATATGGTAATCAGGTTATTAGGAACCAATAGCTTTTTACACTCCTTTTTTTATCTACCCTACTCTTTGCTCTTAAGTTCAAGTGATCTTTTTCAATCATAACCGCCAATTTTGAAATTTAAATGGTTGGGATTTTCCTCCATTAGCGCCTTTATTGCTTATGATCTTATGATAACGTAATAACATATATAACATAATTTTGTACAGTTTGATAATGCAGGTGTATCCCAATCATCATATATTATTTGAGAAATTAAAAACCAAAACACTAACACATACTGAATCCACATTAACGGGACCAAGTCTCTCTCTCACCCTACTTTAGCATAAAATGAATCCTATATAAAGGATAAGATTGATGCTAGCAATAAATTATGAAAATCAGCAAGAGAGAGAGAGAAGTAGAAAGATTAGCTATAAAGGGCCAAGATCACATACACTCACTTTATTTGATTAACAAGGTTAGTTATAAAGGAACATGTGGCCACATTGTTTAGTTCAACAAAGAAAGCATCAAGGAAGAGTACTATGATGGATCGCGCACCCATTAGTAGTTCCCTTGAAAATTAAACAAAATGTTCTATTAGTGAAGAAATCTTCTAAATTAGATTTTTTTTTTTGGAGCAAAAAAGACCTTCAAGGGATGGACCATCATGAAGCTAGGCCTAAACCCACCACCACTTAAATTCAGGAATTCCACATGACACGAAGACCACTGGAGCTTAATGGGGTTATCGTGATTCAAACTGTCATTGGGAGTAAGTTTTGGGTCCTAGTCACGGTCCTCTGCGAAGTGACAGAGAGAGCTGCTAGAGAGAGATCTAGAGAGAGCTAGAGTGAGGCTGTGAGGGATCGGGGGAGAAAAGAAAAAACGTTATGGGGAAAATGACATCGTGCTAATTAGTATTAAAAAAAACTAAACAGCAGGGATGATGTGAAACCACCCATACGATGGGCGGTTTCACCACCACCATTCTTTTCACCGCTAAATGGTTAAATGGGACATCGGTAATGGTCCCACTAGTCAGCGGGGACCGGTTACTAGTGCCAGCAAACTGGCACACCGCTGATGCCTATTCTCTCCCCTAAGTGGGCTAACCTCTTGCATGGATTGGGAGTCAACGCGATTTTGTAAGCCCTTTTGCTGCTTTAACGCCGGAAACCTCATGCAAGTTTTAACGGATCGTACAAGTCATGTGAGCGCGCTATAGCTCGCGAGAACGGAGAACACCTTGTTGCCCACAAGTAATAGGAGTATATTACAAATAGCTATATATATCTAATACTGGCGTGAAAGTTAGAATATTATTAGCTTAATTAGGGGGCCGAAGTATAATATATTTGTAATTTGGTAGGCAATATTGCATCAAATTGCAAAAGAGTGCAATAGTAATTAGGGATGGGAGTGCATGATAGTGTTGTCTTGTTGAGTCTCTGGTTTGTAAGTTGATATACCATCGGCGAGGGCTGGACTATGAATCCACGTTGTATGTATTTTTCTTTTATTGTGAATGAATTATTATTTACACAGCTTCCTTTTATATTTCAAAAGTAGCAATTATATTATTCTGTAGAGCATAGTATTTAATTTTCTCACATGCATGACGGTTGACTAACACGGGGCATGCAGTCCACTGATTTTGTTTAGACATAAAACAGCTTCGAATCATGTTATTAGATTCCCTTAAAATTGATAAGATCACAAAAGAAAAATTCACCATTAATTTTTAAAAACTCATTGCACTTAACTTTTGTACACTGAACTGGGACGAAATCCATCGAAACTACTGTTGATCTCGTAGGAAACCCATCATTTTCAATTATTGAATGTAGAAGTATGCATGTCACTTCCATGTTGTATTACATCAGATAAATTAGTCTTCTTCATGGCCTCCATCATCTTCGATGCTTGTGTTTGGCAGATCTTGGAGAATTGCATATATCATATGTATATAATCTCTTATCTTTGTATTTTGCAGAGATTTGGGGCATGAATCAATCATGATAACGATTAATACGTTCTCCTAGGATCCCAAATATGGTATTTATACTTTTGCTATGCAATTAGATCCGGAGGAGATGATTAATTAGTGATATGGTAAACAGGTTAGGATTCTCTTAATTAAGATTCTTGTAGTTTCGGACGACCCAAATATAAGAGAACTAGGAAGTAGGAACGGATGGCTTTTTACACTCCTTTTTTTTTTTTCACCCTACTCTTTGGTCTTAAGTTCAAGTGATTTTTTTCAATCATAACCGCCAATTTTAAAATTCAATGGTTGGGATTTTCCTCCATTAGCGCCTTTATTACTTATCTTATGATAACTTAATAACATATGGAACATTATTTTGTACACTTTGATAATGCAGGTGTATCCCAATCATCATATATTATTTGAGAAAAAACCAAAACACTCTAACACGTACTGAATCCACATTAACGGGGCCAAATCTCTCTCTCTCACCGGCCTACTTCAGCATAAAATGAATCCTATATAAGGATAAGATTGATGGCAGCAATAAATTATGAAAATCAGCAGGAGAGAGAGAGAGAGGAGTAGAAAGATCATATACTATGATGGATGGCGCGCCCACTTTATTTGAACAAAGTGCAAAAATGTACATGTTCCCACATTATTTAGTTCAACAAAGAAAGCATCAAGGAAGAGTCTTATGTAAATTGATTTCCAAAATAGAAACGTCTACCGGATCAGGAAGTTGTGACGGGCTGGACCATTGAAGAAGAATGGAATTAAGTACGAACAGAGAGACAAATGTAGTACTTGAAATAGAAACTATGGGACCTATTTATTGATACCTGAGGAGGACGGCCCAGGATTTCATGGACCATGTTTAGGATCAGCCCCTGGCTGTGTAGTCATCCGTCGAGATGCTTTCCTGTAAAATGAGTCATTATATATAATTCAGATCATATTCTCCTTATTTGACCCCCTGTAGTTTTAGGCCCACACCCATACTACATGATCAGGTTAAAGAAGTTAGGAATTAGTTTTTATTTTTATTTTATTTTTATTTTTTTGGGGAGAGGGAGGGAAGTGCATTAAACCATGCTTTGGGGGGCCAAAATGCATAGACTTCAAAAAAATCTGCCAAAAAAAAAAAAAAAAATTGGCCATCAATATGAGCCTGATGATCTTCATGTTTTAAAACATTTTCAAGTACAAGATTTCAAGTCATTCTCATCCAAAAATTTTAAATTTTTCAGAGTAATTAAAAAACTAAAAATAATTTTCTTAGATTGTAAATTGTTCATTAAGTGCATGCAACCTTAAAAAAATTAAAAAAATTAGGTTGTTTTAAACTGTGCCATTATTTTTGGTTTGTAAAGTATTTTTGTGTATGTAACATAAAAAATTAAATAGATTAGTTGTGAGGTTAAAGGGCAAACAATGGAGTGAATATTAATTTTCTTTAATTAACTTTAATTAAATCAATTGACAGTTAATCTTAAGGAAACTTTATAGGTTTTATTTTACAGACACCTTAATTTCCTAATAAGAAGACGTAATAGGGTCTTAGCAGGCGTCCCTGCGGCCTTGCTCTAAGCCATTATATCCCCTCCGGTATGCAATAAGACTACTAGTTTACCTATTGAGTGAGAAAGTGGATAAAGAAAGATAGTGAAATTAACATACTTGAAACTGTAGGCATTCGTTACATGAGGAGGAGGATGTGGCTGATGCCCGGGATTCGCATGAGGAGGATCGTAGTCGTCAGTGACCAAATTGTTCACTTGAGGAGGAGGATGTGGCGGATACCTGGGTTTACCATGAGGAGGAGGATGTGGCTGATGCCCAAGATTCGCATGAGGAGGATCATAGTCGTCAGTGACCAAATTGTTCTCATTCTCTATAAGTTAATAACAAGAACATGCATGTGTTAGCTTGAGACATTTGGCTTTAACCAAATTCAAACGACACCGATCATCGATGAACCGTTAGATTCAACTAACATACAGAAATCTCTGATTGAGTACAGAGATTTTCACAGATCATCGACGACACAGCTCTGTTGAAAAGAATAAAGAAACGTGTATTATATACCTGAAGGAACTTTGCCAGCAAAGCAGAGTATGGCAAAGGTAAGTAACAAGAAGAAGAAGAGCAGCCGAGCTTGGAAACCCATGATCCTTCTGTCTTTCACTTTCTCCGGCCTATCTTGCAGAAACGATGTGCAAATCTGGTCGCTGATGGCTATCCTTTTTATATGTGCAGGAAAAACGACTCCTATCTACTGGTATGACAAATGACTGACTATTTTTGCCCTATGGATCACACCGGTGTTTACTCCATGACTGCCCTTCCCGAAGGATAACGCCCGTACGCTGGCAGCCCAGTATAAGTCTTAATTATGGGCGTATCCATCCAGATTTCATCGTTAATTATATAACAAGAATCTAACCCCATTTTATTACGTACCAACCTATTTGTTAATGTTATCGTGAAATATGTCTAAATTTGAATGGAGTTTCCATTTCAAAAAAAAAAAAATGTCTAAATTAGGATATATGGTTATAAAGGGAGGCCTGGAGAGTCGTTGGAGAGAGAGAATTCTGACGAGGAGTTTAAAGAACACGGACGGGTTCAAGAAGAGAAGTTCAAAACAGAAAAAGATAGATCGAAAGCTATGAGTCAGAAAACGGAAATGTTATCTTTCAGAAAGCAATTTACCATACGAGTGAGCAGTACCAATATTCTCAGCCAAAAAAAAAAAAAAAGGGTGCGAGTACGGCCGTAAAGATTGAACGGACTATTAATAAGGTCAAGAGGGTTGCCGATAAGAAACTTTATTTATTTATTTATTTTTTAATCCAGCATCAAGGGTTTTAATTTTACAACGAGGAATGTCAGTTGCAGAGGGGGCCAATATTTATGATGCCAACAAACGATCAACTGCATTCCCTCAATATACCAAGTAGTAAATTTTCTTCCAAAAAAAATACAGGAAAATACAGACCCGTGTCAGGGACAGAACATTACGCATGACCAAGACCTGAACTTTGGTCAAACCCCTTTTACTTTATAAGTAAAGCAAAATAGACCTCAGCACATGAAAACATGGTAAAGTCGCCAAGAAAAAAAAAACACGGTATAATGTCTGAAAAACATCCTCAAGAGTGAAACAGAGTTCTAACACTTGAAAATCTGTCAACTTCGTGGATATTTTAGTACATAAGAGCAGTCTAAAAAGTGCAGCATATGTGCTCACCATCTATCTGTTCCAACATATCAAGAGTTCATCATCTCAAATACAGAAACAGAGAAAGCATGCAGTTTAAAAGCACCAGACATGTCCTCTGCTCGTCATCTTTTCTTAAAACCATATTTCTTGCGTTCATAAAAGAGGTCTGTTTTTGCACTTGCTAAATTGAACAATTTTCGGACATCCATCCCTATCTTTCTCTGGCCTGCTGGGTACACTCTTCTGCAGTAATAGGCATCAGAAATCCCCACTCCTCCACAGATGACAGCGACCCTGGAAGGAACCATAGTTGCATTCATCACAAACTCGCACGAGTGTGCAAGGGCGCACGTAGGAGTCGCAGATTACACACTTCCCGTCGCATTTCTCACAAGTCGTCCAATGGCAATTCCTGGCTGCTTGCGGAACATAATCAAATCTGGATGATGCTTCGCCATGCTTTATGAAACAAGCTCCTTGTCCCTGGATAGGAATAAGTACAAAAGTGTGCAAAGATCCCTGCATGGCATGTTTCTGAACATATCAGCAGGAACGCAGAAAAGTAAAGACGACATTATAAACAATCCTTTAAAAAATCAGAATCTCCATTTATAAATAAGAACAAAATCCACACATGGGATATTCATGCCTAGCATCAGAAATACACCGACATCACCACAGCTCTCACGGAAATCTCCAATTTTGTCTCCTACTAATTCAATTGAACCTACATTTTGTAGATTTTAGTCAAGAAACATTGGAAGTGTGTCAGAATTTGTACTCATAGAAAGTATTTACGCCTATGGGGACCTTAAAACCGAGATATATGTCACATAATCAAATATAGTGTAAGAATTTCCATGTTCTTTTAGAATCCATCCTATAATACAAACTTATATGAGACATGCAGGAACAACTTTTTTCTTGTCCATCGGTCCATATAACACAAAAGTGCAGCCTACTCAGAACTTCAACTGTAAACCACATGAATTTTCAGCCACTACTGGCAAACAAGGTTGTTCTCTGGTCCTGAGGTTCCAATCGATGTATGAACTCCAAGGACTACCCTAAAATTTGATTCAAATGAGCCTAAGGCCAGTTGATCTACGTCTGATTCTCAATACTTATGTTTCCAGAACCAATGTCCAAGATACAACCAATGATAGATACTAACAAAACAGAGTTGTACAACTTGGACTGCAAATGAACCACAACATACAGGTTTCTGTCATAAGTCATCAAATCACTTATGACAGAAAGTTCATTAAACACCCGAATGTTTTTCTCAAATCAAATTATCAAGAGTCCTAGAAACCTAACATGATCAGAGACAAAATAATTGCAGCACTGATTCCAAGAAAAGCTCCACTCAGCCGCGAATCATTCGTACCGGCTTCTTCCCCTGTTTTTTTCCTCGGCAACTCGTAAACTCCATCTAGCTCCTCATATTCAGTCCAGGATAATCCAAGGACAACTATATTATACCTCCAAATTCTCTGGCTCAATTCATCAAACATTGGATGCTCATCCTATGGCTAGTGCTTACAGTGGTAAAACCAGGACCCTATTTGAAAGGGAACATACTTTAAGGTGAAATGACAAAAAAAAAAAAAAATTCTCTACCTAATGCAAAAAGTATCTTAGAGTTAAAATATCAAAAATTAAGAATTAAAAGCATTAAAAATATTGAAATACACTTACCGTACTATTTGCTGAGACTGAGAGGTGACAATTGGATTCTGCGGGTTTACATCTTCTGAAAATGTTCAAAATGACTTTCGTTCTCAATAGTTTCAAAAATTTCCTCTCGATGTATATTACCATACTATCATTCATCTAGACATCTCATCTTATTACACAACTCAGTATTGATAAGATTCATCGCAAATAACGCTCTTTCAACAGTTGCAGTCGCAACTGGTAAGACCAATGCCAACTCAATAAGGAGATAAACCAATAGATATAGAGTATGTTTTCTTGTCTCAACCATCTTCATAGCAAGACCTCCAATATCTTAAATCCAGAAAAAACATCATTATTTCTCACATCATAAATGTAGGTGTGAAGTTAATCTCTAATATATATATTAACAATGTCTTGATCCTTTTGTTGTAAGGCTTGTGACAATTCATTTGTAATTTTCATTAGAGATAAATATAAAGTCGGTCCATATAGTTTAGTCGAAAATCAAATAAGTCCTTAAAATTTAAAACACATAAAATTAGTCTTTAAGATTTTACATTCATCATGACTTTAGTCCCTCTAGGACCCTTCAAATGTGAATGATTTTAAACTCTAATGACTAATTTTATGTGTTTTGAAATTTAAAAACTTATTTAATTTTAACGTAAATCACAATGACGAATGTTGCATTTGTCCCTTCTCATTATATAGCTAAAATATCACCAGAAGCAATTAAAATATATCAAAAGCATAAGAATATACTTGATTGTCTTCCACAATGACATGCCATTAAACAACTCTCTCTTTTTTTTTTTTTTTGGCAGTAATGACGACCTTTTATATCACTCCCTTAGAAAAGCATAGAGTTGCATAACACTTCAACTAAATTCTAGCTACATCTACAAATATTTACCTTGGTTAAGCAACGATAAAAGTCTATTTCAAAAGTTTCAGATTCTTTTTTTTTTTGGTTTAAATGAAATACAAGAAATAAAAAGCAGCAAAGCCATATACAAAAGTCAAGGTGGGTCGAACCCAAAATGATTCAAAACAGACAAACAAGTAGAAAGAGGTATGTGTCCACAACATTGTGGAGTACGGCCCACTGCGCAATCTGAAAAGCTTCAGATTCACTCCTAAACTGGAGAACAAAAGGTGAAATAGTCCATGGACATTAGTTGTGGATCTCATACCGATGACTTTATATCGTGGAAAGTTAACAAGTGTTTTGATAACACCAAAGAATTAACACAAGAAATTTATTAACTGAAGGAAAAGGAAAGGCATAGATGGGTTCCTTCTTACAGTTTGGATTTTTAAGAAAATACAATAAATTGAAACGCAAAACATTTACTATTAGTCTCTGTTTTTGTGTTTACCAATTTATCTATAAGTATCAATAGAAATTTCTGGGACCTGCGATACCGTTTTGAGCTCGTTCCCAGTTTGATTTGATTCATTGGGAGGGCGGTGATAATTGTCCTTTTACGGAAGGCAAAAAGAGACCATTAATAAAGATGAGGAACAGCCTAAGTGCGTCTGTTTTAACGTCTTTTCCAAGTTTAACTACTAACAAGAGGCAAGGTTAATGCTGGCAAAGGAGGTCCCTTAGCAATTGTTAGGTAGGAAAAGTTTGTGGGAAACAGAGAAGAAAAAACCGCGAAGAATGAACCAGCATTCGTCCTTTGACTTCATGTCCAGCGATTTCTAAACGCGTCCACACGCACTCGGAGTGGAGCCAGCATAAAAATCTCGAGGAGGCGGAAGAATAAAGTAATAATTTAATCTTTAAAAAAAGTATTTTAATAAAAATATTACAAAGAAAGTTCCATAATTGCTTAGTAGAATAGAGTTGTGAAGATAGAAAAGAAGAAACCGCGAAGAGCTAATTCCAGCTCACAACAAGGCAGAGATGAGGTGATCCGTAAAGGTCTGTAAAACATGTCTTCTCCTCTGCAGATTGATATTCACTCAGCAAGTGTTATTTTCCTTTTTTCTCTTTATGAATGTGAGGCATAAGTGCTTGATGCTCGATGGAGGCTGTGACCCTTCGTAATTCATCCAATTTCATTTCCCATTCACCAATGCTTCTTCCTCTTAGAAAAGAGCCAAAAGCTTAAGAGCTAATGGAACCCCTCCAATGCACTCTGCTGCAATACTCGAAAGCTCTGAGTGATCTTTGCTTTCATTAATATTCCCTTCAAAGGAATGCCAGCTGAAAAGTTCATTAGATTCCCAATAATCCAATTCTTCAACCTTCATTTTTTCATCTACTCCAAGTTGAGTAAGTAATTGTTCATTTCTGGTCGTTACAATGATTCTGCTCCCCGGCCCAAGCCATTTACGATTTCCTGCTAATAAATGTACTTGTTGCATGCAATCCACATTATCAAGAACAATAAGAACTCTTTTGCCATGCAAGGATTTCTTAATCAATGTGATTCCTTCATATTTCATTCACAATCTCCAAATTCTTCGTCTTCAAGATATTGTAAAGAAGTAGTTTTTGTAAATGAACAATACCATGGGGTTGTCCTGAAACTCCTTGAATATTCAGAAGAAAACTACTTCCTTCAAAACTATCGCACAATTGGTTAAAAACAGCCTCCGCAAGGGTTGTTTTGCCTATCCCACCGATTCCATAGATTCCCACGATGCAAACTTTAGGTGTTCCCAGATTTAATAAACCTCTAAGTTTCTTCACACGAGAATCCATTCCCCCATGAATCACATTAGACAAAACTTTTTCAACAATCATCTTGATCAACTTTGATTCGTACCTGATAACCAAAAAAATAATAATAAAAGGAGAGAAAATTATGAAGAAAGTAATTTCTTTCCTTTCATGCATGGAGAAAGCATTAACTATTTTGCTAAGGATGGCCAGTTTCATTCCTCTTAGATATATTACATTTTATCTAAGAGGTCATCTTAAAATTACCGATGCTATGACCAAGATCTCCTTCTAAATGGCATGGTCTTCATATACTAATAAGAGTGGTCATGATATAGACTAAACAACAATATGTTTGTACTTCCATTTTAGGTTCACTTTTATTCTTTCTTATTACTTCGTCTAAAATTTTTTGAAATGGCTTAAAAAAATACAAGAAAATACACAGGAGGCTGAAGAATTAATACCCGTTTGCATTGTTTGTGAGACAGAAACCGGCACGGTACCCAGCGTTAGTAAGAGCTGCTCTCCAACGCTTTACCCTTTCTTCCTCAAACTTCTTTTCATGCCTATCAAATGCCTTGGCGAAAGCCCCAGTTTGATTACGAACATCTGAGGGGCTTACATCAAGAAAGATAGGAAGAAAAGATTGGCCTTTGGTTTCCACACACTGCATGATCTCTGCAATCTCATCAAGGCACCACTTGGAAGAAGCGTAGCCTTTGGAGAAAACTACAATTGAAAAACTTGATCCCCAAATAGCATTGTATAGCCCAGTACAGATGTTTCCCCTCTTGTAAGCTCGTCGTCAGCTAGGAAGGTGCTAATTCCGGCTTGCACCAGGGCAGAATTAAGGTGATCAGTGAAAGTCTTCCGCGTGTCTTCACCTCTGAAACTCAGGAAGACGTCGTGATTCCAAAAATTTGAGCAAGGTTTCCAAAATGGTGGAAGAGTTTCAAAAGCCTTAGGAAAGGAGCACGTAAACATCACTTCTCCAACAATATCGCTGATCAATTTTGATTCAGTATCCCTGATCATAAAATCAAAAGGACCATAAAACAGTTACATAGGATCGAAAGAAGAAAAGAATTAGAGTTCTCGGCACCGAAAGGATGTTATCATCTCAGCCATTCGAGAACTTGAGCGCCAACAATCAAGTCATGCTAAATTTCTCAAGAATATCTTTGGAAAAAAACTTTCTATTTTATTATTGCATGCATTTTTTTTTTTTTTTTGGGATTGTGGTTTTAGACAAACTATTATATATGTTTCACAGTAAGTTCGGTCCAAATATGATTCCCCTCGAATGTCGAATACTACATCTAAAAGGCCCTTCAAAAAAAGATAACTCAAGAATTTGGTTTTGCCTCTATGTTGCATGATCCTTATAACCTACTAGAGTACTGATCATGGAAGAGAAGACAACTGAATGGTTCATTCTAGATCTATCATTAAGCTTCATTTATTTTCATTCAGATTTATATAGAAGGAAAGGGACAAAAGCAAGTGAAAATGCATGAAAAATGTGAAAAACCAGTATAATAGTACCCTTCTGCAACGCTCTCAACAATCCAGTGAGTACAATCTGCTGCTTCACTAAGAGCAGCTCTCCACCTTTGCACCCTATCCATATCCATCTTAAACCGCTCTTCATGCCTAGTGAAGGCTTCAGCAAAAGCTCCAGTTTGGTTTTGGACATCCAGAGGGTTTATATGATAGAATATTGGAAGAAGAATGTGGTCTCCGGTTTTCTGAAGGTCTTGGATCTCCAAAAGTTTATCTAGGCTACATTTGGAAGAAACATAGCCTTCAGAGAAAATGACGATGGAAATCCTCGATCGACGAATTGCGTTGAGAACTTTGGTGGAGATGTTTTCCCCTGCAAGATTGTCGTCATCTAGGAAAGTGCAAACTCCGTTTCTCACCAAACTAGAATAGAGGCGATCCCCGAAGTTCTTGTGGATGCCGTTATGTACGTAACTCAAGAAGACATCATATGTCCAGGAATTCCAATAAAGTCTGAAAGATGATACTGTGTTCCGACTGACCCACATGAAGGAAATTTCGTCAACAATATCTCGACAAAGTTCGCTGGATCCCTGATAATTATTATAAACGATTATAAGTAACTAAGATAAACATATACAGGTGAAGAAGAGGACGAAAAATATTACTAACCATTGACGCCAGAAGGATGTCGACATCTTACTGGTTTGAGACATAATTACTCAAAAATATGCATGTAATTAAATATTTCTTATCTTCTCCCAACACGCCTTCTTCATGGCCAAAGTCATTTATTTGTCTTTGTAAGTATAGTTACAATAATGTCATTGATCTCTAATCTAAGAGGCCACCCTAGACGTACCAATTCAAAGAACCAATATCTACCTCTAAGTGGCATCTTTTTCATTTATATATTAATGGCTAGGTAGAGTGGGAACGGACTAGAATTAATCCAAGAGCTAATTCCAAAACTAATTTTTTGAAAGTCCACCGCAGAGTAAAGTTTATATTTATTTATTTTTATCTAAAACTGTAAAGAAAAAGGACAAAAATAAATTTTTTTTAAGAGAAGAAAATACATTTTAGCAACCCATGTCATAGTTAAAAGTTAAAACTGTTAAGATCGTGGCACGTGTCCTAAATTCTTTTTTTAATGGTAAGATATTCACATGGAATGTTAAATATAAATATATTGACAATTTGAGGCATAATGTGTCAAGTTTAATAGCTTGAGATGCAAATTAAAAAAATTTTAAAAGTCGGATGCAAAGTATAATTTCATTTTCCTCTAAAAAATTTAATGCAAGAAATAGCCAAAGAAACTGGAGCATAGTACCCATGTTCCGCACTCCTGAACACCCATCTAGGAGAGTCTGCAGCTTTAGCAAGGGCTTTTCTCCACTGTCGTACCTTCTCACAATCCACCTGCGACTTATTTTCATGCATATCAAATACTTCCGCGAAAGGTCCGGTCTGATTTCGAACATCATCGGGGTCTATATCATAAAATATCGGAATAAGAGGTGTGCCTCTGGTGTTCTTTAAGTTGACCATCTCTACAAGCTCATCAAGGTGCCCGTGCGCAAGGGAAGAACAATATTCTTTAGAGAAAACCACTGAGTTTATCCCTGATTGATGCATCGCTTGACGTTGTTTGGCAGAGAACTCATTTCCTCCCTTACTGAGGAAGGTGCGAATTCTCTTTTCCTCCAACGCATTGTAGAGGGACTCGGCAACTGTTCTGTGAGTCTTTTCACCCAGATAGGACAAATAGATATCTAGAGGAGCTCTTTTTTTTGTAGCACATCTAGAATTTCTTTGATGCTCCTATCAAATATATAAAATCCCATCAACTCATCTCATTCACACTTTTAAAAATTTCAATAAAAATCAATATTTTCTAAAACAACCTTCAAACTTTCTACTGACTCTTCACAAACACTAAAAAAAATTAAACTCCAATTTTTTTTCTTCCTAAAACTTGAAATATAAAAATTTTTTGACATGCGAAAAGACAACTTAAAGTGCTTCAACAAACATAAAATATGGCTATATCCCAATAGAAAAACGTGTCTGCATTTAAATTGAAATAAGCGAAAAAAGAACATAACATAAACGACAAAGAAAGACAGATTCAGCGAGTTGATAATTATATTAGAGCGGAGTTTACGAGGGAAATCAATACTTCTTTTAAGCAAATTGAAAACGAGAAACAATTATCAATATCTTTCGAGGAAAAATTCACATCAAAAGACAACAGATCCAACTAGTTAAGGTGTTACAGTTTTACGGAAATCACCAAATTAAAAAATGGATGTAATATTCTGGTGATAAAAAAAGGTGCTTCTTGGATGACGCTTGAACTCAAAAGAATTTTTTTTATGAAATTCAAAAGATAATACACTAACATCGTTTGAGGCAAAATTAGCTTCAGAAACACGACAGATCTTGTCGTACAACATAACTAAAGTGCCACTGTATTATGGAAATTACCAAATTAAAAAGGCTATCTCTCAGAGCAAAAAGAACAGAAGAGATCTGGTTAATTCTGGATGGCATTAAAGATAAAACTAGTGTCTAGCTCGTCTACGCATCCTGCAACGCAACGGGCCGTGGGTGTTAAATTTAGGGCTTATTTGATTGCGGGTTCAAGTCGTGGTTTGAATCTAAATTATTCGTGCGCGTTTGGCATGATTTATCAGTACAGGAACGCAACACGTGTGACCGCCTAATTGGTCATGTGTTTCAAAAGACGCTCAAAGTATACCTGAGATTCTCCTCAAGAAATTTGGATCTGTTCCCTGTCATGCTACAGTACGGATCCAAAAATATTGGGCAATTTGTCCGCTCGAACTGGAAGTCTGCAACCTTTAGTGGCTAGATAACACTTTAGTGGCTAGATAACTCCTGCACACTGGAGGGGTTAGTGTTGTGGTTAATTTAAATGGACCTTAAAAAACAGAGAAAAAAAACCAAAATGAAAAATAAATGAATAAAAACTTGTCAGGAGACATCTATCAGATCTGGTTGGATGACATACTCAGCGGCAGATAATGATTCCACCATTGAAGCCAGTTCTCGAAAACTCCGGTGATGTTCCATCAGATCTCTCGGGGTGCTAGCGAGCTGACCAATCAGATCTGATTGGACGAATTACCTAGAGCGAACTGACCAAATCTCTTAGCCAAAAAAAGAAAAAGAAAAGAACTGACCAAATCTGACTCGGTGCCCAGCTGATCTAGTATGTGATCAATCAGATCTGTCAGGGTGCTAGGAGATGTGACTCTTGGTCTTGGGATTCATGAACTTGAAAAGAAAAAGAAAGGTTAGGAAGAGTGGATCAGGCAAAATTTCACATCAGAACACAACGCTTATATATCGCGAAGAAAACGCGTAAAGTCGTTTAACTTAATTAAATACGTCGAAGAAGGGGCTAGAGGAAGACTAGTGCGTCTGTTTGCACTTGTGTTTTCGCGGTTAACGAGGGACAACGAGGCATCTAAAAAAAACAGAAAGAGGGACAACGAGGGTAATGCTGGCAAATTGGCAATGGACATTTTAGAGTCAGCGAGTGTAATTTTTAGTAGGAAAGTATCAGTGAAAAAATAGCATAAGAAAAAAAAATTATTGGAAAAACAGAGCGAGAAACCACGAAGAATGAACCTTTCGATCGTCCTCTGACTTGTCTTTTTGAGCCGTAAGGCTCCACACGCTCTCCTTAAATATATTTCCTCGAAATTCCTTTTCCAGTTTTAAGAAAACTGATTCACAACATCATGACTGGATTAGGTATCACTTGACGTCGGTGGTTTCCATGAAAGGTTCGTAGCTTAATTAAGACCGGCATATGTTCAAAAGGTGATCTTGCTCTCAGTTTCTGCGCTCACAGCGAGTTCTTATGTTCGAGCATATGGCTGCCCCTGCCCAGGAGCCCCTGATCTCATGACAGCCAACAAAATCCAACTCCCTAGTTGTAAATGTTGGACACTGGACTATGAAGGTTTTTCTTATTTTGCCAAGTACCTAAAAGAAGAACATAAATCTGCAGGTTAGGTGACCTTAAGGCCTAAAATCAACTTCAAAGCGTTACTGTTCTTACTCTCAATCTAGCTTACGATATAAATCAGCCCAAACAAAGTCTTAATTGAACAATCTTTTGTACATAGAGATTAATTGTCTATGTATGCAGACTTGTTGGCCATGGCGAAACGGATGCTCTATTGGCTTTAGTTTTCAAGGAACCTGTTTCGTGTAAAGGAAAGCAACAGGAGACTAGTGTAGAGGATTGTGCCTTCTGTTTTTGGAGTTAATCCGCGCACCACCATTTTGTTTCTGCTAACTTGCCACCGGAATAAAAACATATCCTCCGAATTTTTATTGGTAAGAAAACTAGTCCTGACGGCAAAAGAGCTTCCCTGCAGCCTCTAGTTTTGTTATGCATTATCACGTTAAATATAGGCCCCATGGATGGAATCTCTGCATGCATGAATTTCGCAGATAACTAACATGCGAATCTCCCCTTCTGAAACTGAAGGCAAATATAAGGAAATGGAAGATCCAATGCTCTGATGGATAAACCAATTCGGAATCTCATTCCCAGGCAGGAAAACTTCACGGTTACAAGGAGCAGACATGGTTACGGACACTGTTTAACAAACATTGTTCCATCAGAGAGAGAAGAAGAGAGAAAAACAGAGGCAGAAACAGAGACAGAGAACGAACCTGGAGAAGACTCTCCCTAAAATCAGATGACAGATTATCGCACCCAATCAAGCTTATGGTCGAATTAGAATCCAAAACTAACCCCTGAATCTCAACCAGTTTGCTGCAGCTATCAAGGCAAAGAACAACTAATTTGAACTCGACAGAAATGAGAGGCTTTTTTTTTTTTTTTTATAAGGGGTAAACATCACAGAATCAACACAAAGAGTCCGAATCCAAAATAAAGGCTGGAATAGAATGTAAACTGAGAAAACCAAAAACACCATTGGCAACAGCCCATTTAGCAAGTCGATGCACCAATTTGTTACGTCGACGAGAAACCCAGCAAAGAGAATGCTGCGGATGATTTTGGCAAAAACCCCTAATAGAAGAAATCCAGTCTTCCGCCTGCCAACCAATACGAGCTGCCTGGTCAAAAATATCGTGGACAAGAACAAGACAGTCAGATTCAAATAGAATACTGGAAAAAGGTTGGTCAACAGCAATGCGAGTAGCTGTAGCAAGAGCAGCCGTTTCGCCAAGGAGAGGGTCTTGTGAAGGTATACGCTCCGTATACAAAGTATAGAGGGAGCCTTCATGGTTGCGAAACACAACCGCCAAGACCGAGTGAGTAGACCTCACGGCAACATCAACGTTGCATTTAACGGACCCCACAGGAGGAGGTTTCCAACCCAAACCAGAATCCACATAAACATCATCCCAAGCCGAGACATGTTCATGATACCTCCTTCTGACTGTACCAATGAGCCTCCCAGGATCCGGAGAGGACCTGTCGTGAACTACCTCGTTACGCAGATGCCATATAGAATCCAACACAATAGCAGCATTCAAAACAAACTTCCTTTGAGAGGTTTTGGTAACACCAAAATGCTGAGAAGGTAAAGTAAGATGATGCACAAAATCAGAGAATGAGAGAATGATAAAGGAGGAAGGGAATCCACTCTAATCGGCCAAGGACATTCCAACCAAACCACCCGAGCCAACTGACAGTTTATAAAAAGGTGTTCAGCATTCTCAATACCCAATGCACACAGGGGACATACAGCTACATCTGGATCCCCAAGAGGAGTAAACCGTGCAATCAACCCGCGAAGAGGCAAAGCTGACTGGAAGCACTTCCACATAAAGAGCTTAAGTCTATCCTGCACCTGAATTTTCCAGAATTTTCCCCAATCCTTAGCCTGTAAAGTTAGATGATTATTACCAGACCAGCTTCGGGTAATAGAATAGGCATTTGCTACTGAAAAGAGCCCCTTTGAATCCGCTGTCCAAATCCATTGGTCATTAGAAGATGGAGTAAGCCGAGGTAGGCTTAACACAGCCTCCACCGTCCTCTCAACAAACAAGTCTTGAATCATCTCCAACCTTCAGGAATTTTCTTCAAAATCAAATAAATCCGCCACTGTGATATCGGCAACAGGAGGCAGCACCAAAGAGTGATTGAGTCCAGGCCGAAAGCCTTCAAGCATTGGCAGCCATGGGTCCTGCCAAACCTTAACATTCGCACCACACCTGGGTAAAGCGCACAAACTTTGAGCTAGCAAATCCCGACACTTCCAAATACTCTGCCACACCCATGACGCCCCAAGTCTCCTACCAGCACAATGAAGATGCTTATGATTCATATACTTATGACTGAGAGCTTGCACCCACGGGCTGTCAAGTTTGGAATAGAGACCCCAACCCAATTTAGCAATCAAGGCTAAATTCACATCATGTAACTGTCGCAATCCAAGACCCCCACAATCCTTTGGATGACAAATAGACGACCATGCTTTAGGGGTAAAATGTCGCTTTTTAGTGGAATCAAAACCCACCAAAAATCCTTAAAAGCACGATCCAATTCCTCACACTAAGGCTTTGGCAGCAGGAAACTACCCATGTGATACCTAGGCATGGTTGCAGCCACACACTTAATGAGGATCCAGCTTGAGATAACACTCGAGATTTCCAACCTGCCAAGTTTGCAAAAATCTTCTCCCTAACCTCCCCAAAAGCCTTCCTCTTGGAGCGTGGAATAAAAAGCGGAAGACCCAAATATTTAGTGCCACCCCGCATCTCTTTAAGCCGAAGCTCACAAAGAAGAGTTGCCTTAAGATTCTCATTTATATTAGCATTAAAGGCAACTGAAGAGTTTTGTAAATTAATACTTTGGCCAGACCATGAACAATATTGTTGCATGAGTTCAAACACCTCCCGGGCCTCCCGAATATTTGCTCTACAGAAAAGAATTAAATCGTCAGCAAACATTAAGTGGCTAATAGGAATCGCGCCTCTAGACACCGGTATACCATGCAACACCCCCCAAAATTCAGACCGTTGCAGAAGTCGTGAAATAACTTCTGAGCATAAAATAAATAGGTAGGGGGACAGGGGATCCCCCTGCCGAAGACCCCTCCCTGGATAAAAATGCCCATAAGCACTTCCATTAAGTAGAATCGAGTAAGAGACCGTAGACGCACACTGCTGCACCCATTGAACCCATCTTTCCGGAAACCCAAAACAACGAAGAACCTTGAGTAGAAAGCTCCACTCTAGCCTATCATAGGCTTTTTGCATATCCACTTTAACGGCCATTATCCCTTTCCGCCCAGGTACTGATAACTAATCTTCCCAAAGGAAGAGCTCCTAGAAAATTTTTGGAAATTTTCTCAGCTAACTTATCAAGATTTAACAATCCAGACAAGTTTAGATTTTCAAGAGATTTTAAGGTAGAAAATGTTGCTAGGAAGATATCTGAGGTTCGTGCACCCTTTTAAATTCAGCAAAACAAGCTCTTTCAGATGTCCGATAGACTCATGCAGCTCATCCAAGTTTGAGCATTCATCACAAACTCGCACAAGTGTGCAAGGGCGCACATAGGAGTCGCAGATTACACACTTCCCGTCTCATTTCTCACAAAGTCATCCAATGGCAATTCCTGGCTGCTTACGGCACATAATCAAATCCGGATGATGCTTCGCCATGCTTTCTGAAACAAGCTCCTTCTCCGATGGATTTGATTATGTGCCGTAAGCAGCCAGGAATTGCCATTGGACGACTTTGTGAGAAATGCGACGGGAAGTGTGTAATCTGTGTGCGGATGCATGAATGGGTTGAGCTGCGCCCACATTGGAATTCATGGAACAAAACGGCAAAAAAAAAAAAAAATACATTTTTTTTTATTTTTTTTTTAAAAAAAAATTTATCTTAGTAGTCGCCTCCCTTCACGTGGGGTCCTGCCTCCACCACTGTCACTACTCCGGTAGTTTGTGGGTAAAAAGTATTTTCCCCTCATTTTATTTTGGGTTTTTTTCTCTGTTTTTTAAGGTCCATTTAAATTAACCACAACAAACACCTCCAGTGTGAGGAGGTATCTAGCCACTAAAGGTTGCAGACTTCCAGTTCGAGCGGACAAATTGCCCAATATTTTTGGATCCGTACTGTAGCATGACAGGGAACAGATCCAAATTTCTTGAGGAGAATCTCAGGTATACGTTGAGCGTCTTTTGAAACACATGACCAATTAGGCGGTCACACGTGTTGCGTTCCTGTACTGATAAATCATGCCAAACGCGCACGAATAATTTTGATTCAAACCACGACTTGAACCCGCAATCAAATAAGCCCTAAATTTAACACCCACGGCCCGTTGCGTTGCAGGATGCGCAGACGAGCTAGCCACTAGTTTTATCTCTAATGCCATCCAGAATTAACCAGATCTCTTCTGTTCTTTTTGCTCTGAGAGATAGCCTTTTTAATTTGGTAATTTCCATAATACAGTGGCACTTTAGTTATGTTGTACCACAAGATCTGTCGTGTTTCTGAAGCTAATTTTGCCTCAAACGATGTTAGTGTATTATCTTTTGAATTTCATAAAAAAAATTCTTTTGAGTTCAAGCGTCATCCAAGAAGCACCTTTTTTTATCACCAGAATATTACATCCATTTTTTAATTTGGTGATTTCCGTAAAACTGTAGCACCTTAACTAGCTGGATCTGTTGTCTTTTGATCTAAATTTTTCCTCCAAAGATATTGATAATTGTTTTTCATTTTCAATTTGCTTAAAAGAAGTATTGATTTCCCTCGTAAACTCCGCTCTAATGTAATTATCAACTCGCTGAATCTGTCTTTCTTTGTCGTTTATGTTATGTTCTTTTTTCGCTATTTCAATAAAACGCAGACACGTTTTTCTATTGGGATATAGCCATATTTTATGTTTGTTGAAGCACTTTAAGTTGTCTTTTCGCATGTCAAAAAATTTTTATATTTCAAGTTTTAGGAAGAAAAAAAATTGGAGTTTAATTTTTTTTAGTGTTTGTGAAGAGTCAGTAGAAAGTTTGAAGGTTGTTTTAGAAAATATTGATTTTTATTGAAATTTTTAAAAGTGTGAATGAGATGAGTTGATGGGATTTTATATATTTGATAGGAGCATCAAAGAAATTCTAGATGTGCCTACAAAAAAAAGAGCTCCTCTAGATATCTATTTGTCCTATCTGGGTGAAAAGACTCACAGAACAGTTGCCGAGTCCCTCTACAATGCGTTGGAGGAAAAGAGAATTCGCACCTTCCTCAGTAAGGGAGGAAATGAGTTCTCTGTCAAACAACGTCAAGCGATGCATCAATCAGGGATAAACTCAGTGGTTTTCTCTAAAGAATATTGTTCTTCCCTTGCGCACGGGCACCTTGATGAGCTTGTAGAGATGGTCAACTTAAAGAACACCAGAGGCACACCTCTTATTCCGATATTTTATGATATAGACCCCGATGATATTCGAAATCAAACCGGACCTTTCGCGGAAGTATTTGATATGCATGAAAATAAGTCGCAGGTGGATTGTGAGAAGGTACGACAATGGAGAAAAGCCCTTGCTAAAGCTGCAGACTCTCCTAGATGGGTGTTCAGGAGTGCGGAACATGGGTACTATGCTCCAGTTTCTTTGGTTATTTCTTGCATTAAATTTTTTAGAGGAAAATGAAATTATACTTTGCATCCGACTTTTAAAATTTTTTTAATTTGCATCTCAAGCTATTAAACTTGACACATTAGGCCTCAAATTGTCAATATATTTATATTTAACATTCCATGTGAATATCTTACCATTAAAAAAAGAATTTAGGACACGGGCCACGATCTTAACAGTCTTAACTTTTAACTATGACATGGGTTGCTAAAATGTATTTTCTTCTCTTAAAAAAAATTTATTTTTGTCCTTTTTCTTTACAGTTTTAGATAAAAATAAATAAATATAAACTTTACTCTGCGGTGGACTTTCAAAAAATTAGTTTTGGAATTAGCTCTTGGATTAATTCTAGTCCGTTCCCACTCTACCTAGCCATTAATATATAAAGGAAAAAGATGCCACTTAGAGGTAGATATTGGTTCTTTGAATTGGTACGTCTAGGGTGGCCTCTTAGATTAGAGATCAATGACATTATTGTAACTATACTTACAAAGACAAATAAATGACTTTGGCCATGAAGAAGGCGTGTTGGGAGAAGATAAGAAATATTTAATTACATGCATATTTTTGAGTAATTATGTCTCAAACCAGTAAGATGTCGACATCCTTCTGGCGTCAATGGTTAGTAATATTTTTCGTCCTCTTCTTCACCTGTATATGTTTATCTTAGTTACTTATAATCGTTTATAATAATTATCAGGGATCCAGCGAACTTTGTCGAGGATATTGTTGACGAAATTTCCTTCATGTGGGTCAGTCGGAACGTAGTATCATCTTTCAAACTTTATTGGAATTCCTGGACATATGATGTCTTCTTGAGTTACGTACATAACGGCATCCACAAGAACTTCGGGGATCGCCTCTATTCTAGTTTGGTGAGAAACGGAGTTTGCACTTTCCTTGATGACGACAATCTTGCAGGGGAAAACATCTCCCCCAAAGTACTCAATGCAATTCGTCGATCGAGGATTTCCATCGTCATTTTCTCTGAAGGCTATGTTTCTTCCAAATGTAGCCTAGATAAACTTTTGGAGATCCAAGACCTTCAGAAAACCGGAGACCACATTCTTCTTCCAATATTCTATCATATAAACCCTCTGGATGTCCAAAACCAAACTGGAGCTTTTGCTGAAGCCTTCACTAGGCATGAAGAGCGGTTTAAGATGGAGGATAGGGTGCAAAGGTGGAGAGCTGCTCTTAGTGAAGCAGCAGATTGTACTGACTGGATTGTTGAGAGCGTTGCAGAAGGGTACTATTATACTGGTTTTTCACATTTTTCATGCATTTTCACTTGCTTTAAACCCTTTCCTTCTATATAAATCTGAATGAAAATAAATGAAGCTTAATGATAGATCTAGAATGAACCATTCAGTTGTCTTCTCTTCCATGATCAGTACTCTAGTAGGTTATAAGGATCATGCAACATAGAGGCAAAACCAAATTCTTGAGTTATCTTTTTTTGAAGGGCCTTTTAGATGTAGTATTCGACATTCGAGGGGAATCATATTTGGACCGAACTTACTGTGAAACATATATAATAGTTTGTCTATAAACCACCAATCCCCCCCCCCCGCCCAAAAAAAAAAAAAGAAAAAGAAAAGAATGCATGCAATAATAAAATAGAAAGGTTTTTTTTCCAAAGATATTCTTGAGAAATTTAGCATGACTTGATTGTTGGCGCTCAAGTTCTCGAATGGCTGAGATGATAACATCCTTTCGGTGCCGAGAGCTCGTAACTCTTTTCTTCTTTCGATCCTATGTAACTGTTTTATGGTCCTTTTGATTTTATGATCAGGGATACTGAATCAAAATTGATCAGCGATATTGTTGGAGAAGTGATGTTTACGTGCTCCTTTCCTAAGGCTTTTGAAACTCTTCCACCATTTTGGAAACCTTGCTCAAATTTTTGGAATCACGACGTCTTCCTGAGTTTCAGAGGTGAAGACACGCGGAAGACTTTTACTGATCACCTTAATTCTGCCCTGGTGCAAGCCGGAATTAGCACCTTCCTAGCTGACGACGAGCTTACAAGAGGGGAAAGCATCTGTACTGGGCTATACAATGCTATTTGGGGATCAAGTTTTTCAATTGTAGTTTTCTCCAAAGGCTACGCTTCTTCCAAGTGGTGCCTTGATGAGATTGCAGAGATCATGCAGTGTGTGGAAACCAAAGGCCAATCTTTTCTTCCTATCTTTCTTGATGTAAGCCCCTCAGATGTTCGTAATCAAACTGGGGCTTTCGCCGGGGCATTTGATAGGCATGAAAAGAAGTTTGAGGAAGAAAGGGTAAAGCGTTGGAGAGCAGCTCTTACTAATGCTGGGTACCGTGCCGGTTTCTGTCTCACAAACAATGCAAACGGGTATTAATTCTTCAGCCTCCTGTGTATTTTCTTGTATTTTTTTAAGCCATTTCAAAGAAATTTTAGACGAAGTAATAAGAAAGAATAAAAGTGAACCTAAAATGGAAGTACAAATCATATTGTTGTCTTAGTCTATATCATGACCACTCTTATTAGTATATGAAGACCATGCCATTTAGAAGGAGATCTTGGTCATAGCATCGGATAATTTTAAGATGACCTCTTAGATAAAAGGTAATATATCTAAGAGGAATGAAACTGGCCATCCTTAGCAAAATCCAGTTAATGCTTTCTCCATGCATGAAAGGAAAGAAATTACTTTCTTCATAATTTTCTTTCCTTTTATTATTATTTTTTTGGTTATCAGGTACGAATCAAAGTTGATCAAGATGATTGTTGAAAAAGTTTTGTCTAATGTGATTCATGGGGGAATGGATTCTCGTGTGAAGAAACTTAGAGGTTTATTAAATCTGGGAACACCTAAAGTTTGCATCGTGGGAATCTATGGAATCGGTGGGATAGGCAAAACAACCCTTGCGGAGGCTGTTTTTAACCAATTGTGCGATAGTTTTGAAGGAAGTAGTTTTCTTCTGAATATTCAAGGAGTTTCAGGACAACCCCATGGTATTGTTCATTTACAAAAACTACTTCTTTACAATATCTTGAAGACGAAGAATTTGGAGATTGTGAATGAATATGAAGGAATCACATTGATTAAGAAATCCTTGCATGGCAAAAGAGTTCTTATTGTTCTTGATAATGTGGATTGCATGCAACAAGTACATTTATTAGCAGGAAATCGTAAATGGCTTGGGCCGGGGAGCAGAATCATTGTAACGACCAGAAATGAACAATTACTTACTCAACTTGGAGTAGATGAAAAAATGAAGGTTGAAGAATTGGATTATTGGGAAGTCTAATGAACTTTTCAGCTGGCATTCCTTTGAAGGGAATATTAATGAAAGCAAAGATCACTCAGAGCTTTCGAGTATTGCAGCAGAGTGCATTGGAGGGGTTCCATTAGCTCTTAAGCTTTTGGCTCTTTTCTAAGAGGAAGAAGCATTGGTGAATGGGAAATGAAATTGGATGAATTACGAAGGGTCACAGCCTCCATCGAGCATCAAGCACTTATGCCTCACATTCATAAAGAGAAAAAAGGAAAATAACACTTGCTGAGTGAATATCAATCTGCAGAGGAGAAGACATGTTTTACAAGACCTTTACGGATCACCTCATCTCTGCCTTGTTGTGAGCTGGAATTAGCTCTTCCTCTTCCTTGCCTCTTTGTAATACTTTTACAATTAAAATTATTTTTATTTTCTCCTCGAGGCTGGCCTCCGCTTCTTAGAAATGCTAGACATGAAAAACATTTCACTTAGATTTTTACACAATTGGGACACTCTTTGAAGTTGTTTTTGTTCTAGAAAGTAAAGACGTTAATGACGTTCTTAGGCCTTCCTCATTTTTTTAATTCTCTTTTTCTTTAAAAAAATTATTCAAAACCAAACTGAGGAGAACTCTTTTTGTTGAAGCTTACGACCTTGTCTCTGTTTAGTTAAACTTTTAAACATAAAACAGTGACCACTACAAGCTGTTATCATTTTCTTTTTAGTTGAAAACTTTTTGACTGTCAGGACAATTTTGTTACTTATCTTTATCCTTCTTTAACAGATCATCTTGAAATCACTTTTAAAAGGACATATTAAATCGCAACTAAACTCTTGTGTTTTGAAAAACGTGAAAAAAAAAAAAAGAAAAAGTAAAAGGAGAGTTCTAACATGTCTTAAAGACAAAAAACTATTATGATTAATAATTTTCTGGGTTCCTTATTTGTATGTTTCTTGTCAAAATAAATTGTAATTTTCCAAAACATAAAATAGGTATGATAAAATCTTTTTGGAAACTAAGTTGTTTTTATGAGTTTTAAAGCCTTTTGTTTTCAATTAAAACAAGGACTATTTCTCCACTGTTTGTATGAATTTTGAATCAGATTTTATGTTGGTTGACTTTATGATCCTTGAACTTTTTTGTTATGGCTTTGGTTGAAACTACCCTTGTTATGGAACAATATGAGATTTGGAGAAATAGATGGTCGAGTGCAGCCAAATCATTTTATTAAATCGATTTGATCAGATTGATTCATCACAGATATTGCGAGCATTTGCAATCTCAGCAAATGTGGATTTATATTAATATTTTTTTCAATTGATTCATCACAGATACTTCAATTTGCAATTTTTTGCTTTAAAAACTCTTCAGATTGTTTTCTGCCACTAAGCACTGCCATAGGATGAGCATCCAATGTTTGATGAATTGAGCCAGAGAATTTGTGAGGTATAATATAGTTGTCCTTGGATTATCCTGGACTGAATATGAGGAGCTAGATGGAGTTTAAGAGTTGCCGAGGAAAAACAGGGGAAGAAGCCGGTACGAATGATTCGCGGCTGAGTGGAGCTTTTCTTGGAATCAGTGCTGCAATTATTTTGTCTCTGATCATGTTAGGTTTCTAGGACTCTTGATAATTTGATTTGAGAAAAACATTCGGGTGTTTAATGAACTTTCTGTCATAAGTGATTTGATGACTTATGACAGAAACCTGTATGTTGTGGTTCATTTGCAGTCCAAGTTGTACAACTCTGTTTTGTTAGTATCTATCATTGGTTGTATCTTGGACATTGGTTCTGGAAACATAAGTATTGAGAATCAGACGTAGATCAACTGGCCTTAGGCTCATTTGAATCAAATTTTAGGGTAGTCCTTGGAGTTCATACATCGATTGGAACCTCAGGACCAGAGAACAACCTTGTTTGCCAGTAGTGGCTGAAAATTCATGTGGTTTACAGTTGAAGTTCTGAGTAGGCTGCACTTGTGTGTATATGGACAAGAAAAAATGTTCCTGCATGTCTCGATGGATTCTAAAAGAACATGGAAATTCTTACACTATATTTGATTATGTGACATATATCTCGGTTTTAAGGTCCCCATAGGCGTAAATACTTTCTATGTATAAATTCTGACACACTTCCAATTTTGCTTGACTAAAATCTACAAAATGTAGGTTCAATTGAATTAGTAGGAGACAAAATTGGAGATTTCCGTGAGAGCTGTGGTGATGTCGGTGTATTTCTGATGCTAGGCATGAATATCCCATGTGTGGATTTTGTTCTTATTTATAAATGGAGATTCTGATTTTTTTAAAGGATTGTTTATAATGTCGTCTTTACTTTTCTGCGTTCCTGCTGATATGTTCAGAAACATGCCATGCAGGGATCTTTGCACACTTTTGTACTTATTCCTATCCAGGGACAAGGAGCTTGTTTCATAAAGCATGGCGAAGCATCATCCAGATTTGATTATGTTCCGCAAGCAGCCAGGAATTGCCATTGGACGACTTGTGAGAAATGCGACGGGAAGTGTGTAATCTGCGACTCCTACGTGCGCCCTTGCACACTCGTGCGAGTTTGTGATGAATGCAACTATGGTTCCTTCCAGGGTCGCTGTGTCATCTGTGGAGGAGTGGGGATTTCTGATGCCTATTACTGCAAAGAGTGTACCCAGCAGGCCAGAGAAAGATAGGGATGGATGTCCGAAAATTGTTAATTTAGCAAGTGCAAAAACAGACCTCTTTTATGAACGCAAGAAATATGGTTTTAAGAAAAGATGACGAGCAGAGGATGACATGTCTGGTGCTTTTAAACTGCATGCTTTCTCTGTTTCTGTATTTGAGATGATGAACTCTTGATATGCTGGACTACTCTGAGTATAGTTGTGTTTTTCATTCTTTTTTTTTTCTTGACGACTTTACAATGTTTTCATTTCCTGGGCTTTCACCGAGGCACTACGCTCTACTTAAAAAGTAAAAGGGAGTTGACCTTTGCCATACTCTGCTTTGCTCGGAAAGTTCCTGCAGGTATATATATACACGTTTCTTTATTCTTTCAACAGAGCTGTGTCATCGATGATCCATGAGAACCCCTGTACTCGATCGGATGTTTCTGTATATTATTTGAATCTACCGGTTCATCTATCGGCGTCGTTTGAATTTGGTTAAAGCCAAATGTGTCAAGCTAACACATGCATGCATGTATGTCGTGTTATTAATTTACAGGAATTGAAACAGTTTGTTCACTAGCGACAATGCATGGTCTGGGCTAATCTTGGGCATCAGCCAATCCCCCCTCATTAATGAATCCTAAGTTTCAAGTATGTTAATTTCATATCTTTTTTTTTTCTCAAATAGTAAGCTAGTAGTCTTAGTTGCATACCGGAGGGGATATGATGGCTTAGAGCAGGTTGCAGGTGGGGCTGCTAAGACCTATAAAGTCTTCTTATTAGGATAATTAATTACTCAAATTATGTGTCTTAAAATAAAACTAATATTGTTTCCTTAAGATTAACTCCAAAGAAAATAAATCAATTAAAAAAAATTAATTTTGACCATTGCCTTGCCCTTTTACCTACGACTAATCTATTAAATAATGTTAATACACAAAAATACTTTACAACTCAAAAATAATGGCAAACAGGTTAAAACCACCTAATTTTTTTAATTTTTTTAAGGTTGCATGCACTTAATGAACAACTTAAATCAGAAAATTATTTTTAGTTTTTTAATTTCTAAAAATTTAAAATTTTTGGACTAGGATGACTAGAATCTGCACTTGAATATGTTTATAAAACCTTAAAATCAATATTGGATGACCAAATTTTTTTTATTTTTTGGTCAGATTTTTTTAAGTTCTTTGCATCTGGCCCCCAAAGCTCATGTGTTTTTTTAAATCCCGCCAAAATCATGTTTAATGCACTGCCTCCCTCTCCCCCCCAAGACATAATAAAAAAAAAAAAAAAAAAGTTAAAAAACTTTCCTAACCTTTAACGCTGATCTGTAGATGGGTGTCTAAAACTACACCCCGATGTATTATTTTTAGACATTGACCCATTTTACACATTTTTTCATTTGGACCCTAACCCAAATTGCCCGTTAATTTAGATGGATTTCGTCAAAATTTTTACACATTGTCCCTTATCTTTTATTACACATTACACCCCACGTTTTGACAAATCTGTCTAAATTAACAAATTTGGGTGGGGTCAAATTGAAAAAATATGTAATTGGAGTTTAATGTCTCAAAAATAATACAGGATCTAAGGTTTGCTCCCAAAATGGTTCGAATTATGGTAGTCCTATTAAATTATTTAACCCTTAATATATGTAGAATTTTCGTGTTTTAGTGGTATGAGTTTTGCCTCTGACTTTATGGTGGTCCAATATCCCTTGATAACCTTTTTTGCTCAGGAAAAAAAAAAATCGAATTTGTTAGATGTCTTTACTAATTAGAAACTTTTGGTTTAATTTTGCAGGGAACTACTAATGGGTGCGCGATTCATCATAGTACTCTTCCTTGATGCTTTCTTTGTTGAACTAAATAATGTGGGCACATGTGCATTTTTGCACTTTGTTCAAATAAAGTGGGCGCGCGATCCATCACAGTATATGATCCTCTACTCTCTCTCTCTCCCGCTGATTTTCATAATTTATTGCTGCCATCAATCTTATGCTAATATAGGATTCATTTTATGCTAAAGTAGGCCGGTAAGAGAGAGATTTGGCCCCGTTAATGTGGATTCAGTACGTGTTAGAGTGTTTTATTTTCTCAAATAATATATGATGATTGGATACACATGCATTACCAAAATGGGAGAATTTCCTGCAATTTGCTTTCCGCTGTTAATTCGGAGAGAGATAGACATAACAGGTGGACTTCATTGTAGGACTCATGCTACTGAAACTTTACATGAGCAGCTTTAAATGGTGTAGAGTTCATCTATTGTGTCTATTTTTCCGAATTGTGCAATTCGAACAGCAAAATTACAGAGGATCCTGCTCCATTAAAGCGTAAAAAATTATGTTACATATGATATTAAGTTATCATAAGATAAGCAATAAAGGTGCGAATGGAGGAAAATCCCAACCATTGAATTTTAAAATTGACAGTTATGATTTAAAAAAATCACTTGAACTTAGAGCGTAGGAAAAAAAAAAGAGCGTAAAAAGCTATTGGTTCCTAGTTCTCCTGGATAGTGGGAAAAGACAAGAATCCTAATTAAGACAATCCCACCCTGATTACTATATCACTAATTATTAGGGCTGTTCAATCTTAGCGTAGGTGCCGGTTATGGCCAAAACTGACACCTACATCGGATAGGTCGATTTTTAAATAATTGGTCACCTATACATACACTGTTAAAGGCAATAACCGTCCTTAGCGGTGTTGGTTTCCGGTTAACCTGTATTTATATAAGCTATTTTTTTAGCATTTTACACACGTGACCCAATGTATTTTGTTTTTTTTTCTTTTGGTTTATTAATCACATATCAATTAAAATTGAAACTAATTGAAATCTAAAATCAATAAAATTAGAGAACATTTTAAAAGATAAGATGAGTTGTACATTATAAAATCATAGAACATCTTAATTCTATGTGACATCGCCCTAAAACCATAGCTTGATTATACACACACGCGCGACCAAACACACCTATATTTGTGTATATCAAGAAAGGCGATCTGGAAATGCCGTTAAGTTAATTGTGGCTGAAATTTTAAAAGATTTTTTTTTCTTCTTTTCTTCATGAGTAATCTGTCTTGTTTAATTATTGAATTGTTTTGCTAAAAGACCAAGGGCAGCAATCATGGGGCTTGATTTCTGGGATATGTGCATTCGCGGGTTACTTGAGCCTTAGGGTTTGATAGTTTCATTTTTTGTGGGAAAATTACTTTGGAGAGGTCAGGGTTATTATATGTTTTGAATCTATTTAAATTTCATCTAAAGGCAGTGAAATGAAATTGATATTTGGAGTTAAGAATTCAGTCCAAGTCCTTCTAATCTCTTTGAGGTTGGGGTAGCCCTTTTCCAAAAATAAAAATAAAAATAAATAATAATCTACACCTACACCATTAGGCTGAGTACCGAAAACTCGGTGCCAGTGGAACTTAAAATTTTTGGTGTGGTTCATGAACACCCCTCCTAATTATAATCATTGGGTCCCTTAGATATCCCAATTTTTTTTTCTAAATAGAGAGTAATTAGCTGATAATATATATCATCATGAGAGTTACAAATATTCTTTTTTAGAGTGGACTTATAAGGCTTATGCCTTAATTAAAATATGACTCAAATTCTTGTGATTAACTTCAGAAAGAACATTTATATATTTTTTAGAATTTAGCAGTTTTAGTCCTTGGGTTTTACCTCCTTTTATTTTTAGTCCTTGGTTTCATTTTTTCACAATTTAGTCATTGATTTACATTTTTTTGACGAAATGACCATTCCTCAAGGATTGTTTGTTTTCCTAACGGGAGGGCCACATCAGTTGACAACTCAGTAGCTAATGTGTAAGGAAATTGACATTTTAGTCCTTGAGTTTTACTCCCTCTTATTTTTTAGTCCTTGGGTTTAATTTTTTCAAATTTTAGTTATCGGGTTTACATTTTTTGACGAAATGGCCCTTCTATTAGGGATTACTTCAAATTTTAGTATATGTTATTTACTGTTACTTATTCAAAGCACCAAAACTGAGATATGATGTGTTTTATTGAGTTGCAGAAAGCATGTGGATTCTTTGATTAGTTTAATCCTCGCACCTGCCCCCGTGGTATGGAAGTAGGACCGTATTTTACAAAGAAAATCAAGGACCTACAATGCTTAATTCATACGTTGAGTTGTCAGTTGATGTGGCTCTTCCATTAAAAAAACTTCAAATTTTAGTATATGTTATTTACTGTTATTTATTCAAAGCACTAAAACTGAGACATTATGTGTTCTATTGAGTTGTAGAAAGCATGTGGATTCTTTGATTGGTTTGATCCCCGCACTTGCCCCGTGGTATGGAAGTAGGATCATATTTTACAAAGAAAATCAAGGACTTACAAGGCCAATTCGTACGCCGAGTTGTTAGCTGACGTGACCCTTCCATTAGGAAAACGAATCCCTGACGGAAAGGCCATTTCGTCAAAAAAAGTAAGCCCAAGGATTAAAATTTGAAAAAATTAAAACTAAGGATAAAAAAAATTAAAAGAGGGTAAAACCCAAGAATTAAACAGCCAAAATTCCCTTATTTTTAAATGCTCCTAAAGAAACCATCAAACTATCAATCAGAAAAAAAAACGACAGATTTGACCAAATGCCTTACCTATTTACCTACGACTAGTGCTATGTATATAACCTATTAATCGTTATCATGATTGATCCATGTCCCAAATCTCTGCAAAAATACAAAGATATATCCAATTCTCCAAAGTCAACATGGAAGTAGTTAAATATTGGTGTGTCCACAAGTAAATTTCATATCTTATACGTTATTTTGAGCCCTATTATTATTATTATTTTAAAATCGAAACTAGAAATTATGATAATTTTGTCAGAATTTTCAGTTTCAATTTCTTAAATTGTGAAAAAATGAATTCTAAATATGGTATATGCCGGAATGGGAACTAAATTTCTGAAACAGAAAGTGGAACCGAAAATTTTGTACAATCCTAAATCCAATAACATTCAAAGCTGTTTTATGTCTCGTGTCTAAACAAAATCTGTGGACTACATCGTGTTTGACCGGGAATGCACATATAATTTAATTGCTACTTTTCAAATAGAAAAGGAAGCTATTCCTTTTTCTGGGAAAGTAAGCGACGCCTGCCCGCGGCAACTCCGCACATAGGCGTCGAACGTGTCACCAGTGCCGGCTCAAGGGTAAGGCGACTTAGGCAGTCGCCTAAGGCCCCCACCTTGAGCATGGCCTCATAACTTAGACAATAATGATAAAAAAAAAATAACAGAACGTGCTGAAAAAACAAGCCAACAAATTGAGAGAAAGCAACTTGTAAGGTTAAATGTAAAACAAAACGTACTGACATGCAAAAGAAAGCAGTGTAAGCATTAAATGAAAGAAAACTTTTATGTAGCCTTTTTTCCATGAAAACCGTGAAAAGAAGTGTAAGAAGAGAAGTGTAAAAGACGTAATTTGTAAGCAAAACGAGAAATAGTAAAAAAAGGTCTTCCTTTGCGCAGAAAAACGGGGGCCTCTGTATAAAACGGAAATTGCTGCAAAATTTTTCAACGGCTAAATTTATAACGGTAATGAATCTCAAATTTTCTATATAAATCTAAACTTATACTTCATACTCCATCTCCTCAATCTTCTTTCAAAATCTTTCTCTCCCTCTATTTCTTCTCTTGTTTTATCTCTCTTTCTAATTAATTTTAGCTGAAGATTGTTCTAATTTCAAATTCAACCACTTATAACCTTGGTGTCAGGTTCTATTATTCTAATCTTTACACTCTTGTATTTTAATTTGAATATTTATTTTTTATTATAGCATTTATTTTATTTGTTAGTGTTCTTTGTTTATATCTACATTATGTCTAATAGAAAATATGAATGTGGTTATGAAAAACTTAAGAAAAAAAGAAAAATAGAAAAGTTAATCCAATCTCAAAAAGGAGCTCTTGATAAATTTATTATCAATGATAAAAACAATATAACATCAAATTCAGCTGAAGAATTGATTATTGAACAACCATATGATTCAATACAATTAGGAGAGAATATTGAACCAATCCCACAGCATAATATTGAAAATCAACTTGTTAATGATTCACAAGTTTATAGTTCGATAATTCCTGATGAAGAACCTAACAAAAATTTAGAAACCAATATAAAAGATAATGAAAATTTAGAAACCAATGTAAAAGATAATGAAACTATAGATCTCAACGCTTTGAGTACAGTATCTATAGATATTTATGATCCAAGTCAATGGAAAACTATGGATGCAAAACTTAGAGATCTATTAGTAGAAGAGGTCCAATTAGAATTGATGATATAGACTTTCCCAAAGATGAAATAATAGACACTTCTCTATTACATTTTATATGCAAAAATTATCAAATGGAGAAAAACATGATAGAAAATGGCTAGTATATTCAAAGCATGTTGATAAAGTTTATTGTTTTTGTTGCAATCTATTTAATTCAAAACCGAGCACGAGTCAATTGGTTAATGAAGGAACTAGAGATTGGAAGAATCTTAGTGTTAAACTTAAAAGTCATGAAACAACCATGAACATATCACCAATATGAATAATTGGATTAACTTAGAAATGAGATTGGTTAAAAATAAAACAATTGATAAAAAACTTCAAGAACATATTAACAAAGAGAGAGATCATTGGAAAAAAGTATTATTAAGAATTATTGCTGTTGTAAAAATCTTGCTAAAAACAACTTAGCATTTCGTGGAAAAAAAAAAGATCTACCAAGAAATAATGGAAAATTTTTAAGCTTAGTTGAAATGATAGCGGAATTTGATCCAATTATGCATGAACATGTTGACGAATACAACATAGTGAAATTCATAATCATTACTTGGACATAACATACAAAATGAATTGATTCAAATATTAGCATCTGAAATTAAAAATACTATTATAAAAAAATCAAAGAATAAAATATTTTTCGGTTATACTTGATTGCACTCCTGATATAAGCCACCAAGAACAAATGACTATTATATTACGATGTGTAGATACTTCAAACATGTGAAGTGAAAATAGAAGAAT
>CM025849.1:8148026-8229923 GCA_003952965.2 Morella rubra
CTCTTTGGGAGTATGCGTGGGCCTCTCCTAAAACCTCGGGTCTGTATTTTCCTGTATTTTTTTTGGTAGAAAATTTACTCCTTGCTATATCGAGGGTATGCATGCAGGCCTCCCTTTATGACCATATCTCCTGATTTTGACATTTTTCTTTGTTTTTTTTTTTTTGGGAAATGGAAACTCCATTCAAATTTAGACATATTTTACGATAACATTAAATAGGTTGGTACGTAATAAAATCGGTTAGAGATTCTTGTTGGAATTAACGATGAAATCTGGATGGATACGCCAATAATTAAGACTTATGCTGGTCTTCCATTACGTGGCGTTATGCTTTGGGAAGGGCAGTCATGGAGCAACTATCAGTGATCCGTCCGGCAAAAATGGTAAGCCATTTGTCATACCGGTAGACAAGTGTCGCTTTTCCTGCACACATAAAATGGATAGCCATCAGCTGCCGGATTTGCACATAGTTTCTGCAAGATAGGCCGGAGAAAGTGAAAGACAGAAAGGATCATGGGTTTCCAAGCTCGGCTGCTCTTCTTCTTCTTGTTACTTACCTTTGCCATACTCTGCTTTGCTCGCAAAGTTCCTTTAGGTCTATGTATATACGTTTCTTTATTCTTTTCAACAGAGCTGTGTCGTTTGAATTTGGTTAAAGCCAAATGTCTCAAGCTAACAAAAGCATGCATGAATGCATGTTTTGTTGTAAATTATTTACAGGGAATGAGAACAGTTTGGTCACCGACGACTATGATGGTCCTTTATTCTTTTCACATCAGAGCTCATGTCGTCGATGATCTGTGAAAATACTCTGTACTTAATTTCTATCTTTCTTTTTCCACTCTCTTGAATCTAACAGATCTCATTTCGATCGGTGTCGTATTGAATTTGGTTAAAGCCAAATGAGTCAAGCTAACACATGCATGCATGTATGTCGTGTTATTAATTTTTATTAATTAATGAAAAACAGTTTGGTCACCGATGAGACTATGATGGTCCTAGGGCTAATCCCAGACAAAGCCACATCCTCCTCATGCTCGAATGCCTACATGGTTTCAAGTATAATTAATTTGACTATATTATCTTTATAAGTTCTCATTTAATCAGATCTATTTAATGTTTTTAATGGTTGCATGCAATTAATTAACAAAACTTACGAATTCCTAATATTTTTTAATTTTTTATGATAATTATGTTTAGAAAATTTATAAAATCTTTGGATGAGGATGAAATCTTGTACAGGGGCCATGAAGATCTATCAACCTCATATTATGGCCAAAATTTGAATTTATTATTATTTTTAACAATTTTGGCGCCCAAAGCATGGTTAATGCACTTCCCTCCTCCCCAAAATTTAAAAAAACTAATCCTAACTTCTTTAACCTGATCATGTAGTATGGGTGTGGGCCTAAAACTACAGGGGCCGGAAAGAGAATATGATCTGAATTATATTACAAGCTGAGACGGACTCATTTTATAGGAAAGCATCTCACACGGCCCTACACAGTCCAGGGGCTAATCCTAAACATGGTCCACGACATCCTGGGCTGTCCTCCTTCAGGTATAAATAAATAGGTCCATAATTTTTACTAGTATGTACATTTGTCTCACTGTCCGTACTCAAAATTCCATTCTTCTTTGATCGTCCGGTTGGCCACAATTCACTGATCCGGCAGACATTTTTCTTTGGAAATCAATCCACATAAGACTGTGACTAGAACCCTATGGCTTGCTCTCGACGACAGTTCGAAGTATTGTAGTCCTATTAAGTTTTGGTAGCCCCGGTGCCATGTGGAATTTTTAAGTTTAAGTGGTGGTGGACTTGGACCTGGCTTCATGATGGTCTATTCCTCGAGGACTTTTTTTTAAAAAAAAAGAAGAAGAAGAATTCTAATTTGGAAGATTTCTTCACTAACTTTTGATTTAATTTTGCAGGAGATCCATCATAGTACTCTTCCTTGATGGTTTCTTTGTTGAACTAAATAATGTGGCCACATGTTCATTTGGCACTTTGTTCAAATAAAGTGAGTTTATATGATCTTGGCAAGTTGGCCCTTTATGGCTAATCTTTCTATTTCTCTCTCTTTTTCTCTCTCCTGCTGATTTACATAATTTATTGCTGACATCAAGCTTATCTTTTATATAGGATTCATTTTATTGTGAAGTAGGGTGAGAGAGAGATTTGGCCCCGTTAATGTGGATTCATTTTGGTTTTTTCTCGAAAATAAAATAAAATTTTAAATACATATATTGATGATGATTGGGATACACCTGCATTATCAAGGGTGCAAAATTATGTTACTAGGTTATCACAATATAAACAATAAAGGCTAATGTAGGAAAATCCCAACCAATATTGGAATTTCAAAATTGGCGGTTATGATTGAAAAAAATCACTTGAACTTAAGACCAAAGAGTAGGGCAGAAAACAAAGGAGTGTAAAAAGCTATCCATTATTGGTTCTTTTGTAGCTGGATCTTCCGAAACCACAAGAATCTTGCAACCTGATTACAATATCGTTAATTAATCATCTCCTTAGTCTAATTACTTAGCAAAAGTATAAATATTACCATTGGGTCCCTAGGATATCCCAAATTTCTTAATAGAGAGTAATTAGCTTATAATATTATGAAGTCCCTATCCTATTGAGAGTTACAAATATTCCTTTTATTAGAGTGGGGTACTTAAGGCTTATGCCTAATTAAAATCTGACTCAAATTCTTCTGATTACTTCGGAAGGAGACATCCAGATATTGTTTTTAAGTGCTCTTAAAGAAACCATCAAACTATCAATCAGAAAAAAGACAGTTTTGACCAATTAATGCATTAACCTACGACCTACGACCAGTGCTATGTATATAACCTATTAATGGTTATCATGGTTGATTCATGTCCCAAATCTCTGCAAAAATATAAAGATATATGCAATTCTCCAGAGTCAACGTGACAGTAGTTAGTTAAATATTCGTGTGTCTTCATTAAGTAAATTCCATATGTTGTACGTTACGTCTTTATTTATTTTATTTTTTTTTAAAAATGGAACTAGAAATTACGGCAATTCTATTGGAATTTTTAATTTCAATTTTAAAAATTGTTAAAAATAATTTCAAATTTCAATATATGGCGTAATCGGAACTGAATTTTTAAAACCGGAAGAGGAACCTTGCCCACCCCTGAATTCAATAACATGGAAAGCCGTTTTATGTCTCGTGTCTAAACAAAATCTATGGACTGCATCGTGTTAGACCGGGCATGCACATATGGACTTGACCGTGTGAGAAAAATACCATGCACTAAAGAATAATATAATTGCTACTTTTCAAATAGAAAAGGAAGCTGTTCCCTTTTCCGGGAAAGAAAGCGACGTCGCCCGCCCGCGGCAACTCCACACATAGGCGTCGAACGTGGCACCCACATTCGGAAACGTACGTCAACTCCTATCTGGCAATAATTGCTTGACTGTTTTTGGTCCTATAAATGGAGATGATGACCAACTTGGTTTATTGGGGTGAGAGGGCCTCAACCAGCAGCAGAGGGAGGCGATGTGTTTAGCTCGAAACACCATTTCGCTTTCAGGTATATATATTATGTGTCTCTTCCTTCAATGTTTATAGCTTTCTATAAATCTCTCATATCAATTGGAGCGGGAACAATATAAAGTATGATTGCGTAACTCATGTAGATGCAGCATGCATTGTAAGATGAAGTTCTTCACAATTTCAATCTGTCTTCTAGGTCTGACATTTGGTAAAAAGGTTACTAATATCGATAAGAAAATATAATTTAAATAACAAATATAAATTTAAAAATTTAGAATAAATGATAATTTCACAATGGTATTGGAACAAAAGTATTGAGTTCGAAAATATACACTTAATAAAACCTGCCAAAACAATTTCGAATAGGAGTCCCCACTGTCATTTTTGACACATTGAGTTAAAGAACTTTCAAATTTTATCAATTCACACCCATAAAAAAGATTTAATTGTTAAAATCGTGCCACATGTACGTGTTATAAATGAGTCATGTGGTATGGTTTTAACCATACTCGAATTTTATTTTAGAGCGCAATTGAGTGATTTTAAAAGTTTAGGAGTTTAATGTATCAAAATTTGTAGTTGTGAGCCTATTTAGGATTTTTTTAATAGTTTAGGGTCACTTTTCCCTGCACATCTATAAATAACATGGCATAAAGTATAAAATCACATTAGTGGAATTTCTTAAAATAATTATTTTATATTTCCCAACAGAACACTCCAATTAAAGCGTCCATGTAACAAATCGTATTTGTTCTGACTGAAAAAAAAGGGTAGGAAATGAAGGTTCTAGTTATTAATTTGATGTATTAATTGGTCGACAAAATTGTCTCTATATATTAACCAAATATTGGGGGAATTATGCTATATATATAGGGAACAAAATCATGTCGGCCACGGATGGAATATCCTTGATGGCCATAAGGGTCGATGACTACGATGAACCATCAGCAAACCGTGGACATGATCCTTGTAAGGGTGGTCGGAAAGGATGAGAAATACGTCTCTAATTAATGAGTTGACGGTGCAACTTGCATTTCTTCCTGCATATATAAAAGTTGCAATATCATTCATCGATCGCAAAGATATTGCTCGTGTTCTCTGACTTGTTTTGCATTGTACCATGGAGGCGTGACGATTTTTTTATTTACGAATTTGAACAAATATTGTTACTTTCTTTCCTAGTGTCCAAGGTTTGTGTAATCTAAAATTTTATCTAAAATAATCTTTCTCCCCATTAAATTATTATTTTTTACGGTAATAAATATAAAAAATTCATTTAATCATCTCTATCTTCATTTTATCACACTACTGCATGTGCTCCTTTTCAATTTGATACATTGTCTCCCAAATTACAAATATATTATAGTTCAGCCCCGTAATTAAGCTAATATTCTAACTTCACGCCCGTATAGATATCTGCTCTACAACATATTTTGGTTTTTGGGACTTTTCCATCCCAAAAAACCCAAATTCCATCCCAAAAGCCTTTCTGGGATGGAATTTGCCCGTCGCACCAGGTGTCCCAATAAGTCCGTTATAAAAGGTTTTTTAGGATGAAAAATTTATTTCATCCAAAAAACACCATTTTGGGACAGATATATTTCAACATTTTGAACACTACATCCAATCGTTCGAATGCTACATCCATTTGCAACTATTCAAACGCTAAATTCATCCGTTCGAACATTGCATCCAACAGACACATACGTTCTAACGGTGGACTGTTCAATTTTTCATCCAACAATAAAACATTATTATGTTCTAACAGTGGAATAATCATTGATGAACTGTTCGAACACTGAAACAACGAGAAAACCGTCTTCGTCTTCTCCTTGTCCTTCTCCTCCCTTTTCTTCTTCCTCTCCTCCTCTTTCCTCTTCTTCTTTTTCTTCTTCTCCTTCTTTTTCTTAATCTTCTTCTTCGTCTTCTTCTTCTTCACTCTCTTGTTTTTCGTCCTTTTATTTTGATTTCTTGTGAGGTGTTCTAATAGTGTTTAAAAATGTTTCAATGGAAAAAGTTGTAATTTTGGCGCTTAATTATTTATTTTCATTCCAACCTCGTTTGAACAGTATTTAAAGGCATTCCAAAGAAAAAATGGGTAATTTTGGCGCTTAATTTTTTATTTTCATTCAAAATCCGTTCGAACGGTATATTTAAGCGTTCAAAAGGAAAAAAATGAGATAATTTAGGAGCTTAATTTTTTTTTTATTCAAACCTCATTCGAACGGTTATTTAGAAGCATTCAATGGAAAGTGATAAGTATTCGAATGGTAAGTGATAAGCGTTCAAACTTTTTTCTTAGGATGCATTAATGAGGTTTCGTCCAAAAGATTTCCAACCATCTAACGGTCATGTGTGTGTTCGAATGGATTTTAGAGTTCGGACAAATTTGTCTATAAAAAGCCTCTTTTTAGGGACGGCACAAAAATTTGTCCCTAAAATTTTTTTTTTGGAACGGTTTTACATAAAAAATCAAATCTGTTGTGGTGCTGATATAGCTATTTCTAATAAATTGCTATTACTTGTTGGGAAGGAAATGGTCTGATCAGCTATAGCACATGCTTGCACGATCGATCCGTTAAACTTGCATGAGGTTTCGGTGTTAAGGCAGCAAAAGAGCTTAAAAAATCGCGTTGACCCTGGATCCATGCAATTAGTTAGCCCACTGGCAACTGATTGGGGCCACAATTATAGCCGCACGTATTGACTGGAAATTAAGCTTCGAATGAAATATAATCCGATTTTTGAAGTATAAAAATCCTTAGCCGACGGTACAATCAATTCGTGATTGGTACGTGCACATGATCATATTCCTTCACAAATCATATAATTACAAAAGGAAGGTTTGCCAGAGCAACTTCGTTGACCAGAAATTGGACATCTAAAAAAATGGTACAATTGCTTATAGTTGACCAAGATTAAGACAGATAGGATGCACATGCAACTGCTGACTATCAAAACGATGTGTTTATAATATCTGACCTAGCTACGGACAGCTTCTTCAGACATACAATATCTGATCTGTTAACTCAGAGAACTAGAGATCTCCTTTTTCAGTTTCAGTTAAACTCAGTCAATTACAAGCACCTCATTTCTATGGCTGCTCAAAACCTTCTATCGTCTTCAAAACATCACTGGAATCACGATGTCTTCCTAAGTTTTAGAGGTGAGGACACCCGCAAGAATTTTACCGATCACCTCTACACTGCCTTGGTGCAAGTTGGAGTTCGCACCTTTCAGGACGATGAGGAGCTTCGAAGAGGGAAGAACATCACTACCGGACTACTCAATGCGATTCGTGGATCAAAGATGTCCGTTGTCGTTTTTTCCAAAGGTTATGCCTCTTCTACGTGGTGCCTTGATGAGCTCGTGGAGATTCTACACTGTAAGAATACCAAAACCCACGCTCTTTTCCCCATATTTTATCATGTGAACCCAGCAGAGGTCCGAAAGCAGAGCGGAACTTTTGCCGAAGCATTCGCTTGCCACGAAGAGCGGTTTCAGGTGGATATGGAGAGGGTAAAGAGGTGGAGAGCAGCACTAACAGAAGCTGCTAGCTATTCTGGTTGGGATCTCGAAAGTGTTGCAAACGGGTATTGTGCTATAGTCTCTTATACGCTTGTTCATAGATTTTTTTTAGTTCGTTTTTGTACTCTCTTTTCATTTCTTTTCTCTTAAATGTTAGAGGAAACCGATTTGAAAACCATTCATATATAGAAAAGTTGGTTCTTGAGTTTTTATTTTTTGGCATGCGATTCATGAGTAGGGACGAAAAACTATACGTATATATATAGATGTATCTATACAAAAATTCCTAATAAATTAAAATGACTTAATTGCTAGTGATGATGTATTGGTCTCTTATAACTAACATCAAAATTTGGTACTAATAGAAAGTAAATGATCAGGTATGAAGCAAAGTTCAACAAGGAGATTGTTCAAGAAATATTGGGCAAATTGAAGCGCGCTCACTTGCATGTTGCCAAACACCCAATAGGAATAAATCCTCGTGTAGAAAATGTAAAGACTTTGTTAGATATAGAAAGAGACGAGGTTCTCAGTGTTGGCATCTATGGAATAGGTGGAATAGGTAAAACTACCTTAGCCAAAGCTGTCTATAACGAAATACGTGATGGATTCGAAGGAAGCAGTTGTCTTTTGAACATTAAAGAAACTTCACAACAACCTAATGGTTTGGTTCAGTTACAAAGACAACTTCTTTTGGATACATTGATCATGAAGAAGGAAAACTTGATGATTTCGAGCGTTGATAGAGGGATCAATTTGATCAAAAAAACCCTTCAACGCAAAAAGATTCTTGTTGTTCTTGATGACGTGGATCAGTTGGAACAAGTGTACGCATTGGTTGGAAACTTTGATTGGTTTGGTCGGGGAAGTAAAATCATTGTGACGACTAGAGATGAACATTTGTTGACTCAACTAGGGGTAAATGAAAAATATGAAGTTGAAGAACTGGCCGACTCCGACTCTCTTCAACTTTTTAGTTGGCACGCTTTCAAGATGGCCAATCCAATTGAAGACTACCATGAGCTTTCTGTTGCTGTAGTAAGTTATACTCGAGGGCTTCCATTAGCTCTTGAAGTTCTTGGTTCCTATCTATTAGGAAGAAGCACTATTGAATGGAAAAGTGCATTAGAAAAGTTACAAAAAAATCCTCACCATAATATTAATAAAATATTCAAAATAAGCTTTGATTCCCTGGATGATACAACAACAGAGATATTCCTTGATATTGCTTGTTTTTTCATTGGTATGGAAAAAGAATATGTCAACAGAATCTTCCAAGGATGTGATCTTTTTCCAGATATTGGTATTAATATTCTCATGCAAAGGTCTCTTGTGACAATTGATTATCATAATAAGTTGAGGATGCACGATCTGATTCGAGATATGGGAAGGGAGATTGTTCGTGAAAGGTCGCCTTATGATCTCAACAGACGCAGTAGATTGTGGTTTCACGATGACGTGCTAAAAGTGCTGATGGAACATACGGTAGGAGACCTTTATATTTATATGTGGATATAGGAATATACATCGGAACATTTATTTATGCTATCTTGGTATGCATTTGAGTTTATCCATTAACTCTTTTTAAGCATCTACCATAGCATAAAAATGTATCCGTATTTGTATCATATTGAACCTAATGCGTTTGTATTTTAATAGGGATCGGATGCAGTGGAGGGTCTTGTCCTAAATTTACCCGTGTTTAAAGATGTACATTTGAAAACTAAAGCATTTGCAAACATGAAGAATTTGAGGCTGCTCCAAATCAATAATGTACATCTCACAGGGCGCTCCAAGCATCTTCCCAAAGAGCTAAGATGGCTATGTTGGCATAAGTGCCCCCTAAGGGTTCTACCACTAAATTTTCATCTTGATAATCTTGTTGTGCTTGACATGCAGCACAACAATATCAAACAAGTGTGGCAGGAGAACAGAGTATACCAACTCTTCTTATGGATTTTATTGATACTTTGAATTTTGACTTCCCAACTAACAAGAACTATTTTTTCATCGATGTAAATTTTTTGTTTTCACAGATACTAAAGAAGTTGAAGGTGCTCAATCTTAGCTATTGCAAGAATCTTATCAGATCACCGTACTTCTTGCAAGTTCCACATCTGGAGATGTTAATACTTGAAGAATGCACAAACTTGGTTGAGCTTCATGAGTCTATCGAACATTTGCAGGAGCTTGTTTTTTTGAATTTAAAAGGGTGCACAGACCTTCGATATCTTCCTAGCAACATTTCTACCTTAAAATCTTTGGAGAGGCTCAATTTGTCTGGGTGCCTAAATGTTGATAAGTTACCTGAGAAACTGGGCAATATGATGGCTTCAAAAGAGTTGTCATCCTCCTCTAGTCCTTTGAAGAACTCCAAAAGTTTCCTTCGAATTCCCAAAACTTTTCTACGAGCTCCAGTCCTTGGATTTCGTCCTCTGGGAAGATTAATTCTTAGTAATTGTGATTTGTCCGAAGATTAGATCCCAATTGATCTTGGGAGTTTATCTTCACTTCAAGCCTTGGATTTATCAGGAAACAATTTTCATAACTTGCCTCCTTCCATTAATCAACTTCATCAATTACAATATTTATATATGAATCAATGTAGATCTCTTCAGTCAATTTCAGGACTCCCAACAAAAATAGAGACCCTATTTGCATATGGCTGCTCTTCAATCGAAAGCCTCTCATTTTTGTCGAGTTCAGAATTAGCTGTTCTTTTCCTTCAAGGTTGCAGCAAACTGGTTGAGATTCAGGGCTTAGTGTTGGATTCTAATTCAAGCATTAACTTGCATGGATGCGATAATCTGTCATCTGATTTTAAGGCGAGTCTTCTACAGGTTCATTCTCTGTCTCTAGCTGTGTCTCTCTGATGTGAACAATGTTTTATGTTTGTTCCGAAACAATGTTCGTCGGCCAAGTCTACTCGTTGTAACCGTGAAGTTTCCTCCCTGGGAATGAGATTCCAAATTGGTTTATCCATCAAGAATTGGATCTTCAATTTCCTTACATTTGCCTTCAGTTTCAGAGGGAAAGATTTGCATGATATCTGCGGAGTTTATTCATGCAAAGCATTCGATCCATGGGGGCCTACATTTAATGTGATAATTCATAACAAAACTAGAGGCTACAGTGAAGCTTTTTTGCCGGCTGGACTAGTTTTCTTACCTATAAATGATTCAGAGGATATGTTTCTATTCCGGTGGCAAGTTGTTAGAAACAAAATGGTGGTGCGCAGATTAAGCGGTCTAAAATTTGTGGAGATTATTAGAAATGGAGATGAAATTGAGGTGTCCTTTGTACTTGGGATCGGGACTGAAGCGAAGAAGTGTGGAGTCCATTTAGTGGTTGATGAGCCAAAAGTAGTAGATATTCATGCAAGTGCAGACCAACAATATGTCATTGATGATACTTTCTAGTGCTAGCTAGCTACAGATGATCATGAGGTCTCTGGAGGTGAGGACTGATGTAGTCATGTAGATTTTCTTTTTATTGGTAATTAGTCCTAAGCAAGCTTGTATTATCAACACAGAGTTCCAATATCCTTATTTATTTCCTTCTTTGTATTATGAACTTGAATTTTTGCTTACGAAAAGATTAAATCAGTGGACTGCATCGTTTTAGACCAGGCGTGCACTGTAAGATGAAAGCATGGACTTGACCGTGTGAGACCAATGCCATGCATTGCAGAATAATATGATTGCTACTTTTGAATTAGAAAAGGAAGTTGTTTCCCTTTCTGGGAAAGTAAGCGACGCTGGCCCCCGACGGCAACTCCGTTGACCAAAAAATGAACGGCTAGGATATATGCTCTACGTCGGAAGGGTGTTCAGGCGTCAAACGTGGCACCCACATTCGGAAACGGACGTCAACTCCTATCTGGCAATGATAATTGTGTGGCATTTTTTTTTCCTACCCTTTTTGGTCCTATAAATGGAGATGAGCAACTTGCTTTACTGGGGTCAGAAAGCCTCAACCAGTAGCAGGGGAAGGAGATGGCAATTGGAGCTCGCCTCTGTTTTTGTCTCTTGCTTTCCTTTGCGATAACGTCGTGTTCTGCTCGAATGGGGGAATATGCTTTAGTGAACGAAATCATGTTGGCCACGGAGGGAAGATCTTTGATGGCCGTAAGGGTCGATGACTATGAGGAACCATCAGCAAACCGTGGGCATGATCCTCCCAAAACTAGGGCTCGGGGTGGCGATTAATGGTGTTCAGAAAGGATGAGAGAATAAATTAGAGTTGCATCATTCACCAGAAAGATACTATTCGTGTTCTCCGACTTGGTTTGCATTATATATCGTGGGGGCCGCACGACTTCATAAGATATTTTGAGAGAATTAATTAAAGAAAATATTGTCGTTTCCAAAGTCTAATTTTTTTTTTTTATACCTATGTTAATTCTTGATTTGTTCCTTTGCGAATATGAATATATTGGTTACTTTATTGCTTGCCTCTCTTCCCTTAAACTCTACATGTACCACCTACACCCCCAATTGTTACATATGTATTAATTCTACTAGCTGGTTACTGAATAGATTTGAGACATGAGTACTCTATATAGTAATTAATTTTGTTCATTGTTTGACAATAAGAGTTTAATTTTGTTGCTCCATCTCTTAACACTTGGATAGAGATTCCAATATAATATAAAGAGAAAATACACTGCAATTTCAATCATAAACTGTTAAATTTGACACATTGTCTCTCAAAATTATCAATAGTTTGAGAACAATTGTATTGTTGTAGTTAGGGTTGTTCAGATTTGGGTCTGACCCAAATTGATCAAGTCCGACTAGGCTAAGGAATCCTTGTGGCCCCGGTTTGACTCTCGGCCTATAAAATTTAAAAACCAAATAAGTTGGTTTGGCCCTCAATTCCTTTGTATTTTGCTAGAAATCGAATGCTGTGGAGGGTCTTGCTTTAAATTTATTTGTGATTAAAGATGTACCTTTGAAAACTAAAGCATTTGCAAACATGAAGAATTTGAGGCTGCTCCAAATCAATAATTTTCATTTAGAGTAGGACTATTCAATTATGGGCAGAAATCTAGGGAGTAGGGAGTCGGTTTTCACCCCTAACTTTTAGAGAACCTCGTTGTTCTTGGCATGCAGCACAACAAAATCATACACGTGTGGCAGGATAACAGAGTATACCAACTCTTCCTGCGGCTTTTATTGATGTTTTGATATTAACTGCACTACTTGCAAGAATTGTTTTTCATCTAAATAAAATTTTGTTTTCAGAGATCCTAGAAAAGTTGAAGATCCTCGATCTTAGCTATTGCAAGAATCTCATTAGACACCATAAGTCTTGCAAGTTCCACATCTGGAGAGTCAGTGGAAAAATGAGCAGAAATGATCGGATTTTTGTCAGTTGGCGACACTTCGAATTTTACTCTCTTTTAATTTCCTTTCAAACTGATCGGAGTTTTGGAGGCTTTCCTGACGTCTCTGCTTATTTTCCGGTTTGTTCGTCTTTTTCAGCGTGACCGACTGAGAAATCGCATGGAGAAGAGAGAATGAAGAGGGCCACGGCTCTTTTTCTGCTAGTGGTTTCAACTCTATTAGCTTCTTCAAATGCTGACGAAGCTTTCGACGTTAGGCAACATCTATCTACCTTCACCAGATAACCCCTTCTCTGCGTCACTAAGTCGTATATTAATCACAACGTGAAGTGATCAGAAACTTGTTAATCTTAATGCTCTAGCTTTTAGCTTCCTCGCTTTTTGTTTTACATTGCTAAAAGTCTTACCCTGTTCATATATCTACGTTTCCAGTGGTAAAATTTCGATCCGTAGTGCTGCGTGGACAGATCTTTAGCTCTTTTTACTCTTTTCGGTTGGCGAGAAACTTGAGATAGAAAGTAGAATATGTTTGTGTTATTTTTAATGTGTGTGATTAAGGTAATGAGAGAAGCAAAGCAAACTCAAGAGTCCAGAATGGAATGATCTCAGCTAATAATAAAAGTGTGGATAAGATGAGTTGAATCAGTTGATAGTGTTTTTTACAATTGAATTTGTATTGGAGATTGTGAATTAGTGTAGATAGGATGAATTGATGGAGTTTCATATATTTGATAAGTGATTAATTTTTATTTGAATTTGAAATTTACTTTTATATTGCTGAGGAGCTCGACCTGGTTTGTGCTATTTGGGAAGGAGACGCTCAAGTTATTATTAACCAAATCACTCACCTGGATTCCCAGGCTGACTGGGTCATTGAAGAAGAAATCCAGTTTATTAGGAGACGGACTCTCAATCACCCACGATGGTCTTTCCAGTGGGTCTCAAGAGACGCAAACTGTATAGCTCATAATATGGCTAGATAGTGCTTGCGGGAAAATTTATTTGGATGTATTGATCTCTCAGCTATTCCTTTGGACATTGTAATTTGCCACTCTGTTTTATGAAGTTTCGATTGCTAAGAAACCGAAAAAAAAAAACCAAATATAAGTGATTAATTTTTATTTGAATTTGAAATTTACTTTTATTGGAGTATGTGTAATTCCGATATTTTATGATGTAGATCCCGATGATGGTCGAAATCAGTCCGGGCCTTTTGCAGAATTATTTTCTATGCATGAAAAGATGTCCCAGGTGGATTGTGAGAAGGTACAACAATGGAGAGAAGCCCTCATTGAAGCTGCAGACTCTCCCAAATTGGTGTTCAGGAGTGTTGAAGATGGGTATTATGCTCCAGCTTCTGTGGCTATTTCTTGCATTAATTTTTTAAAAGGAAATCATACTTTGCACCCTTTTAACTACTAAATAATTTGTCATTTATACCCCCAACTATCAAATACATTACACTCTAAACTACCAAAATGTTTACATTTTGGATTCTATGTAAAGAACTTCCTTTAAAATCGATTAGAAAAAAGGACACGTGGCACAATCTTAACGATTGAATTGTGACATAGAGTGAAAATCAATAAATAGTTTGGGTGCAATATATTAATTTTGGTTGTTTTGGGAGCAAATTGCAAAATAAGCGGTAGTTAGATGGATAAAAGTGTATTTTTTCCTTATTTTTATTTGTTTTTGTCCTTTTCTTTGTAGTTTTTAGATGAAAATAAATAAATATAAACTTTACTCTGAAGTGGACTGCAAAAAATTAGTTTTGGAGTTGAATTAGCTGTTGGATTTCTAGTAGGTTCCCACTTTATCTACCAGTATATGTATGCAAATGATGCCTCTTAATTAGAGGTAGATCTTGGTTCTTGAATTGTTATGTCTAGGATTGCCTCTTAGACAAAATATCACTTAGAGATTGGCATTGCAACTATACAATTAACTGTGACACAATTAATGGCGTTGGCCATGAAAAAGGCGTGTAGGGAGGGAGAAGATGAGAAATTACATGCATGCTTTTGAGTTATGACTAAATCATGTAAGACGATGACATCCAGCTTTTGGCGTCAATGAGTTGTGATATTTTTCATCCTCTTCACCTGTATTTATCTAAGTTACTTCCTGTTTCAAATATTTATCAGGGATGCAGCAAACTTTATCGAGCATATGGTTGAAGAAATTTCCTTAAGGTGGGTCAGTCAGAACGCAGTATCATCTTTCAGACCTTATTCGAATTATTGGGTCACTAGGCATGAAGAGCTGTTTAAGATGGATGTGGATAGGGTACGAAGGTGGAGAACAGCTCTTAGTGAAGCAGCAGATTGTAAGGACTGGATTGTTGAGAGTGTTGCAGAAGGGTACTATTATGCTGGTTTTTCACATTTTTCATGCATTTTTATTTGCTTTTGCCCCTTTCCTTCTATATAAATCTCAATGAAAATAAATGAAGCTTAAAGATAGATCTAGAATGAATCATCCAGTTGTCTTCTTTTCCTTGATCAATGCTCTAGTAGCTCTAAGGATCATGCAACATAGAGGGAAAACCAAATTCTTGAGTTATCAAGTCTTGAAGGGCCTTTTAGATGTAGTATTTTACATTCGAGGGGAATCATATTTGGACCGTACTTACTGTGAATCATGTATAATGGTTTGTGTCTAAACCCAAAAATAAAAAATAAAAAACTAATGCATGCCATTTGGGTAATATAAGTACTAACAAATAGAAAGGGTTTTTCCCAAGATATTCTTGAGAAATTTTGCATGACTTGATTGTTTACGATGACATGTTACTCTCAAGTTCTCATATGGCTGAGATGAACATCCTTTGGGTGCTGAGAACTCTTAATTCTTTTCCTCTGTTTCGTTTCTTGTACGCCTATGTGACTGTTTTATGGTCCTCTTGATTTTATGATCAGGGATACTGAATCAAAATTGATCAGCGATATTGTTGAAGAAGTGATGTTTACATGCTCCTCCTTTCCTAAGCTTTTGAAACTCTTCCACCATTTTCCAAAATTCCTTCAAATTGTTGGAATTACGATGTCTTCCTGAGTTTCAGAGGTAAAGACACGGGGAAGACATTCACTGATCACCTTAATTCTGCCCTGAGGCATGCCGGAATTAGCACCTTCCTAGCTGACAACAAGCTTACGAGATGGGAGAACATCTCTACTGGGCTAAACAATGCTATTCGGGGATCAAGTGTTTCAATTGTAGTTTTCTCCAAAGGCTACGCTTCTTCCAAGTGGTGCCTTGATGAGATTGCAGAGATCATGCTGTGTATGGAAAACAGAGGCCACTCTTTTCTTCCAATCTTTTTTAATGTAAGCCCCTCAGTTGTTTGCAATCAAACTAGCGCTTTCGCCAAGGCATTTGCGAGGCATAAAAAGATGTTTGAGGCAGAAAGGGTAAAGCGTTGGAGAGCAGCTCTTGCTAATGCTGGGAACCGTGCTGGTTTGTCTCTCAAAGACCAGGCAAACGGGTATTAATTCTTCAGCCTCCTTGTGTATTTTCTTGCATTTTGTTTGCCATTTCAAAAAAGTTTAGACGAAGTAATAAGAAAGAATAAAAGTGAACCTAAAATTAATGGAACTACAAATATCATATTTTGGTTGAATTGGTGAATTGTTGTCTACATCATGACCACTCTTATCAGTATATGAAGACCATGCCAATTAGAAGGAGATCTTGGTCATAGCATCGGTAATTAATTTTAAGATGACCTCTTAGATAAAATGTAATATATCTAAGGGGGTGTTCGTTTTGTAAAAAATTGTAGATTTTGGTAGAATTGTGAATATTTATGTAGATTAGAGTTTTATAGGTTTTTGTGTAAAGGTTAGTGAAAAGTTTTAAAGATATTTAATTTTTGTTAGAGTTTGTAAAAAGTGTAGAGAGAGATGATTTGATGTAATTGTTTAATAAAAAAATATTGGAGTTAGGTGAAAAAGTATAGATAGAGAAAATTTGTTATAATTTTTTTAAAAGGTATTAGAGTTTGTGTGTAAGATTTTGGATGTTGGTTTTGCAAATTTTGTTGAATATATTTGTATTTTAGAATAACATAGTGTTTGTATTGTAAAATTTTAATAAAATTTTACTTTTATCAAACACACCTCACCAATTCTAATACGCCTCTTTTTTAACACCAACATAAAATTTTACTAAAATTTTATAACCAAACGCTATGTAATTTTGTAAATGAACATGCCCTAAGAGGAATGAAACTAGCCATCCTTGGCAAAATATAGTGAATGCTTTCTCCATGCATGAAAGGAATTACTTTCTTCATAATTTTATCTCCTTTTATTATTATTTGGGGTAATGTCATTGTTCGCCCCATAATTATGGAGCAATTGCAATTGAGCCCCCTTAAGTATCAAAACTGCGATTTACGCCCCATAAATTTCAGATATATTCAATTTTCGCTCCCCGTCCAATTTCCCGTCAAAAGTCACAGAATTCAGCATCACGTGCGTCGCACATGCGCCAATCCCACTTGTCTTTACCAAAATACCCCTTATGTGGAACTTCTTCATCTTTCACCGAAGCATTCCTCACGTCCAACCCACTCACCGAAGGTGTCCTCCCTTCCCACTAAGAAACAGCCGGCCTCTCCCCATTGTCATAGTTGAAGGTTTTAGCACTTTTCTATCTTCCTCCTCCTCCATATCTCAACACATCTTTGAATCCTCAAGCTTATCGATTTCTCAGCTGGAGATTATTCAAAGGTGAAGGTTTGCTGACTTCTCTGTTAGTTGTAGTTATTTTCGTTGTTCACTTGTTGAGTTAATTTTAGGGGGAAAATGGGTAATTTTGTTTTGTCTTAGCCTCATCCTTTGAAATGTCCAAATCATACACTACTGGTAGCTCTGGAAATGAACAAAGTGCATCTTCTATAGAGGGCCCAAGATGTTTTTGCGACTTGAGAGCAATTTCGACCACTGCCTTCACGGATGAAAATTGGGGCAGAGATTCTGGGGTTGTGTGAAGTACAAGGTTAGTTGTTGCCCCCACATTTAGTGTCTTTTTTGTTTTGTCATGAATAGCACAGATTGACGTCATTAACTTAACTAAAATTTGTAGGTAGTTAATTTGGTCTTTTTAATAAGGTTGATTATACTTTAAGTATGTGTTTATTAGGTGTTGAACATAGTTAATTAATTGCAGGATGGTGGTCATTGCAATTATTTTGCATGGAGAGATCCTAAAATGTGTGCATATGGACGAAGGCTGATTCGGCAACTCCGAGAAATGCACGGGCAGAAGCTTAGTGAAGAAATTTCTTGGAATCAATTAGTGGACAGCTCCAAAAGCAAAATAAGAACATAGAAGCCATAATTGCGCAACATCGAGAAGAGGTCGATGTAATGGCTTCACAACACCGATTAGCCATTGAGGCAATGACTAATGAACAAGTAGCCAAAATTGAGGCTATGACTGCACAACATCGGTGTGAGACTCAAGAGGAGAGAAAGAAGTTTTGCCTAATCAAAGTTGATCAAGCTGATTGTTGAAAAAGTTTTGTCTAATGTGATTCATGGGGGAATAGATTCTTGTGTGAGGAAACTTAGAGGTTTATTAAATCTGGGAACACCTAAAGTTTGCATCGTGGGAATCTATGGAATCGGTGGGATAGGCAAAACAACCCTAGCGGAGGCTGTTTTTAACCAATTGTGCGATAGTTTTGAAGTAAGTTGTTTTCTTCTGAATATTCAAGGAGTTTCAGGACAACCCCATGGTATTGTTCATTTACAAAAACTACTTCTTTACAATATCTTGAAAACAAAGAATTTGGAGATTGTGAATGAATATGAAGGAATCACATTGATTAAGAAATCCTTGCATGGCAAAAGAGTTCTTATTGCTCTTGATAATGTGGATTGCATGCAACAAGTACATTTATTAGCAGGAAATCGTAAATGGCTTGGGCCGGGGAGCAGAATCATTGTAACAACCAGAAATGAACAATTACTTACTCAACTTGGAGTAGATGAAAAACTGAAGGTTGAGGAATTGGATTATTGGAAGTCTAATGAACTTTTCAGCTGGCATTCCTTTGAAGGGACTATTAATGAAAGCAAAGATCACTCAGAGCTTTCGAGTATTGCAGCAGAGTGCATTGGAGGGGTTCCATTAGCTCTTTAAGCTTTTTGGCTCTTTTCTAAGAGGAAGAAGCATTGGTGAATGGGAAATGAGATTGGATGAATTACGAAGGGTCACAGCCTCCATAGAGCAACAAGCACTTGCGCCTCACATTCATAAAGAGAAAAAAAGGAAAATAACACTTGCTGAGTGAATATTGCTGCAGAGGAGAAGACACGTTTTACAAGACCTCATCTCTGCCTTGTTGTGAGCTGGAATTAGCACCTTCCTGGATGATGATGATCAGCTTCTAAGAGAGAAGCCTCTTTGTGCTGGACTACTAATTTACATTGTGATTGTTTGTAAAATTTTTAGGTGGTTAAAATTTTGGGGTGTTGGAGTTGGTGAAAAAAGTGAACATAGCGTTTGTCAACTTAAAATTTTAACAAAATTTTACTTTTATCAAACACACTTCAAAATTTTTTTTATTTTACTTTTATCACTCATTCACCAATTCCAATATCACCTCGTTTTTAACACCAACATAAAACTTTAACAAAATTTTAAAATCAAACTTACTGAAAAAGAGAGATGATTTAAATGAATTTTTATATTTATTTATGTTGGAGTTGATGAAAAAGTGAAAAGAGAGATAATCTTGTGTAGTTATTTTATTATGACTAACATTTTAGAGTGTTAAAATTTTAGAAACAAAGGACATGTTATGCCATCTATGGTTCAATGATTCCATTTTTAGTTTTCTCCAAAGGCCTCGAATGTTCAAAAACAAATCACCGAAACTTCTACGCCGACAAACTCTCTCAAAGGGAATTTTTTTTTGTCTACAAAGAGAACGTGTCTTTTTTGTAGTGTTTGGACGTTAATATAATTTAATATTTAATAAAATAATTATAAAATAACTCTTTTTAAATTTTCAAAATTTTGACAACTGAAGGCAATTTTGCTCTTCGCGGTTTCTTCATTTCTATCTGCACAACTCTATTCCAACTAAAAAATATGCATGTAATTATTATGGATGGGTTTGGCAGACTCCTCCTGGGGATTAGTAGAGACCTGAGATTTGGAAGGAGACAGCAGCAGAGACAGAGTTGGTGGTGGAGCATCGAGTCTGTGCACGAGGTTCTCTATGTTTCTGGCCAGGGAGACCAGTATAGCATCTTCAACAGGGGGTGTTTCGGCAACCATGAGGGACTGCCCGGCAACATTCGGATCATTTGGAGTAGAAGTCATTGTCAAGTAAGGCAAGATTGAACTGAGTGGGGAATAAGGCAAAGCGTCAAGAGAATGGCTATTTAGGGTGCGTTTGGCGTGTAAAATTTTACACTTCTTAAAATTTTAACACAATAAAAAATTATAATATAATATCTCTCTCCATCACATCATTACTTTTCACTATAATAAATATTAAAAATCATCTCTTCTTCACTTTTTCACCAAACCCAATACCTTAAAATTTTAACTTCTCTAAAATTTTAACAATCAAACACACCCTTAGTACGAAAGTGGGAAGGTATATCCCACAAACATTGCCAAATGATGATGTTAAGAATCACCACGGAGCTGGTGCTAATCAATCCTGCAAAAATCACCGAAGGGAAATGGCCTCGGATCAAGTCTCTGACGGCCAAGTTAGATCTTGAGAAGGTGATTTGTACTTAAAGGATAGAATTAATCGTGAGTTATATGAGGCGTTATACCTTGCTTTGTATATGAGTTCAAGAGCCATACGTTGATTGGGAGTTTGATTGTAGAGTTCTATTAGGAGAGAGGAAGGTCCTTCGAACATATAGGATCCTTTGATTGTCAGGCGTTCAATTAGGAGCCTGAAGTCTCAGGGACTCTAGAGTTGAGCAGGGGCGGGTTTAAGGTAATTAAGGCCTTAGGCGAAACCTCAAAGTGAGGCCTTTTATAATAATTTTTTTAATAAAATAATATATTTAAAAAATAAAATATTAATAAAAATTTAGTTAAAACATATTTTTCTAGCTTTTTGAGATGCAAAATTTCTTTTATTTTGTTAATATATCATTTTCAATTGATAACATGACTAATCCATTTAATCTTTATTGCGTTAGAGTTGATCTTAAGTAGGATTTTATTAGTTTTAGTTTTGAAAAACTTCTTTTGGAGAAGTAACATGTATTGTCAATAATATTCTATAAGCAATACTTGCATTTGAAAAAGAGTCTAATTTTTTTATATGGTTTAATGTTTCAATTGGAGTGTAAGTCACTATTTTTAAAATCATTTTTAACACTTTCAATTATGAAAAAAAATCTAAATCATCAATATCAACATAATCTTCCCGTTTTAAAATATTTTTAAGTATGAGACAATATTTTTTCAAGTCATCTTCATACAAAGATTTCAACTTTTTCAAATTTAAATAAAAAAACCAAAAAACACAATACAAATAATGATAACTACAATAAATAAAACATAAAATAAAAAGTTTAGAATAATAGCCCGGGAATTTAGTGAGACAAGTGATCTTAAAAGTTTTAATTAGTTTTTGAACTTAACAACCAATCGAAATATTGTCTCGCTTAATTGTGAAATGGTTTATAGATTAAGTCCTTTTAAAGATAGATTTTTAGTTGTTAATTAATGCATACAACTGTAAAAATATTAAATAGATTAGATGTATAAACGGCTAGGAATTATTTTTGTTTGTCAAGTAATGGTAAAAAAAATTAAATGAATTAGGTGTGAGATTTTATAGGATTTCTCGAATCAATTGCCAACTAATCTTAAGGAAATTTTATAGGATATTGATTTTATGAAATTTTGTTTGAATTAACTTGCAATTAATATCTTTTAAGTACTCTTTGGGAGTATGCGTGGGCCTCTCCTAAAACCTCGGGTCTGTATTTTCCTGTATTTTTTTTGGTAGAAAATTTACTCCTTGCTATATCGAGGGTATGCATGCAGGCCTCCCTTTATGACCATATCTCCTGATTTTGACATTTTTCTTTGTTTTTTTTTTTTTGGGAAATGGAAACTCCATTCAAATTTAGACATATTTTACGATAACATTAAATAGGTTGGTACGTAATAAAATCGGTTAGAGATTCTTGTTGGAATTAACGATGAAATCTGGATGGATACGCCAATAATTAAGACTTATGCTGGTCTTCCATTACGTGGCGTTATGCTTTGGGAAGGGCAGTCATGGAGCAACTATCAGTGATCCGTCCGGCAAAAATGGTAAGCCATTTGTCATACCGGTAGACAAGTGTCGCTTTTCCTGCACACATAAAATGGATAGCCATCAGCTGCCGGATTTGCACATAGTTTCTGCAAGATAGGCCGGAGAAAGTGAAAGACAGAAAGGATCATGGGTTTCCAAGCTCGGCTGCTCTTCTTCTTCTTGTTACTTACCTTTGCCATACTCTGCTTTGCTCGCAAAGTTCCTTTAGGTCTATGTATATACGTTTCTTTATTCTTTTCAACAGAGCTGTGTCGTTTGAATTTGGTTAAAGCCAAATGTCTCAAGCTAACAAAAGCATGCATGAATGCATGTTTTGTTGTAAATTATTTACAGGGAATGAGAACAGTTTGGTCACCGACGACTATGATGGTCCTTTATTCTTTTCACATCAGAGCTCATGTCGTCGATGATCTGTGAAAATACTCTGTACTCTAATTTCTGAGATTTCCTGTATGTTAGCCTCTTGAATCTCAGATCTCATTTAATCGGTGTCGTATTGAATTTGGTTAATGCAAGTCAATTAACATGCACAATGTATGTCCGTTTTAATTTACTTCCTTTAAAACACTACGGATGGTCCTATCTAATTGTTCTTGAAATTGGATCACATGAATCCTCCTCATCAACCTCGAATGCCTACATGGTTTCAAGTATAATTAATTTGACTATATTATCTTTATAAGTTCTCATTTAATCAGATCTATTTAATGTTTTTAATGGTTGCATGCAATTAATTAACAAAACTTACGAATTCCTAATATTTTTTAATTTTTTATGATAATTATGTTTAGAAAATTTATAAAATCTTTGGATGAGGATGAAATCTTGTACAGGGGCCATGAAGATCTATCAACCTCATATTATGGCCAAAATTTGAATTTATTATTATTTTTAACAATTTTGGCGCCCAAAGCATGGTTAATGCACTTCCCTCCTCCCCAAAATTTAAAAAAACTAATCCTAACTTCTTTAACCTGATCATGTAGTATGGGTGTGGGCCTAAAACTACAGGGGCCGGAAAGAGAATATGATCTGAATTATATTACAAGCTGAGACGGACTCATTTTATAGGAAAGCATCTCACACGGCCCTACACAGTCCAGGGGCTAATCCTAAACATGGTCCACGACATCCTGGGCTGTCCTCCTTCAGGTATAAATAAATAGGTCCATAATTTTTACTAGTATGTACATTTGTCTCACTGTCCGTACTCAAAATTCCATTCTTCTTTGATCGTCCGGTTGGCCACAATTCACTGATCCGGCAGACATTTTTCTTTGGAAATCAATCCACATAAGACTGTGACTAGAACCCTATGGCTTGCTCTCGACGACAGTTCGAAGTATTGTAGTCCTATTAAGTTTTGGTAGCCCCGGTGCCATGTGGAATTTTTAAGTTTAAGTGGTGGTGGACTTGGACCTGGCTTCATGATGGTCTATTCCTCGAGGACTTTTTTGCTTAAAAAAAAAGAAGAAGAAGAATTCTAATTTGGAAGATTTCTTCACTAACTTTTGATTTAATTTTGCAGGAGATCCATCATAGTACTCTTCCTTGATGGTTTCTTTGTTGAACTAAATAATGTGGCCACATGTTCATTTGGCACTTTGTTCAAATAAAGTGAGTTTATATGATCTTGGCAAGTTGGCCCTTTATGGCTAATCTTTCTATTTCTCTCTCTTTTTCTCTCTCCTGCTGATTTACATAATTTATTGCTGACATCAAGCTTATCTTTTATATAGGATTCATTTTATTGTAAAGTAGGGTGAGAGAGAGATTTGGCCCCGTTAATGTGGATTCATTTTGGTTTTTTCTCGAAAATAAAATAAAATTTTAAATACATATATTGATGATGATTGGGATACACCTGCATTATCAAGGGTGCAAAATTATGTTACTAGGTTATCACAATATAAACAATAAAGGCTAATGTAGGAAAATCCCAACCAATATTGGAATTTCAAAATTGGCGGTTATGATTGAAAAAAATCACTTGAACTTAAGACCAAAGAGTAGGGCAGAAAACAAAGGAGTGTAAAAAGCTATCCATTATTGGTTCTTTTGTAGCTGGATCTTCCGAAACCACAAGAATCTTGCAACCTGATTACAATATCGTTAATTAATCATCTCCTTAGTCTAATTACTTAGCAAAAGTATAAATATTACCATTGGGTCCCTAGGATATCCCAAATTTCTTAATAGAGAGTAATTAGCTTATAATATTATGAAGTCCCTATCCTATTGAGAGTTACAAATATTCCTTTTATTAGAGTGGGGTACTTAAGGCTTATGCCTAATTAAAATCTGACTCAAATTCTTCTGATTACTTCGGAAGGAGACATCCAGATATTGTTTTTAAGTGCTCTTAAAGAAACCATCAAACTATCAATCAGAAAAAAGACAGTTTTGACCAATTAATGCATTAACCTACGACCTACGACCAGTGCTATGTATATAACCTATTAATGGTTATCATGGTTGATTCATGTCCCAAATCTCTGCAAAAATATAAAGATATATGCAATTCTCCAGAGTCAACGTGACAGTAGTTAGTTAAATATTCGTGTGTCTTCATTAAGTAAATTCCATATGTTGTACGTTACGTCTTTATTTATTTTATTTTTTTTTAAAAATGGAACTAGAAATTACGGCAATTCTATTGGAATTTTTAATTTCAATTTTAAAAATTGTTAAAAATAATTTCAAATTTCAATATATGGCGTAATCGGAACTGAATTTTTAAAACCGGAAGAGGAACCTTGCCCACCCCTGAATTCAATAACATGGAAAGCCGTTTTATGTCTCGTGTCTAAACAAAATCTATGGACTGCATCGTGTTAGACCGGGCATGCACATATGGACTTGACCGTGTGAGAAAAATACCATGCACTAAAGAATAATATAATTGCTACTTTTCAAATAGAAAAGGAAGCTGTTCCCTTTTCCGGGAAAGAAAGCGACGTCGCCCGCCCGCGGCAACTCCACACATAGGCGTCGAACGTGCACCCACATTCGGAAACGTACGTCAACTCCTATCTGGCAATAATTGCTTGACTGTTTTTGGTCCTATAAATGGAGATGATGACCAACTTGGTTTATTGGGGTGAGAGGGCCTCAACCAGCAGCAGAGGGAGGCGATGTGTTTAGCTCGAAACACCATTTCGCTTTCAGGTATATATATTATGTGTCTCTTCCTTCAATGTTTATAGCTTTCTATAAATCTCTCATATCAATTGGAGCGGGAACAATATAAAGTATGATTGCGTAACTCATGTAGATGCAGCATGCATTGTAAGATGAAGTTCTTCACAATTTCAATCTGTCTTCTAGGTCTGACATTTGGTAAAAAGGTTACTAATATCGATAAGAAAATATAATTTAAATAACAAATATAAATTTAAAAATTTAGAATAAATGATACTTTCACAATGGTATTGGAACAAAAGTATTGAGTTCGAAAATATACACTTAATAAAACCTGCCAAAACAATTTCGAATAGGAGTCCCCACTGTCATTTTTGACACATTGAGTTAAAGAACTTTCAAATTTTATCAATTCACACCCATAAAAAAGATTTAATTGTTAAAATCGTGCCACATGTACGTGTTATAAATGAGTCATGTGGTATGGTTTTAACCATACTCGAATTTTATTTTAGAGCGCAATTGAGTGATTTTAAAAGTTTAGGAGTTTAATGTATCAAAATTTGTAGTTGTGAGCCTATTTAGGATTTTTTTAATAGTTTAGGGTCACTTTTCCCTGCACATCTATAAATAACATGGCATAAAGTATAAAATCACATTAGTGGAATTTCTTAAAATAATTATTTTATATTTCCCAACAGAACACTCCAATTAAAGCGTCCATGTAACAAATCGTATTTGTTCTGACTGAAAAAAAAGGGTAGGAAATGAAGGTTCTAGTTATTAATTTGATGTATTAATTGGTCGACAAAATTGTCTCTATATATTAACCAAATATTGGGGGAATTATGCTATATATATAGGGAACAAAATCATGTCGGCCACGGATGGAATATCCTTGATGGCCATAAGGGTCGATGACTACGATGAACCATCAGCAAACCGTGGACATGATCCTTGTAAGGGTGGTCGGAAAGGATGAGAAATACGTCTCTAATTAATGAGTTGACGGTGCAACTTGCATTTCTTCCTGCATATATAAAAGTTGCAATATCATTCATCGATCGCAAAGATATTGCTCGTGTTCTCTGACTTGTTTTGCATTGTACCATGGAGGCGTGACGATTTTTTTATTTACGAATTTGAACAAATATTGTTACTTTCTTTCCTAGTGTCCAAGGTTTGTGTAATCTAAAATTTTATCTAAAATAATCTTTCTCCCCATTAAATTATTATTTTTTACGGTAATAAATATAAAAAATTCATTTAAGTCATCTCTATCTTCATTTTATCACACTACTGCATGTGCTCCTTTTCAATTTGATACATTGTCTCCCAAATTACAAATATATTATAGTTCAGCCCCGTAATTAAGCTAATATTCTAACTTCACGCCCGTATAGATATCTGCTCTACAACATATTTTGGTTTTTGGGACTTTTCCATCCCAAAAAACCCAAATTCCATCCCAAAAGCCTTTCTGGGATGGAATTTGCCCGTCGCACCAGGTGTCCCAATAAGTCCGTTATAAAAGGTTTTTTAGGATGAAAAATTTATTTCATCCAAAAAACACCATTTTGGGACAGATATATTTCAACATTTTGAACACTACATCCAATCGTTCGAATGCTACATCCATTTGCAACTATTCAAACGCTAAATTCATCCGTTCGAACATTGCATCCAACAGACACATACGTTCTAACGGTGGACTGTTCAATTTTTCATCCAACAATAAAACATTATTATGTTCTAACAGTGGAATAATCATTGATGAACTGTTCGAACACTGAAACAACGAGAAAACCGTCTTCGTCTTCTCCTTGTCCTTCTCCTCCCTTTTCTTCTTCCTCTCCTCCTCTTTCCTCTTCTTCTTTTTCTTCTTCTCCTTCTTTTTCTTAATCTTCTTCTTCGTCTTCTTCTTCTTCACTCTCTTGTTTTTCGTCCTTTTATTTTGATTTCTTGTGAGGTGTTCTAATAGTGTTTAAAAATGTTTCAATGGAAAAAGTTGTAATTTTGGCGCTTAATTATTTATTTTCATTCCAACCTCGTTTGAACAGTATTTAAAGGCATTCCAAAGAAAAAATGGGTAATTTTGGCGCTTAATTTTTTATTTTCATTCAAAATCCGTTCGAACGGTATATTTAAGCGTTCAAAAGGAAAAAAATGAGATAATTTAGGAGCTTAATTTTTTTTTTATTCAAACCTCATTCGAACGGTTATTTAGAAGCATTCAAATGGAAAGTGATAAGTATTCGAATGGTAAGTGATAAGCGTTCAAACTTTTTTCTTAGGATGCATTAATGAGGTTTCGTCCAAAAGATTTCCAACCATTCTAACGGTCATGTGTGTGTTCGAATGGAGTTTTAGAGTTCGGACAAATTTGTCTATAAAAAGCCTCTTTTTAGGGACGGCACAAAAATTTGTCCCTAAAATTTTTTTTTTGGAACGGTTTTACATAAAAAATCAAATCTGTTGTGGTGCTGATATAGCTATTTCTAATAAATTGCTATTACTTGTTGGGAAGGAAATGGTCTGATCAGCTATAGCACATGCTTGCACGATCGATCCGTTAAACTTGCATGAGGTTTCGGTGTTAAGGCAGCAAAAGAGCTTAAAAAATCGCGTTGACCCTGGATCCATGCAATTAGTTAGCCCACTGGCAACTGATTGGGGCCACAATTATAGCCGCACGTATTGACTGGAAATTAAGCTTCGAATGAAATATAATCCGATTTTTGAAGTATAAAAATCCTTAGCCGACGGTACAATCAATTCGTGATTGGTACGTGCACATGATCATATTCCTTCACAAATCATATAATTACAAAAGGAAGGTTTGCCAGAGCAACTTCGTTGACCAGAAATTGGACATCTAAAAAAATGGTACAATTGCTTATAGTTGACCAAGATTAAGACAGATAGGATGCACATGCAACTGCTGACTATCAAAACGATGTGTTTATAATATCTGACCTAGCTACGGACAGCTTCTTCAGACATACAATATCTGATCTGTTAACTCAGAGAACTAGAGATCTCCTTTTTCAGTTTCAGTTAAACTCAGTCAATTACAAGCACCTCATTTCTATGGCTGCTCAAAACCTTCTATCGTCTTCAAAACATCACTGGAATCACGATGTCTTCCTAAGTTTTAGAGGTGAGGACACCCGCAAGAATTTTACCGATCACCTCTACACTGCCTTGGTGCAAGTTGGAGTTCGCACCTTTCAGGACGATGAGGAGCTTCGAAGAGGGAAGAACATCACTACCGGACTACTCAATGCGATTCGTGGATCAAAGATGTCCGTTGTCGTTTTTTCCAAAGGTTATGCCTCTTCTACGTGGTGCCTTGATGAGCTCGTGGAGATTCTACACTGTAAGAATACCAAAACCCACGCTCTTTTCCCCATATTTTATCATGTGAACCCAGCAGAGGTCCGAAAGCAGAGCGGAACTTTTGCCGAAGCATTCGCTTGCCACGAAGAGCGGTTTCAGGTGGATATGGAGAGGGTAAAGAGGTGGAGAGCAGCACTAACAGAAGCTGCTAGCTATTCTGGTTGGGATCTCGAAAGTGTTGCAAACGGGTATTGTGCTATAGTCTCTTATACGCTTGTTCATAGATTTTTTTTAGTTCGTTTTTGTACTCTCTTTTCATTTCTTTTCTCTTAAATGTTAGAGGAAACCGATTTGAAAACCATTCATATATAGAAAAGTTGGTTCTTGAGTTTTTATTTTTTGGCATGCGATTCATGAGTAGGGACGAAAAACTATACGTATATATATAGATGTATCTATACAAAAATTCCTAATAAATTAAAATGACTTAATTGCTAGTGATGATGTATTGGTCTCTTATAACTAACATCAAAATTTGGTACTAATAGAAAGTAAATGATCAGGTATGAAGCAAAGTTCAACAAGGAGATTGTTCAAGAAATATTGGGCAAATTGAAGCGCGCTCACTTGCATGTTGCCAAACACCCAATAGGAATAAATCCTCGTGTAGAAAATGTAAAGACTTTGTTAGATATAGAAAGAGACGAGGTTCTCAGTGTTGGCATCTATGGAATAGGTGGAATAGGTAAAACTACCTTAGCCAAAGCTGTCTATAACGAAATACGTGATGGATTCGAAGGAAGCAGTTGTCTTTTGAACATTAAAGAAACTTCACAACAACCTAATGGTTTGGTTCAGTTACAAAGACAACTTCTTTTGGATACATTGATCATGAAGAAGGAAAACTTGATGATTTCGAGCGTTGATAGAGGGATCAATTTGATCAAAAAAACCCTTCAACGCAAAAAGATTCTTGTTGTTCTTGATGACGTGGATCAGTTGGAACAAGTGTACGCATTGGTTGGAAACTTTGATTGGTTTGGTCGGGGAAGTAAAATCATTGTGACGACTAGAGATGAACATTTGTTGACTCAACTAGGGGTAAATGAAAAATATGAAGTTGAAGAACTGGCCGACTCCAACTCTCTTCAACTTTTTAGTTGGCACGCTTTCAAGATGGCCAATCCAATTGAAGACTACCATGAGCTTTCTGTTGCTGTAGTAAGTTATACTCGAGGGCTTCCATTAGCTCTTGAAGTTCTTGGTTCCTATCTATTAGGAAGAAGCACTATTGAATGGAAAAGTGCATTAGAAAAGTTACAAAAAAATCCTCACCATAATATTAATAAAATATTCAAAATAAGCTTTGATTCCCTGGATGATACAACAACAGAGATATTCCTTGATATTGCTTGTTTTTTCATTGGTATGGAAAAAGAATATGTCAACAGAATCTTCCAAGGATGTGATCTTTTTCCAGATATTGGTATTAATATTCTCATGCAAAGGTCTCTTGTGACAATTGATTATCATAATAAGTTGAGGATGCACGATCTGATTCGAGATATGGGAAGGGAGATTGTTCGTGAAAGGTCGCCTTATGATCTCAACAGACGCAGTAGATTGTGGTTTCACGATGACGTGCTAAAAGTGCTGATGGAACATACGGTAGGAGACCTTTATATTTATATGTGGATATAGGAATATACATCGGAACATTTATTTATGCTATCTTGGTATGCATTTGAGTTTATCCATTAACTCTTTTTAAGCATCTACCATGGCATAAAAATGTATCCGTATTTGTATCATATTGAACCTAATGCGTTTGTATTTTAATAGGGATCGGATGCAGTGGAGGGTCTTGTCCTAAATTTACCCGTGTTTAAAGATGTACATTTGAAAACTAAAGCATTTGCAAACATGAAGAATTTGAGGCTGCTCCAAATCAATAATGTACATCTCACAGGGCGCTCCAAGCATCTTCCCAAAGAGCTAAGATGGCTATGTTGGCATAAGTGCCCCCTAAGGGTTCTACCACTAAATTTTCATCTTGATAATCTTGTTGTGCTTGACATGCAGCACAACAATATCAAACAAGTGTGGCAGGAGAACAGAGTATACCAACTCTTCTTATGGATTTTATTGATACTTTGAATTTTGACTTCCCAACTAACAAGAACTATTTTTTCATCGATGTAAATTTTTTGTTTTCACAGATACTAAAGAAGTTGAAGGTGCTCAATCTTAGCTATTGCAAGAATCTTATCAGATCACCGTACTTCTTGCAAGTTCCACATCTGGAGATGTTAATACTTGAAGAATGCACAAACTTGGTTGAGCTTCATGAGTCTATCGAACATTTGCAGGAGCTTGTTTTTTTGAATTTAAAAGGGTGCACAGACCTTCGATATCTTCCTAGCAACATTTCTACCTTAAAATCTTTGGAGAGGCTCAATTTGTCTGGGTGCCTAAATGTTGATAAGTTACCTGAGAAACTGGGCAATATGATGGCTTCAAAAGAGTTGTCATCCTCCTCTAGTCCTTTGAAGAACTCCAAAAGTTTCCTTCGAATTCCCAAAACTTTTCTACGAGCTCCAGTCCTTGGATTTCGTCCTCTGGGAAGATTAATTCTTAGTAATTGTGATTTGTCCGAAGATTAGATCCCAATTGATCTTGGGAGTTTATCTTCACTTCAAGCCTTGGATTTATCAGGAAACAATTTTCATAACTTGCCTCCTTCCATTAATCAACTTCATCAATTACAATATTTATATATGAATCAATGTAGATCTCTTCAGTCAATTTCAGGACTCCCAACAAAAATAGAGACCCTATTTGCATATGGCTGCTCTTCAATCGAAAGCCTCTCATTTTTGTCGAGTTCAGAATTAGCTGTTCTTTTCCTTCAAGGTTGCAGCAAACTGGTTGAGATTCAGGGCTTAGTGTTGGATTCTAATTCAAGCATTAACTTGCATGGATGCGATAATCTGTCATCTGATTTTAAGGCGAGTCTTCTACAGGTTCATTCTCTGTCTCTAGCTGTGTCTCTCTGATGTGAACAATGTTTTATGTTTGTTCCGAAACAATGTTCGTCGGCCAAGTCTACTCGTTGTAACCGTGAAGTTTCCTCCCTGGGAATGAGATTCCAAATTGGTTTATCCATCAAGAATTGGATCTTCAATTTCCTTACATTTGCCTTCAGTTTCAGAGGGAAAGATTTGCATGATATCTGCGGAGTTTATTCATGCAAAGCATTCGATCCATGGGGGCCTACATTTAATGTGATAATTCATAACAAAACTAGAGGCTACAGTGAAGCTTTTTTGCCGGCTGGACTAGTTTTCTTACCTATAAATGATTCAGAGGATATGTTTCTATTCCGGTGGCAAGTTGTTAGAAACAAAATGGTGGTGCGCAGATTAAGCGGTCTAAAATTTGTGGAGATTATTAGAAATGGAGATGAAATTGAGGTGTCCTTTGTACTTGGGATCGGGACTGAAGCGAAGAAGTGTGGAGTCCATTTAGTGGTTGATGAGCCAAAAGTAGTAGATATTCATGCAAGTGCAGACCAACAATATGTCATTGATGATACTTTCTAGTGCTAGCTAGCTACAGATGATCATGAGGTCTCTGGAGGTGAGGACTGATGTAGTCATGTAGATTTTCTTTTTATTGGTAATTAGTCCTAAGCAAGCTTGTATTATCAACACAGAGTTCCAATATCCTTATTTATTTCCTTCTTTGTATTATGAACTTGAATTTTTGCTTACGAAAAGATTAAATCAGTGGACTGCATCGTTTTAGACCAGGCGTGCACTGTAAGATGAAAGCATGGACTTGACCGTGTGAGACCAATGCCATGCATTGCAGAATAATATGATTGCTACTTTTGAATTAGAAAAGGAAGTTGTTTCCCTTTCTGGGAAAGTAAGCGACGCTGGCCCCCGACGGCAACTCCGTTGACCAAAAAATGAACGGCTAGGATATATGCTCTACGTCGGAAGGGTGTTCAGGCGTCAAACGTGGCACCCACATTCGGAAACGGACGTCAACTCCTATCTGGCAATATAATTGTGTGGCATTTTTTTTTCCTACCCTTTTTGGTCCTATAAATGGAGATGAGCAACTTGCTTTACTGGGGTCAGAAAGCCTCAACCAGTAGCAGGGGAAGGAGATGGCAATTGGAGCTCGCCTCTGTTTTTGTCTCTTGCTTTCCTTTGCGATAACGTCGTGTTCTGCTCGAATGGGGGAATATGCTTTAGTGAACGAAATCATGTTGGCCACGGAGGGAAGATCTTTGATGGCCGTAAGGGTCGATGACTATGAGGAACCATCAGCAAACCGTGGGCATGATCCTCCCAAAACTAGGGCTCGGGGTGGCGATTAATGGTGTTCAGAAAGGATGAGAGAATAAATTAGAGTTGCATCATTCACCAGAAAGATACTATTCGTGTTCTCCGACTTGGTTTGCATTATATATCGTGGGGGCCGCACGACTTCATAAGATATTTTGAGAGAATTAATTAAAGAAAATATTGTCGTTTCCAAAGTCTAATTTTTTTTTTTTATACCTATGTTAATTCTTGATTTGTTCCTTTGCGAATATGAATATATTGTTACTTTATTGCTTGCCTCTCTTCCCTTAAACTCTACATGTACCACCTACACCCCCAATTGTTACATATGTATTAATTCTACTAGCTGGTTACTGAATAGATTTGAGACATGAGTACTCTATATAGTAATTAATTTTGTTCATTGTTTGACAATAAGAGTTTAATTTTGTTGCTCCATCTCTTAACACTTGGATAGAGATTCCAATATAATATAAAGAGAAAATACACTGCAATTTCAATCATAAACTGTTAAATTTGACACATTGTCTCTCAAAATTATCAATAGTTTGAGAACAATTGTATTGTTGTAGTTAGGGTTGTTCAGATTTGGGTCTGACCCAAATTGATCAAGTCCGACTAGGCTAAGGAATCCTTGTGGCCCCGGTTTGACTCTCGGCCTATAAAATTTAAAAACCAAATAAGTTGGTTTGGCCCTCAATTCCTTTGTATTTTGCTAGAAATCGAATGCTGTGGAGGGTCTTGCTTTAAATTTATTTGTGATTAAAGATGTACCTTTGAAAACTAAAGCATTTGCAAACATGAAGAATTTGAGGCTGCTCCAAATCAATAATTTTCATTTAGAGTAGGACTATTCAATTATGGGCAGAAATCTAGGGAGTAGGGAGTCGGTTTTCACCCCTAACTTTTAGAGAACCTCGTTGTTCTTGGCATGCAGCACAACAAAATCATACACGTGTGGCAGGATAACAGAGTATACCAACTCTTCCTGCGGCTTTTATTGATGTTTTGATATTAACTGCACTACTTGCAAGAATTGTTTTTCATCTAAATAAAATTTTGTTTTCAGAGATCCTAGAAAAGTTGAAGATCCTCGATCTTAGCTATTGCAAGAATCTCATTAGACACCATAAGTCTTGCAAGTTCCACATCTGGAGAGTCAGTGGAAAAATGAGCAGAAATGATCGGATTTTTGTCAGTTGGCGACACTTCGAATTTTACTCTCTTTTAATTTCCTTTCAAACTGATCGGAGTTTTGGAGGCTTTCCTGACGTCTCTGCTTATTTTCCGGTTTGTTCGTCTTTTTCAGCGTGACCGACTGAGAAATCGCATGGAGAAGAGAGAATGAAGAGGGCCACGGCTCTTTTTCTGCTAGTGGTTTCAACTCTATTAGCTTCTTCAAATGCTGACGAAGCTTTCGACGTTAGGCAACATCTATCTACCTTCACCAGATAACCCCTTCTCTGCGTCACTAAGTCGTATATTAATCACAACGTGAAGTGATCAGAAACTTGTTAATCTTAATGCTCTAGCTTTTAGCTTCCTCGCTTTTTGTTTTACATTGCTAAAAGTCTTACCCTGTTCATATATCTACGTTTCCAGTGGTAAAATTTCGATCCGTAGTGCTGCGTGGACAGATCTTTAGCTCTTTTTACTCTTTTCGGTTGGCGAGAAACTTGAGATAGAAAGTAGAATATGTTTGTGTTATTTTTAATGTGTGTGATTAAGGTAATGAGAGAAGCAAAGCAAACTCAAGAGTCCAGAATGGAATGATCTCAGCTAATAATAAAAGTGTGGATAAGATGAGTTGAATCAGTTGATAGTGTTTTTTACAATTGAATTTGTATTGGAGATTGTGAATTAGTGTAGATAGGATGAATTGATGGAGTTTCATATATTTGATAAGTGATTAATTTTTATTTGAATTTGAAATTTACTTTTATATTGCTGAGGAGCTCGACCTGGTTTGTGCTATTTGGGAAGGAGACGCTCAAGTTATTATTAACCAAATCACTCACCTGGATTCCCAGGCTGACTGGGTCATTGAAGAAGAAATCCAGTTTATTAGGAGACGGACTCTCAATCACCCACGATGGTCTTTCCAGTGGGTCTCAAGAGACGCAAACTGTATAGCTCATAATATGGCTAGATAGTGCTTGCGGGAAAATTTATTTGGATGTATTGATCTCTCAGCTATTCCTTTGGACATTGTAATTTGCCACTCTGTTTTATGAAGTTTCGATTGCTAAGAAACCGAAAAAAAAAAACCAAATATAAGTGATTAATTTTTATTTGAATTTGAAATTTACTTTTATTGGAGTATGTGTAATTCCGATATTTTATGATGTAGATCCCGATGATGGTCGAAATCAGTCCGGGCCTTTTGCAGAATTATTTTCTATGCATGAAAAGATGTCCCAGGTGGATTGTGAGAAGGTACAACAATGGAGAGAAGCCCTCATTGAAGCTGCAGACTCTCCCAAATTGGTGTTCAGGAGTGTTGAAGATGGGTATTATGCTCCAGCTTCTGTGGCTATTTCTTGCATTAATTTTTTAAAAGGAAATCATACTTTGCACCCTTTTAACTACTAAATAATTTGTCATTTATACCCCCAACTATCAAATACATTACACTCTAAACTACCAAAATGTTTACATTTTGGATTCTATGTAAAGAACTTCCTTTAAAATCGATTAGAAAAAAGGACACGTGGCACAATCTTAACGATTGAATTGTGACATAGAGTGAAAATCAATAAATAGTTTGGGTGCAATATATTAATTTTGGTTGTTTTGGGAGCAAATTGCAAAATAAGCGGTAGTTAGATGGATAAAAGTGTATTTTTTCCTTATTTTTATTTGTTTTTGTCCTTTTCTTTGTAGTTTTTAGATGAAAATAAATAAATATAAACTTTACTCTGAAGTGGACTGCAAAAAATTAGTTTTGGAGTTGAATTAGCTGTTGGATTTCTAGTAGGTTCCCACTTTATCTACCAGTATATGTATGCAAATGATGCCTCTTAATTAGAGGTAGATCTTGGTTCTTGAATTGTTATGTCTAGGATTGCCTCTTAGACAAAATATCACTTAGAGATTGGCATTGCAACTATACAATTAACTGTGACACAATTAATGGCGTTGGCCATGAAAAAGGCGTGTAGGGAGGGAGAAGATGAGAAATTACATGCATGCTTTTGAGTTATGACTAAATCATGTAAGACGATGACATCCAGCTTTTGGCGTCAATGAGTTGTGATATTTTTCATCCTCTTCACCTGTATTTATCTAAGTTACTTCCTGTTTCAAATATTTATCAGGGATGCAGCAAACTTTATCGAGCATATGGTTGAAGAAATTTCCTTAAGGTGGGTCAGTCAGAACGCAGTATCATCTTTCAGACCTTATTCGAATTATTGGGTCACTAGGCATGAAGAGCTGTTTAAGATGGATGTGGATAGGGTACGAAGGTGGAGAACAGCTCTTAGTGAAGCAGCAGATTGTAAGGACTGGATTGTTGAGAGTGTTGCAGAAGGGTACTATTATGCTGGTTTTTCACATTTTTCATGCATTTTTATTTGCTTTTGCCCCTTTCCTTCTATATAAATCTCAATGAAAATAAATGAAGCTTAAAGATAGATCTAGAATGAATCATCCAGTTGTCTTCTTTTCCTTGATCAATGCTCTAGTAGCTCTAAGGATCATGCAACATAGAGGGAAAACCAAATTCTTGAGTTATCAAGTCTTGAAGGGCCTTTTAGATGTAGTATTTTACATTCGAGGGGAATCATATTTGGACCGTACTTACTGTGAATCATGTATAATGGTTTGTGTCTAAACCCAAAAATAAAAAATAAAAAACTAATGCATGCCATTTGGGTAATATAAGTACTAACAAATAGAAAGGGTTTTTCCCAAGATATTCTTGAGAAATTTTGCATGACTTGATTGTTTACGATGACATGTTACTCTCAAGTTCTCATATGGCTGAGATGAACATCCTTTGGGTGCTGAGAACTCTTAATTCTTTTCCTCTGTTTCGTTTCTTGTACGCCTATGTGACTGTTTTATGGTCCTCTTGATTTTATGATCAGGGATACTGAATCAAAATTGATCAGCGATATTGTTGAAGAAGTGATGTTTACATGCTCCTCCTTTCCTAAGCTTTTGAAACTCTTCCACCATTTTCCAAAATTCCTTCAAATTGTTGGAATTACGATGTCTTCCTGAGTTTCAGAGGTAAAGACACGGGGAAGACATTCACTGATCACCTTAATTCTGCCCTGAGGCATGCCGGAATTAGCACCTTCCTAGCTGACAACAAGCTTACGAGATGGGAGAACATCTCTACTGGGCTAAACAATGCTATTCGGGGATCAAGTGTTTCAATTGTAGTTTTCTCCAAAGGCTACGCTTCTTCCAAGTGGTGCCTTGATGAGATTGCAGAGATCATGCTGTGTATGGAAAACAGAGGCCACTCTTTTCTTCCAATCTTTTTTAATGTAAGCCCCTCAGTTGTTTGCAATCAAACTAGCGCTTTCGCCAAGGCATTTGCGAGGCATAAAAAGATGTTTGAGGCAGAAAGGGTAAAGCGTTGGAGAGCAGCTCTTGCTAATGCTGGGAACCGTGCTGGTTTGTCTCTCAAAGACCAGGCAAACGGGTATTAATTCTTCAGCCTCCTTGTGTATTTTCTTGCATTTTGTTTGCCATTTCAAAAAAGTTTAGACGAAGTAATAAGAAAGAATAAAAGTGAACCTAAAATTAATGGAACTACAAATATCATATTTTGGTTGAATTGGTGAATTGTTGTCTACATCATGACCACTCTTATCAGTATATGAAGACCATGCCAATTAGAAGGAGATCTTGGTCATAGCATCGGTAATTAATTTTAAGATGACCTCTTAGATAAAATGTAATATATCTAAGGGGGTGTTCGTTTTGTAAAAAATTGTAGATTTTGGTAGAATTGTGAATATTTATGTAGATTAGAGTTTTATAGGTTTTTGTGTAAAGGTTAGTGAAAAGTTTTAAAGATATTTAATTTTTGTTAGAGTTTGTAAAAAGATGTAGAGAGAGATTATTTGATGATTGTTTAATAAAAAAATATTGGAGTTAGGTGAAAAAGTATAGATAGAGAAAATTTGTTATAATTTTTTTAAAAGTATTAGAGTTTGTGTGTAAGATTTTGGATGTTGGTTTTGCAAATTTTGTTGAATATATTTGTATTTTAGAATAACATAGTGTTTGTATTGTAAAATTTTAATAAAATTTTACTTTTATCAAACACACCTCACCAATTCTAATACGCCTCTTTTTTAACACCAACATAAAATTTTACTAAAATTTTATAACCAAACGCTATGTAATTTTGTAAATGAACATGCCCTAAGAGGAATGAAACTAGCCATCCTTGGCAAAATATAGTGAATGCTTTCTCCATGCATGAAAGGAATTACTTTCTTCATAATTTTATCTCCTTTTATTATTATTTGGGGTAATGTCATTGTTCGCCCCATAATTATGGAGCAATTGCAATTGAGCCCCCTTAAGTATCAAAACTGCGATTTACGCCCCATAAATTTCAGATATATTCAATTTTCGCTCCCCGTCCAATTTCCCGTCAAAAGTCACAGAATTCAGCATCACGTGCGTCGCACATGCGCCAATCCCACTTGTCTTTACCAAAATACCCCTTATGTGGAACTTCTTCATCTTTCACCGAAGCATTCCTCACGTCCAACCCACTCACCGAAGGTGTCCTCCCTTCCCACTAAGAAACAGCCGGCCTCTCCCCATTGTCATAGTTGAAGGTTTTAGCACTTTTCTATCTTCCTCCTCCTCCATATCTCAACACATCTTTGAATCCTCAAGCTTATCGATTTCTCAGCTGGAGATTATTCAAAGGTGAAGGTTTGCTGACTTCTCTGTTAGTTGTAGTTATTTTCGTTGTTCACTTGTTGAGTTAATTTTAGGGGGAAAATGGGTAATTTTGTTTTGTGTTAGCCTCAGCCATTGAAATGTCCAAATCATACACCACTGGTAGCTCTGGAAATGAACAAAGTGCATCTTCTATAGAGGGCCCAGATGTTTTTGCGACTTGTGAGCAATTTCGACCACTGCCTTCACGGATGAAAATTTGGCAGACGCTTCTGGGGTTGTGTGAAGTACAAGGTTAGTTGTTGCCCCCACATTTAGTGTCTTTTTTGTTTTGTCATGAATAGCACAGATTGACGTCATTAACTTAACTAAAATTTGTAGGTAGTTAATTTGGTCTTTTTAATAAGGTTGATTATACTTTAAGTATGTATATGTTTATTAGGTGTTGAACATAGTTAATTAATTGCAGGATGGTGGTCATTGCAATTATTTTGCATGGAGAGATCCTAAAATGTGTGCATATGGACGAAGGCTGATTCGGCAACTCCGAGAAATGCACGGGCAGAAGCTTAGTGAAGAAATTTCTTGGAATCAATTAGTGGACAGCTCCAAAAGCAAAATAAGAACATAGAAGCCATAATTGCGCAACATCGAGAAGAGGTCGATGTAATGGCTTCACAACACCGATTAGCCATTGAGGCAATGACTAATGAACAAGTAGCCAAAATTGAGGCTATGACTGCACAACATCGGTGTGAGACTCAAGAGGAGAGAAAGAAGTTTTGCCTAATCAAAGTTGATCAAGCTGATTGTTGAAAAAGTTTTGTCTAATGTGATTCATGGGGGAATAGATTCTTGTGTGAGGAAACTTAGAGGTTTATTAAATCTGGGAACACCTAAAGTTTGCATCGTGGGAATCTATGGAATCGGTGGGATAGGCAAAACAACCCTAGCGGAGGCTGTTTTTAACCAATTGTGCGATAGTTTTGAAGTAAGTTGTTTTCTTCTGAATATTCAAGGAGTTTCAGGACAACCCCATGGTATTGTTCATTTACAAAAACTACTTCTTTACAATATCTTGAAAACAAAGAATTTGGAGATTGTGAATGAATATGAAGGAATCACATTGATTAAGAAATCCTTGCATGGCAAAAGAGTTCTTATTGCTCTTGATAATGTGGATTGCATGCAACAAGTACATTTATTAGCAGGAAATCGTAAATGGCTTGGGCCGGGGAGCAGAATCATTGTAACAACCAGAAATGAACAATTACTTACTCAACTTGGAGTAGATGAAAAACTGAAGGTTGAGGAATTGGATTATTGGAAGTCTAATGAACTTTTCAGCTGGCATTCCTTTGAAGGGACTATTAATGAAAGCAAAGATCACTCAGAGCTTTCGAGTATTGCAGCAGAGTGCATTGGAGGGGTTCCATTAGCTCTTTAAGCTTTTTGGCTCTTTTCTAAGAGGAAGAAGCATTGGTGAATGGGAAATGAGATTGGATGAATTACGAAGGGTCACAGCCTCCATAGAGCAACAAGCACTTGCGCCTCACATTCATAAAGAGAAAAAAAGGAAAATAACACTTGCTGAGTGAATATTGCTGCAGAGGAGAAGACACGTTTTACAAGACCTCATCTCTGCCTTGTTGTGAGCTGGAATTAGCACCTTCCTGGATGATGATGATCAGCTTCTAAGAGAGAAGCCTCTTTGTGCTGGACTACTAATTTACATTGTGATTGTTTGTAAAATTTTTAGGTGGTTAAAATTTTGGGGTGTTGGAGTTGGTGAAAAAAGTGAACATAGCGTTTGTCAACTTAAAATTTTAACAAAATTTTACTTTTATCAAACACACTTCAAAATTTTTTTTATTTTACTTTTATCACTCATTCACCAATTCCAATATCACCTCGTTTTTAACACCAACATAAAACTTTAACAAAATTTTAAAATCAAACTTACTGAAAAAGAGAGATGATTTAAATGAATTTTTATATTTATTTATGTTGGAGTTGATGAAAAAGTGAAAAGAGAGATAATCTTGTGTAGTTATTTTATTATGACTAACATTTTAGAGTGTTAAAATTTTAGAAACAAAGGACATGTTATGCCATCTATGGTTCAATGATTCCATTTTTAGTTTTCTCCAAAGGCCTCGAATGTTCAAAAACAAATCACCGAAACTTCTACGCCGACAAACTCTCTCAAAGGGAATTTTTTTTTGTCTACAAAGAGAACGTGTCTTTTTTGTAGTGTTTGGACGTTAATATAATTTAATATTTAATAAAATAATTATAAAATAACTCTTTTTAAATTTTCAAAATTTTGACAACTGAAGGCAATTTTGCTCTTCGCGGTTTCTTCATTTCTATCTGCACAACTCTATTCCAACTAAAAAATATGCATGTAATTATTATGGATGGGTTTGGCAGACTCCTCCTGGGGATTAGTAGAGACCTGAGATTTGGAAGGAGACAGCAGCAGAGACAGAGTTGGTGGTGGAGCATCGAGTCTGTGCACGAGGTTCTCTATGTTTCTGGCCAGGGAGACCAGTATAGCATCTTCAACAGGGGGTGTTTCGGCAACCATGAGGGACTGCCCGGCAACATTCGGATCATTTGGAGTAGAAGTCATTGTCAAGTAAGGCAAGATTGAACTGAGTGGGGAATAAGGCAAAGCGTCAAGAGAATGGCTATTTAGGGTGCGTTTGGCGTGTAAAATTTTACACTTCTTAAAATTTTAACACAATAAAAAATTATAATATAATATCTCTCTCCATCACATCATTACTTTTCACTATAATAAATATTAAAAATCATCTCTTCTTCACTTTTTCACCAAACCCAATACCTTAAAATTTTAACTTCTCTAAAATTTTAACAATCAAACACACCCTTAGTACGAAAGTGGGAAGGTATATCCCACAAACATTGCCAAATGATGATGTTAAGAATCACCACGGAGCTGGTGCTAATCAATCCTGCAAAAATCACCGAAGGGAAATGGCCTCGGATCAAGTCTCTGACGGCCAAGTTAGATCTTGAGAAGGTGATTTGTACTTAAAGGATAGAATTAATCGTGAGTTATATGAGGCGTTATACCTTGCTTTGTATATGAGTTCAAGAGCCATACGTTGATTGGGAGTTTGATTGTAGAGTTCTATTAGGAGAGAGGAAGGTCCTTCGAACATATAGGATCCTTTGATTGTCAGGCGTTCAATTAGGAGCCTGAAGTCTCAGGGACTCTAGAGTTGAGCAGGGGCGGGTTTAAGGTAATTAAGGCCTTAGGCGAAACCTCAAAGTGAGGCCTTTTATAATAATTTTTTTAATAAAATAATATATTTAAAAAATAAAATATTAATAAAAATTTAGTTAAAACATATTTTTCTAGCTTTTTGAGATGCAAAATTTCTTTTATTTTGTTAATATATCATTTTCAATTGATAACATGACTAATCCATTTAATCTTTCTTGCGTTAGAGTTGATCTTAAGTAGGATTTTATTAGTTTTAGTTTTGAAAAACTTCTTTTGGAGAAGTAACATGTATTGTCAATAATATTCTATAAGCAATACTTGCATTTGAAAAAGAGTCTAATTTTTTTATATGGTTTAATGTTTCAATTGGAGTGTAAGTCACTATTTTTAAAATCTCTTTTAACACTTTCAATTATGAAAAAAAATCTAAATCATCAATATCAACATGATCTTCCCGTTTTAAAATATTTTTAAGTATGAGACAATATTTTTTCAAGTCATCTCATAAAAGATTTCAACTTTTTCAAATTAAATAAAAAACCAAAAACACAATACAAATAATGATAACTACAACAAATAAAACATGAAATAAAAAGTTTAGAATAATAGCCCGTGACTTTAGTGAGACAAGTGATCTTAAAAAGTTTTAATTAGTTTTTGTACTTAACAACCAATCGAAATATTGTCTCACTTAATTGTGAAATGGTTTATAGATTAAGTCCTTTTAAAGATAGATTTTTAGTTGTTAATTAATGCATACAACTATAAAAATATTAAATAGATTAGATGGTATAAACGGCTAGGAATTATTTTTGCTTGTTAAGTAATAGTAAAAAAAATTTAATGGATTAGGTGTGAGATTTTATAGGATTTCTTGAATCAATTGCCAACTAATCTTAAGGAAATTTTATAGGATATTGATTTTATGAAATTCGTTTGAATCAATTGTAATTTATATCTTTTAATAAAGAGACATTATAGGTTGATTGATACAGAGATTTTATAAAAAAGTAGAGTTAATGATCATCAAGGAGATTTATAGGCCTCTTTAATAATAAAAATTAATTAACTAGACTTTTTAAGTTTGATGGTGCTCTAATAAAGGAAACCTTATAGAGGGGTAAAGAGATTTAATAGGCCTATTTATAAAATAAAATTAATTAATAGAGATTTATACGTTTGATGATTCTCTAATAAAGGAAATATAGACTAGGTGAAGAGTTAATGGTTTTTATATAAGATTTATATCTCTTATAATAAATTAATTAACTAAATTCTATATAATATTTTAACGTTAAATTTGGAGGCCTTGTCATTAAATATTTTTTAAATATACCTATTAAAAAAATTTTTAATTGGGGCCTCCCTAATTTGGGGGCCTTAGGCTGCCCTGCCTATAGCTGGAGCTAGGGCTGGCCAAGTAATCGGCTGGACCAGCCAACCTGGACCGAAACCGGACCGATTTTTGCCAAAATCGGTCCTTTTTCTGATACCGGGTTTACCGGTCCGGTAAACCGGTTTACTCCGGTCCGGTTCCGGGTTATTTATATGGAAAACTAGAGCTGGACTCGGAGTATAATCACTCAAAATCGGTTCCTTATTTTTTTTTTAAGAAAAAAAGCGGCGCTGAATGAATTTGAGGATTTGACCCGCCCCCCCCGGGAACCCTCTCTTTCCATGCCCCCCCCCCCCCCGACCTTCTCTCTCCGCGCCCCCCTCTTGGCTATTTTCAGAAAACTTAATTTCCCCACCCCTCTCCTGCCGCCTTCCCTCCCTCTTCCGGCCTCCCCTTCCCTCGGAAGCGTTCCTCCCCCTTCCCCTCCACCTGTGCGTCCCTCCCTCCCCTCCAGCTCAGACTACTTCCCCTCCACCTCCAGGCTCCAGCATGCGGTTCTTCTCCCTCCTCCACCACCTTACAGCGTCTGTAAGTTATTTATTTCTTTTTTTTTTTTTTTTAACATCAGTAAGTTCAATATCTATTTAGTTTTTCCCTTCATATGCTTTATATTGTTGTCACTTGTCAGTATAGTATTAATGTGTTTATATTTTTTTGGATAACATGTTTAATTTTTTTCTGCAAGGTTACGAGATTGTGAGTTTTGAAGTTGTGTTTGAGGTCAGTGCATTGTATTGAGGTAAAAATTTGTTCATTTATTTAGTTAATTATTTATTATATTAATTAGTTAATTTAATATTTTAGAGTATAGGTTAGGTTGTGAAACTGTGAAGGATGGGCTTGATTGGATCATTGAAGGAATTGGTGTTTGTGAAACTGTGGAGGATGGCTTGATTGGATTATTGATAATTGATTGAATATTTGCTTTTGAGGATCCAATTGGTTGAATGATCCAATTAAGTTAGATATTCGGGAGTCACTGGATGAAGTTGAGGTCTTTGAGGCGTTAGAATCAGGTAATACTATTATATTTTGTTTCTATGTTGGTTAATTTTTTTAATTTTGTAAGTTCTAGTTATTTATGAAGATTTGAACATGTTTTTGTCATAAATTATTAAGAATAATGTTTAACTCACGAGTGGCTCGGCTTGAGATAACTGAAGACTAATTTAATTTGATTTCATGGTAAGTTTTTATCTCTTTTTTATAATAATGCCCACTATATTGTTTATTAGTTTATTATCTCACGTGTAAATTTTTTTTCCTTTTACAGCTTTCATGGGAGATGGACAATTCACAACCGGACAATGGACACATTAATGGATATTTTAATGACATGTATTATTAATTATACTTTTAGTTTGTTGATTTGATTATTTTGTTGTTTGTTATGGCTTGTAATAGAGTAGTGTAGTTAGTAATTATTAATTAGTTTTACTTGTAATTCTATTTGATATTTTTATTTTAGACTTCCTTTATATTGTAATGTCTATTTGTTTTGTTGATTTTAATGTATGATTTATTATCTTAAAAAAACTAGGATTTAGAACTCTTTAATTAGAGCTTAGTATTTTTCTTCAAATCAAATGTAACAACTTTTACAAAATTTGGTTGAAATGTAGCCAAATATTTCATGTAAAAATAGGGCAAAAAATTGATGTAAAGAAACCCAAAAAATGGTCCCAAAAAGTCTAAAATAAAACTCCAAAAAAGGCCTAAAAAAGTAAAAATGCTAAGAAGTCCAAACCAAAAAGGCCTAAAATATCATGGCCCAAACCGGCTAATCCGGACCGGTGAAACCAGGGGACCGGACCGGTCTATTAGACTGACCGGTCCTGGTCCGGTATGTACACTTTAGGGCATTACCGGTTTGGCCGGTCGGACCGGACCGGACATTGGACAGCCCTAGCTGGAGCCACCCCTGGACAAACTCTAGTCGGCCGAATCAATCTAGATCGAGGCTCGCATGGAGACAGGAAAACAAGGAATCAACGTAATATATTATACCTCTGCTTTGCAATTCGTGGACAACATCTACTTCCTAGGACAATAAGTGTGAAAGCATTTGTAAAAAATGGGACATGATTTCGAATGTCAAGATCGTGATCAAATATTATTGTAAAACTGTTTGACGGCCATTTTTAAGTACTACTACTAGCTCTATCATGTTTATCTATGATTCATAATTAATTTCTTAAAGGACTAGAGAAGGTTTGCTTCCAGATTTATTAGAAACCATCTCAAAAATGAGCCAATTAGATTACACAAGCGACTTCAGGTCAACAATATGACGCCAATCATCACCATTGAAAAAGAAGAAGAAGATTTATTGTTATAGTTCACTAGTTAATTATAATTAGCAAATAAGATTAAGCATATATCACATGTTCGCTGACTTGGTTCATTATACAGATGTGTCAATGTCGGTAATGCCAGAGACAACGATCGATCAAGCATTATTAATTCTCAATGTGCCTGGCCGGTTCCATCAAATTATTGCTAAATTTTGCTTGCTTTCGATCCTAAATGGTTTCTGGGTATATATATATATATGGAATAAAAAAAGGCAAACGCGCGCCGACTTGTTGGAATCTCTTCGTCCCATGCATCCATAATTGCCAATGCTAGAACTGCTACAGCTCAGAGAGAAAAGAAGACACAATATGCATGCAAGACAAAACATATATAGATTTACAAGAAAAAAAAAAAAAGACAAAACATATATAGGATATCTTAATTAACTCTAAAATCTTGAATCCGAGTTATACACTGGCCGGATTAATCGTGGAAATGGAAAGAAAGATTCAACACAGGCCACTGCCACCTAACCTGTCTTTCATAATTATCGTGTGTTTTTTTCCAAAGTTATTTAGGTGAGATTGGACCCACTAAACTTTGATGACAATAAGGGTTCCAAATTAATCTCTCATATTAGTCTATAAACATGAATAAATTATGATTGTTAAACCTAACTACCAACTTTAAAGAAAATCAGAGTCAGATTTAAAGCCTCCCATTGCAATGGATCACGTGAACATGGTAGTTTAAGGTGCACAAATTGAGGATGAAAAGAGTATTCTTTTCGGATAGTTTAATAACAAAGCTCAGAACAGCACTAGCTAGGGCCGGGTCTAACAAAGGCAGGCAAGCTTTTTCTGAATGCTGCATAGTATTGCCGGTCCTTTTCAGCACTAGGGCCGGTTATAATAAAGGATATATATACAGGAACACCTCCCTCAGAACCTGACAAATACTTTCAAAAGCATCTAATTATAATTCGCTCTGCTTTATCGGTTCATCACCTCAACGTGAGATTTTTGCTCTTTGGCTTTACTGATCAGTGTCAGATTGGGGAAGTTCAAATCTGGGGCTCCCGAGGCGACTTTCAAAAGAAATAACTCCGGACAGATAAGATCTTGGTATATAGAGACGATCGACGGTAAATGCTTAATTTATTAAGCCATTGAAACCAAAACGACAAACCAGTGTAGTTTACAGAGGTGCACGGTCCACCGCCGTACTGCATGTGTCTCCAGTGCTGTGAAACAAATAATATCTCTCAATCTCTTTAATAGTTATGGTGTCGTATTGTCAAATTGTAGTTATACAATGAATATATTCGTTATTGAAGTTTTATATTTTTTTTGTTCATTTGAAAAGTTTTGTACTACTTGTTTGATGAGGAATCGAATATCTGAAAGAACTTAGCTATTGTAAGTCTCTGATGTCAAGTCTTTATTGTCTTATATAATTGTTGTGATAATACGGAGTAATCAGTCAAGTGGTCTGGTTTATTGTGATGAAGCTCTAGATTAACTCATTGGTTCATTAGAATTGATAATAGTGTTTATAATATAAAGAATATATACTAAAAACAATAGCAGACTTCGGACAGATCGATACCCAATTCTCTTTGAGGATACATTTAGAATTCTATATTATAAAAAAATATATCATATTATCTCTATTTCCGACAAACTGTTATCGGCTTCCAATGAATAGAAAATTATTTTAGTACAATTTGGATCAAACTCATAGTTAGCTTATGTTCTTCTGTGGAGCACTAAAAAGCGACGTATTATTTAAAGGAATCTATAAAAAAACTAATGAACAGGAATGATTTCATATCACACGTTTAAGGATTATTTCTATGAAACCGGTAAATGAGATATTGATTTATCTTCGAGATATGTTCAAATGTTACCATGGTAATTTGAAGAATGATAAATTAAAATTTTAATCAGGAGCATAATATTACCGATATATTAATAAAAAATGTTTGCTTGTATAAGTAACTGTATAGTTCTATCACTCAACCAGCTTCTCTTATGAATAAACTTTATTGTTTGTTTTTTATACTATAATTTTTTTCAATTAAATAGTGTTTAGTTCTTAGTCTATAAATAATGTATTATTTTATAAAATTAATTATAAAGACTCTCACTTTATTTAACTAATTCTCGCGCAATATAATTTTTCTGTAAATTACCGATTTATCAGGCTTCTGTCACGAAGAATTAGAAAGTCATGAAAGGTCTGTACAATTTCAATTGGATGGACAGAATATTTCCCAAAGTTTGGTAGCGTTAGTGGAAAGACTCGTATTGATACAGGAGTGTCAATTAAATTTCTTCGATTTGAGGCCTCGAATCTTACTTCATGGCTGCTGAACAGAGAACTATGGTGACATCTCTTCGCGCAGAATACATTAGCCTAGAACTCATCTAATATTTTTTTAACTCGCATATTTTACTTTGGGGTTTATCCTTGTAGGAGAGCTAAGGTTTAAGGTATGTACCATAGGATTGAGGAACAATATTAAGTAGTCATTTATAAATAAAGAGGATGCCCTCGAAATCGCTACAACTTTTTGCGTGATTCTTCAGATTCATCGAAACCACACATAGGTATATGAGAACGAGACAGTGAATTAAGAGAGAGATGTATTATATAAGAATTCGCTGGCATTCTTTTCCATCCACTATTAATAACAAATAATCCTTGGCTTTAATTTATGTTTTGGGTTCCTTTAATTCCTCGAAATGATATACCAGAGTAAATTCTTTTCTAACGAGCTGTTTATGAATTAATTAAGTAAGACTCCCTTCGAAAGAGGTCATACTACCGATAGAGATACTAACGATTTGAAATGAGCCTCATGGGTAGGGTGATCTGGGTCAACTGTTAGGAGATTACAATAATTTCATTTAACATTTAAATGTCTAGATATTTGTCGAGTGCTTACCTACACACATAAGACAACTTGATATAACGTTTGCATAGGATTATTTTACCTCTATTAAATTGAGATGTTGATTAAGGTTTTCCACATGAACTTTGCTAATTTTTTTCGTTTGGAGTGCACACTTTGATGAAGTCCTGAGAGGATATCTGGTAAATCCTATTTTTCGAGCATTATAGTGAACGAATAAATCTCGATTAGGTAGGTGAGGCTTGATTCATTTTATTATTACAATAATTTATATTAATACAATATATTTTCTTTCTAAAATAAACAAAGTATAGGAAATCGATAGATTAATCTAATTTAGAAATATTTTTTACTCACAAAGGGATGCAAATAATTATATTTAGTGTTTCAGTACTAGGACTTTCATTACTATATTCTGAGAGCATGCGATACTAATTTGTACACTTGTTATCATAATTAATAGCTTTTCTATATCATCTCTTATATCTTTTGTTTTTAGAGGTTTTTAATTGGTGAACAGTTTTTCAGTCATTATCTTCGACATTTAACCTTTAACATATACTAAATTCTCAATTACTAGAATAACTCATTGGATTCATAATGTTAGTGCATGGAAATGGATCCATTATATTGAGAGGAATTGTTAATTTTGTAGTATTATTATTAATTTATGAATAGATACTGTTCTTTTGCAATTAAAGCAACACATGTATTGAGGTTCACATTAAATCTAATGTTCTATTAGGGAAGTTGCAAAAAAAATCGCTCGTTCATTAAAGCAATTACTTTGCATTAGTGGAGATTAAGAGTATTTAATTAAAAATGAGAGGTTTGGTTATTTTTTAATTATTGCCATTTTTGTTTGTGGGTGTGTATAAATTATTTGTTTTTTCTAAATATTCTAAAGGGAGATGTGAAGTACTCGGTGGATAATTTTAGATAAAAAAGTGCGTCTTTTATATGATAGACGAGCTATTAGCCTCTTATTTGTGTGCAAATTCATTAATTTTTATTGTTATTTTTCTCACACTAATTAAATTGAGATTAAATCATCTATTGCAAATAGTCCTCCTAGAGACGAGATTGTGTTGCATTACCATAAATATATTTTTAGTATCAAGGTAATTAGAAGACAAATACCTCAAACTATTCTTCTTTCTTATACGCTTAGCACCTTCATCTGGGACTCTCAAAAGTATGGACTCAACTTGTTCATAAAGGATTATAAGATCAAATAATTTAAAATAAAACTTCTCAATACAAATAATGTATGAGCTTTCAACTATTCTAGGCACGAACAAATTTCTAGCAGATAACACTCAATAGGAGCATTGGAAATTGAATAGTTGAAGAAATGATAAAAGTGTGGCAGCAACTCTGGACACTTTAGTGACTCGACTCTTGTGGTTGAGGTGGAGGAAAAAATGGGTGTAGAGTAGGGTGTGGGTAGTGGTAAGGGAAGAACTCACAATAAGAAATAGTGACTCAGATTCGCTCTCTCCTTACTATTTGATAAATTGTGATTATATGTTTATAGAGATTGGAATGTTTTCATTTTTCTCATTATATGGCATGGAGATTGGAGTGGTTTTTTAATTATATGAATAGCTTGTACTCTATAAGTTGTGTGTTATAGATCATGTTTTCTATCACATGACAAACTGTAGGTACTTGCGTGAGATATGTAATAAGTATTAAGATGTGAGAGTGTGGGATATTATCTGACAAAAGGGACATGAAGGGAATTACTTGTGATCGTGGCTTAGCTAAAGCTTCCGTTTATATATAATACGTGACGGGATAATATGATAAGATATTACTTAATTGTTATTAAATATATTTAGGATGATGGGTGAAATTTAATGATATGAGTAAAAAATATTTAAATATAAAGAAGTTTTATCATAACAAGATATATTTAATCAAATTTCTAATTATTTTAGTCCAACGTAAAAGTTACTTTTGAAAGGGTAGGAGATTTTTTAGCTCTAGGCAAAAAAAAATAAAATATGCACTTCTTAAAATGGAGGAGTGTTTCGATTATAGTTTGAATCATTTTTTGTTTATTGGTCACTGCGTTATTAGAACTAACGACAATCGATTGAAGAAAGCTATAATAAGCGTCTCAGAATGGGTGAACACGGAAGAGCACGATCGTAGATATAACGGTACGAGGGACAGTAAATAAAAGCTGAGAGGAGCTTACATTGGGATATTTCTTTTTTCGAGAGTTTATAGAGGTAGATAAGCGGCTCTCGACTATCTCCTCTGGTCTATTACCAGCCAGATTACTAATGAATGACAGAGGGTATCTGAATTGTAAACGATAGGGAGTGTTCCCTTCTAAGTTCTGATCGGGTAGCTCGGGTAACTACTATAGATAAGTGACGAGTATAGTCCTTTAATAGAGGGGTAAGAGATCTCGGCTCATTATTATCCCCAGTGGACTCATTCGATTTCATATAACAGATATTAAACATTAATCTAAGGTTGATTACACTTGTATTCTGCATCCGTCTCTTAAACTGGATTCATTTCTCTAATAAAGGAAACTCTTCAATATTTGTCTTTGAGACACTGTATGGGTTGAATCGAAGTTTAACTCGGGGTTTTTAGCATTTAGTATAACTCTAAGGAGAATTTAAATATATTCTCTTTATAGAATATAACAATTTATAATAATAATCTTCCTGCTTCATAAGAAGCGATAATTCCTATTGTTTATATCACTTAACCTCACTCTCTGAAAGCAGTTGTTTAATCGTAAGGTGTTTTGCGAGGACCATGTTACTGAGGTCATTAACATACTCTATTTTTGATATAAGATTTAATACTGTTTTGCGTGAGGTGCTTCACAAGGAAACAAGTCTCTAATATTAATTGATATTTTCGGTAGAGACACTTCCTAATTTGACGGGGCGCAATATACGAGTTTGACGGTTTGACTGGGCTGCCCTAGTGCTTTCAATCCTTTGTACGCATAAAAGGAGCTTAGTAAAATTTTTGAAAGCTCCAAATCAGATAGAACTCTCAGGACATCTCTGGGTCGGATCTTCACATTGCTCCCACTCTCTGCGTCTGACCAACTCGTTACCAGTTTGGGAAATCCGGAATAAAGTTTCTTTTGCCCAACAAAATACAAAGGGATCCAAGCAAAGTAAAAGTAACTCTATTTTTTTCGTTTCTTTAGTATTTACCCGCTGACCTTTTTTTAATTCATATTATATTGTGGTTTCACGTGGTTCTCGTCGTTGAGGATTTGAATGAAATCTTCACCTCATACGTTTCGCTATGGTTTACTCCCGGTTCCTATTCCGGCTCTGTGGTCCTGATTAAGTTTTGGTTCGATATATGATCTTTATTTATTTGATTTCTTTAAGAAATCTCTCTAGATGAGATAAAATTTGCTCCCGCGATTCAATTGTTTTTTATTCCAACCGGATGTTTTATTCTTACGTCGGGAATTCTGTGTCTATGACTCTTACTGCGATCGAGATTTTCTTTTGTTTGACAAGTAAAAAAAGAGCCTAGGCGAGCTAGAGGTAAGCAACTATAGGGGACAAGATATCGAAGTATATGGGTATGGGCATTAGGTTGCTAGCCATCCCGGGGGAGAGGAAAATACGGTGGATCCCCCCTGGCACGAACCAGCTCGATTGATAACCTTTCCCATTGCACCCCACCGCCCGCCACAGACAAGTGACTATTCCTCAACATAACGCCAGACAATGCGCCTTGGTCCTAATAACTCGTCACGTCAAGAACTCTCCGACGCCCTCCCTTCCTGTGAATGTCTCTTTGGCATATTTGTTTCGGGGAAAAACGTTCAATGTTATCATTCCCACTCTCCCTTCCTACGCCACCCTGCCACGCAGCTCGTTAACGATTATGCAAGACAAAGGGCCATTCAGTCTTCCTCCTCTCCTCCTCTTCCAATCAGCATCTATACTCCCTCTTTCCCAAGAAAAGTTCTATGTCACCCCTCCTTCTACGTTCTCTAATGAATGAGTTCCTCGATCAATTCCCTCTTCCTTCCCTCGCTCCGATAGTGGCACGTAGCTGTTACTCCTACCCACCCCTCCAGCTCTACCAACCTCCTTTTTCCCCCCTCCACGCTCCAGGAGGCTCCCGCATGCGGCTTTCTCTCCCTCCCTCCACCATCTTACAGCGTCTGTAAGTTATTTATTTTCCTTTTTTTTTTTTTTTTTACCATCAGTAAAGTTCAATCATCTATTTGGGATCTTTTTTTCTGTTTTCTCCTCTCCTATCATTATTGCTCCTTTTCAGATCTTTATACTTGTTTTTTATTTTTTCTGTACTACTTGGATGTGCTCTCTTAGTATTATAGGACCGTAGAATTCTATTTATTATCTACAGGAGATCTATATAGTGTTATATATATATAGTGATTTTTTATCTCTAATATGGATCTATCGACTTCAGACGCAGAGACAATTATAATGATATGATGAGGGGATTTATTATTTTTTTCAAGCTGCAAAGAAGGTTAGCGATGATATGTTGGAGTGAGTATGTTTTGAGAGTTTTAAATACGTATTTGAGGTCAGGAGTTTCCCGCGAGTGCTTCTACGTTTTATTGATGGGGCAAATGAAGAGTAGGTTAATTAGAAATATTGCATTTCGGGGATTGCTTATCTACACTTGATTGTAGATGTCTAAAATTATGTGTGTTATTATATAGTTAATTATCTTTTGTAATTTTAAAGGTATATTCTTTATCAGTAAGAGTACTGTTGTGTTTATGTTTTGTTCGTTAGATAACTCGAAAATCTGAAAGCTGAAGATTAAGAATGAGCTGTCTTTGTTTATTCATAAGGATCTAATTTGAATGCGGAAGATATGTGTTTTGCTGGGTTGTGGAAAATCTCCGAGATTAGAGGAGCGGCAGCTCTTGGGAATGGTGGGATTATTGTATAATAAGTATAGAGTGTTCATGCAATTTTGCTTTGAGATGTAATTCACAATTGGGTTGAATGATTCCAATTGCCATATAGTCTGAATTCTTAAGAGATTTGGGTTCGCGGGAGATCGTCATGATTAGTTCACTCTGCTTTTGAACAAACAAATTGGCAAAGTTAGGTTCTTTCCGGTAATGCGTTTTGAGAGATATCTCAGGCTAAATCAAACTAATCTATTATTAATTGTTTTGTTTCTATGTTTTTGGGTGTCTAGATTTTTGGACAGCATGTGTAGTAATATTATAAATGTTTGTTTGTAAGATTTTTCTAGATATATTTTTGGAAAGCGATTATGCAAAAAAACAGAGTAGTTTTATGCATGTCAATAAATTGATTAAGAATTGACAGATTTGATAATAGTTTTAATCCTACACGAGTGGTCCTTTTACGGGTCTCTCTTACGTATGTTTTTATACAGGCTGAATAGACTAGAAATGGCATATAATTATTTGATTCTCATTGTGGTTTAAAGTGCCCTAGTCTTTATTTCTAATATATATTTATTTTTATAAATAATGCATGCCGCGCCAACACTAAACACTGATATGTTGGTGTTATGGTATAGTTCTACTTATCATTTTCCTTTGCGTATATAAATTTAGTTTTTTCTTTGTGGTCCTTATTTTAATTAGCTTTGCTCATTGGTTAAGGGAGATTTTCGATTCAATTTCTTTTCTCTAAGCTGTGAGGAGCATGGAGAGCAGGATTCAATTTGGAAACTATTATATATTAAATGGATCCAAGTGATATTTTAGATTGACTAACATTTAAATCTAAACAGTGCTTGGCTTGATTTGTAGGTTATTTCTTGTTGTTTGTCATTATGGCTTGGTACATAGGGAGGATGTGGATCAGGCTATGTGACTTTTCACAAATATATGAAAAGTTTTATAAACTAGGTAAGATCAATTCCTTCATTTATAAGATATGTATATTTATGTTAAGGACTTCCTATTGATAATGTTGCTCATTTCGACTTTTGTCTATCTGTGTGTTGCTTTGATGGTACTATAAAGATGCTTATAAATTTTAATTTCTTCCTCTCACATAATTAAACTTAGTTGCTGTTTTAGAACTCTTCTCACATTCAGATTCTTTTAAGTAATTTTTTAATATATTCATTTAAAATTTTTTAACTTATCAACATGTAACAACTTTTACAAAATTGGGGCTGTTGGCAATTGTAAAGGGATATGGAAGCCGAAATATTAATTCTGTTTATGAGTACTTAAATGAATTACCAGAGGTAAGGACTGGGATAATTTATCTTTTCCAAAATAATTATTAAGGATGAGGGGTCACAAAAAATTGTAAATCCCAAATAAATGGTCCCAAAAAGTCAAAATAAAACTCACCTGATTTATTCACTTAATAAGAATGATAGATGCTTATAACAAACAGAACTATAAAATTGACTAAGATAGTCAAAACCAAATAAGGCCTTAAATTCATGCATATTCGGCCATGATATTGCTGGCTGATACCCGGCGTAATTTCAGAAGAACAAGCACAGAGGGTAGAACAGGGGACCGGAGGGGCAGCAGGATCCTAACTCTAGCACTAACGAACGTTCTCTTGGGGTCCTCTTCGGTAGAGGGTACATACGCTTGTTAGGCGCATATATTGCTTCGGCTTTGGCTTCGGGCTATAACGGACTAGCGGTTACGTCGCTGGGCATCAATATTTAGGAACATCATAGTGAGGCCTTCGTTATATACTGCTTGAGATAATAGCCAATCCTCTTTCTCTTGGAACATAACTACTCTAGTTATTATTACGGAACATGCCGTTTAATCAATCTAGATCGAGGCTACGCATGGAGACAGGAAAAACAAGGAACTTCAACGTAATATTTTAAAATCTAGGGACACTACCAGATTCTCGGGAGTCAGTGGACGGACTAATATGCAATTATCGTGAGATGTTTATAGCATAATCTACGTAATTATCCTTAAGGGCTCCAAACGCATATTTAAGTGTGAAAGGGGGATTTCTATTGTACGGAAAGGGAGACAAATTGATGGTTTACAACCGAGTATGGTCAAGATTCAAGTATGGATCAAATTACAAGATTGCATTATGGTTAAAATGGATATTGACTGTATAGGTTCGCGAAGTAGTAGACCAAGTCTTTCCCTTTGTTCTATCATAGTACAGATCTATGAGCTTAGGGGTTTTTGTAGGGAAACTATAGCTGTACCTCTTTTGCCAATACGCTTTAATAAACACGCGGAACTTTTACCTGATATCTCGAACTATTAAGTTCAATATTCTCTATATAAGGATTAATATAGAGAAGGTTATGCACTTACCAAGAATTAATTTTCTTTATTAGAGGACTTTTTCTTCTGTAATTTTAAGTTTACAGGGTCATTGAGAGCCAAAGATTAACGGATTTTAATACTCATATGTGAAGGACTAGCTCAGGTACATAAATATGAACGAAGATCACGAAAATAAATGCACCAAATACTTGAAAAAGAAGAAGAAGACTTTATTTCGTTTTGGGTATATTTTCATAGGCAGCTCACGTCTCATCTAGTTAAATTTTTCTACTAGTTAAGCATTGAGAATGAAATTAAAAACGCCAATTCATTGAACAACATAATGGTTCGTTCTGACTTTGGTGCATTAATTGATACAGGGGATGTGTCACATTGCGATCGGTAATTATATGTCTACAATTCTTAGGCTTTCCTTCTTTCTTTTCTATGGAGGAGACGCGAGAGGATGAGAAAATTCTACTTCACGCATAAGCTCTAATTAATTAGCTCTCTACTAGTACTTACTTGCACGCATGGCTCTATGTCGCATAGGAGGACATAAATGACGGAGTTGAGACCTTAACACTTTTTTGGTATAGCCAGCTTTTCCGGGATCCTATAATTGGTTATCCTTGGGATAGTCTTATATATTTTATAATATAATATGAAGAAATGTATTGGATTAAAAAGTTATGGGCAATGTCAACGCATGTTTAGGGACGATGATCACCGAAACTATATTGGTCAATTGGGAACGCACTAAATGCCCATAGGCTTTCTTCTGTGCCAACTACTAGGAAAGAGTTTGACTCACAATTAATTGCCTAAATAGAACTAAAGGAAGGAACCAAGACTTTAGCTTTAACACAGCATGCTCAGAAGAGAAAAGACGCACAGCCAGGTTATAATTTGCATATGTCACAGACAAAACATATAAACTCATGTATGAATTTAAGTAAAAAGAAGAGGAAAGAATAGCAACGAAACATAAAATAATAGGAGTCATATTCTTAATTAACTCTACTTAAAATTCTTGATTTTTCGGCAGAGGTCTATATAACCCAAACTATACACAGATGTTGAGAGCATCCTATTTGCCTTTGAGCAGCCGAATGTAAAATCGTTGAGAAAATATGGTAATAGGCAGGAAGACTCTATCATTCGTCTAAGGCATCATTGCCACTACACAAACGTAGAACGGGGAGGGGGATCGATTTACGAGCTTAGATTATTCGTGCTCGATGGGGTCTTATATTGGATCAACAATAGTACGGATTATTTTTCAGAACCGCTGCGTTTTGAGTACAGGCACATCTCAAATCTTTGTGATTGACAATAATGGGTTCCAAAATTAATCTCCACATGTTGTGCGGAGGTGACTTCATAAGGAGGGGGTAAATTTAATCTCTTTATTCGATGTTTGTTACTTTTTTTTTAGATCATGAGTTTACCCAAAAGTTCGTTCAAGAAGCCCAGATAGGACTTAAATAGACAAGGATCATATAATTATGATTGTTAAACCTAACCCTAATCCTCACTTGAGGGAAGAAAATCAGAGTCAGATTTAAAGCCTCCCATTGCAATGGATCACGTGAACATGGTAGTTTAAGGTGCACAAATTGAGGATGAAAAGAGTATTCTTTTCGGATAGTTTAATAACAAAGCTCAGAACAGCACTAGCTAGGGCCGGGTCTAACAAAGGCAGGCAAGCTTTTTCTGAATGCTGCATAGTATTGCCGGTCCTTTTCAGCACTAGGGCCGGTTATAATAAAGGATATATATACAGGAACACCTCCCTCAGAACCTGACAAATACTTTCAAAAGCATCTAATTATAATTCGCTCTGCTTTATCGGTTCATCACCTCAACGTGAGATTTTTGCTCTTTGGCTTTACTGATCAGTGTCAGATTGGGGAAGTTCAAATCTGGGGCTCCCGAGGCGACTTTCAAAAGAAATAACTCCGGACAGATAAGATCTTGGAGTATAGAGACGATCGACGGTAAATGCTTAATTTATTAAGCCATTGAAACCAAAACGACAAACCAGTGTAGTTTACAGAGGTGCACGGTCCACCGCCGTACTGCATGTGTCTCCAGTGCTGTGAACACAAATAAATTAATCTCTCCATCTTCTTTAATTAGTTATGGTGTCGTACTGTCAATTAGTGTGAACACAAATAAATTAATTAGGCATTTCCGGATTAAAAACAACTACATGCTAGCTGGACGACTGCAGTTACCTGTCCTTTAATGTGGTTGTAAGTCCGTCCAATGTTGCGTAGTGTGAACACGTAGTTCACCATTATCTAATTAATTTTGCATCTTAACACTAAAAACAAAACGATCGAACGTCGACCATCTCTTTACAGGTTGTAGATTCTATATCAATATATATCATCTCCGAAACTGTACGCACGATTATTTGGATTAATCAGTACATTAATCTCGGAATACGACAAATATAAGATTATAAAAAAGACAGGTGATTTCATGCTAAGGTAGCATGAAGCAGATTGTTGATCATCAGTAACCAAACCGCATGGAATATTTTGGCAAACTCTCTTAATTAAGTGGTCGAAATTTGGCAAACTTTCTTTTTCTATTGTATTGCATAGTCCAAACAGCTCGATCAGCTACCACTTCTAAATTAATCAACCGAGATTTTCTATAGTGTCGAGCATTGGGCTCGATCGAATACTTTTGCTGTCTATGATTTCTTGATGATCGACAGTTAATGGCCCACTTCTTATAAATTGAGGCACTAAAGGCCTGCCAATTTTTTATGTTATCCCTTAATTGGCTAAGGTTTCGGTAGTCCTAAGATTGGAATTAGAGTATTTAATAGCTGAAAACGTCAGCTCTTCTGTGATTTGTAGAATCTTGGACACGTGGTTATAGCCAATCACAGTATTTGAATAATAAAATATGTCCTCTCTCTCTTATCATAATTACCAACTGATTTATTTGAAATTGTCTTTTAATCGTGATATTAGTTCCTTCACGAGCTGATGAAGGAAGAACACGAACTACATGAATATATTGGTGATTCAATAGAATTCATATTCAAAGTCTAGAATTGTAACAACTCAAGGAAAATATTAGTTACATTTGTATTTTAACTTTAAAAGAACTAGTCAAGTTATTCTTGAAGTTCCTTGTATTGTTATAAAGCCTAATTCAATCTAATAAAATCTCAATGTGGGACTTGACCAATCATTCATTCTCTTCTCACACTCCAAGTGAAATTCAAGATATCAAAAGAAATTAATTTCCTCAAGGGATGAAAATTAATTAGGAGTAGGTTTCATACATCTACTAGCAAAGTACTAGATGTCCATGTATATACCTCTTAGCTCTTATACTTTTTTTAGGGGGTTAATTGTTGACAGTTGCAAACTGCCACCCAACAAGCTAGAAGCAAGGAAAAAGTGAGAGGGCCATTTGGAAAAGTTGATTGGTATAGTAACATAGGTAATTGATTGGTTCTATACACAAGATTCTCCTAATTTTTTAGGGAAAAGTTGCAAAAAATGCATGTATATTTTGTCTTATTTATTAAATGAGGATGTTGGTCCATTTTTGTGGGGGTATTTTGCTTTTCTATTATGCTAAATGGATCGGAAAAGAAAAAGTGTCTTTTATGTATAACCTTCTTAGATCAAATTCTTATCTTTTTTTTTTAATAGGTAAATGGATATACATGTCAATTAGAGAAAGATTTGTGCAAACCCCTATTTTTAGGTAATAAGAGAAATCCAACACTCTTTTATGTGCACTGGACTCGGACGGACTTAAGTCAGTATCAACATGTATTGAGTTCAATGGCACGACAAATTCTAGAGATACTAAGGGATAGGGATGGAAATAATGTCAAAACGGTGCACTGCACCCTTCCTTCTAATTGGTAAAAATGGTGTGTTCCTTTTCCTTTGCAGGCTTGGTGGCTTTTAAATAGACTTGTACTCTATGTTGTTTGTCATTTTTATGCATTGAAGGTAGGCTTGCTGATGATGTGAAAAGGCGGGGATGAGCTGACAAGAAGAAGAGCTGACGTGGCTGAAGCTCCTGTTAAAAAATCTGACGGTGAAATGATAGAAATACTTATTAGTAACTAGGTGAAAGACTTAATTATTAGAAAGTAAAAAATTAAATAAAAAGTAGCAAAATATAGTAACTAAATATTAAATTTTCTTTTTATTTATGTAAACGGTAATTTGAATTGGTAGCTGCTCAAAAAAAAAAAAACCTCCCAAAAGGGAAGGCTCTCCGATATATATTTTTTTTTTTTGCTGCGTAGCGGTTCTCCAATCGATTATAAAGCATAAAACACCTCCCAAAGGGGAAGGAAGCGCCCTCGGTTTTAGAAACACGTGGCAGTAATCTACAGGATGAGCCCTCTTGATATTCTTTTTTTGGTTTTTGAGCAAAGCCCTCTCGATATTCTGCTATTTCCAGCCGGCTCAAGAATGCAGGGCGCTCTGAAAGTACGAGGGTTCCCCTCCCTCCCAACTCGCCGCCTTAAGTGTACTGTATGGTACTCGCTCTTTCCCCGTGACTCTTGTTCACAGTATCGTGTACAGTGCATCTGCCATCCCCAACTGTCCATCCAATACTGTCTGACAGTGGTTCACACCGTTAGATAGATACTCCGTTAAACTCTCTGCTCTTAGAAGCGAATATCCTTGTTTTCACTACTCTCGCGAGTATGCGTAGTAGCCAATGTCTGAGGCGTACACATTGAAACAGCTTAGCTGTTTTGGGTGCACAGAAACGCAATAATGTTTCCTTAAACAAAGACGAACGAGGTTTACTTTCGATGGATGCCACTTCCAACTTTCCATAAAAAGCATAAAATTTTGCACCAGATAGAACATCTCAGGAGCATTTCAGCTTCTTCTTCTCCCCTTCTTTCTTCCTCCCTGTTACTCCATTTACGATCAAGAAAAGAAGCTCTTGCCCAGCAACAAAAGAAAGAAAAAAAAAAAGTAAGCTCTATTTTTCAGTTCTTATTTCACCCTGACCTTTTTTTATTCCATATTACTATTCGTTTCCCTGTTATCTTGGGTTTGATGAAATCTTCACCCTCATCTTTGCTATTCCATGTTGCTATTCCTGTCCCTATTATTTTGGTTTCGATGGAATCTTGTTTATTTGGATTTCTTAAATTTTCAGTAGACAAAAATTTCTCCTTCAAGTTGTTTTTTTCTTCAACTGATTTTTTGGGTTTTTGAGCTATTCGACGACTCTTTTTTGCCTGGATCTAGGCGATAAAAGGAGGTAGCAAACCATAGGAACATCGAAGTAGAAGGCTGATGGGGAGAGGAAAAATAGTGATCCGAAGGATTGATAATTCCACAAGCAGACAAGTGACATTTTCAAAACGCAGAAATGGGTTGCTTAAGAAGGCCAAAGAACTCTCCATCCTTTGTGATGCTGAAGTTGGGGTGATTATTTTCTCCAGCACCAGCAAGCTCTCGATTATTGCAAGCACAAGGTTTGATTCAGCTCTCTCTCAAAATCTTTATCTCTCTTTCTCCAAGAAAAGTTCCCTACCTAGTTCTAATAGTCGATATTTGAGTGAAGTCTGTTAGCTACCGACATTTTTGTCCTCTATACCTCTATCCCTTTATTTTTCTTATTTGAGCTCTTTTATAGCCAGATCATTATTTCACAGAGATCTATATATATATATAGTGAATTTTATCTATACTCGCTTGACAACAATAATGATATGAGAGGGATTATATATTCAACCCAAAAGACTAGAGACTAGAGTGATTATGTTCGCTAACATGGATTATCCCGGCTTTCCTCTTGAAGGCAAATGAAGATATTTGACATATGCATCGATGCTTATCTGTGAGCTAAATGTATTGTGTCAGACCATCAGTCAGCTTGTTTCGACAAACATGAAACCTTAAGATACTTTTTTTCAAGTTCATTGAGGAATCTTCTTCGTGACTTCCAATAACGCTGCACTAGACGGTGGAGTAATGAAGTGATCAGACTTTTAGGTATAAGCCTTTACTGAATCTAGATTGGGGCGGAGATCGTACATATTGTGCTCTTTTGACAAACATATTGCACCGTTTTGATATTCCTCCAACTAATATAATGTTTTTTGTCAGATTGACAGCATGTGAGCAAAAAGCTGTTTGCATTTTAATTTGGAAAAGCGTACACAAAAGAGGAAAAACAAGAGATCAGATAGATAATCAACTTTTTAGTCGTCTTCACTTTTTCACCTCATACTAGAGCAATTAATTCTCCTTGTGTTTTCCCAAGCTTTTAAATATATATAAAAAAATGCATGCCTGCAAAATAAAGTGTAAGTTGGAGCCCATTCTTGGATACTAGTCCTTTGGTATTTGGTTGGTAAGTTTCTTCTTCTTAGTTGGGGCTGGCTTTGAACTTAATATAGTCAGAAGGCAAACAAAACTACATGCAGCACGCTAGTTCCTCATCGATTGAACAAGCTGGACTTAATTCAAAGAAATTAAAGAAACCCTCATATGATAGATAGTCAAGATGCTTCGCTTCGGCTTTGGCTTTGGCTTCTTTAATTTCTTCCCTTTTGTTCTTCCCACCTTTCCAGTTTTAACAATCATAAAATTCTTTTTACTGCGTTTCAATTAGGGAGAGATAATCTGTTTAGTCTTATGTCCAATAAAATGGTATTATCTTCAATATTAATGGCGGTCAAATATTACTCTGATTTATATGATGATGATAATGTCCACGTATATTTCATCAGCCTGAAATCTGTGATCGCGCGTTACAAAAAAGCAAAAGAGGCCGGAGAAGACCACCAACACAATTCTGCTTCAGAGGTCAAGGTAAATTTTTCTGTCGCTAATTAGTTTCCTGCTTCGTAGTGGCATATATATACATATGTGAGCTTGTATTTCTAGTATATATCTTGTTTTACAATAATTATTATTCTAACACTTAAAAGCCAGACACACCAGATTTGAGTCAGGGAGAGAAGCTTTAAATATAGAATGGAATACTAGAGCTCAAAGTATTTGATCTTCACGATGAAAAAATTTGGCACAACCAAAGTAGACATTAATTAATGTACGCATTACAACCTAGTTAATGATATTTGAAGTCGATAGAAAGCTTCCATTGCCTCTAGAACTTCATGAGCTTCGTTGTTGAAAGGCCTTCCACAAAAACCAACCCGAGGATTCCATGAACATGCACGGTTTAGTACTCTACACAAAAACTCTTCGCTTTTTCTATAGAGTTTCGGGTCATTGAGAGAGACAGATATTACCTAGAGAGCCTAAGAATAACAGAAAGAGGAAGGGATACTCTTGGTTTTCATAAGCCAGCTCAACCATTTCTCTTGGAAATTGAGAAACCAACCTGAAAGAGGTTGCATAGGGGCTGCAATATTAATCTTAGCTTTCTTCTTCTTTTCTATGGAGGAGGGAAGGGAGAAATTTCTTTCACAAAGCCCTATTAGCTCCTCATATACCTCACCATCTCATGTCGGATTGACAAGACGGGTGATATTCTCTTGGAAAAGATTCGGTTATAAGCTTTATGTATAAAAATGTTGTAAGTTGGGTCAAGATGTTTAAGAAATATAATATAAGTAGCATGAGACGCTAGAATCCAAGGCTTGTTCTGATCAGAAGTTGATCAAGTAAATGACAAAGAGAAACAAGTTAGACATTCACGCACGCGGTTTATTATCACACATAAACCTGTATGAATCTGGGGATGAAGTCAAGAATGATCATTCAAATGTGGATGCAATTATCCAACTTACAGATGGTGGGAGCATCTGCTTGACAAGTATATATGCGTCAATTTTAAATATTACAACACAAGGTTGCGAGGGAGAAGAGCTAGCTGGTCATAGCTAGGCGAAATACAGATTCCAAACCAGTTATAAATCCATGAGTACTCACATGTGGGCTCAAAAGAGGGGGTATCTATCTCTTTATCGATGGTGGTACCTTTTATTAGATCATGAAGCTTTACCAAAAGGTTGTTTAAGAAGCCAGACCTAGAGATAAGGGAACTCATGCAAATTCCGAGGCAATAGAAGCTCCGATTCTATCTTATGCATGCTTGTCTCTTTGAATCAATGCAGGCCCTCGATCCATATAGTGCGCTTTCGTGATTGCATTTGCAGAACAGGAAGAGAAGTTTCAAGACCGGATGCTTTCGCTAAAAGAAGCTAGCATTTTATCGATTAGGACAATTCCACCAAAAGATAGTTCGTTTTTCTAGACTGATCACTAGTGATCAGTACGTAGCTGGAGTACTGACTCTTAGGTATGGCAATCGAACGGATCAACTTCTCTGGCAGATGACAACATCGCAGCTGCTACGGCCGGTTAACGAATTATAAGAAGTTAAAGAACTCGATATGGTGTCAGAATTTACAGGCAACAAATGATTAGTGCCCTAAAAGATTGGTTTCAAGGATTGTGGGATTGAGAAAGGCATGATAAAAATGAGGGATGTCGATCGATGAGACAAAACTTCTGGAGTATATATAAGTCTACCAACAAAACTTTATTGAAGTGCAGTTAGGGATGGGAAAAAAATTTCTCCAGATCAGTTGGACTCCGAGGGCAACAAAATGCATGTCCATTGATGTTACGTCATGCAAACAAGTTGCTTCAGGAAATGTAGGAGTGTAGACACAAGTATGAAATAATTACATTCCACATCAGATAACGGTCACAACTGATAATTTGCTCATATATTAATAGCTTTGAATCCAAATTCATAGTGAAAAACTTAATAGTTTAGAGTCAAACTTAGGATAAAACAATTACAACTCAAAAGAGGCATTTTGATACGAAAATTTGTCAATAACAAAATGACATTAACACATTGGTTTGAGTTTTTGCATAAATTCTGATCATGTCTTCAATAGATGTCATTTCAGGACAACTAGTCTTGACACCTTCTAACGTATTTATGTCCCGCCAAGTGGTATAGCCAATAGTGGTGTGGACTAAGATGAATATATGTACAAGAGCCTTATTAGCTGATATACTAGCTAGTTATAAGAGTACGAGTAGTATACAAATTATATTGAACCAAAAATCATAAGCTTACGTTATTTGGGGAAGTGATGTTCGAACATATATATATATATATATATATATATATATATCATATAACAAGACCTCTCTTAGAGATTTTTAAAGGTTTATTTCCTCAATATAAGATAATAATTAAAGACGAGAAAACAAGGCGCATGTGACATTAAATATTCATCGTCTAAGAATTAATTCAGCTAAAAAAACAAGCTTTCACACCTAGAACGAGCACAATTGCGCAGGCAATTTGGAGGAATGTGCGTGGCAGTCCCAAAATTTTTATTGTATGCTGCAGTACTCCCATTAATGTAGTACTTGTGTTTAATGCATGCTCTTTTTCCTTGATCGATGTTTCCTGTTTACACTTAGTTTACCCTAACTCGACACAGAAAACAAAAAAAAAAAAAAAAACAGAAAAAAAAAGGAGAAGAAAAGAAAAGAAGTTACCTTGATTCTTTAACAAAAATTTTGGCACCTAAACTAAATAAAAATCCTGCCTACTACAATGACCTATTAATGGACCAAATATAGTGAAGAAATATAGGTTGCAGCAATACAGATTAAACCATCTTAGCTTAAAGGCGTCTTTTTTCATGCAAAGTGCTTCCTGGACGATCTTGAGCTTCATGATTCTGGAAATCCTAGGCATTTTGCATATAAATTAAAGCCCATCTTTAAATTTGTAGGCGTCGTACTCGTACGTAGCCTCCTGTGGCAAGTGACTAAGTTGATCAAATACGCCTAGGTGACATTAACAGCCACGAACCAAGACCTCCTTCCCGGATCAGTACCTGAAGTTTACTCACAAGACGCTTTTTGACTCCATTCTGCAGGTACGAACTGTTCATGAGTGGGTCTATAAAATACTAGTCCTCCTATATGATCAACGTTTCTCCTAGTTTGATATCAAAACCCATCAATTCATTACCCCATATAGGTCAGTATTTAACTCTCTAGGAGATTAATAACTTCCCTACTTATCATGCAAGCTTTAGCCTAGCTAGTATTCAAGAAGTTGGGACTGAGAAGGCAGGAAACAGCAGTGCAATGCCTCAAACATTTGCTAATTCTCTACTTCACATTGACCTTTCAAATATCAGTCAAGGAGAGAAGTACAATCACTGTGAGTCAATACGTATATAGCTTAATGTGCATTACACTGCGCAGGCCATTTCAGGTTAGATGATCTGGTGAACATTTCATTCCATTCCATTGACAACAACTCACTCGTGGAGGAGGAAGTTAGTTCATGGAGGAGGAAACCTATGAGAGTACTAAAAGACATAACCTCTCAATTAACTAATTTTTATTGGAAATAAACTCTAATTAAGTTGAGCATGGTTCGATTTTTTTTCTCGGCAACCCCATTTTGTTGTGAAGATCTTAGAACTGTTAAAGGATGGTGAATATCATTTTCTTGACAAAATATTTTGAAGGCATTTGATGTGTATCCACCCCTTCTATCGGATCGTAAAGCCTTTATTTCATAGCCACTTTATTTTTCAACAAGTGCTTTGAAATTTTTGCATGTTTCAAATACTTTCGATTTTTCTTTGAGAAAATAAACCCATGTTTTTCCGGCTAAAATCATCAATAAATACAAGGAAGTATTTGTTCTTACCAAATGATGGTGGATTGAATGGGCCACAAACATCCGAGTGAACAAGTTGTAATGGTTTCGTTGCTCTTGTAGTATCCTCATTTGGAAAGCTTTTTCTTGATTGCGTCCCAAAGAGACATCCTTCACAAAGTTGATTTGGATGCTCAATAGAAAGCAAACCATTCACCATCTTCTTTTTTGATAGGAATTGGAGTCCTTCAAAATTTCAATGTCCAAGTCTCAAGTGCTAAAGCCAATTTGAATCTTCAACGCAAGTCATCAAACGGTCTAAATCAGTTTGAATGTTGAGTAGAAACATCCGGTCCTTTGTCATAGGAACTTGGGCTATCAAACTCCTCATTTCATCTCTTATTGAAAAGACTGTGATTTTTCATTAGAATATCATAGCCTTTCTCTAAGAGTTGTTCTAAACTCAAAATATTACTCTTCATGCTTGGCACATAATAAACATTAGTAATAAATTGATGGCTTCCATTTTTCAAGCGAATCAAAATTGTACCTTTTCCTTGATCAAAACTTTGGACAAGTCTCCAACAGTAACCTTTCCACTCCGTTTCTTCTTCTTCAACATTGTCAATGCTTCTACACACCCATAACCCATGAATAATGACCATATTTTTTACAATTGAAATATTGGATTTGAGATTTTTCATACCTTCCTGGATTTGATCTTGAATTGTTTCCTCTTCCACGTCCTCTTGATGATTGTCCCTTGTCTCCATTATTAGAAAAATGATGATCATCTCTACCACATCTTCTTCCTCTTCCATCTCTTCCTCGGCCTCTACCTCGACCACGGCCACATCCTCTTCCTTTGTGACCTCCATCTTGCTCCTCTTCCTTGTCTTTGAGAGAGAGCCTTGTAGCTAAAACTTGCTCTAATGGCTCTTATTTCTTCTTGTTGAGCCTTTCTTCGAGAGCTTGTAGAGATCCCATGAGTTCATCAATTGTCATGGCTCCCAAATCTTTCGGCTCCTCGATAACCACAACGATGTAGTCGAATTTTGATTGTAAAGAACGAAGGATCTTTTCGATGACACGAACATCCTCCAACTTTTCTCTGTACCTCTTCATTTGATTGGCTATGGCCAACACACGTGAAAAGTAATCCGTCATTGACTTGGATTCTTTCATGCGTAAGACTTTAAATTTACCTTTTAGTGTTTGAAATCGAAACTTCTTCAGTCTGACCACTCCTTGGTAGGAGGTTTGTAAAATCTCCCATGCTTGCTTGGAGGTGGTTGCATTTGCCACTTTTTCGAACATAGTTTCATCCAAACATTGATGGATGAGCATGAGCGCTTATTGATCCTTCTTCCGAGTCTTTTGTAAAGAATCCCTTTGAGTAGGACTCAATTAAGCATCATCGCTAGGCTTTTCAAAGCCTTTCTCTACAACATCCCATGCATATTGGGATCCAAGCAATGCCTTCATTCGAATGCACTAATTATCAAAATTGTTTTTTGAAAGGAGAGGAAAATGAAAGAAAAATGTGAAATTGGCCATTTTTAGGATCAAAAACCTATGTTCTGATACTATTTTGTTGTATTGGCCTACACTCAATACTTTGTCTATGAAGTAAAGTGGAGAAAATAAAATACTTCGACAAAGGCTTTATTCTCTTTGAGTAGGACTCAATTGAATATCATCACTAGGCTCTTCAAAGCCTTTCTCTTCAACATCCCATGCATATTGGGATCCAAGTGATGCCTTCATTCGAATGCACCAATTATCAAAATTGTTTTTCAAAAGGAGAGGAAAATGAAAGGGAAATGTGGAATTGACCATTTTTCTAGGATCAAGAACCTATGCTCTAATACCACTTTGTTGGATTGGGTTTCACTTAATACTTTGTCTCTGAAACAAAGTGGAGAAAATAAAATACTTAAACAAAGACTTTATTCCACTTTCTTGAGAAATAACACAAAAGGTTACATGGATATTTATAGTCCACAATGAGACTTTACAACTTCTAAAATATAGTACCCAAATAAATCTCAGATAATTCATCATGAGAATACTAAAAATGTCTCTAATTCTTCAACTTTGTAACCTATGAGAATACTAAAAGACATAACTTCATTAACTTAATTTTATTGAAAATAAACTCTAATTAAGTTTAATAGCTAACACTTATAAGTCTTTCAATTCCTAAAGCTTGATTATTGCAACTCAAAAGAACGTATAGATCAAATGAACACTTAGAGTAGCCTGAACATGAGTGACCTATTCTTAGATCACTCAATATTCAGAATTAAAAGCCTTTCAATTTATTAGTAAATTTACCAATATGTCATTGATCATATTCTCATTTGTCATCAAGTAAATGGGCCAGATATGTTGCTCCTCATTATACCAGCAGACATTGAATTTCATTGACACAGTTTCTAGAGAAAAGATTGCGCAAAGATAAACTGTGCAAATCTATGCAAACTGACAGTTGTGATTTACAAAAACAAATCCAACATTCTAAGATTTGCCATGTCATTTAATGAGGCGAGGGACAAAATGATGTGGCTCAATCTTGGCTGGGCTCATTAAATGACGTTGCCAGCTTTGGAACGTAAGATTTGTATCTTTAAATCACAATCGTCACTTTGCATAGTTTGTCTTTGCACAGAATCCGTTCTTAAGTTTCTTCTAATTTAATTTTTCATGTAACTATACAAAAGCTGTGATCCTGAGTGCATCCAACCTTCATTGTCAATTCCTACTTCTCATGTGATGCCTCGAATCTCGCTTGGAGTGGAAGAAGAGAATGAATGAGAGATGGCCAAGTCCCACATTGAGACCTTACTAGGTTGAACTGAACTTTACAATGATCCAAAGAGATTCAAGAGCAACCTTGACTAGTCCTTTTGAAGTCAAAGCACAAATGTGGCTAGTACTTTCCTTGAGTCGTTACATCCCGTTTGTCTGTGAGCATCAACGGCACCACTTTCATAAAATACATGCACAAAATTTCTTCGTGACCAATCATTTAACTGTCATAGAAAGACCAAGAGTTGAAAGTCAATGCAAAAGTGTTGGCCTAAAAAGGCAAACGAATTTATTTGCAATGCAGCAGTAAGTGCACCTGATCTGTGTTTTATGCTCTGAACTCCTTCTCCGGCCATTCTATGCAAATTAATATTTTGAAAAGTAATAGATCAGCATGTCCTCAAACTTATGCTTTTGGAGTAATAGTTTTTCCAAGTTCACTATGAGACCGCTATGCGCATCCAGTACTACTCCAAAGTTTTAAATGATTCTTTCATGCACTTCCACATAACTTGACACTAATATTTGTGGTTTTCTACTTGCTAGCTTTGGCAGAGGGAGGCAACAGCCTTGAGGCAACAACTTCAGTCCCTGCAAGAATGCCAAAGGTACAATCATTTGATGCTCGATCCATAAATAGATTAATACTAAAACAAGTCAGCTCTAGCCTAACTTCACCCAAAGCTCAGCCCACAATCAGTTCATGCAGCTTGAATCAGCTTTTGCTTTTCGTGGTTGGCTCAACAACTCATGTCATTTGCTTGTCAGCATGAAACTACGGGTCTCCTATATGCATGCGAAGTCAATCTTTTAGGTTCAGCTTTGTCTTTTCTTCTCCGCTGATCTCTACACTGGGTGCGGATGGCTTGGCCTGGGGTGGGGTGGGCCACATATAACATGTGTTGGGTTCAGTTTGGGCGGAGTTATCGCCTCTAGACATTATATATATTCCACGATTTTTTTATTGTAGTTATTGCATTAATGATGACCTGAATCCTCTTCAAAGAATAAAGATGCACAGTTCAAACTACATCATCATTTCCACCTTTTGTTGAGCACATATATTTTAAATTGAACAATGAACTTTCCCTACACCATGTATTAATGTACTAGTACGACGTCACATTTAGCTCATTTTAGAAATTAAAAACATAAAAGAACCTTCATTTTATACCAAACGCCAAAACTATCATGATACACATGCAGGCAACTGATGGGCGAAGAACTTTCTAGCATGAGCGTCAACGATCTACAAAATCTGGAACATCAACTAGAAATGAATTTGAAGGGTGTCCGCATGAAGAAGGTACGTACGAAAGAATTATCCTTGTTTAAGATCTAATCGTGCATGCAGTTCAACTCCAAACGTATAAACACCGTGCCGCTTGGACCTTTACATAGCTTCTCTTATTTTTGCAGGATCAAATATTAAATAATCAAATTCAAGAACTCAAACAGAAGGTTTTCCAGGAGACAAAATGCCGAATTTCTCCTGGTTTTTGTTTACCTGTTAAATCCACTTGCATTAGCTTTCTCTCATGTCATTGCAGGAAAATCTCCTTCATCGGGAAAATCTGGAATTCTGTCAGAAGATAGAGCTCATTCGTAAAGAAAACTCAGAATTGAAAGAGAAGGTATATATTGCTCTAGATATATCTGTAACTGTTATACATTAAACTTTTCTCTCTCTCAATAGCTGAGTACATACATGAGCCCTGATCAGGGGGAGAAAGAAAGAACCAGATTAAATACCAAAAATTTAGCTCAGAAAAACAAAAATGTCAATAAGCTAGATATAAGGCCCATGGTTATTCATCTTGAAACAAGAGAAGGTGAAAGATATTCTTCTATCCATGCTAAAAAAAGGTATGCATGATCTTAGGTTTATGGAGCAATGGATCTGAATGACTCGAGCATAAATTTCATTGATCCCTGCACTGTCAGCAACAGTTACGATCTGGATGGACCTATCAGTCTCCAGCTGAGCCAGCCGCAGCCTCATTACGATGAATTAACAGAAAGAGAAATGAGACTGGGGTATCTCCTCGATTTGTTAGCATGCTATATACAATCGTGATTATTATAGCAATTATGTCTTGTACTGATCCTACCATTTTTGTTTCCTTATTGCAACAGATTGCAACTATAGTAACCGTTTGAGTGTTTGGCATCTGTCCTTATTACGTCAACAATTTGCCCACAATATCAAGCTTACAACAGTGAGATTCTCTGCTTCAGCTATTGGACACAATATATAAAGCAGGATCATAAAATTTGGCATGAATGTTCTATGAAGTTTGCATCAAAGTTATATCTAAACCAGCTATCTTTGTAGATGATCTACAGAATAATGGGAAGGAACTACGGGAATGATGTACTGCTCTAGCTGTCTAAGAATTTGTTGCGATCAATCAAATGCACTACTGGTATTCATTGCGTTACATAAAATACTCTACCAGACAAAGTTTGTTCTTATGAATCCAATGGACTACCAGTGGTAATTGTGGCACCTATATCTGTTTGGTCAAAATTAATCTGGCATCTCAAACAAGAAACTCTCAGATAGCTCATGACATTTTCAGGAGCAAAACTATTTAAGCCCTTCTCGAAAAGCTTTTAACGAAAGAGTAAAAAGTACAGAAATATACAACAACGGCCTTACAGAAACTTATGGAGGGTACCCTGTAGGAGATAAAAAGTAAATGAAAAGGTAAATATTGTAATATGAATATATATACAAATATATACAGAGATATATCTATATATATGGTCTCTGAATTTTCCTGTTTTATTTATAAATCTGTAAACCAGTGAATGTCGCAAAGATGTCCAAGCACAAACAAGTATATATAGTTCTTTTATGTATTGATTTAACATTGAAGTCTACCTCTGGAAACATTATATGGACATACCATATCTAACAAGGTTGCCAATCAAATATTGGTAAGCTAACAGCATTGTTGCGTCATAAAGTATGCAACCATACAGCATCGATAAGACAATAGATGAATTCATCATAGTCTTCGCAGATACCATGCCAAGAGTGACAATCCTGGGCAAGGGGTAAAAAAGATGAAGGGAGACAGAAAAACCCACTTGTAAAGCTGGAAGAAACACTAGCAGGTGAGTTGCATCAACTTCTAAAGCACTGAACATTATCAAGGGAATCTCTGGCAATCTTCCACTGATAGTCCCAACGTACAGTTCCCTAGGGCCTGCTCTAGCAAAGAACAGAAAATCTTTATGCTTTTTGCAATTTAGGAAGTCTGTTCCATTTGAAATAAACAAAGGACAGCATGCCTAGCTTTGACAGCCTGAAAAGATTCATTAGAGTACCCATGTCATTCATGTGGAATCTGCTGGTCAGGAGGTCCCTTGATATGTGTGTTGAACAAAGGACAGAACTCATCTCAATGGCATCTTTTTCAGATACTTTTGACCGTCCTGTCCTTCATTATTCGGGTCCACTGAAGAACTCAGGTTGTACTTTTGTCTAATTGAAATTTAAGACGACATGGAGGAAAATTCTGAACTTTCCACAGCTTATGAGTCTCCCAGCCTGGAAATATCCATATCCTCAAAGCTACAATGTTAAGATATCACAAAATAACAGCAGAAAAAGAGGGAAAAGATATTGACAACCTAAAAATCAAAACATAAAAGGGGTAAAATAAAAGCATCAGGACAGCCTGAGAAGCAATCTTCATCTTCGTAGGTAGAACTAAATAATGCATATAATCATAATGCACAATACATTTATTTCCAATTCAATCACACAGATGTACTGCAGAATGTCAAGATAAAACTGTAATGGTAGAATGTGTATTTGGACAGTTCTTTCCCCTCTGTTTCCCTACAACTATGTTAATGGGATACCATGGCTATTACATCATAACCAAGACATTCTGCCTGATTTGGGTGACGAAAAATCAGTTGGGAAGAGCCTTGTTCATGATGTATTAAGCACATATCTAGATGAACTGCTAGTTTCCTTCCAGTATCAAGTGGCATTTGAAGTTTCAAAGGCTGATGATCTGTGTGATCCACCCTTTAGAAAAGCATGCCACAAGCTTTCTAGAGACTTGAGAAAAATAAGCTCTTAAATGAAGCAAAGAATGGAAAATGAGTTAATGTGCCACCAACACAATGACATATTGTAGAACTATCTACTGTTAAAACGTGTAATACAAGAGTGCCGCAACTAGCCAATGGGCAAAACTTCATTTCTCCCTATTCCATCCAAAAGCATTATGCAAGTGGAGGTTTTATGGTGGTCCACCAAGGAACAACGGGGATCTTGCTCTTGCATGGCTCCATTTGCAGCTATGACGATCGGAAATTAAAAAGACAAATCATCTGAAGTTGTCATTGTATATTCTCGTGTGTTAGAAGGTGGTGGGGAAGGACATTCCTCCCCAGACATTGCTCTTCTTATGGAGAATCACCATAGTATGCATATATACGTAAAAGAAAAGGTATGTAAATATATATATTTGGATAATCATGCACAAAATAAAAATGAGGCATACGTGCTTCACACCTTATTTATCCCAAAACTCATAAAGAACAAAGGAAGTGAGACTAAGAACCATAACTTTTAGGACTCCTTTTTGAAAGCCATTATCCCTTTCTTTTTCATCTCTTTCCTTCTCCTATTTTCTCCCTTGTCTTCTCTATTGGCATCTGGATAAAAGCCTTGAACTCAAAGCCTGGTTATACACTAGGACTCCTATTAATTCCACAGATCGGAAGCTAATTATTAAAGGTAGGTGTTAAAGTACTAGTGAAACTACCAAATTTATCCTTTTCCATCAACTGAAGCTTCTAGATAATGGTTGATTTAACATGGCATTAAAAAGTATTGCCACAGTTTAATATTAATGTTTTCCCAAGTACCTACTGATTAAACTGTAGAAAGGTCTATCATTTCCATCATCGGTTTTTCAGGACCTAGTCACAGAAAGGCAATGGTAGTTTCAGGGATGATCTTAACTACATGGATTCTCCATTCAAGAAGAATGGTGGCTCAAACAAGCTCATCAAATTATGCAATGTAATCGCAGGAAGGACGATGGCCATGGCAGTTTGAGGGGTGATCTTTGCTACTGAATTCTTCATTCAATAAGCATGTTGGCTCACAGAAGCTCATCAAACTGCAATTTGATGACTCATCAGAGATGATTTGGCTCTGGCATCAGAAACTACCCCTTTTTTTCTCAAGTTACAATTAATTTATTTTCCCAGACTAATGTTTCTACATTTCAGTGGGATTCGTGTGAACTTGCTAAACAAGACAGATTGACTTTTCCATCCAGCTTAAGTAGAAGTACAAAAACCTTTTGTTATTACGCATGTTAATATTAGTAATGTTCATTCTTAGACCATCTAGATGCATTTGTTTGATGTTTCACAAAACAGTTCAAACGCAAATACATCCATCAAAATGATTCAGTCCTACAATGAAGCTGAGTATCTCTCAGGCAGCCTCAGATCCACCAAAGTAACAATGTGAAACTCAACCATATAGGCTTGTGGAGCCAAATGGCATATTCTTCAGGTACTGGAAAAAAATGTCTTCTATGCATGTTTTAAACTCTTATCAGGATGATTCATTACTGACTATTGCATATCTCATCAGTAGTATACTTCATCTACCTTGAATTTGAGGATATCTATAAATGCTTTGTCACTTTCTTCTTTCTCTAAATTTGTTATGGACTCCTCAAGTCTTTGGCTATGTTTACTTCCTCTATACAATTGCAGTCTTGTTTTCTCAGGCAGCAAATTTAGGATGGCCACAGGGTATTCTTTTCATGGAGACTGTATGGAAGAAGTTTGCATGAGGTTTCTCAATTTTCTTCACCCATTAATAAAGAGTGCAGGTTGAAGAGAGGACTATATGGGAAGTAGCAGTCTCCTAAGGTATGGTTTGAAAGATTTTCTCTAGCAATCTAGAGATGAGTGTGACTAAAGGAAAAATCTCAGAGCCATGACACATGGAGAATTTTGTATGATGGTTGTAAATATGGCTAAAAGAGCTAGGTATGAATTTAAAGATTCCATGAGAGAGCATTTTGACACGAAAGCAGTGATTAACACAGCCCATAATATAATGAAACGCAATTCAATCAAGCATACTGAGGTTGATAGACGTTTTGTCAATGGATAATCTATAAAACACACGTGAATTCAGGTAACAACTTCCAGATTATCCAATAGAGGGGCATCCCGCAGCATTTTTCATTAGATCTTAAGCAAACTTGGATTGCAGTATATCTTTGCTATAGCTTTAAGAAACAGAGTTGACGAATTCTAATAATATTTAAGATGATCAAAATCAACTCTGATTAAAGATAAGAATATAAGCTGCAAAGAAATTATGAGATACCGTACCCCTTAGAGCCAGAGCTTAGAAACTAAAAGCCGTGATAACATATCTCCATTCAGCGCTTTCACAATCAGCACATTATGCACCTTACTCATCTAGGATCCACTAGACGTTCAAGGGTGCCAGCTCATATGTTTTGCGCATCTGATGATAGAGATCACATAAAAGATCTGCTACCGCAAATTGTCTCCTAACGATACAAACCTAAGTCTCTTAACTAAACCTGGTCACATGCCTTCCCTCTTTCTTACAAATCATCCAAAGACCTCCATTCTCCGCCTACCATTAAAGCATCCATTAAGTTCAGACCCCCATACAACAACCAAATTTGAATCTTCACCCCTGTATTGAGAAGCTAACATATTTAAGTGATCTGGAAAGTTTCCTTGCGAAAAACCAAGAGCGAAAACAAATCAGTCGTATTAACTTCCAAAACAAAAAAGTTGGTAGTATTACTACTTAAAACCTCTCGAAGCAACATTGTATGAGGACATCCAAAAGAAAAATTGAAGCTTCCCAAGCGAACTCCAGATCCAAAAGAGCAGAAGTGACAATAGTTATAACTTATTCGCAGAATCGACCAAAATTTCAAAAGAATTTTAGTCATTCACTCAGTCAATTATCGCAAACACTGCATGAAGTGAGAACTAGTCATGCTGTGTTAAATGCGTAAAAAAATTATTAAGAAGAGAGACAAATATAGAATTGGAAAGACGCTTTAAGGCCAAAAAAAAAAGTATTCGTTTTACCTGAGAAGAGGAAGGAGCTACAATGCGTGTGCATTGCCGAAGCGCCTTAGGTTGTTCGTCAAAACTTCATAGCCGTGCTTTTTCTGTCATTGGATTAGCCGAAAGAGACCCTCAGCTTTGTAACTGCATAAGCGAATGCAGTGGAATTATAGTTGCAGAGAGACTCAGAGAGATAGAGCTGTAGAAAGAGAAGGAAATATCTAACGGTAAAGAGTATTTAGACAGTGGCACTGGTCAGGAAACATCTGCGGCGGGAAGTTTCCGCGTACTTTCGTGCACCTCGATATATGTCGGGTAGCTATTTTATTAATTTAGAAGTTTCCGCGTCCTTTCGTGCACCACGATATCTGTCGGGTAGCTATTTTATTAATTTAGAAGTGGTACTGTTCGTTTGCTCCTTGGAGGCTTGGACAGCCCATGTAAAGCAAAGTCCTAAACCAATAAACGAGCCCAATATTCTTCTCCTATACCATCAGTTTTCTGAGCTACTTGGGCCTAATGATAATGGTTGGGCCTCATTTCTCGATGTTGTTCGGGGTCCAGCAGATTGTGATTGAACAGTATCTGTACCTATAAGAAGCTAGGAGCAGAAAGTGTAAACAGCAAACATTATTCTACTTTTTAGGATAATTTCTGTTGGCCCAAGTATACTGCATCTTCGGTCCAAGGGCCCAAATGTCTCTTTCGCCTGAAACCTGGCCTGTTCCCTTTTCTGGGCTTTCAGCAGGATAACGCATCGAATAGCTAATCGGATTTTAGCTCAGAAAAAAAATAAAAAAATAAAAAAATATACATATATATATATATATATATATATATATATATATATATATATATCAAATATGATATCCAGTTAACTGCTATGAGAGAACGTACAAATCAGTGGGTATGGTCTAATATGACCTATTCGTCTTCCTCTAGGCCGGATATAGATTGCTAGACTATCTTTTTGAATAATAACTTCATTTTTTCTTCTTCTAAGAATGTAATTTGACTTAAAAAACAGCCTTTGAAGCCGAGTGGAAGAAAAGGGATTTTAGGAGTGAAAAGGGTACGCTTTTTGGAGTATCATATTTCTGATTCAGAGGGGGAAAGGAAAAAGGAACCATGGCGGAAACGAATAAGAGCGCGCTGTGCATGAACGCAGAACCTATTCTTTCATAGTTTTTCCCTTGGAAGGGGCATATTTTGCTTTGTTCTAGAAAAGTCAAACAAAAAAAACTTCGTACAAAATATAGATCGGAAGAGTGAATGGTTTGGAGTTGCAGCTTCCAATCAGAACAAGACGACCAGGAGCGAGGATCAAAATGAAGGAGTTTCCAGTTCATGAGTGGGTCTATAAAAAACTAGTACTCCGATGATCAACGTTTCTCCTAGTTTGAAATCAAAACCCATCATTTCATTCCCTCATATAGGTCAGTACATTTAACTCGCTGGGAGATTAATAACTTCCACTACAAAAAAATAGGTATTTAGCGGTGGTCGCTAAAAATGAAGGTGTTTTAGGAAAACGCTGCTAAAGACCTATAGCGGCGTTTTAAGATGCTAAAAAATTTTCACAAGTGCACTTCAGGTCTTTAGCGGCATTTGTGACCCTTGCTGTAGGTCGAGATTTTCACCAGCAGTCGCAAAAACCTATCCCGACGGAAACGACCGCCGCTAAAAAAACGCTGCTAAAACCTATAGCAGCGGTCGCTGACCGCTGCTTAAGCCCTATTTTTTTTGTAATATTCCCTACTTATCATGCAAGCTTTAGCCTAACTCGAATTCAAAAAGCATGGGTCTGAGAAGGCAGGAAACAGTAGTGCAATGCCACAAACATTTGCTAATTACCTATTCACATTGACTTTCAAATATCAGTTAGGAGAGAAATACAAACACTCTGAGTGAATACATACATAGCTTAATGTGCATTACACCATGCACAAGCCATTTCAGGTTGGATGATTTGGTGAACATTTCATTCGCCTGACCTTGTTCTTCATTTTTGGGCTGCTTTCGGCCGTTTATGAAGGCCATGCGCTAAAAAAAAAAAAACATGGCTGAAGCCGAACTCCAGACCTGAGGATTAAAAGAAAAAAACCACTGGGCCAGATTGGTAGCTTAACCGCTGAGACATTTCACGTGTTTGGTTGCTATTACTGAGGTTTTATTTTATTTAAACCTGTTTTTCTCGAATTGGATTTTTAGTAAAAGGTTGCATTTCGATCTTCTTCTTCCCCAAACTTTAGAATCTCGAATGCTTTGCCCTAGTAGCGGTTTTGACCTTTCAGTTTCTCTCTCATCAATTTCCTCTTTCTCTCTCTCTCTCTCTCTCTCTCTTCGATTTCTCATCTGTTTTAGCACATTTTCGAATGATTTTCGTGGCCTTTCAACTCCATTGTGTAGATCTCGAAGCTTCTCAGTAAATCATGCGATTTATAGTGGTTAATAGAGGATTTCGAAAGGGCATCGGTTGGGGCTGTTACACATTGATTTTTGACCAAAACTCGCCTATAAAAGGGACATTCCGCTTAGAGATTATTCACATCTCTCAAATGTGAATTATCTATCATTTTTGAGATCTCTCTCTCTCTCTCTCTCTCTCTCTCTCTCTCTATATATATATTATATATATATATATATATATTCGGTCATTTTTGGAGTTGTAATTTTCTTTGGTTCTTTCGGATCGTTGCGATATGTGGTTTCTAGGGTGGTTCAATTATCGAAGCAAGTCGGGTAAGCAGAGCTAGTATGTTATTTTCTGTGAAAACCGATGAATGATGCAAAATAGAATTTTTGATCTGTGAAAGATGTTTTCAGAAACTCTTTTGTGATAAGTTTTATTGCAAGATTATGTTATTTTGCAAATAAATATGGAATTTTAAAAGCATATTGAAATCTGTTCATCTTTACTGTACTGAAATATTTCTCAACGATTTTGTATTCTACTGAATATAATTTTGTATTCTGATTTCTGTTATTATGCTGTTTTCAAACCCTGAGGCAATGTTCTGTTACTGATGCTGATTATTGCTGCTGTTGGTACCAACTTACTGATTACTGAGTGTACCCATTCTTCGGAGTGGTTTCTGCGTGGGTTTCTCCCTAGTGCACACTTGGTGTTCTCGCTAAGTCTTAGTAGGGCGAACTCCGCTTACTGTTGACTTATTTAGGTTGGCCGCTGGATAAGTCGTTGCACAACCTTGCCATAGGGGTAAATGTGGCTTACTGTTAATGCCAAGAGATTTTTCTGTATTACTGGTAAAACTATCAATAACTATGAATTTCTGATTTCGGAAAACGATTATATTTTTATTCATTTATTTTATTCTCTGCTTACTGAGTTGTCGAACTCACTCAATTATTATTTTTATATTTCAGAGATTGTTCAAGGATCAAACTAGAAAGCATGCGGGCGGGATAGATGAGAGCATCACTTTGGATTTTAGATTGTTAAGAGAATTTGTTTAAGTTTATGTTTTGAAACATTATATTATAATATGTTTTTGTTTCGAATAAAGGAGATAAATTTCTTTTATTTATTTATGCTGATTTTTGGTGCGTGATAGGAGGTTTCCTCTACCTCTAGTGAACCCAATGCCACCAAGTTACCTCTTTTTAGGCAGTGCGTAGGGCCCACATGCTGCTTACCGCTGCGCGTTTTCCCCATACTCCACCGGTGTTTTTGGCTCATCTGCATCTTCTCCGTGGTTCTCTATTTCCGGCTCGAATTTTTGTCTTTGTTGCGTTTCTGTTTGTTTCAACCTTTGTTTGGCCTTAGCTTGTTACATGTACTGTTGTTTCCGGCTCTTCGGCGGGCTTTTCTAGTCCCTTAGGGATCTTTCGGCCCTCCGTAAGGGCTTTGCGATGTCAAGGTTGTCTGTGCTTTTATTATTAGCCTGTCTAGGTTTCGATAGCTAAGTCTACTGTTATTGGCCACCCACTCCCTCTGCCTAGCACAGAGCATATAGTGGTTTTATTGATCCCTTTTGGGATCCTGCTAGTTTTCCTTTATAGCCTGGCGATTGTTAGGCCTTATGTAGGATTTTCCTTGTATGGTTCTAACTTTTGATATGCAAGCCTAATGGCATTATTCAGTAAAAAAAAAAAGAAAAAAAAGGTTCATGGAGGAGGAAACCTATTCCTCATTCTTCAGAGAGTCTTCTTCAAGTCGAATAACTTCCCTACATTGGAAGACCAGTATTTGTGTCCAAGCTACTACTTTGGTTAAAATCCCTAATAGAACTAAGGGTCTATTTGTTTATAAAATTTTGGGGAGGTTAAAATTTAGGGTATTGGATTTGGTGAAAAATGAAGAGAGAGATGATTTTTATATTTATTATAGTGAAAAGTAATGATTTGATGGGGAGAGAGAGATTATATTGTAATTTTTTATTGTGTTAAAATTTTAGGAAGTGTAAAATTTGGTTTGCAAACAGACCCTAAGTCTCCACTTCTTATGTAGTCTCACTTAGGTTAAAGCCACTAAACATTTAGGACTAATATATATAATAAGGCATGAACTTCAAGTCCTCGCTCTAAATTCTCGTTAATATATATATATGCTATCGAAACCTGTAAATAGAATATGCACCTCCTACTTCCACAACTTTTCAATGCGAGATTTACTAGAATTTGAGACACTTAACAAACCCATAATCAGATTAAACTCCCTGATCTGTGTTTTATGCTCTGAACTCCCTCTCCAGCCATTCCATGCGAATTAATATTTTGAAAAGTAATAGATCAGCATGTCCTTAAACTTATGCTTTTGGAGTAATAGGTTTTCCAAGTTCAATATGAGACTGTTATGCGCATCCATGAACCATTCCTAAGTTTTAAATGGTTCTTTCATGCAGTCCCACATAACTTGACACTAATATTTGTGGTTTTTTACTTGCTAGCCTTAAGAGTTGATAAGCTCCAATATATGATAAGAATAAAAAACATAATAGTTGAGAGATGATTTTTCTATATTTTTAGTACTTGACAGATATTGTCTCAAATAAGTTTAAGTAGCTAGCAATATCTAACGGTAAAAAATTAAATAAATAAAGAGATTGAATTAGACTTTATAGGGTTTCTTTGAATTAATTATAATTATTATCTTTAAACAAAAAGATATTATAGGGTTGAACACAGACTTTATAAATACCACAAAAAGTGAAAAGTTTATGCTCCAATTAAGGAGATTCAATAGGCCTCTTTAATCAATAGGTCTCTTCAATTAATATACTCTTTGAGTTAATTTTTTAAGGCCTTAATATTAATTTTCTTTAAATATAACATTAAGGAAAATTTTGAACTGGGGCCTCCTAAATTTGGGGAAAAGTTAATGCTCATTCAATCAAGCAGATTTAATGGGCCTCTTCAATTAATATACTCTTTAACATTAAGTTTCCTAAATTTGGGAGCCTTAGGCAACCACCTATGCTGCCTCTAGCTAGAGCCGGCCCTATGAAGAAGGTACATACGAAAGAATTAGCCTTGTTTAAGATCTAATCGTGCATGCAGCGCAACTCTAAACATATAAACATCATGCCGCTGTAAGAAGTATGCTTTAAAAATTATTATTCTAGAAAATTGTTATTTAGATGCCACGTGTTTATATTTATTAGATTAGGTAATATATTGTGACATAATATGTTACACGGTTATTATTAAGTGACATTGTTGAAAAGTCATGCCAATGATTAATGAATCAAAGGTGGGAAGTATGACTTTTTGGTTCCTTGTACACTTGATGTTTTCTTCTAGACCAAGGA
>CM025849.1:8230923-8273100 GCA_003952965.2 Morella rubra
ATTCCGCACAGGCTCCTAGACCTCCTCCCGACGCTACAGCGGTTACGTGATACCAGCTGCATGCCTCTGTACACGAGAGAAGCAAGTTGTTAGGATTTGTTAGCTTTTTGTTATACGTGAGTCTATATATATTCAACACCTGTACACCAGATTAATTACAATGGGACAAAATACAATTCTTTAGAATTTCTCACAAACCTCCAAGTGTCACATTCGTATTTGTAAATGTAATAGTTGAACATATTATGTCAAAAATATTTTTATTAATTGTAATGTTGTTAAAATATGTAGACAACTTGTCTTGGCTCATGGAGAAGGCTTATTGTGCAGATCGTACGAAAACATTGAAGGTTTTGAGGTGTTTAGAGTATAGTTGCCAGTTTAGGGCTAGACTAGAATTTGAATAATGAAGAATCTAAACAGCAAAGTAATTGAACTTAGCTGGTAGTGATCCTGAAGTAAGTTAACAGAGTAACAAATTGATGGACTTAGAAATGAAAATAACCACCAAATCCGTTACTTAGTCAATTCTTTACAACCTTTTTGACACCTTTTTAAACGACTTATTAGAATCATTCCAGAGGCATGAATACACAAAAACAAAGAATAACTGACAAATTGCCTTCCTGATTAGAACAAAATCAAGAATTCTGGAAATGGTTAGAAGAAGAGAAACAAAGTCATGTTCCTAAAATTTTTAAATTCTCTCTTTGTTTTCTAGAAGAACAAATCATCAAGTCATGTCCCACGGACAATATCAACTCGCCTCTCATTATAGAACACTCTGTCGTATGAGTCCTCAGCTCGACATCGTAGGCGAAGATGAGGTGCAAAATACACCAAAATAGGAGCATGTACTTCTATCTTATGAAGTATCCGATGACCACCACGTCCTGGCCCTGTGAATGTACAGAAGAATGTCTTATGCATCTGGCTTGTTCCCCATCTCCACTACAGGGTATGCTCCAATCAACCTCTGCATCCCCATAAATGCCGCTAGGATGTTTGCTGACAACTGAAAGGTCACCCTGCGTACAGTGACGGTCCATACCAGTGCATCAAGATCCGCAACATCCAGCAAGTGCTACGTAAAACTCCAGACCAATTTACAATGACTACGCCATCTCTTTTTAGATGCTCAATCCAACCTTGGTCACCTATAATATCGCCAATACTCCGGCCCATATACTTCATCTTCTCGAAGTCAGCAAATGTGACCTCACGCTCTATAATAACCGATTGGTTGAGTATCTTAGCCTGCTGGTGCTCTAGCTATTCCTTCGCGTCATATAATCCTCCTGACTCTGAGGATCTTGCTGCGTAGAGCTCTCGGCAAATGAGGTAGATGACGAACACTGCATTTAGACATTTTTAATCCGTAAAATAAGGCAAAAATAAATAAATGTCATTTAACACCATCTGCACGGTGTTTTGCATAGCATATAAAAAGATGTCGTCTAATGCAAACAAGTGTTCACACGCATATAGAAGCTGTCCGAATGTCTAATGAAACGATCTAGTTTAGGTAATATACGTGGGCCCGCTAAGATAATTGTCCGCAACAAAAATACTTCATAAAATTAAATTTTAACATGTTTATATATAATAAACAAAACGACAGCATATAACGAATCAATGTCCAAACGGCTAATAAAATGACCTAATTTAGAGAACAAATGTGTGCATGCTAGCATAACCGTCCACAACAAAAATACTCATAAAAATAAATTTTTAACATGTGTATATATTCTAAACAAAACAACAGCGTATAATTGCACAACATCCGCATGCAAATATAAGTCATTCGAACGTCTAACAAAAAACAACGTAGTTCAAAACACATAAACACAAATATATAGCTTGAACTAAATGATGGCATATAAAGCCAACACCGTCCGCACGTCAAACTCAGAATGTCCGCATGGCCGTTTTAAAATGACAACATTTCCAAAAACTAATCGTAGAAAATTTAAAACAATCTGTCCGTACAGTTGAAACCGTGCACACATGTCGTGGGGAAGAAGACCGAGTCGACTCAGCCATGGCCGGCCTCTCGCCCACCTCCAAAACTACCCTAAACCAACACCAGACATTACAAAATTATAGCCTAAACAATCCTACAACATTAGGCAATCCATATCAATACAAAGATCGGCCATCAAACAACTGTGGTGGCCGGAAATCTAATATGAAATTTTCTACTAAATAAAAAAACACGATTTTAAATGGAAAAATAAAATAAAAACATGAGAAACATACTTGATAGAAAGAACTCCACAAAATAGGACTGAAGAGCAAGATTTTGGACAAAAAACGCGAACGCTTCTCTGTGAGAATTGAGAAAGGAGAACGTCAGCTAGTGAAAAATGTCATTCAAATGGCTTATGTTCCTCTTTAAAATCCCTCCACACCGTTCGGAAGGCCCGTTATTACCGTACGGAAGTTTTCTTTTTCCACGTGGACCGATCAGATTCCCACGCATTAAATTGCAAATCGCGAACAGTTAAGCAAATCTTTTGGAAATGATGGTGTTCGAACAGTATGAATTAGTGTGGATAACTATAGGCAAGCAGACATCTGGAACGTGCATCGTGAAATTCATACGCATTGAAATTATGGTCGTCTGAAATAGACGTGTCAATCATGCGTGGATCGTTCGGAATGATCAAAGGGAACAGCTTTTGTGTTGACCTGCGTCTATGGTGACAACGGTGTCACCCAAACTGAAATAGACGTGACGTCAATAGATATGCGATTTTAAAGCAGACTGTCCCAGTCATTCGGACGTTATGATCAGACTGTGCGGATATGATTGCAATTTTTGTGACGATTTGACCTACGTATAATGAGTGACAACGGTGTTTTATCACCCAAACTATGTGTGCACGACTTCGCAGACCGTTTGAACGGTTTCACAAATGCTGGCGCGTGTTTTTAGTTACAAATATATGACGTAACGAGATTTTGAGGGTGTATCCAATAGAGCTCTGATCTATATTCAAATCCGCGACGAACTCTTGCGGGACGAGCACCCTATATATAGCTGTTGGGAGAGGGTTCTGGAATCCCTCTATTTATAGAAAGGAAAGAAAAAGAAAAAGAATGAAGCTTCTGGTATCCTCGTAGTGCTTCTTCTATAGGATTTGCGAGATGAAATAATTACAGAATTCCATACCTTTCTGTAAGCTTCTAGTACCACCTCATCCGTTGTAAGCTTCTATCTGCTAGTCTAGGCAAAACTAGACCTATTATGGCAGCGCTATTCTGGTTTGTCTAACAGGACGGACATGATTGGGAGAACGAAATTGGGAATATTGCCCACTGGACGGAAGGCCATTGGGGTGAACAGGAAAAGACCAAAAAATGGGACAAGCCCGTTTCTTGGGCAGGATTGTAGGACACAACATAACAGTTCACCGAACTATCCATAAGTCAATCAAGATGAGTTCAGCCCTTTACAAAAAGCCCACAATTACACAAAGCTTAGAAATTCTTCTCGTTTTCTTTCTCTCTCCTAGGAAAATAGTAAATCAAAGGGGAAATTAGAGAAAGATCTGTCACTGGATAAGGAAGAGCCAAACAAGACAAACGGGCTTAAAAGGTTTTACAACAAGTAAAGTAAGTTTAAAGTCTACTTAGAAAAGAAAAAAAGTACGTTTAAAGTCTACACTAACCAACAGGGTCCAAACACCCAAAACTCAAACCCGGATTCGAAGATCCGGAACCACTAATTAATAGGAACAGCACACAAACAGCTTTTCCAAAATGAGTTCACTTGGATTGGCTTCAAACTTGAACACAGCTAAGGATTCTCCTGAAGTACCTTATGTCCAAGGAAAACCTCTGTAAGGACTGTGGAAGAGCGGAGCGAAACCATTACCAGCTCCAAGCCCTAAGAAGACAGACAGCACAAACTCAAAACCAAATTAATCACATGGCATAGCAAACAGTAACAAATACTAATGTCAGTAAAAAAAAAAAAAAAAAAGAAATTGAAGCTATGAATAAGACCTTCTTTATGTCAACCTCCACCGTCTTCTCCTGAAGAGTGTTGACGTCTTTGATGTTTAAAGTTTTGAGAACGGTAATGGTAGACATGACCGGCATGGGCATCACCATCAAATCATCCATCACCCTATATGTCACCACGCCTCTAACATATCCCTTTTCCTCGAGTTGCACCACAGAGGATACAAAAGGGGAACCAAATGCAGACAAATATTGAGGAGTACTGGGGATGGTCTTTATGTTTGAGGAAGCGAAGTTTTGCAAAAACAACGGGGTATGGGTCTTTGATGGAAAGGCTGCTTCGGGCCTCAAAAGAGGATCCTTGCTTTGGTTTGGTTGAAGGTAGCCGGGGTCAAGGTTTTTGATACTCTCCTGGACTCTGCCCAAGGACCCTGACCCAACCATTCCATTATCCAAAAGAAGTCCCACGATTGATCCAATAGGTACCTGCAAGAGCCCAAACAGGAAGTCCACGAATTCCTTTCCGGCCTCTGCAAACACCACTTTGTCAGAGCTGCTGTCTATTGTAAGCGTCAAGCTTATCGTTTCGCAGCTCCTGGGGGTCGTCATGGCTATCTCGGTCTCTACGGATCACGCCTAGGGCTGTAAACAAGCCGAGTTCTTGGTTAGTGGCTAGTGCTCGGCTCGATCAAGATAAGTAAAGTTCGAATTCGGTTCGAGACTTGGATCACAGCATTTTCTTCTTGATTTACAATTTTACTTCCCAAACCCAAATAGATCCTACCCCTTTTTTTCAATTTCTCCAGCAATCAAAGCACTGATACGTACAGAAAGATATAAAAGAGGGAGTCCAGAAAGAGAGCATCCTACCGGATTTCCTTCCAATGGTGGAGAATGGCGGTGGTTTGGTGAAATCTTCTGCAATATCCACGCGGTGCTTCGGCCCCCGTTGTTGATGCACTTTTAGTAGGTTTCCATCTCACACACTCACGGAGTTCGGAGAGAGATTAAAGTGTAAGAGTGTAAAGACCCAAAAGCAAAGAGGGAATTGCCTGGTAATTGGGTGCCGTTAAAATCAAGAGAGAATTGAGGTACATATCGAAATACAATTCTCTCTCTCTCTCTCTCTCTCTAAAATATATTGCCATCGAATCTTGATTCATCATTCAAGGGATAGATAAGTAAATTGTGGATTGTAACAATCACATTATTAAGATCCTCTTAATCTCCCACCCTCCGAATTTGGACGAAAAATAATTTTTTGACTTATGAAAGATTAATTTTTTTCTCATATTTTTTTTTACAGTGATTATTTTATAAGGGTAAAATTATAATTTTAGAGAGTAAAGAATAATTTTTAGTTTAAATTAATAGAAAATTTTAACAGAGAGTGCAAAGTGTCTGAAATCAATAATTGTTTATGTAATATGATAAAAATAATAAATCGGGTGCAAATTGTCAAGACCTCAAAATTAAAGAATGTAAAGTTTATTTATTCCAAAAATTTTTCATCTTTTCTAAGCAGTTAATTTCTTTCTAAAATTATATAATTCAAAAAAAGATAGACACAATATAAGAATTATAAATTATTTAATACTATCCATATAAAATTTTAAATAATATAAACTATATATTAAAATTTATTTATTATATTTATCTATGTTCAAATTACACTATAAAATACATTGTTAAAGCATCTGAAATATAAAGCAACATAAAAGGTAAAGTAAAAAAGAAATATAATAATAATTTAATATCAAGAGTGCAAGCAGTTGTTGATCTTTTTGAAAAGCGGAAAGACAGTTATACTTGTTCGAATTACACTGTAAAATACGTTGTTAAAGCATCTGAAATATAAAGCACAACAAAAAGTAAAGTAAAAAGAAATATAATAATAATTTAATATCAAGAGTGCAAGCAGTTGTTGATCTTTTTGAAAAGCGGAAAGACAGTTATACTTTTTCGAATTACACTGTAAAATACGTTGGTAAAGCATCTGAAATATAAAGCACAACAAAAAGTAAAGTAAAAAGAAATATAATAATAATTTAATATCAAGAGTGCAATCGGTTGTTGATCTTTTTGAAAAGCGGAAAGCGGAAAGATATTACACTTGTTCGAATTACACTGTAAAATACGTTGTTGAAGCATCTGAAATATAAAGCACAACAAAAAGTAAAGTAAAAAGAAATATAATAATAATTTAATATCAAGAGTGCAATCTGTTGTTGATCTTTCTGAAAAGAGGAAAGACAGCTCCACTTGCACAGTTCCACCCTCCATTAAAGTCAATATCAAGACTGCAATCTTTTGTTTTTCCTAAGTTATCAAGACTGCAATCACTTGTCCATCTTTTTGAAAACCGGAAAGACAGTTCCACCCTCCTTCCAAGTAGAAAGTAGGATTTCGAGGGCAAATAAGTTTATATCTTTATTTTTAATTAAATTATTAAACTAATTTGTTCGTCTCACATATATATTGTATTGTTAGTAACATATATGTCTATGACTCTATATGTGTATTTAAAAAAAAAAACTAAAAAAAACCGGTTTTACCTTTGTATAATGTACATAATCTTAACATATAACAAATAAATATAAACATATGTTACACTACATGTATATTATTATTTTAGAAACAAAATATATGTTTACTTAAGCTCATTATAAGGTATAGCATGTGACAGGCCGAGCCCAACTTAAGAAAGAAAACCTCACAAGCAATATATGTATATGACAAAGATAATTATGATATGGGTAAATATACTTTTCACCTTTGAAATATTATGATTTTTGCACTTTGTACCTTAAACTACCACTTTTATTACATTTCACTATTTAACTACCAATTTTAGATACTTTGCACCTTTTGTCAAATTTTTAGACACTTTGCATCCTATAACTATCAATGGTACACACTTTGCACCCTCCGTTTGACAATAATACTTTGAAAAATTTAATAAATTTATAACAATACCTTTCAATATATGCAAAATGAGTCAAGGGTATTATTGTCATTTTAGTCTAAAAATTTGACAGAAGTGCAAAGTGTTTAAGATTGGTAGTTATAGTAGTTATAATAACAAAATTAGTTTATTATATAAAGTACAAAACCTATACTACATCAATGATATATACTTATGTGTACACGTGTGCATTTTTACATATTATGTAAGATGAAATAAACATATAAGATGTTCGTAATCTTTCAAAATTATCCATATAAATATAGAATGTACAGCGATTTACAGACATTAAACGTTTAGAGATAAATATGACATAACATAACATACTACCATAAAGTATATTATAAAAAGTGTGTATAGAACAAGTAAAGTATATATTAGTATCATAATAATTAAAATGTAATCTTAGTAATATGTTTTAATAAATAAATAAAAACAAGTTGCCGTGGTCCTTTTTCCATTCCAATGGGAACATTCTTCAAGCCTAAACATCACGGTCCTCAGTTGTGGACCCTCTGTTAGGTGAAGCGGAAGCTGCTTTTTTGTCAATTTCCAAAGCTTCGGATTTATCGCTCCCAAATTTGATTCTTGGCGGGGATTCTTCATTGGTAATTGAAAGCTTCCAATGGACCCTCTCTCCCCTTTTATACCCTGAAAACTCCATTTCTTAGTCCAACAGGCTCTTGACCTTCTCAATAGGTGTTCTTTTTGGTCTATCATCAAGATTTCACGCGATGATAATATTGTGGCTCATTCAGTTGCAGTCTAGACGACGGCCCACGATTTTATAGGAGAGGTTCTCCCCTCCTTTCTCCTTGGTCGAGGCCTCTGGAAGTTTAATGGAGTGAAACCCCGTAAGTTTTTTTCTTATTATTCTTAGCTTTTGTTGCTTTTCTCTTTTTTGTCTTCTTTCGGTTTTGTTTCTGTCTTGTTTTTGTATTTCCTTTGTGTTTTATAAAATTTCGTTTCAGCAAAAAAAAAAATAAAGATTTCATTACAGCCCTAAGGCCATACCTAACAATTCAATGCCTGAATCTTCATATTTATTTTTTTTATTTGGATAAAGTTCAATTAATTACCATTAAAACATAAAGTCAGGGAATCAAAACCCTAAGGATAAAATACAAAATGCTCGCGATAGAGTGGAATGCTACACTCAAAATTCGAGGAAGCTAGCCATTGAGGCTCGAGTTGAACATGCATTTTTGTGAACCATACCGAACGGGGGTGCAACAAAAAAAGGGTTCAAACCGTGGGTTAAACTCCAGAACCAAGACCGGTATCCAAACAAATTTCAAACTAAAGCTGATAGGGTTTCAGGAGTTTAATCGGTTGCTAATTTTAGTGTGAGTATAAAAATATTTATTAAATAAACAAAAATAATATTTATTTATAAACAACATTACTCGAATAAGGATATGATTACACGACAGGGTTGTCAGGAAGCATAAGGTTTACATAATTACAGTGAGACGCGGGAGAGATTGGAATATTTCCTTGTAACTGCTCTTGGGCTGCCTACCGTGCGACTATGTGCTAAACCTTCCTAGAAAAGTAGTGTCCCATATGGGCCGGATCAGCCATAATTGGGCCTTACAATGGAAACTGCCAACTTGCATAATGACAAATTAGCTGTAAAAGGAGAAGCCCATGTTAGAGATTACCTTGGGCAGTTGGGCTTCAGAACAGATCCACCATTGGGTCGGTACAAAAAGGATATCTGTCAACCACCCACATACATTATTGTGAATCAATTCACAGAAGGTTTTCCATTCTAATAGGTCTTAATAAGGGTTCTGATGTTACCCATATATGCATGAATTTCATCAATGACCCCGATTGTATTAAACAATATATTAATGACTCAAATTTTCATTTTTAATTTTTTTTTCCTAAACAACAAAAACTTTATTATTCATAGGAACCGTCTCCATCAAGGAGGATCAAAGCACCAGTTTTGCCTAAGCAGTACAGAGGGTAAAAAGTCCAGCGGAATACAACCAAAAAAAGAACAATCTGCAGCCCATTTAGCCAAACAGTCAGCATGGTTGTTAGCTTGACGTGAGACTTTTAAAAATCTCCACAATGGTCTCTGCAACGCCATATCTCTATTGGCTTCAATAGAGTAAACAGACTCCCCTTCTACTAAAGCATTCGGGTCATTAATATCCAACACAGCAGTAAGAGAATCATTATCAAACATCACTTCCTGCAAACCTCTTGACCAAGCTTCTCCAACAGCCATTCTAATAGCCAAAACCTTTGCCAACAAAGATGACATTTTAAAGATAAATCTCCGAACGAGCCCATAAAGCAATGCCCTGATAGTCATACCAGATACATGCAATAGCCACAAAATCTGACTTCACAGCAGGATCTATATTAATCTTTAGAACTCCAAAAGGAGAAGCTGTCCAAACCTTGAGCTCTAATCTCTCTTTAGTTTTCCAAGCCACAAGATGCTATCGATAACATCTCTATATACTAATGAGTAGATGAATAGGATCAACAGAAATATCATTATGAATTTTTTGGTTTCTTGTAAACCAAATCATATCCATAGCAACCACTGCATAGATCACAAAAGCATGTTCATCAAGAGGATTAAGCTCAATGCCCTTGATGGGATTTATAACAATCTGAATCCAATTCATAATTGATTCCAATTGCAGCCCCTCTATATTCAACGGCCATGGAGCTTGCCTCCAAATACTGACAATATAAGAATAAATGCTCAAAATTTTTCAAATCACCTTCACAAAAGGGAGAAAGACAGAAATCCGTTCCTGCATTTTGATAAACTCTAGCCAGTTGACAACGAGTAGGAAGAGCTATTGCTTGATAACTCTCTTTCATTATTAATACTTTTCCTTTTACATGGGCAAAGCTATTGCTTGAAGAAATTATCTTTTTAATTAAGGTATCTCTCAAAGAAAAACTTGATGAGTTTGGATTCCATCTTACTAATAAAGTTTTAACATGTCCTGATAATGATAGTTAAATACACTTAGCATCTTCCAATTATGGAATTCTTCACACTTTGCACTCAACTCTATTATTTTTATTATATTGAACCCACCAACTATCGATTTTAGACATGTTACACTCCATTAAAGTTTTCCGTCAATTTGGATGGGAATTTATTTTTTAGCCTCAAAATTACGATTTTACCCTCATAAGAGGGTGCAAAGTGAACTCCTAAACCTTATGGGTGTGAAGTGTAATTAATATAATAATTACTTAGATCAAGATCAAGGATAAAGGAAGAAGTCCAAATGTCTGTTGATATTTTTCTATTTTCTTGAACCTTTTGATCCAAACAGAAAAAAACGAAACGGTCATAGAAACTTTCAAAATTTAAAATTTAAGTAAATCATCGTTTCAAATGCTTCCTCTCAATACAACACAATATCATTTTTTACTATAAATTTTGCCTGAACAAATAGATGTTAGGCACCATGTCATGAAAAAAAAAAAAAAAATTAGTGGGCATTAATTATTTGATCTTTGTCACTAGTCATAGGATCCAGAGAGAAAAGCAGAAATTACAATAGGGAGGCAGAAAAATGTTTCCGGCCCACACGATAGCGTACGTTACTGACAGAAATTATTGACTCCTTGAACGAGACAGTGACTCAAGAATCCTTAGGATTTTATAAGTAGACAAGCAGACTTATTATTGTACTTCTTTTCGGGTTGTTTTTCTTCTTTGATTCCTCTCGATCGACTGTCACCGTATATTATAACAAATTAAGCCCATTCTTCTCTCTCTAAATTATTGATGAGATAAATATATTTTCACCTATCAAGATTTGACATATTATACAATAAACTACCCACTTTGATATATTACACTTATCAAGTACCATTCTATATATTTTGCACCCTAAGTAAAAAATTTTACATAATAAATTATCACTATTTCAAGTGTTAAAAAACTCAATTTCAATACAATTTGACAACGAATGGTGCAAAGTGTTGAGATTGATAGTTTGAGAGTTTAACTCGTCAAACTCCTAGTATTTGATGGATAAAAAATATATTTATACCTTATTACTTGGTTCAAACTTTAAATTCTATGTTAATATTGTTGTGCAATTGATCATAGGATTACGGTAAACCACTTGGTTCCCTTAGGGTGAGGTACATCCAAATGCAGAGACTATAGAAAAAATTCACTAATCCCAAAATCAATAGTACAAGCAAACTACAAAATATCTATAACACTCTTTTCTCTTTTATACTTGATGGGCAGCTCAATCCAAATTTGAAAAGACTCGTAATTTGAAAAGAACTCCTAATCTTCTAATTGGATAAGGATTTTATCTATATTCAAAAATATCCATTAGGAATTTGGATAAAACAAGAACTCTTCGGTTTGTTACTCTATCACCAACATCTTGGACCCACATGATATATAAAATCCAAGGCAAACTCAACAAATATCTCACTATTAAAATTAATAATAAAAAAATAGGTCACATGATATTATCTAAAAAGTGAAATTGAACATAAAATGTAAAGTGTAATTTATTCAAAAATAAAAAAGAAAAAGTTTGGAGATCTCATTAAAGAACAGGCGGGAAGAGGGAATATGTTATCACTGAGCATTCTCTATCAACCATTTGTGGTGGGTATATATTTCTCGCAGAAGAATAGGCAGGCGGCCGGGAAGAGGGAATATGATATCATTAAGCATTCTCTATCAACCACTTGTGGTGGGTATATATTTCTCGCTAAAGAATAGGCAAACCGCCAAGTGTCACATTCATATTTTGTAAATGTCATAGTTGAACACATTCTATCTCAAAAATATTTTTATTAATTGTAATGTTGATAAAATATGTAGACAACTTGTCTTGGCTCATGGAGAAGGCTTATTGTGAAGGTCGTACGAAAAAAGTGAAGGTTTTGAGGTGTTTAGAGTATAGTTGCTAGCTGGGGGCTAGATTAGAATTTGAAGAATGAAGAATCTAAACAACAAAGTAATTGAAGTTAGCTAGTAGTGATCCCGAGGTAAGTTAACCGAATACCAAATTGATGGACTCAAAAATGAAAATAACCACCAAATCCATTACTTAGTCAATTTCTTTACAACCTTCTTGACACCTATTTAAACGACTTATTAAAATCATTCCAAGAGGCGTGAATACAAAAAAACAAAGAATAACTTGACAAATTGCCTTCCTTATTAGAACAAAATCAAGAATTCTGAAAGTAGTTAGAAGAGAGAAACAAAGTCATGTTCCTAAAATTTCAAAATTCTCTCTCCGTTTTCAAGAATAACAAATCATCAAGATCACTGTGTCCTTTTTGAGGATCTCTTGAAAGTTCTTACAAGAGTGTGTAGCTGGAGTTCCAGTGAAAGACTGAATGCGAGTTCGTATGAAAATCTACTACGAAGAGGTTCTGAACGTGGTACGTTGGATAGATGGCATTTGATAATCTTGTTGCTTCAAAGTGATTCAAAGTATATAGTAGTTTTGATTATAAATTTGTGTTTGACATAATTTAAGTTTGTGCCTTGAAAAATCTGGTTTAATTTTTTAAAATAGATTGTAAAAATATTTTTAAATATCTTTTCACCCCCTCTATGCGTCTAAACTTTAGTTTATCAAATATTGTTTACCATATATGTCTGGAGCCACCAGTGACAGTGTTTCCTCTACTACTGGGGACCAGTCTTCCCCAGATTCATTTGACATGAGTGACTCCACCTAAGAAGTCAGTGCTTTAGATTTAGCTCTTTATCATCGTCTCTAAAGGCAGCCGCTTTTCAGGGAGGATAAGATTCCCAGAATGGAACTTACTATTTAGAGATCTATGCTACCCGTTTCTGTTGCCAAAAATATTCCCAACTGATGTCGGCCCTAAATCAATTTCCTTTTTATACAATAAAATAATTTGCAATTTGCTTTGTAATTAGGAACCTTACAAGAACTAACTGGAGATGAGTTGGACCTAAACCTAGACACTGACTGCCCTTGCATATTTCCCGGTCAGTAAACGCGTAGCACAATTTTTATATGTATTTTCTTTCTTGAATCAATCACTAATAGGGCAGACCCGTGATTATATATACTATATATAATGATAATATATAAATAATTTTGTATTAATGTCAAATTGGAGAGAGAATTTGACTTCTATATAGAAATTCTTAAGTCTCCTCTACCACAAACTTTCCACTTAATTTGATTAAAGTTTCTAACCGACATAGGATTATGGTAGATCAGGGATTCTCCCTTAGGTTCTTAGAAGTTACCTATATATATTATAAACATTATTTGTAGGGAAAATATGACAGTACGTCTCGTATCTATAGCCAAAAAAATCAATCAGTACCCCTCAAACTTCAATTTGTTTGATTATGTCCCTCATGTTTCAGAAACAATCGATTTGATTCTTTCATCAAATGGAAAATGATATAGATTGACCGAAATGTCCCTCCAAAATAAAATTAGTTGTAAAACAAAGAAAGTGATTAAAAAATTATAAATAAATAGAAAATGAAATATTGATTTTATTTTTTATTTATATATCTTTTTTATTTGAACTTTTTAATATTTTAATATTTTGTCTTAGAGAGACATTTCAATCATTTTTTCATGTGGTTTAACGGCCAAATTAAACGAAAGACGATGATTGATTGTTTTTTTTTGAAACATGAGGAGCATAATCAAATAAATTAGAAGTTAATACCTTAATAAATTCTAAAGAATATCGATTTGTCACATTGAATATAAATTAAATTCCCATATAGCTAAGGAATGAAAGTCCAAATAAGCCTCAAGAATAAGTTAGTTTATATATCGGACTTAAGTGTACACCACTGTAGATTATTCGTTTTATACGTTTTAATTACAAACAAAAATTAACTTTAAAAAAACAAAAACAAAAAAGAAAGAGAATAAATAAATTTAAATTGGCATAGAAAATTCAGAGTAAGATGGATTCAAATTACGTGAAAACCATAAAAATAAGATTTTAAAAAAAAAGAAGGAAAAAATCCATTTTTGCCTTTCAATTATTGAAGTTGTTGTTATATTTTTCACTATACCTATCAATTTGGTTACATTTCATCCCTCAATTACTAAATAACATCAACTATTAATTTGGAAAAAAACTATAGTAAGTGAAATGACTAATTTATGGATTAAGTGCTACCATTGAGCCAAGAGCTTAAGCTGTTAGCCAAAGTGTAATATAATAACATTTTAAGTAACAGATCATGAACATTACATTTGAAGATGGATATGCAAATCATAAAACAAAATCAATGTAAATATTCAAAATACAAACCCAAAATAAATATCTATGACAAACATAAATATCCAAAAAGCATAATGTGAAATAAAAATATAAAGAAAGCCCTAATCATGTTGCGGACCAGGCTCAGTGGATCCCCCTCCCGTGGACTCGCTCTTCTTCCCGAGCTGATCCTTAATTACGCCCAACCTCTTCGACATCATATGCAAGGTGTAGCACCCCAATTTTCTTCTTGTTAATAAATATTTATATTTATTGAATTTCTAATTTCAAATTATTTGAAAAAGTTATCCTGTTTTTGAAAGTGTTTAAAGTTTGAAATGTTGATTTTATTTGAAAAGGTAAAAGTGTTGAAATTTATGTTTTATTTATCTCTTTAGATTTTAAAGTTTTAAATTTAAATACTTCTAAAATATGTTTGAATTTTAAAATGAATAGTTTAGTCCTTTGAATAGGGTTGCAATTAATCTTTTACAACACAAAGAAATACATCATTTTTCTTATAATGAACATGGTTTAGTACAAAAGAGGGTCCCTAGAGGACTACAAAAGGCCTAAATTTACAAAAATATAAACTTCTTTAGACCTGGTGATTTCACTCTACTACTGGAAAAAGTCTCCCCAGATTCAGTGAAATGACTAATTTCCATGGAAGTCAGTGCTTTAGATTTAGCATCTTTATCATCGTCTCTAAAGGCAGCCGCTTTTGCAGAACTTTGGATAATATTCCCAGAATGGAAACAGACTGAACAGACACCTTTGCTACCCGTTTATGCCAAAAATAAACATCCCCTGATATTTCCTTTTTAACAATAAAATAATTTGCAATTTGCTTTGTAATTAGGAACCTTACAAGAACTAACTGGAGATGAGTTAGACCTAAACCTAGACACTGACTGCCCTTGCATATTTCCCGGTCAGTAAACGCGTAGCACAATTTTTATATGTATTTTCTTTCTTGAATCAATCACTAATAGGGCAGACCCGTGATTATATATACTATATATAATGATAATATATAAATAATTTTGTATTAATGTACAAATTGGAGAGAGAATTTGACTTCTATATAGAAATTCTTAAGTCTCCTCTACCACAAACTTTCCACTTAATTTGATTAAAGTTTCTAACCGACATAGGATTATGGTAGATCAGGGATTCTCCCTTAGGTTCTTAGAAGTTACCTATATATATTATAAACATCATTTGTAGGGAAAATATGACGGTATGTCTCGTATCTATAGTCAAAAAAATCAATCAGTACCCCTCAAACTTCAATTTGTTTGATTATGTCCTTCATGTTTCAGAAACAATCGATTTGATTCTTTCATCAAATGGAAAATGATATAGATTGACCAAAATGTCCCTCCAAAATAAAATTAGTTGTAAAACCTTTTTAATATTTTAGTATTTTGTCTTAAAGACATTTCAATCATTTTTTCATGTGATTTAACGGCTAAATTAAACGGAAGCGATGATTGATTGTTTTTTTTGAAACATGAGGAGCATAATCAAATAAATTAGAAGTTAATACCTTAATAAATTCTAAAGAATATCGATTTGTCACATTGAATATAAATTAAATTCCCATATAGCTAAGGAATGAAAGTCCAAATAAGCCTCAAGAATAAGTTAGTTTATATATCGGACTTAAGTGTACACCACTGTAGATTATTCGTTTTATACGTTTTAATTACAAACAAAAATTAACTTACCATCAAAACAAAAACAAAAAAGACGAGAGAATAAATAAATTTAAATTGGCATAGACAATTCAGAGTAAGATGATTCAAATTACGTGAAAACCATAAAAATAAGATTTTTTTTTTTTAAAAAAGGAAAAAATCCATTTTTTGCCTTTCAATTATTGAAGTTGTTGTTACATTTTTCACTATGACCTATCAATTTGGTTACATTTCATCCCTCAATTACTAATCTTATACCTGGACATCATTCACTATTAATTTGGACAAAACTAATATTTTTGGCAAGTGAAATGACTAATTTATGGATTAAGTGCTACCATGAGCCAAGAGCTTAAGCTGTTATTCAAAGCGTAACTTTGTTTCCTTATAATAACATTTTAAGTAACAGATCATGAACATTACATTTGACGTATTAACATATCCAAACCGTCAAATGTAAATATTAAACCATGATAAAAAAAAAAAGATGATAATAACCATCATAAAACAAAATCAATGTAAATATTCAAAATACAAACCCAAAATAAATATCCATGACAAACAAAAAATCCAAAAAGCATAACGTGAAATAAAAATATAAAGAAAGTCCTAATCATGCTGCGGACCGGCTCAGTGGATCCCCCTCCCGTGGACTCGCTCTTCTTCCCGAGCTGATCCTTAATGGCGTCCAACCTCTTCAACATCACACACAAGGTGTAGCACCCCAATTTTCTTCTTGTTAATAAATATTTATATTTATTGAATTTCAAATTATTTGAAAAGTTATCCTGTTTTTGAAAGTGCTTAAATTTTGAAATGTTGATTTTATTTGAAAAGGTTATCTTTTTAAAAGTGTTTGAAATTTGAAGAAGAGATGCTTTATCTTTATCTCTTTAGATTTCAAAGTTTTAAATATAAATACTTCTAAAATATGTTTGAATTTTAAAATGAATAGTAACTCAATATTATCATCTTATCATTTTTAGAGTCCTTTGAATAGGGTTGCAATTAATCTTTTACAACACGAAGAAATACATCATTTTTCTTATAATGAACACGGTTTAGTACAAAAGAGGGTCCTTCTAGAGGACTACAAAAGTATAGGCCTAAATTTACAAAAATATAAGCTTCTTATAGCTCATGTTGCCTATTGGACCACATTTCAAGGATAAAAACAATTGAAACACTGCACAAAATAAAATAAAATAACTAACTAGAAAGTGCCAAAACAAAACTCTACCCCCTAATCCTCAGCCTCGGTGTCTAAGGTGAGGTCAATAACACCTTCAACCGCAGGCTTGGTGGGTCCTCTGCTAGAGGGGTTGGGGGAAACAGAAAGGGAATAGTCAGTTCGGGTGGAGCTCCCACCCAATCGAGGTCAACTATACCGGGGGCTAAGAAATCCTTTACGAACCAGTGGGGCTGTGCTCCACTATAACTTGAAATCCTCAAAGATCCAAACACGGACCTTCAGGACTACCACATACAGTCCCGCATCGAGATAGGTGTCGGTCTTGTAATAGTACATCTTTCTATTCAAAGAAGAAAAGCAGGCACACATGCAAATAAAAAGGGGTGAGTCCTACTGACTCAATAAGGTCAAGGAGGGGGCATGCTCATACAAGGATAATTCCAGTGGAATGATTTCAAATCATACAAATCATAAAACAGTATAGAGATTGCATGGAATGCAATTGAAATGCATTCACTCATCCTATGGTTCCATGAGGTATTCCTGTTGTCTGCTTTGTTCACCCCCAGAGTCGGGTTGTGCGTCCCTCCTCTTCTATGGGATTGTCCTGTGCCACCTACACCAAGACCTTTAAAAATGATGTCGTAGCGTCCAGAAGGAGCCCACCCACTCCTTGTAGCGGGGGTTTGCACTTTCCTTATGTGCCCGGTACCTCACTCTTTCTTCGAAATTCACCTCGCATGCTTAGGGGTTCCTCACATTTATTTCTCCTCTTATGAAGTGAATGCAATTAATGCACTAATACCATTCATGTGCAATGTACACATCTCAAACATCCCATGATATGACTTGAAAATATAAACCGATAAAGTACTTGTAATTTCAATGCATGAATAATTAAAAATACAAAATCTAGAAATTAAATCCACAAACTGAATTTAAAATACTGAAATCAATTTCTATGTCATATGGGTTCAAATTATTAGACATTTTTCCTTAAATAAAGAATTAATAAAGCTTATTCCTTTTATAATACAAATTAAATAATTAAACATGAAATTTATAATTAAATGTTAAATCTGTCCTAAATTTTCAAATGAAGGCTTCTTGGGCCTCTTAGACCCTACTGAGCCTATCCCTAAAGTTTCAAAGTGATATGGGCTTGTTTAAGGCTAACGTGCCTAAAGTCTATTGAGGCCGCTAAACGAGCTTTGTGATTTGAGCCCCTAATTATACTCCATTTGGACTCAAATTTAGCTTCCCCATCTATTTTTCATGCTCTACACAGCCATAAAGTTATTTTCCCATTTGGACCTTTTTACCCTAACGTTTGTGTGAAATGCCGAAACTGCCCTTAGAGACCTCCAAGGGCATTTTCGACCTTTCCCGACCTCCAATTGAACTGAAATTTATACTAGGACCATATGCTACACGTCAACCAATTTTCATTCAAAAAATCCAAGGATTTCATGGGGACATTTTGGACAGCAAGGGTTTTTCACTAAAAAGTCCTAATTTTTCCATTTCATGTGATGTTCATGTGCTATAATCCTTAATCTAAGATTTAAGTCATCAACTAAAACAATATAATCACAACATGCATTATAATATAGATCAGCAACAAAAATCACATGTAACCTTATAACTTCCTTCAAATCATCAAAACAACACATGTATGAACATTTTGCTTCAAAACTTCATCTCAAGCCCTCTTGGCTTCATTTCCATGGCCTTGATCTGCCATTTCAACCATAATTCATCCTTGCCTTTCGGTTCACATCAGAACCCTTTCATCATGAAGTTTCTCAACAAAAGCATGTAAAAATCATCATAAACATAAGTATTCATAAGCAACTATCATTTACACTTTATATTATGATAAAAATTAAGTTGAACATATTTTTCATCGAAACTAACATGTATGACAAAGATTTCACATTGACAGCAACCAAAACAAGCTCAACTCCACATTTTTCCCAACCAAATATGCATAAAACTAGCCCTTATCTTGTCTTGTTTTAAAGCTCTCTTTCTTCTCTCCTTTTTCTTCTTCTTTCTCTTTTCCCTTTATTTCCTCTCTTGACCGGATCTCCTCCTTCTTTTCTCTCTTTTTTTTCTTCTTTCTTCTCTCTTCTCTTTCTCCTCTCTCCCACTTTTCTCTCTCTTGTCTGACAACAAAATGCTTGCCGTGAGTCACTTGTTCCCTTTCACTAAATCTAATTTTTTTGTCTTTATTCTACTAAGTAATTAGGGGCATGCTATATTTATGGGGACATAATGATTATGGAGATAAGAGATTAATTACATTCATTAAATATTAACTCATAGGAACAAGAGTTTTTGGACACATGGCCAATACGATAAAATTTGCAAGAATCTACACTAAGTTAGCCGACCATGAGATAAATAAGCCCCATTTTTAAAAAATAATAATAATAATAATAATTAGGTGCAAATAAAATCAATTGCATGAAAGAATAAATTTAAATGGAATAAGCAACATTTGAATTAATAAAAGTAAGAAATAATGATTAATTCAAGAACTTAAAATAAAATATGAATCAAGAAAGATGAATTTCAGCCCTAGCAAAATTTATCCAATTAAATCTTGAGAGAACAAAACTCATATCAATAAAATAATTTAAGCACATGAAATTAATTGAAATAATGCAAGAATATAAAAATTAAGGGAAGAAATCACATAAGGAATTTAATGTAGCAAAAATGTAAATCAAAGTGCTAATGAATTTAGAAATTAAGGAAATCAAGACTAAAATCAAACACGACAAGGGGGCTCTTCCATTTGCTACAGCTCCCCAGGAATGGCTTAAAGTGGTCCTACAGATGGGACTAAAAGGCGGCTTCGTTTCCTCGTCTAGATTATTCATACAGCCCACACTATGGAGGAAGTGTGTCAGAGTAGACTGTAAGGAAACGCAGCAGCAAAACTGATCTTCGCTTCAGATCGAAAGAGATCGGACAGCATCAACTCGCCTCTCACTATAGAACACTATGTCTTTGAGCCCTCGGCTCGATGTCGTAGGCAAGATAAAGTGCAGAATACACCAACATGGGAGCATGTACTTCTATCTTATGAAGGGTCCGATGACCACCATGTCTTGGCCCATGAATGTACAGAAGATGTCTTTTGCATCTGGCTTGTTCCCCATCTCCACTACAGGGTATGCTCCAATCGGTCTCTGCATCCCATAAATGCCGCTAGGATGTCTGCTGACAACTGAAAGGTCATTCCGCGTACAGTGACGATTCATACAGGTGCATTAAGATCCGCAACATCCAACAATGCTACATAAAACTCTCGGACCATATCTACAAAGACTACGCCATCTCTCTTCAGATGCCCGATCCAACCCTGGTCATCCATAATGTTGCCGATACTCCGGCCCATATACTTCATCTCTTCGAAGTCAGCAACTGCGACCTCACATTCTATGATAACTGATTGGTTGAGTATCTCAGCCCGCTGCTGCTCTAGCTATTCCTCTGCGTCATATAATCCTCCTAACTCTGAGGATCCTGCTGTGTAGAGCTTTTGGCAAATGAGTAGATGACGAACGTGGTATTTAGACATTTTTAATCCGTAAAATAAAGCAAAAAAAAATAAAATGTTATTTAACACCGTCTGCACGGGGTAACATAGCATTCGCACAACATATAAAACGATGTCGTTTAATGCAAATAAGTGTCTGCACGCATACAGAAGCCGTCCGAACGTTTAATGAAACGACCTAGTTTTAGGTAATATACGTGCGCCCGCTAAGATAATCGCCCACAACAAAAATACCTTATAAAATTAAATTTTAACATGTTTATATATAATAACAATACGATAGCATATAACGAATCAATGTCTGAACGCACTAACACGCCAATGGCTAATAAAATGACCTAATCGAGGGAACAAACGTGTGCACCCTAGCATAACCGTCCACAACAAAAATACTCCTAAAAAATAAATTTTTAACATGTTTATGTATCCTAAACAAAACGACAGCGTATAATTGCACAACATCCACACGCAAATATAAGTCATTCAAACATCTAACAAAAAACGACGTAGTTCAAAACACATAAACACAAGTATATATCTTGAACTGAACAAAGAATTTCCGCACTGCTGTTTTAAAACAAAAACGTTTCCAAAAAACTAACCATTGAAAATTTAAGTCAATTTGTCTATATGATTGAAATCGTCCGGACGTGTCGTGGGGAAGAAGACGAGTCGACTCAGCCATGGCCGGCCTCTCGCCCACCTCCAAAACTACCCTAAACCAACACCAAGACATTACAAAATTATAGCCTAAACAATCCTACAACATTCAGGCAATCCATATCAATACAAAGATCGGCCATCAAACAACTGTGGTGGCCGAAAATCTAATATGAAATTTTCTACGTAAATAACGTCAAAAACACGATTTTTAAACAGAAAAAAAAATAAAAACATGATAAACATACCTGGATAGAAAGAACTCCACGAAATAGGACTGAAGAGCAAGATTTTAGACGAAAATCGCAAACGCACCTCTGTGAGAAAGGAGAACGTCGGCCAGTGTAAAATGTCACCTAAATGGCTTATGTTCGTCTTTTAAATCCGTCACCCATTAAATTGCAAATCGTGAACGGTTAGGCAAATCTTCTAGAAATGATAGTGTTCAGACAGTATGAATCAATGCAGACAGCTATAGGCAAGCAAACGTCTGAAACGCGCATCGTGGAGTACCACCATTCGCTGAAACTATAGTCATACGCATCCAGAAAGAAGGGAACCATGTTCTCCATGGTCGTCTGAAATAGACGTGTGTCAATCATGCGTGGACTATCCCTAATCGTTCGGACTTATGATCAGACCATGTGGATGGGGTTGCAGCTTTTGTGACATTTGACCTGCGTCGCTCATGGGTGACAACGGTGTTTTTTCACCCAAACCATATGCGCACGGCTTTGCAGACCGTTCGGACAGTTTCGCAAATGCTAACGAATGTTTTTAGTCACAAATATGTGACGTTTTTCCTTTCATCTCCCGTTAGATACCGTGTGGACCGATTTTAAAGCCGTTCGAACGGTTTTGTAATTCTTAACACACTTTGCGTAACAAAATTTATATATTGACAGAGAAGGGCATGATTTAGTGACAAGAGTTTTGACACCCGAAATTTTAACACCTAATGTCAATTTTCTAATAGTGGAAAGGGAAGAAAAAGAAAAAGAAAGGAAGCTTCTAGTATCCTCGTAGTGCTTCTTCTATCAGTCATTAGGTCACCATAATTACATAGTCTCATCCCCTTCTGTAAGCTTCTAGTACCACCTTCGTTGTAAGCTTCTATCTACTAGTCTAAGCAAAACTAGACCTTAGATATGGTAGCACTATTGTGGTTTGTCTAACAGGACGGACATGAGGAAGAGAACAAAATTGAGAATATTGCCCACTAAGCTGCGTTTGTTTAGGTGTAAAGTGAAGAAAATGAAAAAACTATTTGCAGCTGAAAATATTTGCAAGGAAAACAAAACAAGTTTCGGTTTTTAGCTAACTCCTAGAAAATGAGCATATAGTGTTTGGTTGTCACTGAAAATTCAAAGAATATTTTGTAATAGTTTTAATTTCTCCCGTCAATAAGGATATTAAAACAAGCGAAAAATATATATCACATACTTGTGCTTTATGCCATTTTGGAATAAGACTAGTGCTTTATTTTTTATTTTTTATTTTAAGACATGTGGTTCTTCTATTTATGAATTTAAGACTTCATTTGTTTTGCCCTTGTACATGGACAGAAAATTCATGTGGCACACATATTTAGACACATTAGTTGCATATGTGGCTTTTAAAGAAAAGGAAAATTTACAAATACCACTCTAAGTTTTAACGCCTTTTTAAAAAACTCACTGGGTTTTAAAAAATTTCAAAATGCTCACTAGGTTTATCATTTTGGTATCAAAACTCACTGAACCCAACGCCGTTAGACCTATTTAACGGAAATTCATCCAATCCAATCACAATGTGACATGTGTCATTATATAAATAAAAAATTTAAAACTAAATCTAAAATTAATAAAAAAAATGTAATTAATTTTAAAAGAAAAAAACAAAAAAAAACGAAAGGATCGGGTCCCCGATCCTTTCACGGTGGAGGGGGGATCGGGTCCCCGATCCTTTCACGGTGGAGGGGGAATCCCCCCTCCACCTCTGGCCGCCCAGGGAGGGCGCCTCCACCCCGGGCGGTGGTCTGAGTGGGGGTTGGGCGACTTCCCCCAACCCAATCCGGTCTGGGGGGGAGGTCCCCCAACCCCCACCCAGCCGCCGACGGGTGGAGGGGTCCACCCATGGCCGCCCAGAACTGGGCAGCCAGCGGAGGGAGGAGGAATCCCTCCTCCACCCCGGCTATGAGCGATCGGTGGACCTCCTCCACCCCGAATATGGGAGGTCGGGGGACCTCCACCACCCCGACTATGTGCGGTCGAGGGAGGTCCCCCAAACCACCGCCCAGGGTGGATCCCCCCTCCCTCTGGCCGCCCAGTTTTGGGCGGCCAGAGGTGGAGGGGGGAGGTCCCCCAAACCACCGCCTAGGGTGGATCCCCTCTCCCTCTAACCGCCCAGTTCTGGGCGGCCAGAGGTGGAGGGGGGAGTTCCCCTCCCCCAGTGGCCAGAGGTGGAGGGGAATTCCCCCTCCACCGTGAAAGGATCAGGGGTCCCCGATCTTTTTTTTTTTTTTTAGAAAAAATTAATTATGTTTTTTTACTAATTTTTTTATTTTTAAAAAATATTTTTTATTTATTTAATGACACGTGTCACAGTATGATTGGACGGGATGAATTTTCCATTAAACCGGTCTAACGGCGTTGGGTTCAGTGAGTTTTGATACCAAAATGATAAACCTAGTGAGCGTTTTGAAATTTTTTAAAACCCAGTGAGTTTTTTAAAAAGGCCTTAAAACTTAGTGTTGTATTTGTAAATTTCCCTAAAAATAATAATAATAATTTAAACCATTTACATGTAGATAAATAATCATAATATCAAATTAAATTATTATTATTATTATTCTTTTTTTTTTTAAATCCAAGGGGTCAAATTTGTCCCCCTTGTGCGTGGTGGAGGTGATGGGTGCTTTGAGTTAGTCAAGATTGCGGATAGGGAGGACTAACAAAGAGTTGAACATTTTGGGAAGGCTCTGCCTTCTCTCTAGAACACCCTTAAACTTTCTGCCCAACCACCCTCCCCTCTTAGTTTTTCCAACGGCGGGACGAGCTTCAGCTCCTCCCGTCCCCTCTTTTGGCCTGACACAGTCTCTATGACCGGGATCTGCTCTTTTTCCCCCTCCTCTTTGTCTTGTTTTGTTGTTTTTGCTTGGTGATAAAGAGGCTAGATCGCGACATTTGTGTTGACTCTTGGAGGTCATGCCCTAGTTCATCAAACTCTGCTACTCCGGCCGATCCTTCATGCACCAGTCCATCGACGGTCGACTGTCACGTATCACAGCGCGTGGCCCCACACGTGAGCAATTTTCTGCTTGCACAGGCAGTTTCCAATTGATTTCAACGGTACCACCCCCATGGACAGCATTAGAAGCCCAAGCCGCAGGTGGCCTTGACGCGCCTCTTTGTGCCACGCATGAATCCCACGCACTGCCTGGTCTCTGTCGGGTTTTCTCGGCCTCTTTGTTTTCGGATCGCTATTTTCTCTTCCTGTTGTGGTTGTTTAGCTTGTTTTTGCCCCAAGGGAGTTTTTCTGGCCACTTGGTGGCTTTGCCACCCTCTTTGTGGGCTTTGTTATGTTTCTCTAGGTTGCCTTGTTCTTAGCTCTAGTGCTAGCTCCTATGTGGTTTCGTTAGCTACCATCTACCGCTTCCCGCCACCCATTCTCTCTGCCTGACATGGAACATTTGTAGATTTGTGGTTTTATTGATCCTTTTAAATCCCGCTAGTCTTTTTTCGCAATCTAGTCTTGCTTGGATCTTTTGTATCTTGATCTTTATTGTATGTTGTATTCTAGATTCATGTGCAATGAAAACCTTACGGTATTGTTCAACAAAAAAAAGAAAAAACATTTTGGGAAGAGTAAGTCATTTTCAGCCTTACAAGGTAAAATTTTCCATTGACTAACTTCATATTTTCCTTTGACCTCTATTTTCCACCCCTACCAAACACAAGAGAAATTGAAAATATTTTTAAGGAAGACATTTTCAGGCGAAACAAACGCAGCCTAAATGGAAGACCATTGGGGTGAATAGGAAAAGACCAAAAGAAAGGACAAGCCTATTGGGCACGATTGTACGACACATCATTAACAGTTTACCGGACTATCAACACGTCAATCAAGATGAGTTTAACCATTTACAAAAGCCTAATAATTACACAAAACTAAAAAAAATTTCTGATTTTCTCTCTTTGTCTAGGAAAATAGTAAATCAAAGGGGAAATTAGAAGATCTGTCACCAGATAATTCAAGTAAATTGAGAAATTGACTACTACCTGGGATTTAGTAGAATGTTGCGAGATAGCTATATTCCAATAGGTTTTGGAGCTACTTCTCCTTTTTTCTCTCCTTAAAGAAAATTCATGCTTCCTATGCCATGAATTGAAACTCAAAAAGATAACAAGTAATGCACACACATACTAAGTAAGGCTCTAAAATGAGCTTCCAAATTCCTACTCAACACATACGATCCAATAAAGTATTCTAGAAATAGTAAACTAGCCAAACTACAAATATAAAAGATTACACAAGTATTGTAAAAATCTGTAATTAACTCCTAAACATTTCAACGCCCGGAACCCTGGTTGAAAAAAATTCTCCAACCAATGCCTTCGAAGGTTGACACTTTTCTTTACAAATGCTCTAGCAACAATCTAATTAGCCATCAAATAGTCAAAATCTGATGAAAGCATAAGGTTATCACAACCCTTAATCTTCATTACTGCATCATAAAGATCATCAACATAGGAGAAAGCATCCATTTTGGCAATTGATTTAGCAATATTGTCCATATTCTCAAAATAAGTTCATAAACATCCAATGTATTAGATCCAGTGAACTTACAAGTACAAGATACAATGGTTATTATGGTTCAAGAGATGAAAAGGACAAGAACAAGAGGACTATTCAACTAAGTTATAGTCCAAACACACTGCAAGTGGTCATCAAAGACCTGGCTTATCAGTTCCATACGTGAAGAGAACAACACCACCTCATTTAAGGCCTCTTGCTTTCTAGAACTCAAGTGATTGGATATTTTTACAACGGGGGAAATAAAAATAATGCATCATAAGTTTCATAACTGATCATAAGTAGAAGATATTATTCACCATCAAATGAGAAAATAAAGTGCAATAAGTTTTATAGACATTCATAGCAGAACAGTGAGACGAAAATGACTGGGCCTAAGAGAATTTTCATACACATGTTCACGAGCTATATGGCATATAGTGCAAGTAGCTATCATCTATTGATCAGCAACACCACCACATATGTCACAAGGTTCATCCTGCCTAGGGCTAGGCATTTTTTCTACCGATACCAGAATTCCGATTTCGGTACCGGTTTCGCCTACCACCTCCAGCCTACCACTGGGAACCGGAGCCGAAGCCGATAGGCAATTTGCGTTGAAGGTGGAACCCGATGCAGAATCGGTAATTTCGCCTTCAACGCCCGGAATTCCAGTTCCGCATATATACTATATATATATATATATATATATATATATATATATATATTTCTTTCTTTCTTTCTTTTTTCTTTTTCTTTTTCTTTTTCTTTTTCTTTTTCTTTTTCTTTTTCTACCTGGGTGCAAAACGACCCAGTTTTGGAAAAATTAAACCCTTAGACCAAAACTATGCATTTTGGTATAGGGATGGGCAACCCCCCCCCCCCCCCTCTCTCCCCCCACGACGTCACTTTTCTTTCTCCTTCTCCTGAATCTCGCCTCCCCTCTGTCTTGCCTCTCCTCAGTCTCTCACTGCTTCTCAGTCTCTCGCCTCCTCTCTTTCCGCCGCCTTTCTCGCCACTTCTCTCAAGTCTCAACTCTCGCTACTGCCCACTGTTCTCTCAGACTCTCACCCATCAATCTCAACTCTCAGTTTCTCACCAGTGACCACGGCCCATGCTCACGCCCACAACCGAGCTTCTCTCAACCGATCTCTCTCTAGTCTCATATTTGTCATTTGTCATTTGTGCTATTGTTTATTTTATTTTTCTTTATTTGTGAATCTGTGAATTTGTGTTAGAAACTTGAAATTAGGGTTTGTTATGTGAATGGATCTTGTTTGCTTTCGAATTTGCATGCGTAGATCTGTTTTGGTTGTGATGATTGGATTTGTTTTGGTTTCAAATCAAATTTGGAATTTGGATGATGCAGGAATCTCCCTGCTTTGTTTCTCTCTTTTGAAATTTGAAGTATTGACATTTTTTTAAAAAAAATTATTCATTTTTTAGGCTCTGAAGTGTCTTACCGGAAATGTCTTGAAAAATCTAGCTTTGTTTCTCTCTTACCGGAATTCCGGCATCCGTTACCGGGATTACTGGAATTCCTGTACTTTCCGGACCGGAACCGGATGCCAAAATAGGCATTCGGTTATTTCCGGTAATACCGGTACCCACCCCTAATCCTACTAGGTGGAAGAATATTACATGAATGGCCAACAAAACAAAACTTTGCCGCTCGACAATGATATTAAAGAAAGGGTTAATTACAAAAACTCCCCTCAAACTTTCTCACTTATCCCAATATCCCCTCTAATCTTTAACTCGTGTCAACCTGCCCCCATAAACTTACGTAAACATTTCATTGTCGTTTTTTACTCATTTTTAACGATGTCATACTACGTTTTCCGTCACACGTGTTTTTCACGTGAGTTCCCTCATATTAAAAGACAAAAATGACCCCACTTATGTGTTGAACTAATTCAGACAAAGCAAATACAAACACATTGTTGTTCGAAGCAAAAACACGTCGACCTCCATTGCAAAACCAAATTCTCCACCGAGGTTGTCGGAACTCCACGCAAGGTTTAGGTTAATCATTTCCTTTGCATATTCGCAAGTTATCTCCATTATTCCTTCCATATTCCCCTAAATTCGTTTGCAAATAGGTTCTTTTTATGTTAGGGTTTGCAAATCTACTATACAATGTGGGGAGCTGGTGATTTGTTTGCGAATCTACCATACAATGTGGGGAGTTGGTGATTTTGTTTGTGAATCTGCTATACAATGTGGGGAGCTGGTATTTTCCCCACATTGAGTGCTTATTTATCTTCTTTCTACTTTATTTCCGGTTAGAAAGATTTGAAAGTAAAACTTTAAAGCTGTTATAATTTCTATTATTCTTGTCCACTTTGCACTGATATAATTAGACGTCAATTAAAGTTGTCCAGAACAGAGGGTCTCTGAAAAGGACATTTGTAGATGTAAGTTAATGAGTCAATCGAATTGGCACATTCAAGGTGTATACTGCACCAGTAAATAGCAATCGCATGGAATCATGGCATGATGATGGCTATCATTCAATAGCTTAATGGACTTTCTGAATAAAGGGAACCATACACTGTTGCCAAATCAACATGAAATCGCATCCCATTCTCAACTACTCTAGTCACGATAGAATGGTTTCCAGCTAAAACCTCCAACTGCATTGTTCTGTAGTCATTACAAATGGCTTTAGTTTTGTTGACAACTGTTTGTGTCTTTGGCTTATTTTTGTCAAGAACGAGCATGAAACAAAAACAGCCTTCTCATTTGCAAGGGGCCAGTAAATTAAGTTTTGATTTCTCTTTTAATTCGGAAAAATCAACATGAATTGAAAAAAAAAATTCGATATTTTAAGAAGAAAATTTAGAAATCACCTATGCTATAAGCTTCTTGTACAGAATATGTTCTTCCGTTAGATTCAGGTGAGCTAAAGCTGAAGGAACAATTATGCCCTTTGGTAGCAAGGACTCACAATCTGTCCTCATTTTTAACAAAATGCAGAGAACAATGAAAAAGCTACTAACAAAATGCATTCCTTCACAATCTGTCATCATTTTTAATATATCTAAAACATCCCATAATACAATTTGTTCAAACTGAATAATACAACTTGTCTATCATAAAACGTATTACAAATTACACAATCTGTCCATCTCAAAACCAAAAGTACAACTTCACAACCAGCTCCAACCACTTCAACCCAACCTCCAAAAAACACCTCAAAAAACTACTACATCCCAGCTACAAAAAACAGCACCAACCACCATCGCATACTCCCTATCAGCCTTCACATCTTTACACCTAATCAAAAAACAGCAAGGTCATGATATCTACATCTTTACACCCAATAAAAAAATAACAAGGTCATCACATCTACATCTTTACACCTAATAAAAAAAAAAACACTACAATCAGCCTTCACATCTACATCTTTTTGGTCTTATTCTTTTTGGTCATTCTCAAACCACTTGGGTTATCAACCTGTGCGTTTGCCTTGCGCTTTCCATGATCACTCTGAGATCTGTGCACAAAAAATGAAGACAAAATAAATGGCGCATACGGAACCAAATAAAGTCTTTCTAAAGGTTTCTAACATTTCTCTCATTGGTCCAACATCCACATTTAACTCATAAAGCTTCACCAAGGCCATTTATATTTAGCATCTTACACAAAGCACAACAAAGATGCCAGAACATGAGAACTCTACGTGGACAAAGATAATCATCAAGAACTAATATTGCAAATTTCTCAAGACCAGGATTAGAGGATCTTTTTTTTTTTTTTCTTGAGAATGAAAAAAAAAATGGGTCTTTGAGCAATAAGAGGATTGTCTTCATCCTCTAAACAAAAACAAAATTCACAGGAAATCTGCACTTCCAACCAGAAAACAAAATATTCTAACTCAAACATTTCCCTTGCTGCCATATTGGAACTTCTTCCCAGTGCTATCTATCCTTATAATTAAATGATTCAAGCATCAAGGGAATATGCTATCAGAAGCAGAAGCGGAGAACATCATTTCCTAGCAACGTAGTCCACAGCATATAGAGAAGCATTAATGTTTCTAACATTTCTCTCATTGGTCCACCATCCACATGAAAATGGAGACATTCCAACTGAAGGAATACCCTCTGCATGCAAAGACAACTTCCCTCAGGATAACTTGCTTTGCTTCCCATTTCTCAAAGACAGCGCATGGCCATCTAGACAGATAAATCAGCATTCAGTGAAAGTAACACAAGACTTAGAGGATCACACATAATGCTAAATTCACCATAGTGAGAGAGCATCGTGCAAATTCAAATGTCTTGCTCATAAGAAGAAAAGGATGTTTATAAGATGTAAAAGCAAGGAGTATTTTCATGTCAGAACAGTGAACTTTCGGTCTGTTGTATCAAAATGACAAGCACTAAAATGAAGAGTCCAACAAGAAATGGTATATTTTTATTAAATAATTTCTGAAATGACAAATTTGTATTATCTTTCAATGTTGACTTCACATTGATTGGCAAATTCAAAATACTATATCAAGCATGAACAAGAGATTGCTAGCAAAAGACTATTACAAAAGCAATCACAGAAACAAAATATGGCAAGTTGGCAGACACTAAAACCCCAAGCGAACCTTATGGAAACCAGTGACATCGTTGTTCAGTGACCAACTTGGTTATGAATAATTTCTCAAGAGCAAAAGTGCATATAAAAACACAGATATGATTTCTTGCACTTTTTGATATACAAAATTGGTAGGGAAGCACTCGATGAAGCCGAAAAATAAATGCAAAGACAATAGTTTAATATTGGATTCACACATGCACATCAATTTAATAAAGGAAAAATACATTAATACACTAACTGTAAAAAGGGCAGGAGACCACTCCACTCCAGGACAGAACACCATTCGCAACCCCTAACCCACTCCACTACACTTTTTATCAACTTTTCTCCCTATATAAACACAATCCCTATCCCATTCCTTAACATTCGCCTCATTCACAAGCAACCGATTCAAACTCAAACCCCAAATCAAATGATTTAGATGAAAAAAAAACCTAAACCGATAATTGAGTAAGTGGCTTACCTAATTCACGCAGCTGTAACTGAGGTGAATGAAGAATTGCTTGGGAAAAAGGAAGAAATTGCAACTTGTCAACCAGAGGAAACCATTGTCGAATGATACACCCACTACCAGAGTCTTTTTCGTTTCTTTTAATGTCAACGAATGAGTCTTTTTCCTTTCTTTTAATGTTAACGAATAAATGGGATAAGTGGGGTCATTTTTGTCTTTTAATACGAGGGAGCTCACGTGAAAAACACGTGTGACGAAAAACATAGTACGACATCGTTAAAAATGAGTCAAAAATGACAATGAAATGTTTACGTAAGTTTATGGGGGCAGTTTGAACGAGTTAAAGATTAGGGAGGATATTAGAATAAATGGGAAAGTTTGAGGGGGGGTTTTTATAATTAACCCTTAAAGAAATTTTCATTCACAATACTATACTTGTTTTAGTCTAGCCAAAAATAACTTAGCATAATCACAACCGGACAACGCTGACAGCAAAAATTATATGATCCACACTCCTAGACAGTCCTAAATAGACATTTGTAGATGGACATTTACTGATTGCAGGCAGGACCATCTTTGTAAAAATTGCTTGATAATGAAACTTTTATGAAGTTAGAAGTTAAATACTAACTATGACTTGAAACTTTTCAATTACAGCAAAGGTGAAATGGCAAGTTGCTGGGGAATTTACCCGCCACCTATTCCTCAGTAAGGACAATGCCTCCCGTCCGACTGACCTATCAAAATCCAAAGTTGTTACTTAGCTTAGATTAAATATTCCTTGATTGCTACAAGAAAAGCCTAGCAACTAAAACAGTATTTTCAAAGCAGCCAAACAGATATTAAGTGTCTTTCAATGGCACTTAGGATGATTATTTTGACAAGCTAAGGGGACTTTAAAGACTTTCTTGATGACAAACTAGCGTTTCTACTTAACTAAAGAATCGACCATAGGTTTCATTTGCCCCTCTTGCCAAAGAAAGAAAGAGAAAAAAAAAATCAGAAGAAAAAAATTGGCATTCACCTTACTAGTACGGCTATGCTCAACATGGTAAGAGCAATTACAAACCTCAACCACAACGCTGTTCTACCAATGAAACAAGAAGATGCAATGACACTCCAAGAGATAATGGGATTCAGGCAGGCCCAATTCGGTGATATTCAGATTGTGGAATTCTTCATTTCATCTCTATCTCAAACAATGAAGTAGTAAATAAAACAACAGTATCTAAAATTCAGTCAACGCAAACACCATAAACACCATGGACTTCTAGAACTGGTCTACAAAAGACCTCAAACCATAGACTTATGCATGGAAGGCAATAGAACGTTGCCACTCTGGCTGCAGCAACTACATTTCAGAATTTTGTGGAACTCCAGAAGATCAACTTGAATCCTTGTTCTTGGGTCTCCAATTAAAGCCTAGGACGAGTGAGAAGTTCATAAATACAAAGAGAACAAAGAATTATAGACTTAATATTCCATCAAGTAAAAGTAATGCTCTTCATAGATTTTGGTCAAATTTAATGAACATCTCTAGCAAAATTCCTATTTGAAAATTCCCCCTCCCCCACCCTACCCGGGGTCTGAAACAGGAAAGCCATATGTGCTTCTTGGAATGATCCTAAAAGTGCTAACCAATTGAAGTTTCTCAACGTTCTTAAAGCACACAATTTCGTGCAAAGGTATGCACTCAATGGGTCTCAAATACTCCCTGTTTCAAAGAAACATGAAAGAAGTCAGAACTCTTTTAGGTGCCATGTATCATAGAAAATACACATCTTGAGGTCACAAAAGCACAAACAGGAAAATGTTGTAGCCTTCCCCATATTTTCTCTAGCTCTAGTGACTTTGGAGTGAAAAACGAGAGAATGAAAAATAAGCATCAAAGAAGTCCTAGAGAGAGAAATAAACCGTTAGGTACAGAGTCAAACCCCCAAATGGGGTTTATTAAGGCATAAACACACTTCGGAGTCAAACCCCCAAAAAGATGTCACAGAAAGATACAAAGGCTCACGCAGATTAACATAGTGTTTGGGAGTAAAATTTTAGGAGTTGGTAAAAAGGTGAAGAGAGAGAATGAAAAAGTTGGTGAAAAAATGAAAAAGTGAAAAAAGTTTGTGAAAAAGTGAAGAGAGAGAAAGAATTATAATGATGATAAAATTTTAGATGTTAAAATTTTAGTTTGGCAAATACTATGTAAATAATACGGAGGTTCAGAAACTAACCCCATGTAAACAAACAAGAAATTACAGACAAAAAGGAATTAAAAAAAAAAAAGTGAACTTATTGGAAAGAAAGTAATTATCGTCGGGAGGAAAACTCACCCACCTGCTAAAATTCAAGACCAATGCCGAATTCGCCCCCCATTTCCTGCGTTATGTAAAGGCTAACCTCCAAAAGCACTACCTCCTTCTCCCCTAAATTTTCCCCTAAATTTTGAGAGCTAGAACGATTCAAAATAAGAAGAAACAAAGATGAATTTCCTTTAGATCCACATAGAGAGTGAAATCGAGAGAGGTCCAAAAGGAAAATGTTCAAGAGAGTGAGAGAAATGGTAGAGGATGTGAGAGCCTTCAAGTGAGTGAGAGTGAAGAGTAGCCCTTTTTTGTTTTGGGAGAACTGTCAACGGGTCGAGTTTGAGATCGAGAGACGCTAGGAAAGAAGATTCGCCACTTTTAAAACAGAAGCCTCTTTCCAGAAAGTAGGCTCATACTTTACGTTTCACCAAATCTAGTTTCCATTGACTGTGTTTTCAAGTAGCATCCAAAAACTGGAAAGTAAGTAAAATGCTTTACAAAAAGAAAATTACCGTGAAACAAACGGACCCTTAGTTTTGTTTTCCAAAACTAGTTCAAACATTGAAGAATTCCTTTGGCTAAATTTCTCCAGCAGTTCCTTGGGTTTAACAAATTCCCAACCACGTCTCCGATCAGTCAGAGTCCATTTCTTTCCTCTTTGCCTTTTTTCCCTTGGCGTTCCCCAACCGAGCCCGTGCCTCAAAAAGCATTTCCTTCTCATCCTCATCCATATCAACACGATCTGGACGTGCAGGCTTTGACTCGGGGTTTGGATCAATCTCTTCGGGACGCAACTTGCGAGGGTCATCGCCAAGTTCATAGTTCTCATCCTTAGCACAGGCTACATCGAGGAGCTTCTCATACCGCTCAAGACACTGGGATGGGGTACGGCCAACGATCGGGGCAATTGTTCTCCATTGTGTGGGCATTAGTTTAGCAAGATGAAGCAGTTTCTCATCCTCCTCACTGGTCCACTCAGTCTACAATAATCATGGGGATCAAATCATCAGTTCCTACATTTCCAAAAAGGTTTCCAAAGTAGGTAAACCGAACACAAAAGAAAAATTAAAATCCAACGTCGAAAGTAAAAAACCTGCAGATCATAATAAATACGATGAACTCCGTTCTTTCCCTTGCTCAGAAGCAAAGATTCAAAGTCTAAACAAGCTGCAGCCACCAATAAATATGACAAATCTGCTACAGAATTGGACCTAGTAGTGCCTAAAGACAACGAGAAGCGTAATTCAATAACAGTTCATGGGACCAAGCGTATTTCAACCACGATACCTCCATGAGCGAGTTGGGGGAGAAGGAATCGTGGTTGGGGGGAGGGGCAGAAGGGGATTGGGGATAAGCTGAACGGTGCCGTCAGTAAATCCTTCTCGTTTTCTCTCTCTCTCGTTTAGAAAGGGGTTTAAATCAACTCCGTTCGCAACTTGAGGGTCAGCAACAGATTCAAAGAATCCTTAGCTGCAGGGGAGGACTCTGCTAAGACTGGACTAGTAGGCCAACGAGAATTGTTCATCCTTGTGCATCAGGTTCATAGGCATAGCTTCTACATCGATACCGCTCAAGACACTGGGATGGGGTACGGCCAACGATCGGGGCAATTGTTCTCCATTGTGTGGGCATTAGTTTAGCAAGATGAAGCAGTTTCTCATCCTCCTCACTGGTCCACTCAGTCTACAATAATCATGGGGATCAAATCATCAGTTCCTACATTTCCAAAAAGGTTTCCAAAGTATGTAAACCGAACACAAAAGAAAAATTAAAATCCAACGTCGAAAGTAAAAAACCTGCAGATCATAATAAATACGATGAACTCCGTTCTTTCCCTTGCTCAGAAGCAAAGATTCAAAGTCTAAACAAGCTGCAGCCACCAATAAATATGACAAATCTGCTACAGAATTGGACCTAGTAGTGCCTAAAGACAACGAGAAGCGTAATTCAATAACAGTTCATGGGACCAAGCGTATTTCAACCACGATACCTCCATGCACGAGTTGGGGGAGAAGGAATCGTGGTTGGGGGGAGGGGCAGAAGGGGATTGGGGATAAGCTGAATGGCGCCGTTAGTAAATCCTTCTCGTTTTCACTCTCTCTCATTTAGAAAGGGGTAGAAGGGGATTGGAGATAAGCTGAACGGCACCATTAGTAAATCCTTCTCGTTTTCTCTCTCTCTCTCTCGTTTAGAAATTCTTCTCGCTCTCTCTCTCTCTAGACAAATAGGTAATCAAAGGGGAAATTAGAAGACAAACGGCCTTAAAAGCTTTTACAACAAGTTTAAAGTCCACACTACCCAACACGGTCCAAACACCCAAAATCCAAATCCGGATTTGAAGATCCGGAACCACTAATAGGAACAACACACAACCAGCTTAGAAATTCTTCTTCTTTTCCTTTTTAGTTTTGTTTTCCGAAACTAGTTCAAACATTGAAGAATTCCCTTTTCAGAGTACATACAAACCCATAATTATACGATGGCTTCAGATTTCCGACTTCTCCCTCTAATTCCAAGAGAGAAACAGTACTAAAATCGCAGAATTGCTTTGAGATATTACTTGGATTGGCTTCAAACTTTAACACAGCTAAGGATTCTCCTGAAGTACCTTATGTCCAAGGAAAACCTCTGTAAGGACTGTGGCAGAGCGGAGCGAAACCATTACCAGCTCCAAGCCCTAAGAAGACAGACAGCACAAACTCAAAACCAAATTAATCACATGGCATAGCAAACAGTAATAAATACTACTATCAGTAACAAAAAAAATTGAACTATGAATAGACCTTCTTTATGTCAACCTCCACCGTCTTCTCCTGAAGAGAGTTGACGTCTTTGATGTTTAAAGTTTTGAGAACGGTAATGGTAGACATGACCGGCATGGGCATCACCATCAAATCATCCATCACCCTATATGTCACCACGCCTCTGACATATCCCTTTTCCTCGAGTTGAACCACAGAGTAACCAAATGCAAACGAATGTTTAGGAGTACTGGGGATGGTCTCTATGTTTTGAGGAACCAAATGCAAACAAATGTTTAGGAGTACTGGGGATGGTCTCTATGTTTGAGGAAGCGAAGTTTTGCAAAAATAACGGGGTATGGGTATTTGATGGAAAGGCTGCTTTAGGCCTCAAAAGAGGATCCTTGCTTTGGTTTGGTTGAAGGTAGCCTGGGGTCTTTTGATACTCTCCTGGACTCTGCCCAAGGACCCTGACCCAACCATTCCATTATCTAAAAGAAGTCCCACGATTGATCCAATAGGAATCTGCAAGAGCCCGAACAGGAAGTCCACGAATTCCTTTCCGGCCTCTGCAAACACCACCTTGTCAGAGCTGCTGTCTATCGTAAGCTTCAAGCTTAACGTTTTGCTGCTCCTGGGGGTCGTCGTGGCCATCTCGGTCTCTACGGGTCACGCCTAGCCCTAGGGCTGTAAACAAGCCGAGTTAGTGGTTAGTGGCTAGAGCTCGGCTCGATCAAGATAAGTAAAGTTCGAATTCGGCTAGCTCTAGACTTGGATCACAGTATTTTCTTCTTGATTTACAATTTTTACTTCCCAAATAGATCCCACCCTTTTTATCAATTTCTCCAGAAATCAAAGCACTGATACGTACAGAGAAAGATATAAGAGAGGGAGTCCAGAAAGAGAGCATCCTACCGGATTTAATCGTATTTCCTTCCAATGGTGGAGAATGGCGGAGGTTTGGTGAAATCTTCTGCAATATTCACGCCCACTACGATAGTGCTTCAGTCCCCGTCGTTGATGCACTTTTGGTAGGTTTCTTCTCACGGAGGTCGGAGAGATATGAGGGTACGAGTGTAAGGACAGAAAAGCCGAGGAAAATGGAGGGACAGTGAACACTGAACAGGCGCCCAAAAATTGCCTGGGTAGTAGGGTGGCGTTAAATTCAAAAGAGAATTGAGGGACATATCGAAAGACAATTCTATCCTCTTTCTCTCTCTCAATTATTACCATTGATTCATCATTCAAGGGATAGATAAGTAAATTGAGGATTATAACAATGGCAAGGGTTAAATCGATCAATTAGAAGGAAAAAAAAAACCTTTCAGCTTTCGAAAGCATAGCGAACGGTAAACAGTAAATAGAAATATAATAATAATTTAATGTCGAGAGTGCAATCCGTTGTCGATATTTTTTAAAAGCGGAAAGACAGTTCTACAGTTCCCCACCTTCCTTCAATGTACAAAGTGAGATTTTGAGGACAAATAACTAAATATCTTTGTTTTAAATTAGATTATTAAATTAGTCTGGTTGTCTCACATATATTGTTAGTAACATATGTCTATATAATTATTTATAAAAAAAAAAAAAAAAAACTTAAAAACCAGGTTTACGCTTGTATAATGTAAATCTTAACATATAACAGGTAAATATAAACATATGTTATAGTTTATCTATAACCTATAACATCCGAAGGACATGGTATGCAATACAACACGTGTTCTAATACAATATATATGCAAAATTAGCCTCTTATTTTTCATATTATCCCTTTATACAAAATATGATACATGCTAGATACATGCTAAATATGCATTTGTCATGCTTATATATTTTTTGCGTAATGAGAAAAAACTCAATCCAGCCTACCAAAGAGAACTCACATAATAAGTCGGTGTAGCTCCTACAAGCCACATAAATTAAATCAACCTAACTTTGCTAGGGTGGTCTCAATAAATTATTTGCACTTAAGGGGATTTGAACTAAGGCCTCAAGGAGGACAAATTCACCCCAAATCTTAACCACCTATGACAACCCTTTTATGAAAAATGGTAGATAACAAATCACATTTAGTCATGTATTATTTAAGAAACAAAATATATGTTTACTTATGCTCATGGTAAGGTATATAGCATGTGACAGGCCGAGCCCTACTTACAAAAAAGAAAAAAAAAACTCACAAGCAATATGCATATGACAAAGATAAAATATGATATAAACATATATATACACGTGTGCATAGTTTACATATTATATAAGATGAAATAAACATATAACATGTTTGTAATGATCTTTCAAAACTACCCATATAAATATCGAATGTATGACAATTTACTGACATAAAACATATTAGAGATAAATATGACATAACATAACATACTACCATAAAGTATATTATAACAAATGTGTATAGTACTATTAAAGTATATTTAAGTATAAAGTGTTTGTTTGTTAAAAATTTGCGGTTAAAATTTTGGAGTATGAAAGTTAGTGAAAAAGAGTGAGATTATTTAAAAAGTTTTTATATTTATTATAATAGAAATTGATGATTTGATGGAAGAGAGAAAGATTATTTTGTAGTTATTTTATTAGGCAAAATTTTGAAGGACACAAAAAATGCCACAACTTATTTGAATGAGCTTTTTATTACTAATATGTTTTTTTCTAAAAAAAATCGAGTTAATGTAATTTTATCAGATACAACTATTACACACACATATAATGCATATTAATATAACAACCATATATAATGCATGTGTTACAAGATTATTACTGACATATATATGTTACAAGCATAAATGAATCCAAAAAAGTAGAATCGAGTTATGCAAGCTTCGTTCACGAGCCTAAATCGAGTTTACCTAAGTTTATGTGAGTTTAAATCGATTAATAATGATGTAAAAGTTAGCATACAAACTACAAAGTCAAATCGTCTATGAATCACACCGAACTTGAACTAAGTTTATATGAGTTGAGCTTGAACTGTTCACGAACAACTCTGTTCATTTACAGCCCTACGGCCACACCTAGTCACTACATTTTTTAATTGGGCCAAGTCAATATGAGTTCAATGTATAAAATCCGTGGAACACATTTCTTCCTTTCCCAAAACAAACTACATAGTTATATTGAAACATGGTAGCGTAAAAAGAGGTGAAAAAAAGGTATATTATTTAGAGTATATGTAGAAAACTTGTGTGATCTTGAGATTGAAACCGAATTTCAAAATTTTGGATTCCCTTGAGGACTCTAGAACTTCCTCTGGTAGGGCTATTCTTGTTTGTCTAACAGGATGACATGAGGGAAAGAAAGAAAATGAGAGTATTGCCCACTATATGGAAGCCCATTGGGCTGAACAGAAAAATGAAGAAAAAGGAAAGCCCGTTGGGCAGATAGTTTAGCCCTTTACAAAAGCCCATAATTATACAAAGCTTAGAAATTCTTCTCGTTCTCTCTCTCTCTCTCTCTCCGTGTCTAGGCAAATAGTAAATCCAAGGTGAAGGACAAATTAGAAGACAAACGGGCTTAAAAGGCTTTTACAACAAGTAAGTTTAAAGTACCACACTAACCAACAGGGTCCAAACACCCAAAATCCAAATCCGGAACCACTCCAAAAATTAAGTTAGAAGAACAGCACAAACCCAAACAGCTAATTTTCCAAAATGCAGTTCACTTGGATTGGCTTCAAACTTGAACACAGCTAAGATTCTCCTGAAGTACCTTATGTCCAAGGAAAACCTCTGTAAGGACTGTGGAAGAGCGGAGCGAAACCATTACCAGCTCCAAGCCCTAAGAAGACAGACAGAACAAACACAAAACCAAATTAATCACATGGCATAGCAAACAGTAACAAATACAACTGTCAGTGAAAAAAAAAAAAAAGAAATTGAAGCTATGAATAAGACCTTCTTTATGTCAACCTCCACCGTCTTCTCCTGAAGAGAGTTGACATCTTTGATGTTTAAAGTTTTGAGAACGGTAATGGTAGACATGACCGGCATGGGCATCACCCTCAAATCATCCATCACCCTATATGTCACCACGCCTCTAACATATCCCTTTTCCTCGAGTTGCACCACAGAGAGGATACAAAAGGGGAACCAAATGCAGATGCAAATATTGAGGAGTACTGGGGATGGTCTTTATGTTTGAGGAAGCGAAGTTTTGCAAAAACAACGGGGTATGGGTCTTTGATGGAAAGGCTGCTTTAGGCCTCAAAAGAGGATCCTTGCTTTGGTTTGGTTGAAGGTAGCCGGGGTCAAGGTTTTTGATACTCTCCTGGACTCTGCCCAAGGACCCTGACCCAACCATTCCATTATCCAAAAGAAGTCCCACGATTGATCCAATAGGTACCTGCAAGAGCCCAAACAGGAAGTCCACGAATTCCTTTCCGGCCTCTGCAAACACCACTTTGTCAGAGCTGCTGTCTATTGTAAGCGTCAAGCTTATCGTTTCGCAGCTCCTGGGGGTCGTCATGGCTATCTCGGTCTCTACGGATCACGCCTAGGGCTGTAAACAAGCCGAGTTCTTGGTTAGTGGCTAGTGCTCGGCTCGATCAAGATAAGTAAAGTTCGAATTCGGTTCGAGACTTGGATCACAGCATTTTCTTCTTGATTTACAATTTTACTTCCCAAATAGATCCCACCCTTTTTATCAATTTCTCCAGCAATCAAAGCACTGATACGTACAGAGAAAGATATAAGAGAGGGAGTTCAGAAAGAGAGCATCCTACCGGATTTAATCTTATTTCCTTCCAATGGTGGAGAATGGCGGAGGTTTCGTGAAATCTTCTGCAATATCCACGCCCACTACGATGGTACTTCAGTCCCCGTCGTTGACTGAACTTTTGGTAGGTTTCCATCTCACACACTCACTAGAGGTTGGAGGGAGATAAAAGGGTAAAGTGCAAGGACACATGCCAAGAAAAATGGAGATACACCAGCCAGAACAAACAGCCGAAAAATTGGACAGACACCAGCCAGAACAAGCCAGGAAGTCCACCCTTAAGACTTTTGAATACAGAAAATTTTGGCCTATCAAAATTTTTAACCAGCCAGACACGTTTTGTTGGCTCCAAATTTTTGACTTCTAACAATTTTTTTTTTTTTTTTGGCTTCTCTCCTTCGACAATCAGGTCCATGTATTCTTTCAGAGGGCGGCAGACACGGTACCGTACAGCGTTAAATGCGCAGCGCTAAAATTCAAAAGTAACTGTACAATGTAACTGTTCAAAGTTAAAAACAAACTAAATTAATTTTTTTTATCATCTAATAAAATATTCAAAAAATTATTTCTTCTTTACACTAATTCCAAACAAAACAAACATTCAATTATTTTTTTAAAAAAAACTCATCATTAAAATCATTATCTACTCTAAATTTTTCAACATTAACGCAAACCATTTTAAAATTTTAATAATATTTTAATAAATTTTAATAAATTCAATCTTTACAAAATTTTTAAAATTTTAAGAATATTATCTAAAATTTTTACAATCAAAACCTGTTCAAGAATTGAGGTACATATCGCAAGACAATTCTCACCTCCCTCTCTCTCAAATTATAATTACCATTTATTCATCATTCAACGGGATAGATAAGTAATTAAGGATGATAAAATGACACGAGTCAAATCGGATCAATTTAGAAAAGAGAAGGCAAAAACAAAAAAATCTTTCCTAAGCATAAAGCACAATAATACAGTAAAAAGAAATATAATAATAATTTAATATCAAGACTACAATTAGTTGTTGATCCTTTTAAAAAGCGGAAAGACAGTCCTGCTCCTACAGTTCCAACCTCCTTCCAACTAGAAAGTAGAATTTTAAGGGCAAATAAGTCAATATATTTGTTTTTAATTAAATTATTAAACTAATTTGTTTGTCTCACATATATTGTATCGTTAGTAACATATATGTCTATATGTGTATTAAAAAAAAAAAAAAAACCGGTTTTACCTTTGTATAATGAACATAATCTTAATATATAACGAACATAATCTTAACA
>CM025849.1:8285895-8319746 GCA_003952965.2 Morella rubra
TCTGATATTCATCATTGGATATTGTTGTTGCCTTTGGGTTTTCCTCCAACTGAACCCATTAGATTATACCTGTTGGGAATTGTCCTCTTGTATGGAGGGCTTGCCCCTGATTCTTTTACGAACAAATATCAATATTTTCAACACAACTTAATTACCAGCCATCCAAAACTAAAATTATTATGGTTGGTTTCTTTTTTTTTTCTTTGTTTTTGGATACAATTATTGTGGTCCTAATACAAGTAAGACCACCCATCGAAAATGAGTAATTATTGCAAGACGTCTTTGATTTTTTTTGGTACTATAAAAAAAAAAAGACTTTGACGTTTACTCGCACAATTATTGATGGATTACGTGGTGGGGAACGTCGTTTCTGATAGCTCTCTTTTTCCAAAGGCAATGCCTACGAATTTTCTTTCCCCTTCCCTTTGGTGGTAGGCCGTGAGAACACGTGTCCGTTCTGCTTTTTAGCAATGACATGACATAATTGTGGAACTTCTAGCTAGCTCCTTTTCCTTTCACTTCCATAAAATTCTGATCACAAAGCAACGACTCCAAGGGGTGGTATAATCGTGACGGTAAATTCGAGATAAATAAAGTGATATGGTACTGCTTTCTTTCTTTCTTTCTTGTCTTACAGCTTTTAATTCCAACTTGCATTAATTTTTGCCTACGTAACGTGATAACTTGATAAGGGGTCCGTTTGACACCTAGCTTGGCTTGTATTAACTACTGCTCTTGGTTTCGTCGGCCAGTCGCCTTCCCAGCAGCTCGCAATTCATTTTCCTTCCTTCTTCCCTTTGCTTAATTCTTCCATTGCAACAAAGAAAAAAATGGCCGAGGCTCTTCTCTCTGCCTTCCTTCAAGTGGTAATTGATAGGGCTGCATCTCGTGAGGTCATTGACTTCCTTCGACGACATAAACTCATTGGTGGACTCGTGTACAAGTTGAAGACAGCTTTGATGGCCGTGAATGTGCTGGTCGAAGACGCAGAGGAAAAGCAAGCCACAAAGCCTAATGTGAAAAATGGCTTGATGAGTTGAAAGATGCCGTCTATGAGGCAGAGGACATCCTTGATAAGGTTGCTACTCAAGCCTTACGACGCAAGCTGGATGCTGAATTTGAAACAACTGCAATTAAGGTACGAAATCGCACCTACGCTTCTCTTTCACTTTATAAGCTAAGAGGAAAGATAGAAGAGGTACGACGAGCTAAAGTCTCTAGCAGACCAGAAGGATGTTATAGGTCTAAGGGAAGGTGTTACAGGAGACCGTCGGAAATTGCCCACGACTTCTTTAATGGTTGAAGAATCTGGTATTTTTGGTAGAGATGCTGACAGGGAAGAAATTATTAAGGGGTTGCTCTCAAGATAAGGGTGGCAATGAAGGTGGGTGTGATTGCCATAGTGGGCATGGGAGGGATGGGCAAGACCACTCTTGCTCAAAAGTGTACAATGACGAAAGGGTGAAGAAGCACTTCGACCTTGAAGCTTGGGTTTGTGTTTGAAGATTTTGATCTGTTTAAGGTGACTAAAACATTTCTAGAGGCAGTAATTAGTCAACTACTGATATTACGATCTAAATCAACTTCAAGTTAAACTGCAGGAGAAAATTGACGGGAAAATCTTTTTTACTCATTCTAGATGATGTTTGGAGCAAGAATCTTGATGACTGGGAGGCCTTAAGTAAGCCCTGGAAATCTGGAGCACGTGGTAGCAAGGTCATCATAACAACACGTGATCAGGGTGTTGCATCAGTCATGAATGCCAGTACAAATCATCGTCTAGAGAAGTTAACAGAAGAGGATTGTTGGTCACTTTTTGCAAAATATGCTTTTGGGAACACTAATTCTAGTGCACGTCCCGAGCTAGAAGAAGTGGTAGACAGATTGCAAAAAAATGCGAAGGTCTACCGTTAGCAGCCAAGGCCATTGGAGCAATGTTGCGGACCAAAGCAAATGTTGATGAATGGGAGATGATATTGAATAGTGAATTATGGAACTTATCAATTGAAGAGACAAAAATTCTTCCAGCTCTCAGAGTAAGCTACAAATATCTTCCCTCACATTTGAAGCGGTGCTTTGCGTATTGTGCAATATTTCCAAAGGATTATGATTTCACAAAAGACCAGTTGGTCTTATTATGGATGGCCGAAGGGTTTTTACAAGATGTTGGAAACAAGACAATGGAAGAAATCGGTGAGGATTACTTCCATGATCTTGTATCAAGATCGTTATTCCAACGATCAGTTGACCATGATACACATTTTGTAATGCATGATCTTATAAATGATTTAGCAAAATTTGTGTCCGGGCAATTTAGCTTTCGGCTAAACGTTGACAAGTCTCACGAAGGTTTCCCAAGACTCGCTATCTGTCGTATATGAGAACAGAATTTGATACCTTGAGAAGTTTGAGCTATTTATGAGGCGAAGCAGCTGCGCACTTTCCTGCCATTAGAATTGGCGCCGGAGTACAGATGGTTCAACTTGACTAAAAAGGTGTTGCGTGATCTTTTGCCATCATTAAGATGCTTACGGGTGCTCTCTCTATCTCACTACAGGAATATGACTGAATTGCCCGATTCAGTTGGCAAAATGAAACATTTACGATATTTGGACATTTCTTTCACGGTGTAAGGAGGTTGCCTGAGTCTATTTGCCAGCTGTGTAATTTGCATTGAAGTTATCTGGTTGTAAAAATCTTATAGCCGAGAGATATGAGAGACTTGTTAATTTACGTCATCTTGATATTACTGAAACTGGTATCAAGGGATGCCGATGCACTTGGGTAATCTAAAATGTCTCCGAACTTTGCCTAAATTTATTGTCAGCAAACATAGGGGATCTGGGTCTGACCTTGGAGAGTTGGGGAAGCTTGCAAACCTTCGGGGAGCACTTTCTCTTTGGGAGCTCCAAAATGTTGAATCTCCCCAAGATGCTCTGGATGCAAACTTGAAGAATAGGAAGTATTTGCCGGAGTTGGCTTTGTTCTGGAATGATTCAGAAAGTGATGCTGATATTTCAGGAAGTCAAAAAATTGTATTGGACAATCTCCGGCCCCATCCAAACTTGAAAAGCCTCACTGTCAACGGCTATAGCGGTGAACGTTTTCCAGATTGGTAGGACACGATTCATTCTCTAATATAGCATCTCTGCATCTGAAGAAGTGTAAGTACTGTTGCAGCTTGCCATCGCTTGGGCAACTACACTCTCTACAGAACCTCTCTATTGAAGTTTTGATGGAATTGTTACGGTGGGTTCAGAGTTTTACGGCATTGGTTCTTCGTCAATTAAGCCATTTGGAAGTTAAAAGTTCTAAAGTTCATGCAGATGTCGAATTGGGGACATGGTTTCCATTTGGCGCTGAGAACGAAGATGTAGCTTTTCCTTCTCTTGAAGAGCTTTATATTAGGAAGTGTCCGAAGCTGAAAGTGGGTTTTCCATCGATCTTCCTTCCTTAGCCAAGCTCGAGATTGATGAATGTCCGCAGCTGGTGATTTCACTTTCGCGAGGCTCCAGTTATACGTGAATTGCAGCTAATTCGTTGTAATGAGGGTCTACTGAAGGAATTGCCAGTTGGAATGCAGAGGCTCAGAGTGGAAGGATTTGATTCGGTTGAGTCCTTGCCCGAGGGATTGTTGGACTCCAATAGCTGTCTTCGACAGTTAGAAATCAGTGATTGTTCCACACTCGTGTCTCTTCTCACGGGGGGCCCGTTCTCTACATTAAAAAAACTTCAAATTAGAAGTTGTATGAAGTTTGAGCTCCCAACACACCTAGACTATTCATTCCTCGAAGAATTGTTTTTGAGAGATTGTGATTCTCTCAGGTCTTTTCCACTAGATTTATTCTCAAATCTTAAGAGCATCGATCTTCGGCAATGTGGGTATCTAGAATCTGTTACCGTTTCAGAAAAACATGAGCAGGATTTAATGAACTTGCGTATTTCGATCCAGAGTTGCCCTAATTTTGTGTCATTTCCAAAAGGAGGATTGCGTGCCCCCTACCTTACAAGTCTTTACATCCTTGATTGTAAGAGTTGAAGTCTAACTGATAAGATGCACTCATTCGTTCCATCTCTTGAGGATTTGTTATAGATAATTGTCCAGAAATGGAGTCGTTTTCAGAAGGGGGCTTGCCTTTCCAATCTTCGTTCTATTCACATTTGGAATTGCAGAAACTCGTTGCTAGTAGGATGGGATGGGGTTTGCAAACACTCACCTCTCTTAGACACATGTCAATTATGGGTGAATCTGGAACGGTACTGTCTTTTCCAGAGACAGGTTGGCTTCCCTCAAATCTGACCTCTCTTGCTTTGTCGAGCTTTCCGAATTTGGAAGCTTTGGATAAGGAGGGGCTTCAACACCTGACCTCTCTTAAATATTTGTGGTTCTGGGACTTCCCTAAGCTCAAGTGCATGCCAAACAGGGGGCTGCCTGCGTCCCTTAATCGTCTAGATATCAATGGGTGTCCTTGTGTTAAAGAAACATTGCAAATGAGGAAAGGAAAAGAATGGCGCAAGGTTGCTCACGTCCCTTGCATACTCATCGACGGAGAATGGATAGAATGAGCAGAACTCGGACAAGAGTTCTCACTTTTCAGCTTTTCGGTCAGTTAGTTGCTCTTTTCAGCTTAGCCGGCAGCCTCTATCTTTGCGTAACAATGTTTTGCCAAATTGTTATTTTTTTTTCAAAGGCAGCAATTTTTTTTTTTTTCTAAATTTTGTTTTGATTTGAAAATCAACTTGACAAACATTTGGGGGGAAAAAAAAATCTTAGAAATTTGAAATCAATTGGGTTATAATTGCTGTTGATCTTTTTATCTCAAAACAGTTGGAATGAAATCCAAGATCTACTTCTGTTCCTGTGGCTCCTTTGCATACGTTTAATTTTATGTGAATATCTTTTACTCAAATTTTCACAACTTTCTATCTTGTTTTTAATTTTCTTTCTCTATTACTATTTTTCATTTTTTTTTTTTTGGAAAGAAATAACTTAATTGCGCAGAAATGAATCGGTCTTCATTTAAGGAAGGGAGAAATTATCCATGTTAGGACCTAAAATCTCGTTTAGAAATTGATGCGTTTCTATATCTGTATTTTTTAGTATTTTTTTTTTTTTTTTAGTGGTCTGAGATGGTATAAACTTGCTGTTGTCTTTGGCTCTAGTGGCGACCTCCTCTGCTCCAGGTGTTCCATCTGGTGGTTCAGAGGTATACTTATCTTTCTCTTCTCCTTTTGCTAATACTCTCAATTTCTTTGTTTAATTTTTTTCAGATTTCGGGAAGTTATAATAATTGCGCAGGATAGTCTCCCGCGCCACGTAAACTTGAAAGTCATATTCTCAACTACAGTATGGAGGTGAAAGTTTCCCTGAATGGTCTGATGTCTCTGCCTGAAAAGATTGCAAATATTCTTTTCTGTCTCTTCAGCATTTTGTATACAGAAGGCTTTGTAGACATCATGCTGTTTCCTAAAGGAAGCTTGCCTTCCGTTCTGATATAATGATGACTCAGAGCTCGAGCATAGGTTCCCATAAGAGATATCTTTGGCCATGGTTTTGGGTATCTGTTTAAAGAACTCCATTATTCAAAGCCTCCTTATCTTGAGCGGCATGATTGGTCCTCTGAACATTTTTGGAATTGTGTCATGAAAACTGTTTTAATCTCTAAGCACGGTCATTGATGCGAGTTGAAAGTGTCTTTTTACTTGATTTTCTACGCATTTTGATGCTATCTATCTTTTGTTTACTCTGTTGATTCGAAACCTTGTGGTGGAAAAGTTAGCAGTCACTTTCTGATGTGAAACTCGGTGCTCTGATTACGTTGCAGATGCAGAATCTGCACTTCGGCTAGTTTATCGTAGTACCTGACTACCTGTGCTTCTTCATCTATTGTCTGTAATTCTGATTGGAGGATCAAGCAATGAAATTTACAAGAAATTAGAATGTCAAATCCGGTCAAGAGGAAGGAATCTTTAAGGTTGTTTCTGGGATGCTACCCGTTATTGTCGGAGCATATAGTGGACTATCCAGGGCTTATGCAGTCTCGAACCCCCCATGATTTTCTCTTCCTAATTCGTTTTCTATTTTATATGCTCTCTACTAGAAATATTTTATTTTTTATTTGTTCCTTGTAGTGAAGGAGTATATATAATATGCTAGGTCAGCAGCATAAAATACGATTGGATTTGCAGAGCGCCTGAGACACCATGCTTAAATGATTCTTCAATGTCCCAAGTTTATTTTACAGCCAATTATCCGTTGTTATTTCTTTTTTCTTTCTTTTACTTCAAGTTCTGAAGAAAAAATCATACTTCTCCTTAGAGTCGATGTGTACCCTTTGTTAAAATCAAACTATCATGATTACACCACATCAAATATTTTTCGTCCGTCACCTTTCAAAAACTATAGACATGATCAGTTTAACTTATACTTAATGTAACAATTTTTTTAAACTTAACTAATTTGGTAAGTAAAAGCATCCATGTTACGGTTTGATGTGAATAAATGATATCTTAGGAGAAATACAACTCTGCACTTTCTAACTATATATGGGATCTTGACACCTTACATCGTAATTTGATTTTTATCACATGTTACCTACCAACTTATGATTTTTGATACTTTACACTTTCTTTAAAATTTTCTGTCAATTTTCTTAGATGAAATTACTTTTTTAATCTCAAAATTTTAGAATTTTACCCTTACAAAATGGTCATTGTTTCCATTGGATCAGATGCTGAATTTTAAACGCTACTTTCTGATCAGGGTCATAGGTTCTCATTCAGTCTCACATGGATGAACGAAGCAGCTGGAGAGGATGCGGAGCTTTTGTACCGTGTCTCATCGTTGGGCACATTTGAAAGAGTAGCACCAGAATGGATGAAGGAGGCCATTATCTTCAGCACTAGAATGTGACCAATCTTCTTTGAAAGAGTGTCCCGTGTTATCAAGCTGCCTCACTAGTGGCCCCCACCCCAAGGTCATTTCAGATTGCTGTTCCTGACAACACAACATTCTGCACGTGTTTACAAATCATTGCCTGACGACTGATTTCTTTAGGCCAGTGAGCTAAGCTCCTAACAACCCGAATGGTCTTGTATGTAAGTCCCATGATTCATGGATATATTGTGATTTTCTCAAGATGAAAAAAACTCATTGTATACAATAAGGTTTCGTTCAAGTGGAAGAAGAGAAAAATTGAGAAAGGAATAGTATAAAGAATAAGTCTTATATTAGTTTTTTAATGATAGAATCCCAAAAGTGCTCTCTCTCTCCTTTTTCTGTCTCGTTTCTCTGTCACAAATTCTTCCTTCTCGACCAATAAAAAGAATTTGGGTACAAATCGCATTTCAAGTTTATTGTGAAGGATGGAAAAATAAAACATCAAGTTTTGGCTTTCACTGTATAAAGCCAAACGTGTTTGTTTGCTGTTTTCAGAAATAGATTTCGAGAGTGTTTGTTTATTAAAATTTTGAAGAATTTTTAAAATTTATAAATCTTTATTTTATTGAAATTTATTAAAAATATATAAAAAAAATGATTGTATATTATTTAAAATTTTATTTTTAAAAATTTTTATTAAAATATTGAAGAAATAAACAGTAACTCATTTGGTTGCGACATCATCTCAAGCTTCATCAGTAAGGGCCATCAGTTCAAACAGCCATTCTCGGGTAAACCAAACCAAATTGCTTTTCGGCGCCGGTTCCATTTTTCAAGCTTCAGTGGGCTGTCAAATAATGGGTCCTCTTCAGTCGCCCCCAACTGAGGCCCATCGCTATGGACGCATCAATTTCACAACTGGTGGATTTTAAAATCCAAGGAGCGCTGATTTCTTTCCACTTTGGGGGATGTAGCGCTGATTTGTTTTGAGTTGTTTTTATCCTCTTTATAACCAACTTATTCTTCGCCATAACTCAGGATTATTAGAGGTAAGTGGTCATCTTCAAGAGAGGTAATTTATTGAGGATCCATAAATTACTGCCCAATGCTGATTTATTGGCAGAAAAATTCGCAATTTTCAGATTTATTAGTATCTGAAAAACTACCAGATGAGAAAGTACTCATAGAGAAAACCTCTTCTTTAAATGAATGACACAAAAATGGGAACGACATAAAGGTGGTCAAGAGAACTATATAACTATTTGCTTCGAAATCTCTAAGAAAAAGAATTCAAGTTACCTAAAACTAGAAACAGAAATGACAATAAATCTTAACTTGTTTAATAGACAAATCATGTAGTTGTTAAAATTTTGAACATCCTTGAAAGAAAGAGAGGAAGTTAAGGAATTACGAATTTCAAGATGCTATAGTCAAGAAAACTCACGTTTGGCCATGATACTATGGAGTATTTGTTTACACAATTTTTTAAGGGTTCAAAAATTTCCACCACACTAAACACATTTCACAAATCCTAATAAACTTCAACATTTAAAAAATTTCTAAAACTTTGAAAATATTTCTCAAAATTTCAGTAAATAAACGCTTCCTATATATTAATCAATCATTTATTTGAGGGGATGCCATTTATGTACATATATTAGTCTTGTTTTTTGTTAAACATATATTAGTCGATCATACTTCTTCTTCCAGTCATGATACGACATCGTTCTCCCTATTACAAACACCTGGCGCAAATGTGGTATGAACATTTTAATTGGACAGGTGGTACTTTCTAATTCGTTATGATGTAGATTTTAAAGCGTTGTTAGCAATAACTGTTAACGGAAAATGGATGGAAGGACATCGATTTGATTTAAATTCTACCTCAAGGGTCTATTTGTTGAAAACGTTACTCAGTGGCTCATTTGCAACCTTATATTCAGGGACCTTAGGTGCAATTAAGCCTAAAAAGAAGTCAATTTCTAAAAAAAAAATTATTACGTAATGTAAAAAAGTATTTAGAGTTAAAATATTAAAAATTAAAGACTAAAAATATTAACAATATATTATATTGACATATATGTACCATACTTTTGTAAAATAATAATCTATCTCTTGAGTAATCAAATCAATAATTTATCAAAAAAATTCATTAAATGTTGGATTGTTCACCCACCAATAGGAACGTGAGCTGGGTTTAGACCGTCGTGAGACAAGTTAGTTTTACCTTACTGATGATAGTGTCGTAATAGTAATTAAACCTAATACGAGAGGAACTATTGATTCACACAATTAGTCATTGCACTTGGTTGAAAAGTCAATGGTGTGAAGTTACTGTGCATTGAATTATATCTGAACGCCTCTAAATTAAAATTCGGGTCAAAAGCAACACGTGCGCCCACTGGACTTTAAGAGGGGCCGGCCTGAGCTAAAAGGAGCATATTAGTTATAATCGTGGGACTATGCATTGCATTTCTGGACGCTAGATCATTTCAATAGCACCTTGGAGATCCTGGTATTTAGTGACTTAGTCATGTTTCTTTTACGCAATAAGTGGGGAGATATATTCAAGAGACAATTTGTCACCTGATATAGCTTTTTCTTCTTTGATGTTTGTGCAAAAGACAGGATGGGCCGAACTTGATGCACTACGCAGTCCAAACAGCTTCCAGTCAGGCAATTAAATTAAAAAAAAAAAAAATCAAATGTTTTACATTGCCAACCGCCCCTACATCGGTCACTGCCGATTATTAAGGGGATAAAGTTTTTTTTAAACTGTTGTCACAATATGATTTAATTTAAATAAAGATAGACACAATATAAGTCATATATCTCTTTAAATTTGACTATTTCAATTGGACAATAAATTAAAGGAGATGATGTAAATAGATTAGTATAAGGTTTAATTTGAGAGAAAGAAAATAGAGTCGTTGAACTTTTGCACGTGACTGTCCATATTAATTTTAGAGAAGAGGTGAACTTGAAAAGTGACAATTTTTGCTCTGATATTCATCGTCGGATATTGTTGTTGCCTTTGGGTTTTCCTCCAGCTGAACCCATTAGATTATACCGTTGGGAATTGTCCTCTTCTATGGAGGGCTTTGCCCCTGATTCTTTTACGAACAAGTATCAATATTTTCAACACAACTTAATTACCAGCCATCCAAAACTAAAATTATTATGGTTGGTTTTTTTTTTTTTCTTTGTTTTTGGATACAATTATTGTGGTCCTAATACAAGTAAGACCGCCCATCGAAAATGAGTAATTATTGCAAGAGACGTCTTTGATTTTTTTTGGTACTCTTGAAAAAAAAACACGACTTTGACGTTTACTCGCACAATTATTGATGGATTACGTGGTGGTGAGCGTTTTGTTAGCTATATCTCTTTTCCGAAAGCAATGCCTATGAATTTCCTTGCCGCTTCCCTTTGGTGGTAGGCCATGAGAACATGTGATCCGTTCTGCTTTTTAGCAATGACATGACATAATTGTGGAACTTCTAGCTAGCTCCTTTTCCTTTCACTTCCATAAAATTCTGATCACAAAGCAACGACTCCAAGGGAAAGTGGTATAATCGTGACGGTAAATTCTAGATAAATAAAGTGATATGGTACTGCTTTCTTTCTTTCTTTTTTGTCTTCCAGCTTTTAATTCCAACTTGCATTAATTTTTGCCTACCTAACGTGATAACTGATAAGGGGACCGTTTGACACCTAGCTTGGCTTGTATTAACTACACCTCTTGGTTCTCGTCGGCCGTCGCCTTCCCCCAGCAGCTAATACACGCTTTCGTATTCCTCTGTTTAAAGGGAGGGCCAATAGATGGCAGTAGGTGATGTGGACCCGCTTAGAGGAAAATAACTAAAAACAGCCCAAGTTTTCCTAGTAAAATAATGCAAGTGTGGAAAAACAAGTTGGTTCCATTTTCCATAAGACTATTTACAGTTTTTTAAGTCCACCACTCCAGTTGCCTCTTTCTTGTCTACGCTCGTAATTCAATTTCCTTCCTTCTTTCCTTTGCTTAATTCTTCCATTGCAACAAAGAAAAAATGGCCGAGGTTGGAGGAGCTCTTCTCTCTGCCTTCCTTCAAGTGGTAATCGATAGGGCTGCATCTCGTGAGGTCATTGACTTCCTTCGAGGACATAAACTCATTGGTGGACTCGTGTACAAGTTGAAGACAGCTTTGATGGCCGTGAATGTGCTGGTCGAAGACGCAGAGGAAAAGCAAGCCACAAAGCCTAATGTGAAAACATGGCTTGATGAGTTGAAAGATGCCGTCTATGATGCAGAGGACATCCTTGATAAGGTTGCTACTCAAGCCTTACGACGCAAGCTGGATGCTGAATTTGAAACAACTGCAATTAAGGTACGAAATCGCACCTACGCTTCTCTTTCACTTTATAAGCTAAGAGGAAAGATAGAAGAGGTACACGACAGGCTAAAGTCTCTAGCGAACAAAAGGATGTTATAGGTCTAAGAGAAGGTGTTACAGGGAGACCATCGGAAAGATTGCCCACGACTTCTTTAATGGTTGAAGAATCTGGTATTTTTGGTAGAGATGCTGACAGGGAGGAAATTATTAAGGGGTTGCTCTCAGAAGATAAGGGTGGCAATGAGGTAGGTGTGATTGCCATAGTGGGCATGGGAGGGATGGGCAAGACCACTCTTGCTCAACGAGTGTACAATGACGAAAGGGTGAAGAAGCACTTCGACCTTGAAGCTTGGGTTTGTGTTTCCGAAGATTTTGATCTGTTTAAGGTGACCAAAACAATGCTAGACGAAGTAACTGGGTCAACTACTGATATTGCGAATCTAGATCAACTTCAAGTTAAACTACGGGAGCAATTGATGGGAAAATGTTTTTTACTCATTCTAGATGATGTTTGGAACAAGAATCTTGATGACTGGGAGGCCTTAAGTAAGCCCTGGAAATCTGGAGCACGTGGCAGTAAGGTCATCATAACAACACGGATCAGGGTGTTGCATCAGTCACGAATGCTAGTACAAATCATCGTCTAGAGAAGTTAACAGAAGAGGATTGTTGGTCACTTTTTGCAAAATATGCTTTGGGAACACTAACTCTAGTGCACGTCCCGAGCTAGAAGAAGTAGGTAGACAGATTGCAAAAAAATGCGAAGGTCTACCGTTAGCAGCCAAGGCCATTGGAGCAATGTTGCGGACCAAAGCAAATGTTGATGAATGGGAGAGGATATTGAATAGTGAATTATGGAACTTATCAATTGAAGAGACGAAAATTCTTCCAGCTCTCAGAGTAAGCTACAAATATCTTCCCTCGCATTTGAAGCGGTGCTTTGCTTATTGTGCAATATTTCCAAAGGATTATGATTTCACAAAAGACCAGTTGGTCTTATTATGGATGGCCGAAGGGTTTTTACAAGATGTTGGAAACAAGACAATGGAAGAAATCGGTGAGGATTACTTCCATGATCTTGTATCAAGATCGTTATTCCAACGATCAGTTGACCATGATACACATTTTGTAATGCATGATCTTATAAATGATTTAGCAAAATTTGTGTCCGGGCAATTTAGCTTTCGGCTAAACGTTGACAAGTCTCACGAAGGTTTCCCCAAGACTCGCTATCTGTCGTATATGAGAACAGATTTGATACCTTTGAGAAGTTTGAGGCTGTTTATGAGGCGAAGCAGCTGCGCACTTTCCTGCCATTAGAATTGGCGCCGAAGTACAGATCGTTCAACTTGACTAAAAAGGTGTTGCGTGATCTTTTGCCACATTAAGTGCTTACGGGTGCTCTCTCTATCTCACTACGGAATATGACTGAATTGCCCGATTCAGTTGGGAAAATGAAACATTTACGATATTTGGACATTTCTTTCACGAGGTGACGAGGTTGCCTGAGTCTATTTGCCAGCTGTGTAATTTGCAAACATTGAAGTTATCTGGTTGTAAAAATCTTATAGCGTTGCCGAGAGATATGGGGAGACTTGTTAATTTACGTCATCTTGATATTACTGAAACTGGTATCAAGGAGATGCCGATGCACTTGGGCAATCTAAAATGTCTCCGAACTTTGCCTAAATTTATTGTCAGCAAACACAGGGGTCTGGGTCTGGCCTTGGAGAGTTGGGGAAGCTTGCAAATCTTCGGGGAGCACTTTCTATTTGGAGCTCCAAAATGTTGAATCTCCCAGGGATGCTCTGGATGCAAACTTGAAGAATAAGAAGTATTTGCAGGAGTTGGATTGTTCTGGAATGATTCAGAAAGTGAAGATGCTGATATTTCAGAAAGTCAAAGAAGTGTACTTGACAATCTCCGGCCCCACCCAAACTTGAAAAGCCTCACTGTCAACGGCTATAGCGGTGAACGTTTTCCAGATTGGGTAGGCACAATTCATTCTCTAATATAGCATCTCTGCATCTGAAAGTGTTGCCACCACTTGGGCAACTACACTCTCTACAGAACCTCTCTATTGAAGGTTTTGATGGAATTGTTACGGTGGGTTCAGAGTTTTACGGGCTGGTTCTTCGTCAATTGAAGCCATTTGGAAGCTTAAAAGTTCTAAAGTTCAGGAGATGTCGAACTGGGAGACATGGTTTCCATTTGGTGCTGAAAACGAAGACGAGCTTTTCCTTCTCTTGAAGAGCTTTATATTAAGAAGTGTCCGAAGCTGAAAGGGGGGTTTTCCATCAATCTTCCTTCCTTAGCCAAGCTTGAGATTGATGAATGTCCGCAGTTGGTGATTTCACTTCGTAGGCTCCAGTTATACGTGAATTGAGCTAATGAGTTGTAATGAGGTTCTACTGAAGGAATTGCCAGTTGGAATGCAGAGGCTCAGAGTGGGAGGATTTGATTCGGTGGAGTCCCTGCCCGAGGGACTGTGGACTCCAATAGCTGTCTTCAAGAGTTAGAAATCAGTGATTGTTCCTCGCTCGTGTCTCTTCCCACGGGGGTCTGTCCTCTACATTAAAAAACTTCAAATTAGAAGTTGTATGAAGTTTGAGCTCCCAACACACCTGGACTATTCATTCCTCGAAGAATTGGTTTTGAGGATTGTGATTCTCTCAGGTCTTTTCCACTAGACTTATTCCCAAATCTTAAGAGCATCGATCTTCGGCAGTGTGGGAATCTAGAATCTCTTACCGTTCCAGAACAACATGAGCAGGACTTAATGACCTTGCGTATTTCGATCCAGAGTTGCCCTAATTTTGTGTCATTTCCAAAAGGAGGATTGCGTGCCCCCACCTTACAATTCTTAACATCCGATTGTAAGAGTCTGACGTCACTGCCTGATAAGATGCACTCATTCCTTCCATCTCTTGAGTATTTGTTAATAGATAATTGTCCAGAAATGGAGTCGTTTCCAGAAGGGGGCTTGCCTTCCAATCTTAGATGTTATCATTTGGAATTGTCACAAACTCGTTGCTAGTCGGATGGGATGGGGTTTGCAAACACTCACCTCTCTTAGACACACGTGTCAATTGATGGCGAATCTGGAACGGTCGTGTCTTTTCCAGAGACGGGTTTGCTTCCCTCAAATCTGACCTCTCTTGAGTTTGTTGAGCTTTCCGAATTTGGAATCTTTGGATAAGGAGGGGCTTCAACACCTGACCTCTCTTGAACATTTGCATTCTTGGACTGCCCTAAGCTCAAGTGCATGCCAGACAGGGGGCTGCCTGCGTCCCTTAATCGTCTACATATCGTTGGGTGTCCTTTGTTAAAGAAACAATTGCAAAGGAGGAAAGGAAAAGAATGGCGCAAGGTTGCTCACGTGCCCTACATACTCATCGACCGAGAATGGATAGAATGAGCAGAACTTGGACAAGAGTTTCCACTTTTCAGCTTTTACGGTCAGTTAGTTGCTCTTCATTTTCTTTTTCAACAGCCGACATTACCGACAAAATATTCAAAGGCAGCAAATTTTTTGTTTTTCTAAATTTTGTTTTCATTTCTAGTAGCTTGTGTTATAATTGCTGTTGGTCTTTTATCACATATCACTTGGAATGAAATCCAAGCTCTGCTTCTGTTCTTGTGGCTTCTTTGCACACGTTCCATTCATCTAATATGTTTAATTTTATGTGAATATCTTTACTTACTCAAATTTTCACAACTTTCCATCTTGTTTATAATTTTCTTTTTCTACATCTTTTTTCTAATCTTTTTTTTCCCCCTTCGTAAAACACGAGAAACAAGTAACTCGTGTCGCACCGAACTATATTCGGTGGCAAATTAACAACGGATAAAAAACCAGAAAAAAACTTGATAAGCGGCCCAATTGGCAAGCAGGTGAGCAAACTGGTTCTTCCTACGCGGAATCCATCGAAACGAACTGGAGATGTTGACAGCCAAGTAACCTCTGAGTGAATCATTCAAGGTTTCCAGCTTTGCGGTAAACTAGTCTTGACGTTCATATATAGGAAAATCAAGTGGAAAAGAAAGAACTTTATTGGGAGAAATTAATCTCAGTTCATTTAAGGAAGGAAGAACTTATCCATGTTAGGACCTAAAATGTCGTTTAGAAATTGATGCGTTACCATATATGTATTCCCACACATAGCTGTTATTTTCTGAGTAGATTCTGTTGACTTTGAACTTCGCTCTTTCGTGTGCAGCTTTGAGTGCTTTGAGATGGTATTTGCTTCCTGTTATCTTTGGCTCTAGAGGTGACCTCTTCTGCTGCAGATGTTACATCTGGTGGTTCAGAGGTATACTTATCTTTCTCTTCTCTTTAATACTCTCAATTTGCATTTTCAATTTCTTTCTCTGTCCATATTTGTATGCACAATTTAGTTACTAAAGACGGTTGGCCAAATTGACCACCATTTCAGAAAGTTAAAGAACTGTGCATGATAATCTCCCTCGCCACACAAACGTGAAAAGTCTTATTCCCAACTATTATGCCAGTGAAAGTTTCCCCGAAGGGTCTGAGAGACGGTCACTGCCAGAGAAGATGTACATATTCTTTTCGTTTCTTAGCATTTGTCTACAGAAGGTTGTCCAGACATCATGCTGTTTCCTAAGGGGAGCTTGCCTTCATTCTCAATAATGATGACTCGAGCCCAAGCTTGAGCTCAAGCTCAGGTTCCCTTGAGAGATATCTTTGGCCATGAGTTCTGGGTATTAGACTTGACATTCCCCAGTGGTTATTTGTTTAAAGAACTCCATTATTTAAACCTTCCTTATCTTGAGAGGCATGATTGGTCCTATGAACATTTTGGAAGTGTCATGGGAACTGTTTTATTTAATCTCTAAGCATGGTCATCGATGCTAGTTGAAGTGTCTTTTTACTTGATTTTCTTCGCCTTTTGATGCTATCTATCTTCTGTTTACTCATGTCAAAGGTAATTATTGGAAACCTTATGATGGGAAAGTTAGCAATCACTTTCTTATTTGAAACTTACAGCTCTGATTACGTTGCAGATGCAGAATCTGTACTTCCGCTAGTTTATTGGTATAACTTTAGGGTTAGGAAATCTGTGCTTCTTGATAGCAACTCTTATCTTACTTTTTTCTTTTACTCTTGCAGATGCAGTCTTCTATGAAAGGATATCCCCTGTTATCAAGCTGCCTCACTAGCGGCCCCCACCCCAAGGTCATTTCAGATTGTTGTTCCTGACAACACAAAATTCTGCGCGTGTTTACAAATCATTGCCTGACAACCGATTTCTATAGGCTAGTGAGCTAAGCTCCTAACAAATTCAATGATCTTGTATGTAAGTCCCATGATTCATGGATATATTGATGACCTGTATGATTTTCTCGAGATGAAAAGAGCTCAATAAACAATGGGGTTTCGTTCAAGTGCTTGCTCTATTGGTTTCGTTTGAGTGGAAGAAGAGAAGTAATGAGAAATGAATGGTATAAAAGATCAGTCTTATATTAGTTTCTTACTGGTAGAATGAATATTTATAATGATTTCAAGAGACTTAAAAAGTAATTTTGACTAATTCTTTTAAAGTCAAAGCGTGGTCCATTGGATCATATACAAACATCTTCTCATTTTGATCCCAAACATAGAGATAGAAATCAAACATAAGCATGGTTAATAGATGACTTAAAAGAGAAAAAACAGATGTAGTTGATTTTAGTTAATTGTTTTTACTTTGGCTCTTAGTTTATATAGAAAAAAATTATTTCATTTTTCTAAGAAACTTCAAGAGGTCATCATTTAAAGATATTGTTTTTGAATTATTGATGACAACATATTGTTAGTTTATCACTGTCCATTAATCATTATTTAAAGCTAATGTTTTTTTATTGTTTAAATCTACTTTTAAATATGAAAAAACCGATTTAGACCCTAATAACACTTAGAAGGGGTGAATACGTGTCTTCCCTCTAATTAACAAATCAATAACAATTTTAAAATATGTTCTAAAATTGTTTAGCCTAGATATGCATAATAATCAACTCAATCAACAAATAAGCAGCGGAAAATTAAAACAAACTTCAATCACACAAAGAGACAAGGATTTGATGACGAAGTGGAAAACCTTTGAAATAGCATTCAAAGGAAAAACCACTCCGGGCTAGCAGCCACCTAGAATCCACTAAGAAGAAAACCTTACAAACAGTGATTCAGACACGGGCAACCCCAGTTGCTTGACTCTGACAACCCTGATGTAATAATCTAAGCCTCCCTGCTTAGACCCGCTCCGTGCGGCATTCCCCTCAGACCTTTGAGGATCTTCTTATGGATTCTTCACGAACAAACCTTGTTCTTCAGCACGCCTTCAACACCATGAAGGTTACAGAGATATTTGGAGAAAGAATAGAGAAAAACTCATCAATGTTGAAGCACAAATCTTCTCGGTTTTTCTCTCAAGGAAGGAGGCACAAGTATGCTCAATGGAGGCCTCAATAATCTTTAGACGGCCTACCCCGAAACCTAGTAGGGTTTCCTAACATTTCAAAAGGAAATTCTAAAAATTTAGGAATTTTTGAAATTCGCCGGAAGTCGCTCGAGCGTGGGTCGAGCGCTGGTCAAACGCTATGTGTTGTCTGTCAAACGCTCGTCAAACGTTGTGACTCTGTCTGCATTTTTTCAAAGGTCGCTCGAGCGCTTGTCAAACGCTATGTGTTGTTTGTCAAACGCTCGTCAAACGCTGTGACTCTGTCTGCATTTTTTCAAAGGTCGCTCGAGCGCTTGTCAAACGCAGGTCAAACGTGATGAAGACTTTGGACAGACCATCGACTCTAACTCTTGAACAAATGTGGAGACCAAATATACAACTCGATTAAGACATATTTTGACACAGAATTATGCCAATACAAAATGCACTAACAAAATCTTTTTCCTAGATCTCATGTTATGTTGCCGACAATGTTTTCAACGAGAGTTTTGCATAAACAGATGATAATCCAAGCAACGCTTAAGGCTCTATTATGCCAATACAAAATGCACTAACAAAATCTTTTTCCTAGATCTCATGTTATGTTGCCGACAATGTTTTCAACGAGAGTTTTGTATAAACAGATGATAATCCAAGCAACGCTTAAGGCTCTCTCAACCGGATATCCCAAAAGTTCTCTCTCTCTCTTTTTCTATCTCGCTTCTCTATCACAAACTCCTCCTTCTGGACTAATAAAAAGAACTTGGGTACAAATCGCCTTTCAAGTTTTGGCTCTCGTATAGTAAAGGATGGAAAAACAAAACATCAATTTGCTGCCCTCGTTTATCTTCATTCCTTAGCCCTTTTTTCTTGGACTCGATGACATGGATGGAGCCCACCACACACAACAACATTTAATCATAAAGCGGAATCCAAAGCGTACAATTAATGACCAGAGCCTATTGTGCCACATGTTGGAGCTCGGATTTTATCCTCTTTCGGTTCTCATATCCGGTGATTACAGAGGATAGAGATCTCTCTAAATTATTATCTAAATATAGTCCAATTCGAAGGATAGATACAATATAAGTCACACAACTCTCCGAAGTGAACTATCTAAATTGGGCAGTAAATTAGAGAGGATGTTGTGAATAGATTAGTATCAGAGTTTTAACTTTGAGAGAGGAAAACAAAGTCGTTGAATTTTTGCACGTGACTGTCCATTTTAGTTTTATAGAAGAGGTGAACTTGACAAGTGACAATTTTGAGCTGATATTCATCATTGAAGGCTGTCTTCCTCATCCTATTACTAATTGGGTTTCAATTCCCCGGCCTCCACTGCTTGGGTTTTGTTTGGATTAGAGATATGTTTAAGTTAATTAAGAGAAAATCTTTTTTTTTTATTTTATTCTCAGTCAGCTCTTCTTCTTCTTCTTCTTCTTCTTCTTTTTTTTTTTGATACAAGTCATGTTCAAGATTAATCCCGGAAAACGAGTTCTTTTCTTTCTTTTTATTTGATTGATTTTGCAAAAGAATAGGCAAGAATCAACGCCCTGAATAATTATTCAAAGGACATAAAAACATGTGCTAAAAGTTCCAAAAAAAAAAAATCCTAACTTTTTCCTCTATTACTCCGTACGAATAATAAGTTAAAGATGGATTGAAGCTTTTCCTCCTAGAGGATCATTCGTGACTCATTCGACTAAATATGCACTAAAAATTAGTGTCTCTTTCCGTAAAATTAAACCCACAATTGTCTAAAAATTAGTCTACTAATCTATCTAATATGACTAAATCTTCTTGACTCGTTCATTCGTGACCGAAACAAGTGCAAGTGGTCGATAATGGATTCATAGAATGCGTTGCCATACATATGTGCATGCATATACGTGTAATTAAAGGTACAATGAATACATATAATATATTTTTTTATAAATAAAATTACCGTATAAAAGGAGTCAATGTGACACATTCTTATTCTTTTTGAGCTTTTAATAATAAATATTCTCTAAAATCCCGTGGGCAGTGAAAGCATTTCCAATGGTTAACTACGCTGGATGTATTTCGGAATATAAATTTAGATTTATTTCCTTGCAGGAGGTGAGCACGTGGCTGTCGGCTTGTGGTGCACGTGTTGGGGGTAGCTAGCTGGTGGGGCTCGAAAAAAGCAACGACTCAATGGTCCTGCTTTCTTACACTTTCTACAAATTGATAAGAGGAAATGGTCCTGCATTTTACAATTCGTAAAATTACAAATTGATAATTCTCTTCTATTCATAAATTTATTCATCTAAAATTTTTACCATTTTAATAAATTAATTTCTTAAAAATTCTTATCAAATTATCACTTTTTCATTCTAATCATTTTTCTCTATATTTTTTCACCAATCACAATACTCTAAAATTTTCACCATTCCAAAATTTCCACATCCGAACACCATCATAGACTATCCACAATTTTTAAGTCCACCACTCCAGTTGCCTAGTTCTTCTCCAAGCTCGCAATTCAATTTCCTTCTGTCCCTTTGCTTAATTCTTCCATTGCAGTAAGAAAAAAATGGTCGAGGTTGGAGGAGCTCTTCTCTCTGCCTTCCTTAAAAGTATTAATCGATAGGGCGGCATCTCGTGAGGTCATTGACTTCCTTCGACGACATAAACTCATTGGTGGACTCGTGTACAAGTTGAAGATAGCTTTGATGGCCGTGAATGTGCTGGTCGAAGACGCAGAGGAAAAGCAAGCCACAAAGCCTAATGTGAAAACATGGCTTGATGAGTTGAAAGATGCCGTCTATGATGCAGAGGACATCCTTGATAAGGTTGCTACTCAAGCCTTACGACGCAAGCTGGATGCTGAATTTGAAACAACTGCAATTAAGGTACGAAATCGCACCTACGCTTCTCTTTCACTTTATAAGCTAAGAGGAAAGATAGAAGAGGTACACGACAGGCTAAAGTCTCTAGCCGAACAAAAGGATGTTATAGGTCTAAGAGAAGGTGTTACAGGGAGACCCTCGGAAAGATTGCCCACGACTTCTTTTTGGTTGAAGAATCTGGTATTTTTGGTAGAGATGCTGACAGGGAGGAAATTATTAAGGGGTTGCTCTCAGAAGATAAAGGTGGCAATGAGGTAGGTGTGATTGCCATAGTGGGCATGGGAGGGATGGGCAAGACCACTCTTGCTCAACGAGTGTACAATGATGAAAGGGTGAAGAAGCAGTTCGACCTTGAAGCTTGGGTTTGTGTTTCGAAGATTTTGATCTGTTTAAGGTGACCAAAACAATGCTAGACAGTAACTTGTCAACTACTGATATTACGATCTAGATCAACTTCAAGTTAAACTACGGGAGCAATTGACGGGAAAATGTTTTTTACTCATTCTAGATGATGTTTGGAACAAGAATCTTGATGACTGGGAGGCCTTAAGTAAGCCTTGGAAATCTGGAGCACGTGGCAGTAAGGTCATCATAACAACACGGATGAGAGTGTTGCATCAGTCACGAATGCTAGTACGAATCATCGTTTAGAGAAGTTAACAGAAGAGGATTGTTGGTCACTTTTTGCAAAATATGCTTTCGGGAACACTAACTCTAGTGCACGTCCCGAGCTAGAAGAAGTAGGTAGACAGATTGCAAAAAAATGCGAAGGTCTACCGTTAGCAGCCAAGGCCATTGGAGCAATGTTGCGGACCAAAGCAAATGTTGATGAATGGGAGAGGATATTGAATAGTGAATTATGGAACTTATCAATTGAAGAGACGAAAATTCTTCCAGCTCTCAGAGTAAGCTACAAATATCTTCCCTCGCATTTGAAGCGGTGCTTTGCTTATTGTGCAATATTTCCAAAGATTATGATTTTCACAAAAGACCAGTTGGTCTTATTATGGATGGCCGAAGGGTTTTTACAAGATGTTGGAAACAAGACAATGGAAGAAATCGGTGAGGATTACTTCCATGATCTTGTATCAAGATCGTTATTCCAACGATCAGTTGACCATGATACACATTTTGTAATGCATGATCTTATAAATGATTTAGCAAAATTTGTGTCCGGGCAATTTAGCTTTCGGCTAAACGTTGACAAGTCTCATGAAGGTTTCCCCAAGACTCGCTATATGTCGTATATGAGAACAACATTTGATACCTTTGAGAAGTTTGAGATTGTTTATGAGGTGAAGCAACTACGCACTTTCCTGCCATTACAATTGGCGCCGCCAAAGTACAGATCATTCAACTTGACTAAAAAGGTGTTGCGTGATCTTTTGCCACATTAAGGTGCCTACGGTGCTCTCTCTATCTACTACGAAATATATGAATTTGACCAAATCAGCAGGGAAAATGAAACATTTACGATATTTGGACATTTCTTTCACGATAAGGAGGTTGCCGAGTCTATTTTTTGTGTAATGTGAATTTGTTATCTGGTTGTAAAAATCTTATAGCGTTGTAGAGATATGGGAGACTTGTTAATTTACGTCATCTTGATGATGGTTACTATCGGAAAATGCCAATGCAAGGCTAAAATTCTTTGTCTAAATTTATTGTCAGCAAACACAGGGGTCTGGCCTTGGAGTGTTGGGAAGCTTGCAAATATTCGGGGAGCACTTTCTATTTGGGAGCTCCAAAATGTTGAATCTCCCCAGGATGCTCTGGATGCAAACTTGAAGAATAAGAAATTTGCAGGAGTTGGCATTGTTCTGGAATGATTCAGAAAGTGAAGATGTTGATATTTCAGAAAGTCAAGAAGTGTACTGGACAATCTCCTCAAACTTGAAAAGCCTTACTGTCAACGGCTGTAGCGGTGAACGTTTTCCAGATTGGGTAGGACACGATTCATTCTCTAATATAGCATCTCTGCATCTGAAAAAGTGTAAAGTACTGTTGCAGCCTACCACTTGGGCAACTACACTTTCTAGAACCTCTCTATTGTAGGTTTTGATGGAATTGTTACGGTGGGTTCAGAGTTTTACGGCATTGGTTCTTCGTCAATTAAGCCATTTGGAAGTTTAAAAGTTCTAAAGTTCATGCAGATGTTGAATTGGGAGACATGGTTTCCATTTGGTGCTGAAAACGAAGATTTAGCTTTTCCTTCTCTTGAAGAGCTTTATATTAGAAGTGTCCGAAGCTGAAAGTGGGGTTTTCCATCAATCTTCCTTCCTTAGCCAAGCTCGAGATTGATGAATGTCCGCAGCTGGTGATTTCACTTCGCAAGGCTCCAGCTATACGTGAATTGAGCTAATGAGTTGTAATGAGGATTCTACTGAAGGAATTGCCAGTTGGAATGCAGAGGCTCAGAGTGGGAGGATTTGATTCGGTGGAGTCCCTGCCCGAGGGACTGTGGGACTCCAATAGCTGTCTTCAAGAGTTAGAAATCAGTGATTGTTCCTCGCTCGTGTCTCTTCCCACGGGGGGTCTGTCCTCTACATTAAAAAAACTTCAAATTAGAAGTTGTATGAAGTTTGAGCTCCCAACACACCTGGACTATTCATTCCTCGAAGATTGTTTTGTGATTGTGATTCTCTCTGGTCTTTCACTAGACTCAAATCTTAAGAGCATCGATCTTTGGCAATGTGGGAATCTAGAATCTTACCGTTCCAGAACAACATGAGCAGGGCTTAATGACCTTGCGTATTTCGATTCAGAGTTGCCTAATTTTGTGTCATTTCCAAAAGGAGGATTGCGTGCCCCCACCTTACAAGTCTTAACATTTGATTGTAAGAGTCTGACGTCACTGCCTGATAAGATGCACTCATTCCTTCCATCTCTTGAATTTGTTATATTTGATTGTCCAGAAATGGAATCGTTTCAGAAGGGGGCTTGCCTTCAATCTTAGACTTGTTTAGATTTGGAATTGTCACAAACTCGTTGCTAGAAGCCTAGATGGGATGGGGTTTGCAAAACTCACCTCTCTTAGACACGTGTCAATTATGGCGAATCTGGAACGGTCGTGTCTTTTCTAGAGACGGGTTTGCTTCCCTCAAATCTGACCTTTCTTTGAGTGAGCTTTCCAAATTTGGAATCTTTGGATAAGGAGGGGCTTCAACACCTGACCTCTCTTGAACATTTGCATATCTGGGACTGCCCTAAGCTCAAGTGCATGCCAGACAGGGGGCTGCCTGCGTCCCTTAATCGTCTAGATATCAATGGGTGTCCTTTGTTAAAGAAACAATTGCAAAGGAGGAAAGGAAAAGAATGGCGCAAGGTTGCTCACGTGCCCTACATACTCATCGACGGAGAATGGATAGAATGAGCAGAGCTCGGACAATAGTTCCCACTTTTCAGCTTTTACGGTCAGTTAGTCGCTCTTTTCAGCTTAGCCGCTATCTTTGTGAAACAGAATGGTTTGCCCAATTGTTATTTCTTTTTTTCAATTTTTACAAGCGACACATATTCAAAGTCAGCAATTTTTTTCTTCTCTAAATTTGTTCTTGATTTGAAATCCGCCTGACAAACATTTGGAAAAAAAAGAAGCGATAGAAATTTTATTGTTGTTGGTCTTTTTATCTCAAAACATTTGGAATGAAATCCAATATCTCCATCTGTCCGCGTGGCTTCTTTGTGTAAATAAGGCCCTGAATGTGTCTTCCAGTCAGATTTGTTCTTTCTAGTATAGAAGGAAACTATGTAAAAAAGTGTCTGTGAAAACTGGAAGCAAACTTGGCCAATTAGTGAAAACAGGAACCATCATCTGGGGTTTTGGGAAGTTTTACTCTTACAGAAGTGCTCAATCAAGGCAGATCATCAATGATCGGAAAAGGTTGCTAGCATTTGTACTTCATATCATTTGCCTACCAATGGTTTTATCCTTCACACGTCTGTAATTTTAAAATATGGCTACTGAAAATATTTCTAGAGTAAGCATTTGCCCATTTCAAAATAACAGAGACGTTTTTGTTCTATCTTGGCATGAATCATTAAGCAGTTTGGGCTGGCTTGCCAAAGAAGCGGTGTAGAAATCTTCAGAGCTCATATAAGGTAATTTTTAATTCTCTTCTCTGTTTTGCATGTAGCGAAGTTAAAAAGGTTTTTCATTATGGTCTCAGGAGTTCCTTTTTCGCTAAATGGCCTTGGCAACGGTTGAGGGTGTAATGAACTTAGAATTACTCTCCATGCCTAGAAACGCCCTTTGTTCTTGCTGATTGGTATTTCACGTATTGAGGGTGTATATAAGGCCCTGAATGTGTCTTTCAGTCAGTCATTTGATTCAATTTGTAGTGGAGCCAAGTGAAGGAAAATGACTCTGTAAAAGAGTGTACTGTGAAGCAACTGGAAGCAGAGTTGGTCAATTGGTGAAAACAGGAACCATGATCTGGGGATTGGGGAAGAATTAGTTACACTGGTATTTGACAGATGGGAACACTGATCTTTGCTTCTTAGGACTGAAATTCTTTGTAAAGCAAGAAAGAAAGAAAATAATGTTCTTAAAAAAGAGAGACAAAAGCAAAACTGGGGTCTGGGAGACTGGGAGACTGGGAGTATATATTGTCGGCGCAGTTCGTTGGGCCGCTTCCTCAAATCGTTGTTTGAGGGATGCTACCCGTTATTGTCGGAGCATATAGTGGACTATCCAGGGCTTATGCAGTCTCGAACCCCCCATGATTTTCTCTTCCTAATTCGTTTTCTATTTTATATGCTCTCTACTAGAAATATTTTATTTTTTATTTGTTCCTTGTAGTGAAGGAGTATATATAATATGCTAGGTCAGCAGCATAAAATACGATTGGATTTGCAGAGCGCCTGAGACACCATGCTTAAATGATTCTTCAATGTCCCAAGTTTATTTTACAGCCAATTATCCGTTGTTAATTTCTTTTTTCTTTCTTTTACTTCAAGTATTCTGAAGAAAAAATCATACTTCTCCTTAGAGTCGATGTGTACCCTTTGTTAAAATCAAACTATCATGATTACACCACATCAAATATTTTTCGTCCGTCACCTTTCAAAAACTCTAGACATGATCAGTTTAACTTATACTTAATGTAACAATTTTTTTTAAACTTAACTAATTTGGTAAGTAAAAGCATCCATGTTACGGTTTGATGTGAATAAATGATATCTTAGGAGAAATACAACTCTGCACTTTCTAACTATATATGGGATCTTGACACCTTACATCGCAATTTATGATTTTTATCACATGCCACCACCAACTTATGATTTTTGATACTTTAACACTTTCTTTAAAATTTTTCGTCAATTTCTAGATGAAATTACTTTTTTAATCTCAAAATTTATAATTTTACCCTTACAAAATGGTCATTGTTTCCATTGGATCAGATGCTGAATTTTAAACGCTACTTTCTGATCAGGGTCATAGGTTCTCATTCAGTCTCACATGGATGAACGAAGCAGCTGGAGAGGATGTGGAGCTTTTGTACGTGTCTCATCGTTGGGCACATTTGAAAGAGTAGCACCAGAATGGATGAAGGAGGCCATTATCTTCAGCACTAGAATGTGACCAATCTTCTTTGAAAGAGTGTCCCGTGTTATCAAGCTGCCTCACTAGTGGCCCCCACCCCAAGGTCATTTCAGATTGCTGTTCCTGACAACACAAAATTCTGCACGTGTTTACAAATCATTGCCTGACAACCGATTTCTTTAGGCCAGTGAGCTAAGCTCCTAATGATCTTGTATGTAAGTCCCATGATTCATGGATATATTGTGATTTTCTCAAGATGAAAAAAACTCAAATGTATACAACGAGGTTTCGTTCAAGTGCTTGCTCTGTTGGTTTGAAACCAGAATATAATGTCTCGAGTCTCGTATAGAGTAGAAGAAGAGAAGAAATGAGAAAGGAATAGTATAAAGGATAAGTCTCATATTAGTTTTTTAATGATAGAATCTAGACTTATAATAATTTTAATAAACTTCAAAAGTTACTTTGACCAATTCTGTTAAAGTTAATGCTCTATTTGTATACAATAAGGTTTCGTTCAAGTGGAAGAAGAGAAAAATTGAGAAAGGAATAGTATAAAGAATAAGTCCCTTATATTAGTTTTTTAATGATAGAATCCCAAAAGTGCTCTCTCTCTCCTTTTTCTGTCTCGTTTCTCTATCACAAACTCTTCCTTCTCGACCAATAAAAAGAATTTGGGTACAAATCGCATTTCAAGTTTATTGTGAAGGATGGAAAAATAAAACATCAAGTTTTGGCTTTCACTGTATAAAGCCAAACGTGTTTGTTTGCTGTTTTCAGAAATAGATTTCGAGAGTGTTTGTTTATTAAAATTTTGAGAATATTTTTAAAATTTTATAAATTTTTATTTATTGAAATTTATTAAAATTTATAAAAATAAAATATGTATGTATAAAAATTAAAATTTTAAAATATATTTTTTTTAAAAATTTTATAACTAAAAATTGAAAAATAAACAGTAACTCATTTTGGTTGCGACATCATCCATCAACTCATCAAGTAAGGGCCATCAGTTCAAACAGCCATTCTCGGGTAAACCAAACCAAATTGCTTTTCGGCGCCGGTTCCATTTTTCAAGCTTCAGTGGGCTGTCAAATAATGGGTCCTCTTCAGTCGCCCCCAACTGAGGCCCATCGCTATGGACGCATCAATTTCACAACTGGTGGATTTTAAAATCCAAGGAGCGCTGATTTCTTTCCACTTTGGGGGATGTAGCGCTGATTTGTTTTGAGTTGTTTTTATCCTCTTTATAACCAACTTATTCTTCGCCATAACTCAGGATTATTAGAGGTAAGTGGTCATCTTCAAGAGAGGTAATTTATTGAGGATCCATAAATTACTGCCCAATGCTGATTTATTGGCAGAAAAATTCGCAATTTTCAGATTTATTAGTATCTGAAAAACTACCAGATGAGAAAGTATTCATAGAGAAAACCTCTTCTTTAAATGAATGACACAAAAATGGGAACGACATAAAGGTGGTCAAGAGAACTATATAACTATTTGCTTCGAAATCTCTAAGAAAAAGAATTCAAGTTACCTAAAACTAGAAACAGAAATGACAATAAATCTTAACTTGTTTAATAGACAAATCATGTAGTTGTTAAAATTTTGAAAATCATTGAAAGAAAAAGAGGAAGTTGAGGAATTACAAATTTCAAGATGCTATAGTTAAGAAAACTCACGTCCGGCCATGATATTATGAGAGCATTTGTTTGTCCAATTTTTTATGGGTTTCAAATTTTCACTACACCAAACACATTACAAAAATTCCAATAAACTTCGGCATTCAAAATTTTTTTAAAATTTTAAGCATATTTTCAAAATTTCAATAAATAAACGCTCTCTATATATTAACCAATCATTTATTCGAGGGGATGCCATTTATGTACATATATTAGTCTTGTTTTTTTTTTTTTTTTTTTTTTAAATATATTAGTCAATCATACTTCTTTTTCCAGTCATGATACTCGATAAGGAAAATTCAACCGCTTCTCCTACAAAAGCTGCCATTTCAGTTCTGAGCCTCCCGCAATAATGCCAAAACTTCTTCACGTGCTTATTTTTTTCAAAGATGATGGGTACTTTGTCGTGAATAGTTCGTTTTGGTTTATATTTTTTAAAATAATTATAAATTTTAAAATTTATAAATTTAATATATTTAAATATTAATATAAATCAATAATTTTTACACATTCATATTCATAAACTTTAATTTTACTTAAAAATTTTAAAAATACTTCAAATTTTAAAATATCACCAAACAAACATCCCTAAATTTCTTTATTTTTCACATTTTGCCCCTGCTATTTCCCTGATGCGTGGCCATCGATTGCTTCGGAGCTTTTCACTTGCCCCCTACAATAATGCCAAAACACTATCCCATCCTTCATGTATTATGTGCTTGTGCTATCAGAGACTATTCACTGTCCACAGTGACCTTTCACTGCCCACAACTTTTTGGTGAGACATATGCCAGCTTTGGGGGACAATCAATTCTTTTGCCTAAAAAGAAAAAAAAAATTAACCTATAAAAATATCAGATTTCCAAATGATATTCGTGACCGATTCATTGTGTTTTTTGTACATGAAGATTGGCTATATCAGATCGAAGCATGTTAAATTAGTTTGCAGCTAACAAATATATTGAGATTATTGTAGGAGTGGATCTTGGTTTTCCTTGACAGAGTGATCCGAATTTAACTAATTCTAAAGATAAATTATGGTGCCATGTTAGGCATTGCATAATAATTTTGTAAGAATCAATATGACGTCGTTGTCTGCTCAGTTCGGGCTTTTCCATGTTATGGCATTTAAACAGCGCTGTCCTTGATATTCAAGCGATCGGTATAAAGGTTAAGTTTTACTAAAACTTATAATGATTTTAAGGAGCTTTAAAAGTAATTTTTACTAGTTCGATTAAAGTTAAAAGCGCAGATATAGCTATCACTTCTCTCGGGTCGTTCACAAACTTCTTTTTCTTTTTATCCCAAGCATAGAAATAGAAATCAAACATAAGGATTGATTAATAGATGATCTAAAGAAGGAAAAAAAACATATCTACTTGACTTTAGTTAAGTATTTTTATAGAAAAAAATTATTTAATTTCTCTAATAAACTTCACGAGATCATCACTCTTTCTAGTCATCATTTAAATTAAGATATTATTTTTGAATGATTGATCAGACCGTATTGTTAATTTATCACTGCCCATTAATCATTATTTAAAAGCTATTGTTTTTATTATCATTTAAATTTAATTTTAAATCTTTTCCCTTGATCTTATTTTCTGTTGTAGACAATATTTTCAACGAGAGTTTTGCCTAAACAGATGATAATCCAAGCAACTTTTAAGGCTCCCTCAAGCGGATATCCAAATAGTACTCTTTTTTTCTCTCTCTCTTTTTTTGTCTTGCTTTTCTATCAAACTCTCCTTCTGGACCGATAAAAAGAATTTCGGTACAAATCGCCTTCCAAGCTTTGGCTCTCGGATAGTAAAGGATGGGAAAACAAAACATCAATTTGCTGCCCTCATTTATCTTCGTTTTTTCTTGGACTCGATGACATGGACGGAGCCCACCTCGCACAGCCACACTTAAAGCGGAATCCAGAGCTCACCATGGCCTCGTTATAAAATTATAAAATAATCTTTCTTCATATTAAAATATTTTTTTTCACTCTAATATTCATTTAAATATTCTCTTTTTACTTTTTTATCAATTTCTATACTCTAAATTTTTAACCATCCCAAACTTTTAATCAATCCAAAATTTTAGTAATGCCACATGGTGGAGCTTGTATTATTATTATTATTTTGAGTTCTGATGTACAAGACTGTGAGGTGATTATTAAGGATAGAGTTCTCTCTAAATTGAGTCTAAACATGATTCAATTCGGAGAAAGATAGACATAACATAGATCACATAATTTTCTTAATTGAACCATCTAAATTAGAGAGGCTGTGTGAATAGATAAGGGGCCCGTTTGACTCTACCTTGGCGTGTTTCGATCCTCCGTACATGTTTAGGATTAAACTATAAAAGCTAACAGAATACAAGACAAGTAAGACCACCCGTCGAAATGATAATTGTTGCAAGAGACATCTTTAATTTTTTATTTTTTTGGTACATTTTAAAAAACCGACTTTGACGTTTACTTGCACAATTATTGATGGAGCATGTGCGGTGAGCGCCGTTTCTGATAGCTTTATCTCTTTTCCAAAGGCAATGCCTACGAATTTCATTTCTTCTTTTGCATTTTTCTTTCCCCTTGCCTTTGGTGGTAGGCCATGAGAACATGTGATACCGTCACATAGATGGAGCCCACTAGACACAGTTACATTCAATCATAAGAGGAATCCAAAGCTCACCAATTTATAACCAGAGCTTATTACTGTGCTATTTCGATTCTCATGTCTAGTAATTAGTGACCTAATCAGGAATGATATAAATTAAAAAAAATTTTACATAATAATTTAAAAAATATTTAGAATTAAAATATTAAAATTAAATATTAAAAATACTATTATATTGACATATATATACCGTACTTCTTTAAAATAATGATTTATTTCTTAAATAATTAAATCAATAATTTAGCAAAAAAATACACAAAGTGTTGGATTGTTCACCCACCAATAAGAAATGTGAGCTGAGTTTAGACTGTCGTGAGATAGATTAATTTTACCTTACTTATAATAGTATCGTAATCATAATTAAACCTAATATGAAAAGAATAGTTGATTCGCAGAATTAGTCATTACACTTGGTTGAAAAGTCAATAATATGAAAGTTATTATAAGTGAGATTATGATTGAACGCCTGTAAGTTAAAATTTGAGCCAAAAGCAACACGTGCGTCCGCTGGGCTTTAAGAGGGGCCGGCCTGAGCTAAAAGGAGAATATTAGTTATAATTGCGGGACTATGCATTGCACTTCTGGAGCTTAGATCATTTCAATAGCACCTTGGAGATCCTGGCATTTAGTGACTTAGTCATGTTTCTTTTACGCAATGAGTAGGGAGATATATTCAAGAGACAATTTGTCACCTGATATAGCTTTTATCTTCTTTGATGTTTGTGCAAAAGACAGGATGGGGCGAACTTGATGCACTACGCAGTCCAAACAGCTTCCAGTCAGGCAATTAAATTTTTTCAAAAAAATCAAATGTTTTACATTGGCCAACCGCCCCTACATCGGCCACTGCCGATGATTAAGGAGATAAAGATTTTTTTAAATTGTTGTTACAATATGATTTAATTTAAATAGAGATAGACATAATATAAACCATATAAACCTATGCGTTGCTATTTCTGTTCCTTTGCTCACCGAGAACAGTTTGAAGCTACTAAAAAAGATACTAATTTTTGAAGACAAATAGTTCGTCATTTTTCCCTTTTGCAGACAAAAAAATGGTCCGACTTGGATAAGCTGAGCAAAGATCAAGAAGTGAATTTTCTGAATTATGTGAATGGTATGGTATGCATTTTTTGGCTTTACACTTCCCACATAGTATGGAAAAACCTGGTCTGATTCTGGTGTTATATTTAAGAGCTGGCTATTAGGGATTTTTCTGATCATTTTCCTTGTTTAAGATTAACTGAATATGCTTACAGTTATGCATCCTAAACTGAGATCCGATACATATGCTGCTCCATGTTTAGAAAGTTTTTTAGGAACACTGAATGTGGTCTCGGCTTTGCAAAATTATAGATAAGTTCTGATAATAAGATTGTTTGAGCTATCCTTAGAGCCCAACTAAGTGCACGTGCATGCAGACCTTTGCCATTGAATTTCTATCTTGTTTGGAATTCCAACTCCCTGCCGATTGTCCTCCATAACTGATATGTTTGTTTGAAACTGTTAACCTCGTAGTGCAGTTCTCATTTTGCTCAATCAATTTGTTGAGTCTTTTAATAAACCTATGCGTTGCTTCTCTGTTTTCTTTTCTCTTAGTTCTTCTTCTGAGCAGAGTGTATGGGTATTGACTTGAGCACAAAGGACCCTATAAAGTGTTTTTTTACTCAAGCTAAGCATGGAAAAACCTGCTAACCCTAGTTTAATCTAAGAGTAGGTCTTAACAATGTCTTTGTTGGTTTTGACACAACTATAGTTAATGCTTCATTGTTTCTTTTCTCGCTTGTTGCAGCTGCAGAGGAACTCATACAACACTTGAAAAATGAAAATGACCAATTTCGTGCTCAGGTTGATGACTTGAGGAGTGAAGTATCTTCAATTAGGCATGCATTCCTACCCTCCACAAACGTTTTTCTTTACTTAGTAAATTTTGTTCTCCTCCCCCCACCCCATCCCCCAATTTTTAAGTACCATCTTTTCTTTTGGGCCAGCTTAAGTACCACTTTCTCAACTTTTGGCAAAGCCAACGTAACTGTGAAATTGGAGAAATCTTGAAAACTCTTTCATTGATATCAGTTTGTATGTATCTCTATATTAATGTACAAGCTGTACATAATTCCAGCCCCTTGATTGTTGGGGCTGCTATAAGAAGAAAGATTATAGCAATTGACAGTTACACAACTCTGGTCTACTTAACAAGCTATTCAAGATATATAAGTATACTTGAACTTGATGTTGCAGTTATGGTTTCCTCATATTCTGTTGCAAATAAATTATGTGTTACGACTTAAAGAATCTAAAACCTTTGTTACCTTTGTTACCTTTATTTTCAGGTCCACCAAAGATGAACAATTTTCCGAGTACCAAAAACATTTAATGGAAGAGAACCAGAAGAGTAAGACATTTTGATTGCTCTGCTAGTGACTTTTATTGCAGCTTACTAGTTTGGCGTGTTAGCATCTGCATCATGGAGTTTCTTTGAATCGTTTCTGGTAAGAGGACCCTATATGAGTGCAATAGAATTTCTGCCTTATTTCTGTTGGATACCTGCATAGACATTATGCAGTTATTGCTGTGTGTCCATGCATTAAGGTTACCAACCCTGTGCCCCAAATTCTCATCATCAAAATCCTTTCAGATAGAAGGGTGAGGCACAAGAGGATGTAGAGTGCATTAGCGTCCTTGTTTGGGAGGGGGAGAAAAGTAGATGTTGGCTCTTTGACTGTGAAAAATCAATTGGTTCATTCATTCCAGCACCTTCTGTGCTCTTCCTTTCTGATAATCTCAATTAATTTGTCCTATAAAATAAATGCAAACTACCCTAACTACCTGGGGATCTATATTTGACTGATTTTGAGAGCACGGAAACCTCTGCAATAATACTTAACTTATGGTATATGAGGAATGAAAACATGGTATAAAAGTGGTTCTTCATGTAGTGTTGAGAGCATGATATCTGTAGCGAGTTTGTTTCAATAAAAAGAAGATTTGTTGTCCAAACTCTTTCTGCAAAAGGAGGATCATATTGCCAAGTGAAAAGTTGTGCTACTTAGTTTTGGTGGTTATTGTCCTATTATTATTATTGAAGCTCATCTTTCTTCTCTCGTGGCAAAAATTGTATCTCCCAAACGGTCATGTTATTAACAGTTTTCCCATTGAATTTCGAATTGGCTCAGTTGATTCCCTAATTTGAGGAATTTGTTGCAATGTCTCCCCTCTGGCCAAATAAGACGTTGAAGTGGACAGAAAGTCCAAAATCTGTGTTGAATGTGCTGTGGAAGTTTTGAAATGACAAATTCACCCAAACAACAATTGAGATATTGAAAGTACAACTGGCAAAAAGCCTGTAGCATTCAAAGCCCGTTCTGAAAAAAAGGTCAAATTGAGTACAC